>OX578150.1:129912012-130609512 GCA_951213105.1 Amaurobius ferox | reverse complement strand
TTATATTTCTGCTTTTCGGAATTACTGAATCATTCACAGATCGACGATTATATTCCCGCTATTTGCGTGTAGAGAATTGTCCCCTGTGATTTTCTTTCCATTGTTTGTGACATTTAAAGGATCTACCGCAGATCTACGATTTTCCCTATGACTTATTCATCTGATACAGTTATCAGTTTATTTATTTCTTCGGTTTGTGAATTTTTTCCAGATTTTTTTTCTCCATTTTCTCGTTATTTTTAGCCTTCCTTAAAAAATGTTCTTTTCAGTTTTTAACACTTTACAATATAGTAGAAAAGTGTTTATTATTTTGTTCATTCTGTCTGTCCGTTAGCACGATAACTGTCATAAAAATGTCTTTATCAAAAAGAAATTTTAGTATGTCATTCAGACGGTCTGTGGGACCTATGGGAATATAAATGAATAATATCACCCAATTAGTTTTAGATTGAACCCGGGTTGAAAAAATGAAGTACATTGAACCCTATGGGACCTAATTTTTCAAACATTTTTAAGCGAATTTAAAATTCACAAATTGCTTCAAAGTTTTAGGAAATATTCAAATTATCCCATAAAATATATAAAAAAAATTTCAGCAAAATATATTAAGTAGTTTTTTAAATAAAAATTAAAATATTAATTACACCCTTTATATGAAGAGATCACGTGACCATTATATGAAGAGATCACGTGACCCGCTTCAAAATAAAATGGCATCCATCTTGTGGCAAAATCGTGATTTTTAAAGTTCTTTTTAATTCATATTTAGTGTTGTATCCGTCCTAAAACCGCTTTATTATCAACAATATATTTGAGTTTAAATGATCTTCCAACTTTGATTATTTCTAGAACGAAACCTAATTTTCACTTATGGAGAATGGAAACACCAAAAGATGTAGAATGAGGTGTATAAGAATTGCTGCATTTCTTTAATGCAAAATTATTTAGCTCATGGTCTGCAATTTAGCTGATATGAATGAAATATTCATTGATTTTACACAAAGAAGAAGACTATTTTTTCGATGAAGTTTTAAGCATAGCGTTAAATTACTTGTACCTGCATGGTTTTAAGTTTTTAAATAAAATAAATTATTATAGTGTGATGAATGAAAGGAATGGAAAAAGTTTATGAATGAAATGCTGCTTTTATAGAGACAGCCAGGCGATTTATATTTCGCTGACGTCATTTGAATAAAATTCATTTGTTTCCGATGAAGTTTTCAAATATAATAAATTATTGTAGTATTATGATAATTTTAAAAATATTACCGAGGAATGTATCGCATTTTAGAGATGTTTAAACCAGGCAATTTATATTTCAATGCCGTCATTTGCATGAAGTTCATTTTTTTCGATGAAGTTTTAAGTTTTCAAATATAATAAATTAACGTAGTATTGTGATAATTTAAAAAATATTACCAAAGAATGTATCGCATTTTAGAGATGTTTAAATAAAATTGCATTGAAGTCGGAAAGTGTTTTATAATCAATGCTTTATGCATGATTGATCTTTCTTGTTATATATTGTATATTCTCATCCTCGAAAAAAGTATTAACGCTTTTGTCTCACAAACTTATTTCTGCAGGTTGTTCTTACGAGGGTCAAAATTATTCAGATGGAGAGGACTGGTCGGATCTAAACTATCCTTGCAAGCGATTTTCTTGCCAGGTGAGTGCGATTTTGTATTATTTGTATATGTTATTCTTAGGAAAGTACGTATGTTCTTTATAACTTTTAAATAGCATGTCGTAGCGCCACCAAAGTAACCTCTATCTGTAGAAAGTGACCGTGCGTAGTTGATTGAATGTGCTTGTAGTGCCGAAATACAGAACTTAGTTCAAAATCAAAAGAGACAGACAAAAATGTCCAAATTCAAAGTGAAAGAGATGTGTTTAATGAGTACGAAACGATACTTGATTCAACAGAATCTTTTATAAAATAGTTCAGACATGTAAAACTAGTAAACATCTATGACAACATAGATGTAATATAAAGATCACGCAGTAAAGGTGCAACTAATCAGCTGAATAGTCAACTGTACATTATTGTTCAAGGTATGCACCATCAGCGACTTAGTACGCACACAGTTTTGTAGCTATCGCGGGCTAGCCGCTAAAAATTGATGAATCTTCACTGATACCTCGCGGATGCTTTTAATCACCTTTACTGGTCTTTCTATGTTACTTTTTTTTAAACCAAGTATCGTTTTGTATTAATTAAGCACAGTTTTTTAATTTTGTAATTAGACCTTTTTGCTTATCTCTGTTTTCTGCGTTAGTTTAAGTCCAGTATTTTATTAGGGGCGCTACAAACACGTTCAGTCGACTACACATGGTTACTTTCGCGGCGCTACGATACGCCTTTTAAAAGTAGGAGGTATACGGACTTTCCTGTGAAATATATATACTTGTATTATTTGCTTCTATTAAATTCGCTTCTCGAGTTACGGAGGAGGTTGGCGAATTATAGCGAACAGGGGGGGTGGACCCCCCCCCCCCAGTACTTCAAATAAATAGTTTTACTAATCCTAATCCAAATTTCAAAACAAAGCAGAAATTTTAATTAAACTGACTTTATGTACTCCCATCACTATAAACGTTAGAGACCTATTGATTTTTGGAATGCTTGGTACGTGATATCTCTTGAAAAATGATGTGCTTGCTTTCCGATAGCTTTATATTATATATTATCATCGATTCCAACTAAACCTATTGATTTCTGGCGAGATTGAATTCTAGCTTGTTTTATTGTTATCAATAATATCTAAATAAATATTCTCGAGTTACGGAGGAGGTTGGCGAATTATAGCGAACAGGGGGGGGTGGACCCCCCCCCCCCAGTAAGTAGGAGGTATACGGAGCTTTATATTATATATTATCATCGATTCCAACTAAACCTATTGATTTCTGGCGAGATTGAATTCTAGCTTGTTTTATTGTTATCAATAATATCTAAATAAATATGTTATATGTAGTGAAAATTATGTGTTGGACACATACAATGTCCATCTAGAAGTCCCATCGAGACCTAACCGGTTGTAATTGCTGTTGTTGACAGAAGAAAAATTTTCCCAATTTAAAACCTCCCGCCTCCACATCCTGACTAAAATAAATCTGGCTTTTGGAAAACATTTTAAGGACATATTTATACCGTGACTGCGTTTCGGGAAACATGCTGGAGAGAGAAAAACAAAGAGAAAAATAGAAAGGATGAGATGCGAAAAACTGCGCAGGAATGATTGTCAAGATCGAGCTTGTGCAGAAGAGGAGGATGTAGAGTTTTCCGGTCAGCTGCCGGAAGTCCAATCGGTTCTTGGCAATTGTTGAACATTCTAGGAAAATTCGGTCAGCTGACCCTTCAGAAGGTCACCTCGGCTAAAAGGCTCGAGACGCAAAGAAGGTATCGTTCGTTCTAAAGTGTGAAACGCTGCGGTGTTAGACGCAAATCCACGTAGATCGGACGTCAAATGACCGGAACCGGAAACTGCAGTCTGACATCATTGCAAAAGTTTTTCTCGAATACATGACAATGTTAGTCAATGATTGCGTTATTGTGACAAGATAGTGTCTGTTCTATCCTTACAAAACCTAAGAACTTATTTTTCTCATTCTTTAAAATATAATATTCCCGGACATTTTCCTTGAAGGATATACGGGTAAAATGGCTAGTAAGATGGAAAAAGAAAATGTGAATTGAAAATAAATCCACAGGTAAAATTTCAGAGCGCTTACAAGGAGTTATATTCACACTCATCTCTTAGCAGAACTCTTTGTCATGTGCAGTTTGAAATTCGACTTCAGGAGTTAGAAGCATGTTAGTAGTGTTTTTGCTTGACTCATTTTTGCAGTTTATACCTGTGCTACCAAAGGAATGAAGGCCCTGGGATGGAAACTTTTTCACCTTAAAAAATAAAGAAAAATGAAGCATGCCAATTTACATTATGGTATAAAATCCTTCACATGTCTTCGTAGCACAAATCAACCATGCACTGTAAAAAATTCCTTAAGCTTTATTACGAAAAATAAGTGTTCCTGTTGATAACAATGCAGAATGTTAGATAAAACAAAACTTTCAGATCTGAAATCGCACATCACAATCGATTTTGTATCTAATCGTAAAGCACAAAATTATGTCCACTTGAGCTGCATGTGTGTTTCTTCAGAAAATAATCTTCTGTACCGTACATTGCAGCAAAAATATTTTTGAGAGAAACTTATACCTGTAAATTTTAGTATAAAGAAGAAGTCCCCAGTATTTTGCGATCAACAAGCACTCACAAACTATAAATTCTTCGAAGCAAACAAATTAATACAGAACATCCTATCTAATTTAAGGCACTTTAGAACAGAGTCCCAAATACAATCGTCATTAGAACGATGATTGCGAACAGCAGATTCTAACCATCTGATGTTCGCAAGTATCACAATTACCAAAATTATCCAAACCGCAAAATTTAAAATGCTGCTCCAAAATTTATTCCGCCTATTTGCCGTAAAATAAAGTTTGTGTCTGTTCCCTGGAGTGCTTCTAGATATAGCTGTGTTATGTGCCATTTAGATTGCTTTCATTATCTCATATATTAGAGGTCTTCATGGGCCGCAATTTTGGACTTTTACTTAACTCACCAGTGACAGAGACAGTTACATACCATTAAAACTTCTCGATCGAAAGGTATGCGTTACAATAAATGAAGGCCAAGTTACACCACGTCACTCAATGATGTCCGCAGTTGTTTTTTATTTGGAAGTGATTTTATTACAGTTGTGAATTCTTAAATAGTTTGTTATTGAAAGTATTTCTGAATGGGTCTTGATACTTTGATCGTTCTTTTATGTGCCTCTTTGTGGAATTTGGCATTGTTTTGGTGGAATTGGCTATTGTCAAAACTTGCAACGTATTGAGAAAGTGTCGCCATTTTTTACATCTAGTGTAAACTAACTCTATTTAAATGGCCATAAAGTCTATTTTCAAGTACCAGTTTAATCTTCTGTAAAAATTCCTTTCCATAATGAATAATCCTTTCTAGTAGCTATCATTTTACAATATAAAATTTCTTATTATTTTGTGTTATATATATTTTTTATTTTTAATTAGTAGTTATACCAAGTCTTTTTCAATTCACTATGGCCAATCTTGATGATAGATACAGGGTGTCCCAAAAAGATTGAAACCCGCGTTTTTAATTCTTTACCTGTTAGAGATAAGTGGGCAATGTAAATTGCAAAAATATTGAAAGTAAGGTAGGAAATAAGACTTCGTTAATGAAATAGTCCTCCCATTCATTTTCAAACGTTACACTTTTCAAAATTTTATATGGCCCACCTAGACAAATTGAGTCAACCAGAATTTTTATTATTTTTAATGCAACAAGGTCATTAAAAAAAACCCCGCATATCTGTATGTTTAAAATCAACTGAATTATGATAAAAGAAAAAAATTTGACTTATGCCACTTTTCCGTACCATGTGAAAGGTTGTTTCATCAGTGAAAATAGGGATCATAAACAAATTGACGATGGAAATTGTTTAGATAAAAAAAAAGTACTTAATTATTGAAAAAGTACTTAGTTATCACAAGAAGAATCTGTGATTGCATCGTGAGCCTACGCTGAATTCGCAAAAATGTATCTATGTATTATCATCCACTTTTATCTTTTTTGTGATATGTCGCAAATTTACATTTCTGATTTGATATAGGGTCCCCATTCACAATGTTCAATTTTCAATTAAATATAACTCGCTCAATTTTAAAGATACAGATATGCGGGGTTTTTTAATGATCTTGTTGCATTAAAAATAAAAATTTTCTGATTGACCCAATTTGTACAAGGGGATCGTATAAAAAGGGGGTCGTTGCGTGTTTCAATCTTTTTCGGACAGCCTGTATAGATAGTTATAGATATGACTATTGATAGTTTTTCAAAGAAAACTTAAAGTGATTGTAGCCGTTTGTTAAAGGAGAAATTTTTAAATTTTAGAAACTATTTTGTAGAGAAGGTTTTAAATTACTTCAAGGTATGAAGTATGATCTTACCAACAATTATGTTCACTTTTTGTTGAAGAACTCAATTCAGATCATCTTGGACAGAAAGCAAAATGCATTCCTTTTGAAACTCTGATGTCTCCCAAGAGACTTTCATCCCGGGAAGATTATATTAAAAACTTTGAATTTAGGATTGCTAACTATGAGAGTAGGTTATTGGAAAACCGTAAGATTTTGAATTCACTTTCGAATGATCTCTCAAGAATACAATTGCCTCCCTTTCCCAAATGGCTGCAATAGAGCAGTGGTTGGAAAAACTACTTTATTATTGTAGGGATCTACAACTACATTATAACAAATGCAGTTAACTACAACTACTTTTTTAAAAAAGTAGTCACTACATTAAAAAGTAATGACGAATTTTGCCGCAGCTTCAATTTTCACAAAAAGTTGAGGATATGGGTATACTGTAGTCATTTAACATACTTATTCTGAATAATTAAAATTGATTGATTCCCAATATGACTGATCAACTTACCGATCTTTACGCCTTTACCCACTTCTGAAAACAGTATAATAAAATAAAAGTATAAACTTAAAATCAAAGCCAACCAAAAATAGGTTTAAAAGTCCTTTAATAAAATCTCCTTTCCTCGACGTACAAAAATTACACTATGTCTTTCATATGCATCACAATGTCCCGCCACTGATGAAGGATATTGTGATGTCCGAAAACGTTTTGACCGTGTAATTTTTGCATGTCGAGGAAAGGAAATTTTATCAAAGGACTTTAAAACCTATTTTTGGTTGTCTTTGATTTTAAAGTTTAATTAAAGTTGACATATATCCATTTTATTTATTAAAAGTATAAAATAAAACAAGAAAGATCAATCATGCATAAAGCATTGATTATGAAACACTTTCTAACTTCAATGCAATTTTATATAAGCATTTCTAAAATGCGGTACATTCCTCGGTAATATGTTAAAAATTATCACAATACCACATAAATTTATTATATTTGAAAACGTAAACCTTCATTGAAAAAAATTAACTTCATTCAAATGACGGCATTGAAATATACATTGCTTGGTTTAAACATCTCTAAAATGCGATACATTCCCTGGTAATATTTTTAAAATTATCATGATGCTACAATAATTTATTATATTTGAAAACTTCATCGAAAACAAATGAACTTTATTCAAATGACGTCATCGAAAGATAAATCGCCGTTATATAAAAGCAGCATTTCATTCATAATTTTTTTAAATTCCTTTCATTCATCACAATGCTATAATAGTTTATTTTATTTAAAAACTTAAAACCATGGAGGTACAAGTAATTTAACTCTATGCTTAAAACTTCATCGAAAAATCGTCTTCTTTGTGTAAAATCAATGAATACTTCATTCATATCAGTTATATTGCAGATTCCACGAGCTAAATAATTTTGCGTTAAAAAAATGCAGCAATTCCTATACAACTCATTCTACATATTTTGGTGTTTTCATTTTCCATAAGTCAAAATTAGGCTTCGTTGTAGAAATAATTAAAGTTGGATGATCATTTAAACTCAAATATATTGTAATTGCGTTGTTTCAGTATGTAGATGCACAGAATTTAAGCAAAAATAAAGCGGTTTTAGGACGGATAGAACACTCAATATGAATTAAAAAGAATTTTAAAAATCACGATTTTGATACAAGATAGATGCCATATTTTATTTTGAAGTGGGTGACGTGATCTCTTCACATAATGGTCACATGTTCTCTCCATATAAAAGGTGTAATTATTATTTTAATTTTTATTTAAAAAACTACCTAATATATTTTGCTGAAATTTTTTTTTATATACACTGGCAGATAATAAAATCCCAACACCAAGAAGAAATTAGTTTAGAGGAGTGAAATTTAGGGAAAGCAATTGTGTAGGTAACATACTTATTTGATTAAAGTTTCAAGGTCAGAGGTTAAAGTATGCGCGAGAAGAGCCATTTCAGATGTGAAATGGTGGTACATTAATAACCGCTGTAGTCGCCACGATTTTGAATGCAAGCATGCAAACGTGCATGCATTGTGTCGTACTGGTGCCGTATTTCACTTTGTGGAATGGAGTTCCATGCCTGTTGCACTTGGTCAGCGAAATCAGCAACTGTTAATGCTAGTTGTGGATGGCGCTTCCAATAATGCCCCATACGTGCTCGATGGGAGAAAGATCTGGTGATTTCGCAGGCCACGGCAACATGTCGACACTGTAGAGCACGTTGAGTGACAGCAGCGGTATGAGGACGAGCGTTATACTGTTGGAAAACACTTTCTTGAATACTGCTCATGAATGGCAGCACAACCGGTTCAATCACCAGTCTGATGTACAAATTTGCTGCCAATGTGCTTGGGATAACGACGAGAGTGCTCCTGCTGTCATAGGAAATGACTCCCCAGACCATAACTCCTGGTGTAGGCCCGGAGTGTCTACCCCTCAGACAGCTTGGTTCCAAGCGCTCACCTTCTTACCAACATACGACCATCACTGGCACCAAGACAGAAACGGCTACAGAATACAACAGATCTCCACTCTACCCTCCAATGAGCTCTAGATTGGTACCACTGACGTCGCAGATGGCAGTGATTCGGAGTTAGTGGTATGAACGCTACAGGCCGTCTGACTCGGAGCTGTCCCTCAAGTAATCGATTTCTTGCAGTTAGCTGTGTCACTCTGGGGCCAACAGAAGCTCTAATTACTGCTGTAGATGCAGTACGACCCGCCACAGCCATGCGGCGAATACGGCGGTCTTCCCTCTCAGTAGTAGCCCGTGTGCGGCCGGACCCCGGGCTTCTTGAGACAGTGCCTTCCCGTGACCACTGCTGCCAACAGTCATGCACAGTGGATACATCCCTGCCAAGTCCTTCTGAAATATCGCGGAAAGAAAACCACCTTCTCGTAGCCCTATTATACGGCCTCGTTCAAACTCACTAAGCTGCTGATACTGCCTTATTCGTCTCCTTAAAGGCATTCTTGACTCAAACCTAGCTCACAACGCCCAGTCTGGAAGATAAATAACGCTCACGAAGTTTACACCGAGTATTTAAAGCACACGTGATTTGCATGATCATAGTGGCGCTACTATCGCCACTCTTATTACTCTAGCTCGAAATTTGAAAAGGAGTCATCTTTCATATGTGCAAACGAGGCTCCCAAATTTCGTTTATCTAGCACAACTCCTTCTTGGTGTTGGGATTTTATTTTCCACCAGTGTATTTTATGGGATAATTTGAATATTTCATAAAACTTTCGAAGGAATTTGTGAATTTTAAATTCGTTTAAAAAATGTTTGAAAAATTAAGCCCCATAATGTTCAATGCATTTCATTTTTTCAACCCCGGTTCAATCCAAAACTAATTGGGTGATATTATTCATTTATTTTCCCATAGGCCCCACAGACTGTCTGAACCACATACTAAAATTACATTTTGATAAAGTCATTTTTACGGCAGTTATCGTGCTAATGAACAGACAGACAGCATGAACAAAGTCTTAAACACATTTCAACTAAGTTGTGAAGTGTAAATAAAAGTAAAAACTAATTATTTAAAAACATGTTTGTTCATTTTTAGTAGAATTTGCATCTTAAAATTGCAATCAGATAAGCAGGATCTTTTGGGAAATAACACATCTGAATATATCCATATAACAAGAAAGATCAATCATGCATAAAGCATTGATTATGAAACATTTTTCAACTTTATTGCAATTTCATTTAAACATCTCTAAAATGCGATACATTCCTAGGTACTATTTTGAAAATTATCACAATACTACATTAATTTATTATATTTGAAAACTTAAAACTTCATCGAAAAAATTGAACTTCATTCAAATGACGGCATTAAAATATAAATTGCCTGGTTTAAACATCTCTAAAATGCGATACATTCTTCGGTAATATTTTTAAAATTATCATAATACTACAATAATTCATTATATTTGAATAAACTTCATCGAAAACAACAGAAATTTATTCAAATGACGCCATCGAAATATAACACGCCTGGCTCTCTCTATAAAAGCAGCATTTCATTCATAAACATTTTACCATTCATATCATTCATCACAATACTATAATAATTTATTTTATTTAAAAACTTAAGACCATGGAGTTACACGTAATTAAACTCTATGCTTAAAACTTCATCGAAAAAATCGTCCTCCTCTCTGTAAAATCAATGAATATTTCATTCATACCAGCTATATTGCAGACTCCATGAGCTAAATAATTTTGCGTTAAAGAAATGCAGCAATTCTTAAACAACTCATTCTGCATATTTTGCTGTTTACATTTTTCATAAGTAAAAAATAGGCTTCGTTGTAGAAATAATCAAATTTGGATGATCATTTAAACTCAAATATATTGTAATTGCGTTGTTTCAGTATGTAGATGCACAGAATTTAAGCAAAAATAAAGCGGTTTTAGGACGGATAGAACACTCAATATGAATTAAAAAGAACTTTAAAAATCATGATTTTGACACAAGATGAATGCCATATTTTATTTTGTGGTGGGTCACGTGATCTGTTCATACAATGGTCACGTGATCACTTCATATAAAAGGTGTAATTATTATTTTAATTTTTATTTAAAAAACTACTGAATATATTTTGCTAAAATTTTTTTATATATTTTATGGGATAATTTGAAAATTTTCTAAAATTTTCGAAGCAATTTGTGAATTTCAAATTCGCCTAAAAAATGTTTGAAAAATTAAGTCCCATACGGTTCAATGTATTTCATTTTTTCAACCCGGGTTCAATCCAAAACTAGTTGGGTGATATTATATATTTATATTCCCATAGGTGCCACTGACTGTCTGAACAACATACTAAATTTCAATTTGATAAAGTCATTTTTACGGCAGTGATCGTGCTAACGGACAGACAGACATAATTAACAAAGTCATAAACACTTTTCAACTTTGTTGTAAAATGTTAAAAAATCAACGTCATGAGGCAATAGCCTTCTTAACTCTGCAGCATTCCTGCAGCCATTCATCGTACATCGTTGCGCAGAATACTAAATTTCATACAAATGAAGAAAAGGTGATCACATGATATGTAGAATGACACTTTGTTTACTGAAGTAACGTTAAAAGTAGCGTCAGAACTCGATACAAACTAGTGATTTATTGTATCGCTCTACTCGCTACACTACTTATTTTTAAAAGTAGTGCGTTACACTACAAACTACGAGAAAAAGTAGTGACTACTATAGTTTCGCTACTTGCGACCACTGCAGTAGAGCATGGGCACGTGACGTCATTCTGACAATTTTGACCTTACTTTTCCAAAATAAAATACTCGTGTTTTTAGCAGTATGGAAATTTTCATTATTTCTGTATTATAAACTGTTACTTTAGTAACTTACAATCGTTTGACCTCTAATTTTAGTATGATATATCTAATTTTTTCTTCTTTGATGAGTATTTTTAATTAAACGAAAAATAGAATATTTACTTTCATTAAAATATATACACGAGTTTTTTAAGAAAAATTGTTATGTATCTCTCCCTTATCGCTCGCATATACATTGCAGAATTTGCTAGTAAATATATGCATTTTTAGAACTCTAGTAAGTGACTCCGGTAAAAATGAGTAGTAGTGTATAGTCACTTAAAGTGGCTGGTATGTAATTCTTTCAATACTTGCCTCTTATATTTTTGTGGAAAGTAAACTCGATCTGAACGCATGATATAACCCTGTTATAATGAAAATTCAGTTTCTTTCCCCTTCCAAGGAGGGGGTAAATTGCTTCCGGTTTGTTAACAATTGTGCAAGTTGGGGGTCAGATTTAGTGCCTTTGGCAATATTTTTTGCCGTTATTGGAAATACTTCAATTTGACTTATGTTAAAAGAGTCGACTTCTGTGAAATCATTTTTCACGATCGGTAAAGGTAATCGAGATAAAGCATCTACATTACAGTGATTCTTTGTATTACGATATTGTATGGTGTATTTAAAAGCCTGCAAGAATAATGCATAATGCACCATCCTGGTTGCTGATAAAACTGGTACGCTATGATTAGGTTCAAAAATAGAAGTCAATGGTTTGTGGTCTGCAACAAGGTGAAAATGCCGACCAAATAAATATAGATAAAATGTCTTTACTCCCCATACAATACTAAGTGCCTTTTTATCTATTTGAGAATACTTTCATTTGGTCTTGTTTAAAGACCTTGATGCAAACATTATTGATCTCTCAGTACGATCTGGGATAATATGGCTAAAGATTCCCGCGACCCCGACTGGAGATGTATCTGTTTGTAGTACTAAAGGTAATTTGGGATCATAATGTGCTAAAACCCTATCTGATGCAATTTCTTTTTTTATTGCAGTATATGCGTCCTTGCATGACTTTGTCCAGATGAATTTGTTTCCTTTTTGTAATAGATTATTTAGCGGGCCAGCTACTGTCAGAAGGTTTGGAAAGAACTTGGCATAATAAGTAATTAACCCCAAAAAACTTTTCAATTCGGAAACACTTTGGGGTTCTGGAACCTTCAAAATGACCTCAACTTTTTCTTTAGTTTTATGAATTCCAAACTGATCAATTATATGCCCACAATATTGAATCGAATTTTGGAAGAATTCACTTTTATCTCTATTTACTTTTAGACCATACTTTTCTAATCTTTTAAGTACTTACTCTAGACGGTTTAAATGTTCTTGCTCGTTAGTTCCAGTTATTTTAATGTTATCTAAAAATACATGAACTCCGTCTATCCCAGCTAAAATTTGTTCCATACTTCTTTGCCATACTACTGGGACTAAAGTTATACCATAATTCATTCTTTTATATCTAAAGAACCCTTTATGAGTGTTTATAGTTAGCAAGTAGCAATCCTGCTTATCTACATTTATTTGAAGATATGCTTCTGACAAATCAATTTTGCTGAAATGTTTTCCTCCCGCTAATTGGGCTAAAATATCTTCAATTCGGGGCAAGGGATATTGATCGATTTTCAATACGGGATTAATTGTAATACTGTAGTTCCCACAAATTCTTACTCTCCCATTAGATTTTACTATAGGAACTATAGGTGTAACCCAGTCACTTTGAGTTATGGGTTCAATAATATCTTCTTTAACCAACCTGTCCAGAGTTCTTGTTCAATTCGTTCTTTTAGTGCGTATGGAACTGATCTAGGTTTAAAAAATTTCGGTTGAGTATTTCCTTGAATTTCTAATCGGCATGTAAAATTTTTGTAAGTATCCTATTCCTGACGTAAGTCGAACTGTACTCCTGACAGCCGAATGCTTTTGAAAGAGGGCATTAAGCTTTTCCATCCGTGTACCATTACTATTTAGACATTTAATTTCAGGCCAATCTATTTGAAAATTTTGTAATCATCAGTTTACCATTACCCGCTATGGTAAAAATAATGCCCTTTTGCCCTTACGCTTCTGCGCATTCTACTACGCAGGTTGTTTATATATGGTGGTGCCCATGCTCTATAGTTCCTCCACCTACCTCTTCTAGTTTTGCCAATGTAACTCTTCCTCAGTTTTCCTACCCTACCATTGATAAGGAGATATCACCCTCTCACACCCTTAGCTTTCTTCATTTGTCGTCTAGACGTGTTCCTCCTCGGCAATTTTAGTAAAGCTTATTTAAGAATGCAAGTATAAAAATACTTTTAACCTTTTGCTTACGAGTGAGACAGCTTCAATCCCAAACGAAGAACCTCTCAAAAAGACAGGTATTTGACATACCCTATCCCAAACAATTCGATCCGGATTGTGTCTTGTTTAGTTATTGTGTTATTTATTATCTGCCTGTTTAACTTTGTTTTTTTCCTGTCCTGACCATACAATTTTTTGACTTAAACCTTCGGGTAAACCGTGTGGTTTGACAGAGATAGAAAAACTAAATGAAGGCGGTAACAGAACTCAAACTCGTCTCAAAATTGAAGACAACATGTTTTGAAATCTAAATCTCGAGCCCGACCCGGGTCTAATATTTTTTCGGCTGTCTTCGGGTCATGCCGAGTCTCTTCATGGTCTGAAATATTTTCAGATATATACAAAATCGTAACACCGGAGACATCTAATGCTCAGAACTAATGTATTTGTTACGATTTCCATCTTGCATTTCTAAAATTACCATTTGCCCCCTATATTTGCATTAAACCTGTTAAACTATAGATCTCATTTGGCCTGGCCGAAACTAAAGACTATCTGATGTTAAATAAAGTGGAATACATAACATAACAAATTTTATTTTGCGAGTTTCTGTAAACGCTTTAAAGTAGAAAATAATTATTTTCATATTCTTTCCACAGGGTGGTGTCGTGACTCAGACTGTGGTGCAGTGCTACAGCTCGTGTAGAAATCCTCTTCCTCCAGAACAAGGAAAATGCTGCCCATCGTGTCCTGGTAATATTTAATTTTTGCTTTTTCTATATATCTTAATTATAGTCTAAGATCATTTAACTACATATATGTCGCAGGATTATTGTAAAATCAAACCTTTTTATGAAAAAAAAAAAAAAAAAAATCCCTCTAAGCATTTTACGAAATGCCACCATTTTATTGACAAACATTTGTATCTCAGTAAGGCACTTCATTTCAGTCTACATAAAGACTAATATGCTTTTAATATAGAGGCTGATAAAAGGTTTACAGTAGTTCTGAACATTGAACTTCCATCCCATAGGGCCAAAAACATACCTATTTGTCCGTTCCCGCTGTTTATTAGCCGTCGACAGCCGTCACGAAAGTGCTAGTATGTACTAGAATACGAATCCGTATTTTTTTATATTCCAGGTAGCACCAAAACTATGTTAAATTCTTCCAAGTAGCATCAGCACTATGTTAAATTCTTCTAGGTAGTACCAGCACTATGTTAAATTCTTCCAGCACCAGCACTATGTTAGATTCTTCCAGGTACCGTTAACATTATGTTAAATTTTTTGAACGAGTGTTAACACTGCAGATCGTGAGTAACAGGTTACGACTTTCTGTACCAGAGCTTGTGATTCCTGATAATGAATTGGTAGTTTTGTTTAATAAGTATATGTTATGGAAGTGTGTTACGTTTCTGAAAACACAAATACTATAAAAAAATAATAATGGATCATCGGGAGTTGTAGGCTCTAAACCACCGAGCTGTCGATCTCTGATAAACAACGGTATTGACTGTGCTGGTTTGGGTCTTTGCGAGATGTAACACGATGCTTTCTAGACGTACGGGTAAATCTGTTTGTCTCGGGATTTTAAAAACAGCCTGTTTGTATATGAAAAAAAAGCTTGTGCCTTTTATAAAGAGGTTGATTTTGTAATAAAGTTTCCTCTTTACATTTGACAGAGCATCTTTAACCTTCTTATTTACAGGCTGAAGTGTACTACCCTGTATCGTTAAGGAACGTTTTTCAACAAGATGACAATGTTTTTGTAAGAAATCTTAACGTATACAAACAAGACTGATTTTGCAATAATCCTATTATGTATATACCTTGCAATGCAACATATTTTTAGAGAATTATAGGTAGCATACACTAAGTGACGATTTGGAAGATTGCCAATTTGTGGAATTGCCTCATTTTACAGTCAGAAATGATCCTCTCACGGTTGCGAATGCAAAATATCTCTGATCGGAGTCCAAGACCAATTGCAGACAAGTTCACGGCTTATTTTATTCAAGGAGCGACCTCCCCTGCTACAGCCTAAGTGCGATATTTGCCAATGAAATCTTTAATGAATCTGATATAGCAGCCATTCGTATCCATGTGATAGGAACAATTTAAATGATTTTATTTCCACAACCCGTTTCCTAGTTATTCCGTCTATTCCTCAAACTAAACCCGTCCGATTTTGACCCACTCAAACCTTTTCAGGTGATTGTAATATTGGTGAAAAAGATATGTTGAGAATGTAAGTAGTCTAAGTTAAATTGAAAGGACCTGCGTTGCTTAATGTATAAAAATCTTTGAAACAAAACTGCACACAATACAGACTTTCCTATCAACATTACAAGCTATGAACTCAACTCGCAGGCGAGTCTTCTACCCTCTGAGTTACGTCAAAGGTCTCGAAGAAAAACATTCCTGTCCGCCGAATAGGTTCCCCGTACAAGGTTTGATACTATAGTATCTATAAACCTTGCTTCATACAACGCGGATTTGAAGATTCGCTGTAATTAGAATACTTCTGGTTGACCAATTTCCACTCAGAAATATCCCCATGGCTAATGAACCATCAATTTCTTGAGGCATCGGTGTAAAGAACGCAGACCCTTCCCACTTTATTTCACAAAACTTTTGCATTTGCAATCTTTAAGGATTCATTATTCGTAATGAAGTGTTGTTATTGGTTACCTTCCTCCCTCATCGGTTGGACAATTACATTAGTTTTCATTGGGTTCATATTGCTTAACGGTATCTATCGGTGTATGTACACCTCCCATTCGATTCTATACTTGTACTTGTATTTTAAATAATAATTACACTAATTTGACAATTATTTCTCGTGTGTGGACTCGGGTACTACGAAATTGTTACGCCATGAGCCTCCTATTCGATTTTAGACTTACTCAGCAAATTCGATCGTAAAACCCTTGCCGAGATTCTGTCCATGCATATACCATTAGCAACAGAGAAATGCTGAATTTTGAGTGGTTTGATTCATATGTTGCACAGAAATTATCCACTCTTACTCAAAAGACTTCAGAAAAAGTGTACCATCACTAGGTTATAGTTATTTAAAAAGATTGCTGTACTTTTTGTTTCTGAAACATTTTTGTTCACTCCCCCGTCCTTTACACATCATTTCGTGTTATCAAGTTGAATAGTTACAGATTTGCTTAAATATTTTTCGGAAAATAATTCTTAATTAATTAATAATTATTAATTGTATTAAAATTTAGAGGCAAATAATTAATTTTCGTCTTTCCGCGATTTTGCTATCACTTTCGCTGTAAAAGAAAATTAATTTTCTTTTCGTTGCACTTCTATCTTACTTTGAAATCTTTTTTTCTTCGAAACTAAATTTTGTTCCGTTTCTCTTGCAGAAGACGATTGTCCTGCCGAAGAATCCAAAAGGAGCGTTATGCTAGCCACACCAAATACAGACCCTTGCATCACGTGTGAATGCCAGGTGAGAATGTTGATAAAAATAAAAGTCACATAATGTAAAAGTCATACAATGAAATCACATTACATCCAGCGCTGTCCAACATCTGCATGTCAGCGATCCACATATTTCTTTCAAAATTCTTAGGAAATGACTAGTATTTAAGCCTAAGGGAAACTAGCATCTTTAAGATTAAGTCACAACTATTTTGCGATAAGTTTTGTTTTGTTTAACAATATAGGGCTGTTAACATTGAAAATAGTTGTCTTATTTGAAAATAAACTCAGTTAGGTTCTGTACTGTGGTTAATTCTATATGTGTGAAAAGATTCAAACTTCTGGTCACTTCGGGGGGTATAGAAAGATAAAAACACGTTAAACAATTATTATATAAATGTTATTGTAAAAAATACTGGGTATACTCATCGGGTTTACATTCGATGCACAAATGTTTCATCAAAAAGTTCGTTTCGATAGTAATGTGAGCTAAACAGGTTTCATACAGGAGCAATACAAGGTTATTATTCATACAAGGTTAGGTGAGCTCCCTCCAATATCTTTCCCTGGGTAGGCCCTTGATTCCAAATTAAATAGTGCTACTTCCTCATTTCGACAGCTCAAAAAAACCTAAGCGGAGCTACGGTTTTTGTTTGGAGGTGCTAAAGGCCTCTTATTTCTTATAATTTTGGTTAGAGTGTATATCACCGATAGATATGTTAAAAATCGCTGGAGTGTGTGTGTGTGAGGGGGGGGGGGGAGGTTATTGAAACGTATTGGGATACTTAGCATTCCCCAAGCTCCCTCTAGCCCCGCCTATGCAAAAGAGTATCCTGATCTCAAGATCTCAAGGACGGGGTTAGAGAAGTACCCAGGAGAGGATATGATCCTCCCATTAAACTTCTAGCGAAGAGAAAAAGATGCAAGTGTGTTTCATAAAATGGATTGAGTTTAAATCTAAGTTGTGCTTGGGAGGGGAGGAGGAGGGGGGGGGGGGTGACGACCGAAGTCGTGCCCGTCTCCGAGTCTTCTGAAAGAAATAAACTGGGACCCAAGTGGGTCAGTAGAGGTAGAGAAAGATAAGACTGGAGAGGACGCAGGGCCTTGAGCTTGAGTTACACTATAACGGACAAAGGGGGAAGGGCTAAGCAACGAAACTTGGGTTCCCAAAATTAAGGGAATGGTACAGAAGGGTTAGAAGACACAATCTAAATAATAAGAGTATCTTAATAAGCACTTTTCATTTCGATTCTCAGGCAGTTCCAGCTGTGATAAGATCAAGATGGAGTGTTACTGGACTTTCTTAACATTCTTATTGTGTAACATGAATAGTCCCCATTTTCAATTAGAAAGTCAACTGACCCTGGGCAAAGGCCAAATGTTTAGGATGCTCCTCAATCACGAGGAATGAGGCCACAGGACTTTTGTTCAATATTCCGCTCTGATGTTGCTAACAGAAGACGTGTGCAAGATCTTCCCGAGTATCTTGCATAATAAAAGGTGTTTGGGTTTCAGTCTGTCGTCGTCTATAGCAGAAAATCGAAGCATCGAACAGCGGTGGAATTTGCTACGATAAATACTTCATGTCTCTATAATGTGCACCTCATTGAGATTTTTTAAAAATTCGAATTAGTTTAAAAGTAATTGAATTTCTAAACTTGAAAGTTCCGTTTATCGCCATTTTGTCAAACAAATCTATTCTTTTTTTCCCGCTGCAGACGATCATTAAAGAGCAGGCGTTTTCACTTCACTGAAAAACAGCCGAGTATATTTAATTTATGGATTTTTTCACTTCACGAATTTAAAAGATGACTTCCTTTTTTTTTTTAAATTTGGTATTATATTATCATCGAGAATCGAGATATCGATCATTTCTTTTAATTTTATTTAGGGGGGTTAAAAGAACTTGTTTTGCAACATTCATTACTTTCCTTATATACATAATGTACAAGGAAAGTATTGTGACGGGGTCGAAAATTCGAATTCGAGTTTTCGACGGGAGAGCACGTTTCAAGCATTTTTGAAGTGATGTCTGTGTGTGTGTGTGTGTGTGTGTCAGTGAGTCTATGGAGACGATAACTGACGAACGAATGGACCGATTTGAACAAAATTTGGTGCAAAAATCACAATCCGTAAACACTGGAAGCCTATTGTTTTTATACGCAATCGAATGTTCAGAACCCCCCTAAATTTTCAAATGAAATTTTGAAAAAATCGTCAAAAAATCAAAACCGCTAATAAAGTTACGCAAATAGACATTTCCTATGTAATTTTTCATTAGAAAACGATTGACATAAATTTTAGAACGCTAACATGCACCGTTCTTGAGATATTGTACATTTTTCAAAAAAATTATCAAAAAGTCATATAAAATAAAAAAAAATATTTCCTATTGAGAAACATGTTCACTTTTCATATGTAATACCATGCGATAAATTGTGTGACATCATTCTCGTGGATCTAGCTCATTCCATTCATGAAAAAAGATACTTTAACTAATATTTATGTATTTGAACGCCAATAGTCATTTATCTGCTATAAGAATAACTTATTTCTTCGTCCATAACGCTTGGCGAGATTTTGGCGACGAATTTGGCGGAATGTCGCCAACTTGGCGACTTTTTGAAATGTTGCCAAATTAACGAAAATCTTGCCAAATGGATAAAAATGACGCTAAATCAATGAAAATGACGATTAATTGTCGAAAATTCAATATCTTGGAAAGAATATTAGTATCTACTATAAAAAAAAACCTATTTTTTTTACTGTAAAAGTAGTAAATTCATTACATTATATAAGGAAAGTCATGTGTTGCCCACATCAGATTTTTTATATATGTCGCGAGAATGATTTTAATTCAAAACAGGGGATTTGGAAATTGAACTGTGCTATCTGTATTATTTAAGTGGCGGGCGCTTATTTCGGACCTAGACACCGGCAGGTAATTTGTTCTAGTATAATATAAATAAGTCACAGCTTTCCTTAGAAAGTCTCCAATAAAGTCATGCCCATGACAGTATGACCACATTAAGCTCTTAGCTATTAAAATATAATTTCTTCTCATTAAAATCCCTCCAGAAAGATATCCTTCGTGGTAGTGAGGCCAACTTTATTCCCCTGCTTATCAAAATCACTCTTCCCTCAGTGGCGAATTAACAATTTTTGGGCTACAACGCTAAACCTTATTCAAGAGTACTGAGACATGTCGTTATTGCATCAGAAATTTTGTTCAGTAATGACATCAAGAACAAATAATCTAAGTTTTGGAGAGAACGTGAGGATTCAGTACCCTTTGCTTCTACTGTTTTCTGTTACTCTTTAAATATTCGTACTAAAGTTAGACATACAGTAGAATCTGATTGCCTCGATGAGCGGGGTCGGCTAGATCGCATTCGGTGTCCACGGCCCCTCTCTAAAAATGAATAAGCGCCTCCTCAACATTTTCGAGTCTTTAACACAATAATTTACTAAGGGGTGGGGCAGATCAGTGGTTAGCGCGTGGGGATTGCACTCGGACGACCCGAGTTCAATTCCCGGCTCTACCGAAATTGTCCCTTATTAACGCGGAGTACGAACACGTTAAATATGTGGGCCCGTAAGTCTTTATGAGAATTTGGTGGTAGGGGAAGGAGGGTACGATCTCTGTGGATGCCTCCCTTACTGGGTTCCGGTCTAAATTGAGTGGCACTTTCCGGTCGTCCAAACAGATACCAGATACCTTGCACCTTCGGATAGGTCGGACGTTCTGCATTGAAGTGGAATATGTTTAAAAGCATTGTGCGATAAAACATTTGCTACAATTTGCTACATTTGTACAAAACTATTAGAATATTAATATCTCGAATGGATAAAAGTCTGTAAAAATCATCACCTTTCTTCAAGACCAGAAATATGGAAACATTCGAATACACATTTCTTCAAACGAATGCAACTTTACTGCATTAATATTGTGAACACGTCATCCAATTGATTATAAAATACTAGTTTGAAAAAGAAAATTAAACCAATCATACAACGCTAAATTCCTTTATACACACACGCAAAAAAAAAAAAAAAATTTTTTTTTAAATAAACTGGTCTCTGGTTCTTTGTCTGGGCACCCGAAGCGCTGAAGGATCGCTAGTTTCATAGTAAATTCCCCACTGTCTAGACTTTCTTTCACTGTCATTTTATAGTCCCATGACATTTTTGCCTCAACGGCGTAAATAAATTCGAAGGCTTTAACTCCGTGGCACTCATTTGAAGTCTGCTGAACTTTATTGGTTTTCTCAACTTGGAGCTCTTTCGTATGCTAAACTGACTATCTATATGGTAAACTCTCGGCTACTCCTCAAACAACAGCTTTAAAAAAACATTGAAACGACGAAGTATCACGCAGTTTTACGATTTCACAAACGAGCACTCCCCATAACTAACAGTCAATTTCCCCCTTTTACCTTTTAAAATTCAGAGCTTGGCACACGCACTCTTTTTTAATGAATGTGATTTGTTTCTGGGTATGTAATTTTTTGGATGAAAAGCAGCTTTTAAATGTTTTGTGAATATTTCGAGTACAAATGTTTTGCTAATCGATCCCTGGAGAGTACTTAATGCTTGAACGGCACGGAATGGGAGCGGCCCTCCAAAGAGTCCGTGGTGCTGCCATCTATCGAGAATGAAGATTAACAGTATTGTTGCAATCAAACTCAACGATTACTCGGCAGTGAAGATCTATCTGATGGGCCAAAATTTTGCTAGTAACCAGGGCCGATCCTAGGGTGTCGTCCGCCCGCGTGCAAAGACCTAATGTGCCGCCCCTCTAGAGAATTTTTCATATTTTGACTAATACTTAACGTTGACGTTATAAATTCATCTACCTGTATAAGAGTAAAAAGTGAAACATTAATAAAAATGCAAATAAAATTTGAAGTGCAAAACTTTATTTTTTGGCCAGCTAATAGGTTATAATAGCGACAAAATACTTTAACAAAATAATAAACAAACAAAAATATTACCTTTGAAATAAAAATAGACATTTTATAATTAGAAATGCAAAACAACAGTATTTACTCAGAAAATATAATCTAATAAAAAAAGTACTAAAGCATAAATCTCGTGAAACGAAAAGTATATAAATCAGTCCTTCTACAAAGACTACCTAATAATTAACTATAAAATAACTTTTCTGGCTTTCTGAGAAGCAAATTTGTCAATAATTTCGGTGAAATCAATTTTTTCAGAGATTTCGGATTCAATAGAGATGATGCCCAAATCTGAAAGCCTTTCTTGTGTCATATTATTTCTCAAGTAATTTTGAATAATTTTTAATTTACTGAAACTTCTTTCACCTGAAGCCACAGAAACAGGTAAGGTTAAAAAAATTCTTATTGCTAGAGCAAAATTTGGAAAACAGGGAATGAGATCATTTTTGACTATAATTTCTAATATCTCAATTGGCTGTTTTTTACCTGGAAAAATATCTTTGAATGAAGTTATTTCATTGTATACCGTCTATATCTTTCACAATACTTCCTTCCTCCTGTACCTGCAACTTAATATCTAAGCCCATGCAGGCTTTCATGAGATCATCCTTAGAAATGTTTTGAAACTCATACAGAAAGCAGAATATTGAATGGCACTCAGATAATAAGGTAAATCTTTCATTTACCGAAGAGATCGCGTGATCAAGAATTGCAAAATAGAAAGCAGTCTTGAATTGCTGGAAGGGATTTGAAACTGGTTGGTTCATCACTGCCCTCGTAATCAAATAAACGGACCTTTTTCCTGAGCTTCGACATGGGAAATTCGGGATCAATACCTAAATCTCTAGCAAGTGTTGTTGCGGAATCGACAAATATTTTAAAATTATCGTCAGATCCTTGGGAAACTAAATATTTTTTAAGATTATCTAAGCCTTCAATGCATTCCGCGATGTTTAATTTAAGATTTTGAAGCATTTTACTCAATACATCAATTCTTGATAATAAATCATGCCAAATTAAAATTGAACACAAAAATTTAAATGTTTCAAGACTTTTAATTATTGATTCAGCACCCATTTTTGTTTTCGTGTCTCTGATGGTATCTTCAATGGTTTTAAAGTTAGACGTTTCACGTGTTTTTTTATTAAATCCCATCGATATGGGGACGCAGAAAAATAATTATATACCTCTTGTACCATATCAAAAAGACCAGAAATTTCACCACTGGAGCTGGCAGCGTCATTAACGACAAGATTTAATGTATGAGCCGCACACGGCACGTATAATGCTCTAGGATTGATATCGAGAATCCGTTTCTGAAGCCCTATATTTTCTCCCTTCATGTTCGATCCATTGTCGTAGCCCTGACCCCCGTATATCTTTAACTTCGAGCTGCAGACTAGGTAATAGCTTCTCTAATGGAAAATTGCACAGACCTTCTCCAGTGGTATTAGTTAATGGAAAAAATCCTAGAAAAAACTCTAAAATATCTATCTTACCATCAGTAGTGTTCACACATCTAATTACAAACATTATTTATTCTGTGTGGCTAATATCTGGTGTAGAGTCGAGAATTACAGTGTAATATTTGGCTTTTTTGACAATGCGTGTTATCTCTTTACGAATAGATTCGGCTAAAATATTAATTATTTCATTTTGAAAATACTGCCGTAAGTAGTGTGGAATACGTGTTTTGTTATCTTTGTATTTACTGACATTATTAAGGTGTTCTGAAATAACTGGATCAAATTTGGCCAACATCTCCACTGCCTTTAAAAAATGTCTCTATGATACAATTATCTCTATGATACAACTTCGTACTAGTTCCTCTGAATGCCAAATTTCGACTGGCTAAAAATTGTACTACAGCAATCATTCTTTCAATGATGGCGGGTCATCGCTTTTCCTCTCGATTGTAAACATTTTGTTGTTCCGCGTCAATAGTACACTTTTTTTCCGGCCTCGTCTTTATTTCGCACCACGATCTTATAGTTTGTTTTAGAGTATTTTCATGCTTATTAAGGTAATTCAAACAATGACGACAATCAGAAAAGTCAGTTCTTACAAGTTGTGTTGAACTATCTTTACCAAACAATTTACATGCAAAACAAAAAATACGATTTAGTTTTATGGAATATCAGAGCCACGCGCGATTTATTTTCTCCCCGTTCACTAAAGTTTTGTTATAATATGAACAGCTAAATTTTCTGCCACTCTCATCGACCGGAAATTTAAAATTTGCTACTTGTTTGGGACCATATTCTACCAATAAATCAATATTTTTTTCGTTAAAATGTTAGGCCAAGAATATTACGTTACCTTCATTTTACTCTTGATAGTAATGCCCAAAAACTAGATAAATTGAAATCCGTTTTAGATGCACTAGTTTCAAAATTTAAATCTGTATACACTCCTGATAACTGATTTAAATCTATATACACTCCTGATTAACTGATAACTATTTTATTCAAGGTAAGTCATTATTTTTAATACGCTAAAATTTTTAATATTTTGATAAAAGAAAATTTGAAAGAAAAATTATACATCAAATAGAAAATAAGAATTTCCTTTATTCCTGAAAATAGTAGAATGATGTGTTGAACGGGTGATTTTTAGTGAATTTTTTTCGAGAGTTAGGCTTAGCGCAATAAAATTGCCGTCTCCTGGGAACAGTTCGAAAAAGAAGCGCTTCGTCCTTTGGGCCGCCGCAGTTCCGGAATGCCGCCGTCGCGAAAGGGTTAACTTTGCCGAAATAATTCAGTTCTAATCTACAAAGGAAACCACTAAAATAAAGTTTCTTTTGACCATTGATCTGCGAGCCGCGTGCCGACCGTGGTATACATAAATAAGCTGCCGCACAGTGGAACGAAACATCCTTAGGCGTCTCAAAAATATGGCCCTTGGTTATTTGTTTAGATAGAAATTTAAAATTTTGTATCCTTTTCTATGCCGTATTGCCGGCTCTGCCACGAATTTTGCTATCAAATGAAGGATATGTGTAAAGAGTAGACATTAATGGACAATGGACCAACACACTGTGCACTAACATTCTATTTTTCTTAAACTATGGGACTTATTTTGATTTTTCAATAACTATTTAAAATTCAGCATATTTATTCGACTTATTATAAGTTTTAAAAAATTTTGCTTGATTGATAGAACTATATGCGGCCTGCGGCCGCCCCTTGTTTTGGCCGCCCGCGTGCGGTGCACGCGCTGCACACCTGCTAGGATCGGCCCTGCTAGTAACAGAACCTGAACCCCGTCCAAGTTCGAAGATATTAAGCAATCTAAAACTCGACCCCAATCCTGGGGCTCGCAGTTATAGCAGATTTAGCCCGAATGTCTTTGAATTTGGGGGTGAGTGTTCAATATGTAATACCAATGATGGGGTCCAGAACATTCACAGTACTTTTCTGAGTCGGGGGGGGGGGGGGGCTACCCCTACCCCTACTCCTACTCCTACTACTCCCTTACCCCTCTCTTCTCCTCTCTTTCCCCGTCTGCACGCCACTGTATGAACTGGTTTAGCCAATATGATTTAGCTTATTGGACATTCACAAGACAAAATGCATTAGGTAATTGTCTTAAAATCATTTATTAGTCAAACCGAACGATAAAGTGATATGTCTTTAGAATTAATTCTTGATGCGTAACACTAAATGAAGTAAAATCGTGTTTTGTATAAACATACATTTCATTGCATTCATTTCTTTCGTTTCTCATCACTGCTTTCCCCTAGGGCAACAGCAGCGAATGTACGAAAAGGGCTTGCCCTGTCTTACCCTGCCCGCCTTCAAAGCAAGTATACAAACGCGGATCTTGCTGTCCTGTATGTTCAGGTGAGTCAATTTTCTACTTCTATCCATACACATAGATGCAAATTTAGTCTGTGGTATTATTTATTAAAATCACCTTTTACTTTCCCTCCCCCAAATGAGGTAGGCAGAATGGAACAATTACACTGGAGTCCTTAGCAAAAGGGTCTTAACAACAACGTTTTCATTTTTTGAGCCGAGTATGTGAAGGCGCTACTAGCAACATTACCGACCCTAGAGCTAAGTTAAAACATCTAATCTGTAAATCTTCACTTCGAACTACACACTTAAATTTTAGTCTAAATTGGGTGGCGCAGTCCCGGATGTCCAATCAGTTACCTTACACCTTCGGGTAGGCCGGACGGTTTGGATAAAGAACACATTTTTCTATATAAACCTATGCTTGTAGTAAACGGTTTGGCCCATTTTCTATGGCCGGCAGTATATTAGTTTACCATTGGGTCTATATTAAAAACGAAATATACAGCCCTTCCCCCATTCCTTTATCGACCCCTATTTCTGAGCTCCTAGCTACACCTATACTATAGACTACATTTTCAATTGGGTAACCAATGAAGGTGTGTGTTAGTGGTTATAACTTGTGTGTGTGGAGATAAACAAGCCCAGTGGTTTAAAAATATAATCCTCCTTTAGATTGTACACCCCCCTTTCCCCCGAAATTATTTCTTTGCATATGCTATTAACTTATACAGTCCTTTATCGAATCGAACAATAGCACACTTCTACATTAAAAATAACAAAAAAAGATCAATCATGCATATAGCATTGATTATGAAACACTTTCCAACTTCAATGAATTTTATTTAAACATCTCTAAAGTGCGATACATTCCTCGGTAATATTTTTAAAATTATCACAATACTACATTAATGTATTATATTTGAAAACGTGAAACTTCATCGAAAAAAATGAACTTCCTTCAAATGACGGCATTGAAATATAAATTGCCTGGCTTAAACATCTCTAAAATGCAATACATTCCTCGGTAATATTTTTAAAATTATCATAATACTACAATAATTTATTATATTTGAAAACTTCATCGGAAACAAAGGAACTTTTTCAAATGACGTCATCGAAATATAAATCGGCTGGCCCTTTAAATAAAAGCAGCATTTCCTTCATAACCATTTTTCCATTCATTTCATCATCACAATACAATAATAATTAATTTTATTTACAACTTAAAACCATGGAGGTACAAGTAATCTAACTCTATTCTCAAAACTTCATCAAAAAATCGTTTGCTTCTCTGTAAAATCAATGATTGTTTCATTCATATCAGCTATATTGCAGACTCCATGGACTAAATAATTTTGCGTTAAAGAAATGTAGCAATTCTTATACAACTCATTCTACATCTTTTGGTATTTACATCCTCCATAAGTGAAAAGTAGGCTTTGTTGTAGAAATAATTAAAATTGAATGATCATTTAAACTCAACTATATTGTAATTGCTTTATTTCAGGATGTAGATGCACAGAATTTAAGCAAAAATAAAGCGGTTTTAGGGCGGATGCAACACTAAATATGAATTAAAAATAACTTTAAAAATCACGATTTTGACACAAGATGGATGCCATATTTTATTTTGAAGTGGCTCACGTGGTCTCTTCATATAAAGGATGTAATTATTATTTTAATTTTTATATAAAAACTACTGAATATATTTTGCTGAACTTTTTTTTATATATTTTATGGGATAATTTGAATATTTCCTTAAACTTTCGAAGCGATTTGTGAATTTTAAATCCACTTAAAAAATATTTGAAAACTTAGGTCCCATAGGGTTCAATGTATTTCATTTTTTCAACCCGGGTTTAATCCAAAACTAATTGGGTGATATCATTCATTTATATTCCCATAGGTCCCACAGACCGTCTGAACAACATACTAAAATTTCATTTTGATAAAGTCATTTTTACGGCAGTTATCATGCTAACGGACAGACAAAATGAACAAAGTCATAAACACTTTTCAACTATGTTGTAAAGTGTTAATAAAAGTAAAATGATGTAACACACAAGTTTATACAAATTGTTATAAATGCGAATTGAGTTCTAAATAAAGACTCAAGCAGGCATGTATAAGAAAGCAATGTGGTACCCGATGATAAACCCAAAAGAAGGTATCCTAACATTGATTTCGGTAGATATTTGATTTTTTTGATTCTATATTAATATATTATACAGAAGGCACTCCTTTTCATTTTGCGCCTGGTTCAGTCGTACGGCCCTTACTACAGCCCAGTCGTAACGTCATCTGTTGCATTTTGTTCCATTCTTACTGTTTGACCTTACTGCTTCGTGTTCCAGCTAATTCGTTCCTTTGCCCTTTTTAGGCAGCCGTAGGGTTTTCAACGTTGACAGCCGTTGTCTGCTGGGGATGCAAATCTTTAAGACTGGGGATTTCTTTCAACTGGACCCTTGTACCTCCTGCACGTGTAACGTAAGTAGGTTTAAATACTTTGGTTAAAGTACTGGTTGATTAGGGTTATAGGGCACAAGACCCGAAAGAGGATATACTGTTGCAAACGCATGGTATTACAAACTGCCAAAACAAACAAATTGAAGTAACAAGTATAGTATACTATCTAAAAGGATGAACATTGGTCTGTACGAATAGGAACATTGAAATGTATAAACCATGACATGACAATGAAACCAAGACGAGATGATCTATGGATAAAACGTGAGAGGTAAAGAGTTAAACAGGATGGAAAAAGTCCAACAAGTACCTATGAAGCAACTAAATGATACATAAACTCATTGGAATCATATTTTCCGTAAAAATGTACGATCATCCAAATCAGTGATACACAAAGCTCTTTTGAAGGGGAAGGCCTACGCTACGCAGAATATTCTATAACAGCGAATGTTTATTTTGATATTTTTTAAGAACGGAAATGCTCGTAGAATCTAAGAATAAATTCGTCGTCTACTGGTCTTTCACCCTACACCAGTGAAATTAATAAGAGTGGCAAAAAACCTCTAGGTAGAGTTGCAAAAAACCCGAGAATTTTGAGACGCGGGAATAAACCGGGAATTTTGGAAGCATTGGAAACTTTGATGGGAAGAAACTAATTTATGCGTTTCGTATATGATCTGGCTAATCACTCCCATTACGCAGTTTAAATCTTATAGATCGCACTTAAATACATTTATGAAATCATTATTAGTTTTAAAGGTAAAGTCTATTGAATAAAATTTTTTGAAAATTTGAAATTACAAAATTTTGTTGAAAATGTGCAGTTTATATTAGTCACAAAATTATTAAAATGTTATTGGGAGTAATATAGATTTCTTATTGTTCAACATTAAATAAATATAAATAAATGTATCACTTTGTAATAAATATTTCATCGTTCGGAGTGTTTTTACTTCTTAAATATTTACAAATTAAATAATTATTTATTTGTGGAATTCATTTTCAATTCTATATATAATAAGAAAGTCACATAATTTAAATATTTTTCTTGGATCTAACAAATCTCTTCATTTTCCATGCTTCAGCTATTTACAATTCTGAATGCAGAAAATATTAGTTTGGGTTTCTACACATTTCTTTTGCAATGCAAAATGCAATGACTCAAAACTCTCACTTTTTGGAAACTTTAAAAATTCCCAGTTTTATCAAAATTCCTTTCCCCTAAAACCCGGTTTATTCCCGGGAATAAACCGCGTTTCCCTCCGCCTTTGTAACTCTACCTCCAGGCGATGCTATTCTGTGGAAATGCAAAGGTGTTTCTGAACACAGAAAAGTTAGAAAGGATTGATCTAAATGAGCCCGTTCTTTGCAAAGCTGAACTCTATATAGTTGAAATTTGTCTAAAGCGACTTTTCACGATGTTTTCAATAAGGGGTCGTTAATATAATGATTTTTAATAATTAAATGAAAAGTATGCGCCAAATTAATAGGTCACGTTTAATAGAGGTCATTACCAAACTATCCTAGCACATTGTGACATATTAATAATATATATATATATATATATATATATATATATATATATATATATATATATATATATACAGAGTGAGTCAGAACTCTTGGGCCAAACTTTAAGGGGTGATAAATCGCATCTAAATAAGCAATTTTTGTCATACAAAGCAGGGTCGTAACGCAAAAGGTGAGCCGCTAGACGCACATGTTTTATTAACGGACGAATGCACCTTTACTCGTGAGGGCATTTTTAATATGCACAATTTTCATGTGTGGGCATCTAGAAATCCACACGTCACACGTTCACATTCCTTCCAGCAGCGTTTCTCCGTAAATGTTTGGGCTGGAATCGTCCATGATCATTTGATTGGCCCATATCTTCTACCATGCCGACTGGACGGCAGAACACACCTCCTATTTTTACAGGAGGTATTGCCACAGTTACTGCAACATGTTCCTGCCAACATTAAAGCATGTATGTGGTTCCAACACGACGGAGCACCACCCCATTTCAGCGTGGATGTGCGGCACACCTTAGATGCTACATTCCCTTGACAATGGATTGGTCGGGGTGGTCCCATAGCCTGGCCGGCACGATCGCCCGATCTCTCCTGTTTCGACTTTTCTGATGGGACCACATGAAAAGTCTCATCTACGATAGCCCTATCGACTCCGACGAGGACCTTGTTGCTAGGATTTCTGTTGCTGCCGGCGTTGTCCAAGATATGTTGCGTGTTTTTGCTAACGTGCGCCGCTCGCTACGTCGTAGGTGTGAAGCCTGCATTACTGCTGGTGGTCGCACTTTTGAGCAGTTTCTGTAACTTTGTCCATGCATTCTGCAATTTCTGTCAGTAAAACGTACTTCGTGACTACTCTGCCATTTTTGTGTTTCCTCTTTTCACGAAAGAGTCATCATTTCCTCATTTCATGAGCTACTCCCTAGCGGTTCACCTCTTGTGTTACGACCCTGCTTTGTATGACAAAAACTGCTTGTTTAGACGCGATTTATCATCCCTTAAAGTTTGGCCCAAGAGTTCTGACTTACTCTGTATATATATATATATATATATATATATATATATATATATATATATATATATATATATATATATGTCTATTTAAACTAGATTCACATTCTATTGATAGTATCAAATTGAAAATTATCAATATGTATAGTGATTTAAATATCAATTATAAATTTCTTAAATTTCCATATATTGTGCTTATTCCTAAATTTCATAAAAATCCTATTTAATTTAGAACTGTTACTAGTGGTCATAATACTTACTTTACTACAGCGAGTAAATTACTACTAAATTATTTAAATCTAATAAATGATAATTTACGTTATTCTAGTAATAATTACCTTATTCTAAATAATAGTAGAGAATTAAAAAATAAATTAACATCACTAGGTAAACTAATGGGATTTCAAACTTTTGACTAATTCAATATCTTTTCAATAATTTTAAGATCTCTGATATATATGTATATGTTGTAATTTTAACTCTATATACTGTTTATATTACTAATTATTCTACTCAATTTTTTATCAATTTTCCTAAACTTCTACACTTTGTTCTTTTCAATAATTATATTTTTCAAGGAAATAAATTATACCTACAAGTCTCAGGGGTTTCACAAGTGGATGCAGTAGTAGTATGTTAACTAATTTATACCTTTAGTATTATGAACAGTCTTTTACTTCAATGGATTATAAAATTTATAGATATGTTGATGATCTGATATGTTTAGTATATGCTGAAAATTATGGCACAGATATAGATTTCTATCCCGACAATTTGGAATTAATTCCTAATGAATATACTATTAGTAATAATATTAATTTTTTGGATTTAAATATAATTATTGATCCTACTAATGGTATAGTTACTAATTTATATGGTAAAAAAGACAATTTTAAGTTTAACATTAATAAAATATTACCATTTAATTTCTGCAACTCGATTCAATTGTTTAGAAATATTATCCTTAATCAACTTTTTAGAATTTATAGATTATCAGATAAAAAATTTCATGATATGCATATAAATAATCTAAAAATTACCAGCAAATTATACAAATATCCAGCATATTTAGTTAATGGTATTGTTAAAAAATTTGGATTAGCTAAATTTTAATGACTTCTATTCTATGTATCTTATATTGGCTAGATATCAACATTCTCTTGTTTTGACATTACATTTTATTTACATCCCCTTATATATTAACCTCGCTGATTTTGTTCATACGTCCCATTATTTTGTAGCTCTTACTGTAGAATATCACCTTTTATTGCCTTTTCATATTACCGTTATTTGTTTCACACGATTGGCAACCCGGCCGTCCAATTAGTTACTCATGTCCACTGGACGGTCTGGGTCTTCAACACGATTGGCAACGGTGGATGTCTACTTTTCAATTTTGCGATTGGCAACACTGGTCTCTTCATTTTCGGCTCCTATGGTTAGCACATTTTCAGTGTTTTATAATCCAGGTATTCTTGTTTCCTTTATAATTGTTCTATCTTTATGTGTGTTGTTCAAGTAGAATAGTTTATAGATATAATCTATCTATTTCTTCAGAAACATACATATTTTGTGTTCATTTTGATTAAATATTTGGACCCTACGAAGAGTTTTTTCGAAATGAACAATTCAATTATTTAGGCTTAGTTCTTGTTCACGTATATAGTATTATTGCTTGGAATTTATTTGTTTTTCTATTATCGATTCCATATCTTTATTTGATTATCTTTAACTTGTTGACTTTAAATTTGCATTTTTTTGCATTTGCTTGATGATTCGATATTTAATGCTCCTTTTTATTATGTAGGTTTTATTTAAAGTTAGGATTTTTGAGTTGCAACTTCTCTCTATTCAATCATTGGAATTTCAAACTATTATTATATATATATATATATATATATATATATATATATATATATGACGATATTTAGGCCATGTGGCTGTATCGTTGAGCGAAACACATTTGGAACCTCTGTGGATGCGAAGATCCTTGAAAAGCTGAATCTACGGAGGTTCTATCCAATTTCTTATTTTCGGAATGCATCTTTTCTCTTATTTTTATTTTTGTCATTTTAATATTTTGAGCCTCCAGACTTTGATAATCCTTTGATGTTTGAACTTGATTTGTATGTATCGCTCTTGAAGGTAAATAAATTCATGTGTATTATTGATGTTTTAAAATTAAGATCATTTTGCCTTATATGGTAGCATTGTTTTCCTCATGTCTGATATTTCCTTTCATATCCTCTTTACTTTATTTTCCTCCGTATCGTTTTTGAACCAGGGTATGACACTGATCATGTTTAAATTAGTCTTACTATTTTTGTTTATTTATTTTTATTATTTTTATCTTTTTTATTATATATATATATATATATATATATATATATATATATATATATATATTTAAAATAGGATCAAAAAGTTCGGAGACTGTGCTGATATCTCCAACCCTGATTGGAAGAGAGGGGAACTATTTTAGGTGGCGTAGAGGCCCATGTGACGCGAGATGTGAAAAGAAAGAAGCAGGTCCGCAGTGCAGGGTTTTCCAGACAATGCGTGTCAATGAACTGTAGTCGTTCGCGTTCGTCGAAAACGGAAATGGCGTTTGAAGAACAACGTTCGAATATCAAATTCTGCCAGTGTTTGGGAACGTTGTTCTTCAACCGCCTTTTCCGTTTTCGACGAACACGAACGACTACAGTTCACTGACACGTATTGTCTGGAAAAACAACTGCTTCTTCCTTTTCACATCTCGCGTCACATCTGCCTCTACACCACGGTAAAATAGTTCCCCTCTTCTCCAATCACGGTTGGAGATATCAGCTCAGTCTTTTTGATCCTATCTTGTATGTGTATATATATATATATATATATATATATATTTTTGAGTTACAACTTCTCTCTATTCTATCGTTGGAGTTTCATATTATATTTTTATTATATATATATATATATATTATTTCAATGATCTATGTATTGTATCACAGTTTAAGTTAAAAAAAAAATAGCTAGAAAAATTCCGAATAGGGTTCTGGAGCCAAACAAAAAAGTTTTTTTGTCTTTTGCCAGACTGAAGTGGGAAATCTGAAATTTCGGAGAGAGAGCGAGAGAAAGCGGTCATTTAAGAAAAACAAGCGAAGTATATTTTTCTTTTAAACGGCAGCCTTTTCTCGTAGGAGGTTGATATGAAAAAAAATGAGGATCGAAAATGGGGAACGAAATCTAGATAGGGGAACCCGACACCCGCCATCTGTTGCAACATGTGCAACAAATTGAACGATAGATCCTCCGAAATATTTACCCAAGCCGAACACAGATCATATTTATGTCTCGCGTTTTTCTTTCGGAAGTGGCCCCAAGAAGAGAAATCGTGGAGAAAAAGTTTTTGGCAGAAATAATAAGCTCTTCTCCCCTCACCTCTTCCCTTGTCAGCGCACTCGTTATACTCGAGACACTCACCAGATCCCCGTCCCGAACGACGAAACGACTCGCGTCTCCGACAACAGACCACCTCTCACCCATTCGCACGTAGAGTTTGACGCACGCTCCCCCTCCTAACGGTGGGAATAAATTTTCGGTTGCTAGCAAACGGTACCTTCATAAACTGTTGAGACAGGACCGCCTAAACACAGCCCGAGTCTTTCACAAACAGTTTACGTGAGCGATGCGCCGCGAAAGCTGAACGATGTCGATCACTTGTCTCTTTGTGAGCATCGCCACGAAAGCTCAAGTCGTAAATACTGGGTAATGGTTAATGACTGGCTGAGAACGGGAAACAACAAGAACTGCGAAAGGGTTCAGGATTTTTATGTTGAATGACTCGATACTATGTTGCTGCGTATTTACCACAAGAACGAATTAGAAGAACAAATAGTCGCCAGGGGTTTACTTTCTTTTTCTTCGTCTCAGACCGTCCGACCTACCTGAAGGTGTAAGGTATCTGTTTCGATGGCCGGGAAGTGCCATCTACTTTAGACCGGAACTCAGTGGCGGGATGCATCCGCAGGGTCCGACCACCAACCTCTCGGAAGGATTTACGGGCCCACATGTTTAACGAGATCGCATTTCGCGTGAACACGGCGGGAATCGAACTCGGGTCGTGCGAGTGCAATCCCCGCGAGCTAACTACTGGGCTGTCGCGAATAAGTACCCACTACATAATTAATGCAGATATAAATAACACCACCCAATGTTCAAAACATCTTTTGAACAAAATCATTTCCGTTTTTTGCATGTGTAACCATGCTGATTGTACGATACACCTTAACAACGAGAATATAAATACGTCACTGCTCTTCATAGCAACGAACATGCCCCCAGTTGTGATATCATGAGCATGGAAGAACTTCTTTTCCCTCTGTTAGGACATCGTAATTTTTATAGACCCATTTAAATTGCATAGAAAAGTGGAAATACAGAAGTTAAAAAAACTTTAGAATACAAATATATCACTCTATATTCACTCTGAAAATTAGAATCGTGCGAATTCGCCGATGCACGAAAATAAAAATAAAATGTCCCAAAATACGCGTATTTCGAAGTAATTTCAAATAATTTTTTTTAAATATGAAGAAACTGACCTATGGATCCGATTCAAAATATATTGAAGTAAGCGTTTTTCAGTTTTTCCAATGGTGTTAAGATGGAAATTCTGTGAAAATATTTCTGATTCCTATGGAACAGACTTAAGTGTGAAGCGCACACCATTGCACTTTAATTTAATTTATATGTACTAGTAAATACTTTGGGAAACTCTGATGATTTCATGATATGCGGCTAATTTCGTTTAAATAGCATGGATTCACAGAATTCGTAGGCAAGTCCTTATACAACCCAATAACTTTAACCTTTTGCTTACGGGTGGGACAGCGTCCATCCCAAACGAAGAACCTCCCAAAAAGACAGGTATTTGACATATGCTATCCCAAACAGTTCGATCCCCCTTTGCAGACATTGGCTTCCACCCGTAAGCTAAAGGTTAAGGAAAGGTCTTTGAGTGTGCACGTTAGGTCTACTTATAGTAAAGTAACCATGCTTGATCGAATAAAAGGGATTGCAGCCGCGGTTAATTTTAAAAGTGAGGATGATGAACTCAGCAACAAAGTGAGATAGACGGGAAAAAAGAGACCAATTGTGAGTAGAAATCGACACCAGGAACGAACGAAATACGTATATGGAAGGTAATAAATAACTGAAAAAAAGCCGTATCATCAAGACTTGTGACACCTGCCAAAATATAGTGTATGTTTTTTTCTCGAATTTAAATGTGCATTATTGTTAATGGAGAGCATTAGATTTCAATGCATGTAAATGTTATTTATATTGCATGTAAATGTTACTTCTCTTTTAAAATGATGAAAATTAATTTCTTGCATTCAAAATAAGTTGTGTATTTCTCCCTTCATTGTGGATCGAATTTAATGTATGATTTTTATCGACTTCTTTAAAATGTACTATTGAATAGAAACTAAAGGTCACATGTTTGCACCAACTTAAGACTACAGTCATATAATAGATAACAATGTAACATCCACAAATAGTAATTTTTACAGCAAAATTGAAGTCACGCATTTTTAAAAATTCAAGGTCAAATCGGATGGCCTTGAAATGAAAAACATCATTTACAGGGTCATGTCATATATCATCAGAAAAGCCGTACATTAAAATTTAAACTACAAAATGAGCTCTATTTCAACACAATCGGTTCACTAGGTCAGCAGATATGAGCTTTTAAACATGTTTAGAATTGCTAAAAATGTACCCAATTTTCAAACATCAGATTTTTATAAATAAAAAACTAATGTAAATTGAGGGCTAAGATTTTCAATGATCGACACCGTAGTATCGTATATATGAGTGGACAACAAAATAGCCAAATTTTAAAAGAAATCCGAAGAGGTCAGACTGTGTTGAATGGACGTGACGTCGATTCAACACAGCCCACAATCCGACCCTCCGGATTTTTTAAAAAATTTGGCTATTTTATTGTCCACTCATATATAAGATACTATGCAAAATCTTCGTCCTCAATGTGCATTAGTTTTTTATGTATAAGTATATTATAAACTAGCAGCATACCCGTTCTTCGTACGGAGTATATAATATAAAAAAACTTATAATTCGCAATCATGTGCAAATTCTGTTAAAATATTAAATTTATTGCTCATAAAGAGAAGTTAAAGAATATCTGTTCTCACTATGCAAAATTATCTTCACGGGCAGATTTGAAGAATAAAACATCCTGGCCCCTTTTGTAAGCAAATTTACAAAAAAAAAGGAATTGAATCAATATATGCAACCCGGTACTACTTATATTGTCGCAGATTAGAAAATATGACACTGAGTTAGTAGAAACTTACCCGTATTGCAATATGTGTCTCAAAAATATTTGCCAAAATAAAAGAGATGACATAAAAAATTGAAAGTATCAAAAATCCCCGTAATCTTAATACCAGAAGGTCGTAATTGATTCGAATATATGCCAATATATATCAAAATATATGCCAATATACATGTACTACTTATATTCTCGTAGATTGGAAGATATACCCATGCATTTGTAGAAGATTACTCGTACAACGTACTATATATGAGTTTCAACAATTTTCGTCATAATAAAACAATTCCATAATAATTTGAAAATATCAGTAATCCCTGAATCAACAGTCCCCGAAAATATCAATAATAATGATGTTTAAACCTGAAGACCGTAATTGATATTATCCAGTCAAAAATTCAATGTCAATGAAATTTATTTTATATACATATTTTTACTATTCAAATCGGAAAAGATTTAATAAAAATCATATGCCGCATAACATATTGGATCCGTTGCTAAGCGACATGATATCAATTGCTTTAAATAAATTGATGGAAATCATATCATATGAATAATGCAATCTCCATGGAAGGTTTGGCGACATTTTAGTCAATTTAGCTATAACTTAAAAAATCGCCAAATTTATCGCCAAGTGGGACTGTAGAACTGATAATCCCATTATGCGACAAATTGAAATTGACGAAACTTCATCACAATATTATCCCCTCCGGCCGTCCAAATAGTTGCTCTTAGTCCTCTGGACGAGTCGGACGGTCTGGGTCTTCAACAATATTATCCCCTAACAAAACACAATTAATTTCATTTATTAAGCGCGATTTTATCAATTTCATGATATTTTTATGGATTTCGAAATATTTTTACCAATTTGGTGATATTAAAAAAATTCCTTAAATGTGTTACTAAGTAGGATGGATGGACTGACCGACAAATGCTACAGAAACATCATTTCAGTACTTTATTCTAAAAAAACAAATTTAATTTCATTGATTTGGGTCATTTTTATCAATTTGGAGACATTTCCACTAATTTGGTAAAGTTTAAGAAATGTTACCAAGTTATTTAGAGATATTCCTCTAAATTCGTAGCTCTGAATTTGCAGATCTGAAGAATAAAATATCCTGATCCCGTTTGTATATACTAAATGAAAATAGTAAAATTGTATTTGAAGATACATACACCCATTCTACTCTTTTTCTGCTTCAACAATCGGCTAAATGAATTTATTGGGTAAACACAATATATGAGTTTATTAGCTAAACACAATATATGAGCTTGAAACCTCTTTGCTAAAATAAATGAAAGTGATGTACGCAGTCCGCAATAAATATATATAATTAAAAGAACAATCAAACCGTTCATTTATAAAATATATTTTTACATCCATTTATTTATTATACAAATAAAAAAATAATAATAGATATTAACAACACATTTAATTTCATTCCGTTGCCGAGCAACATGATATAAGATAGAATCTTCCTCATAAAATGCGAAATTAAATAGCCATTTTGATTTCTTTATACTTTTCATCGTTGAGTAATAGCTTGTGAAAGATAACCATGGAGGTAGATTTTTCCATTTAAATTCATGTTTCAAACAATTCGTGTTTTCCGATAGTGACTATTTAATGCAAAAATCTTGCACCAAACTCGGAAATAAAGTTTTATTTCCTTTCGACGTTTTAAACAAACGATTTTGATCCTTTCCGTTTGAATAAACCACGGAGTTGGAGAGTATAAGTCATAAGAAAAAGTTCGGTTTTTCATTAATATCTTGACAACCCCTCGTCTTAGAAACTCGAAACTTGGACTAAATTTATGGTTGGCTATTTCAAGGCTATCCACAAAATTTCATTAAATTCGGTTCAGCCGTTTTTCTGTGATGATGAGACAAACGAAAATTTCGTTTTTTACTAATATCTCGAGAACCACTGGTCGTAGAAACTCCAAACATGGACTAAATTTTAAGTGGGGCTATTTCTAGGCTACCCACCAAATTTCATCAAATTCGGTTCAGCCGTTCTCCCGTGATGATGGGACAAACAGACAGACAGACAGACAGATTTTCATTTTTATTTATATAGATATATACTAGCAGCATACCCGTTCTTCGTACGGAGTATATAATATAAAGAAACTTGAAATTCATAATCATGCCCAAATTCTTATAGTATACTAAATGACATGTTTAATCAAAATATTCTGTTAAAATATTTAATATAATGCTCCTAAAAAGAAGTTTAAGAATCTCTGTTCTCGCTATATAAAATTATCTTCATGGACATATCTGAAGAATAAAACATCTTGGACCCCTTATGTAAGCAAATATAAAAAAAAATATGGAATTGAATCAATATATGCAAAATAAAAGCGTTAAAATTGTATGGGACCCGTACTAATTATATACGCGAATATTAGAAAATATAACCTGTATTAGTAGATTACATGTATAAATTGAAAATACCAATAAACCCGTAATCTTTAAATCTGAAGACAGTCATTTATTCCAATATATGTCAAAATTAAAGTGCTAAAATTATATGGGAAGATATACACGTACTACTTATAATTTCCGATTATTAGTAGAAGATTACCCGTTTTGCAATATGAGTCACAAATGTTTTTTGGTAAAATACAACAGACGACGTAATAAATTGAATATATAATTAATCCCCTTAATCTTCATACCAGAAGACTGTACTTGATTCCAATATATATGTCAAAATATATGCCAATATACCTGTACTACTTATATTCTCGTAGGTTAGAAGATATACCCGTGCATTCCTAGAAGATTACTCGTACAACGTACAATATGCGTGTGTCAGCAATTTTTGCCGCAATAAAACAATGGCGTAATAACTTAAAAATATCAATAATCCCTGAATCAATAATTCCGGAAAATATCAATAATAATAATGTTTAAACCTGAAGAGTATAATTGATATTATCCAGTCCAAAATGAAATGGCAATGGAATTTATTTTATATACATATCTTCATTATTCAAATCGGAAAGGATTTAATAAAAATCGTCTGCCGCATAAACACATTGGATTTAAATCCGTTGCTAAGCGACATGATATCATTTGCTTCAAATAAATTGGTAGAAAAAATATCGTCTAAATAGTTATATTTCTATGGAACATTTGGCGACAGTTTCGTCAAATTAGCGACATTTTAAAAAATCGCCAAATTTATCGCCAAGTGGGACTGTAGAACTGACAGTTCCACTTTGCGACAAATTGACGAAATATCATCACAATACTATCCCCTAACAAAAAACAATTAATATCATTTATGTAGCGCAATTTTATCAATTTCAAGATATTTTTATAGATTTGAAAACATTTTTATCAATTTGGTGACATTTTAAAAATTCGCTAAATGTATTACTAAGTAGGATGGTTGGTCTGACAGATAAATGCTAACCAAACATCATTTCAGTACTCTCTTCTAACAAAACAAAAAAAAATTTCATTGATATGTAGAAGACCCAAGCCACACGACCAACCCGAAGGTTTATGGCAACTGTTTGTGTATCGTTTATATCAATTTGGCGACATTTCCGTCAATTTGGCAAAGTTTAAGAAAAGTTGTCAAATTAGCGATATCCCTCCAAATTCGTAGCTTTGAATTTGCAGATCTGAATGAAACTTTCTTATCCCGTTTCAATATACTAAATGAAAACACTACAATTGTATTAGAAGATATACCCGCTCTACTCTTTTTCTGTTTCAACAATCGGCTATATGAATTTATTGGCTAAACACAATATATGAGTTTAGTAGCTAAATACGATATAAGCTTGAAAACTCTTTGCCAAAATAAATGAAATTGATGTACGCAGTCAGCAATTAATATAATTAAAAGAAAAATCAAACCGTCCATTCATAAGATATACTTTTATATCCATTTATCCATTTATTTATTATTTAAATCGAAAAAAAATAATAAAAACATTAACAAACACATTTAATTTAATTGCGATGCCGAGCAACATGATATATCCTCCTAAAATGTTAAAATTTATTAACCACTAACAGCACACCCGTTATTCGTACGGAGTGTATAATTTAAAGAAACTTAAAGTTCGCAATCATGTGCAAATTCTGTTAAAATATTAAATTTATTGCTCCTAAAGAGAAGTTTAAGAATATATGTTCTCACTATGCAAAATTATCTTCACGATCAGATCTGAAGAATAAAACATCCTGCCCCCTTTTGTAAGCAAATTTACAGAAGAAAAAATAGGAATTGAATGAATATATGCAACCCCGTACTAATTATATTGTCGCAGATCAGAAAATATGCCAATGTGTTAGTAGAAGATTACCCGTATTACAATATGCGTCTCAAAAATATTTGCCAAAATAAAAGAGATGACGTAATAAATTGAAAACATCAATAATATCCGTACTCTTTATACCAGAAGATCGTAATTGATTCCAATATATTCCAATATATATCAAAACATATGTCAATATACCTGTACTACTTATATTCTCGTAGATTAAAAGATATACACGTGTATTTGTAGAAGATTCGTACAACATACAATATATGAGTTTAAACAATTTTTGTCATAATAAAATAATTGCATAATATCTTGAAAATATCAATAATCCTTGAATCAATATTCCCCGAAAATATAAATAATAATAATTTTTAAACCTGAAGACCGTAATTGATATTATCCAGTCAAAAATGCTATAAGAAAAATCAAATCGTTCTTTTCTAAAATATATTTTTATATCCATTTATTTATTATTCAAATCGAAAAAATAATTATTAAAATTAACAGACAGATTTAATTTAATTGCGTTTCTGAGTAACATGATATAAGATAGAATCTTATAACATGTTAAATATGTCATGTCTTATAACATAAACTGCGAAATTAAATAACGATTTTGATTTCTCTATACTTCTCATTGTTCCGTAAAAGCTTGTTTTAAATAAACCATGAACCATGGAGATAGATTTCCCCTTTAAATCATGTTTCAAACAATTCATGTTTTCAGAAAGTGACTAATTAACGCAAAAAATCTCCCATCAAACTCAGAGATTAAATTTTAATTCACTTTCAAACGATTTTCAAGCTTTTCGTTTGGATAAACCACGGAGTTAGGGAGTAGAACTCCTAGGAAAAAGTTCCGTTTTTCATTAATATCTCGACAACCCCAGGCCTTAGAAACTCGAAACTTGGACAAAAGTTATGGGGGAATATTTCAAGGCTATTCACCAAATTTCATTAAATTCGGTTCAGCCGTTTTTCCGTGATGATGAGACAAACGAAAATTTCGTTTTTTACTAATATCTCGAGAACCACTGGTCGTAGAAACTCAAAACACGGATATAATTTTAAGTGGGACTATTTCTGGGCTTCCCACAAAATTTCATCAAATTCGGTTCAGCCGTTCTCCCGTGATGGTGTGACAAACAGACAGACAGACAGACAGACAGACAGACAGATTTTCATTTTTATTTATATAGACTAGCAGCATACCCGTTCTTCGTACGGAGTATATAATATAAAGAAACTTGAAGTTCATAATCATGCCCAAATTCTTATAGTATACTAAATGACATGTTTAATCAAAATATTCTGTTAAAATATTTAATATAATGCTCCTAAAAAGAAGTTTAAGAATCTCTGTTCTCGCTATATAAAATTATCTTCATGGACATATCTGAAGAATAAAACATCTTGGACCCCTTATGTAAGCAAATATAAAAAAAATATGGAATTGAATCAATATATGCAAAATAAAAGCGTTAAAATTGTATGGGACCCGTACTAATTATATACGCGAATATTAGAAAATATAACCTGTATTTGTAGATTACATGTATAAATTGAAAATACCAATAAACCCGTAATCTTTAAATCTGAAGACAGTCATTTATTCCAATATATGTCAAAATTAAAGTGCTAAAATTATATGGGAAGATATACACGTACTACTTATAATGTCCGATTATTAGTAGAAGACTATCCGTTTTGCAATATGAGTCACAAATGTTTTTTGGTAAAATACAACAGACGACGTAATAAATTGAATATATAATGAATCCCCTTATTCTTCATACCAGAAGACTGTACTTGATTCCAATATATATGCCAATATATGTCAAAATATATGCCAATATACCTGTACTACTTAAACATCGTCTAAATAGTTATATTTCTATGGAACATCTGGCGACAGTTTCGTCAAATTAGCGACATTTTAAAAAATCGCCAAATTTATCGCCAAGTGGGACTGTAGAACTGACAGTTCCACTTTGCGACAAATTGACGAAATATCATCACAATACTATCCCCTAGCAAAAAACAATTAATATCATTTATGTAGCGCAATTTTATCAATTTCAAGATATTTTTATAGATTTGAAAACATTTTTATCAATTTGGTGACATTTTAAAAATTCGCTAAATGTATTACTAAGTAGGATGGTTGGTCTGACAGAGAAATGCTAACCAAACATCATTTCAGTACTCTCTTCTAACAAAACAAAAAAAAATTTCATTGATATGTAGAAGACCCAAGCCACACGACCAACCCGAAGGTTTATGGCAGCTGTTTGTGTGTCGTTTATATCAATTTGGCGACATTTCCGTCAATTTGGCAAAGTTTAAGAAAAGTTGTCAAATTAGCGATATCCCTCCAAATTCGTAGCTTTGAATTTGCAGATCTGAATGAAACATTCTTATCCCGTTTCAATATACTAAATGAAAACACTACAATTGTATTAGAAGATATACCCGCTCTACTCTTTTTCTGTTTCAACAATCGGCTATATGAATTTATTGGCTAAACACAATATATGAGTTTAGTAGCTAAATACGATATAAGCTTGAAAACTCTTTGCCAAAATAAATGAAATTGATGTACGCAGTCAGCAATTAATATAATTAAAAGAAAAATCAAACCGTCCATTCATAAGATATACTTTTATATCCATTTATCCATTTATTTATTATTTAAATCGAAAAAAAAATAATAAAAACATTAACAAACACATTTAATTTAATTGCGATGCCGAGCAACATGATATATCCTCCTGAAATGTTAAAATTTATTAACCACTAACAGCACACCCGTTATTCGTACGGAGTGTATAATTTAAAGAAACTTAAAGTTCGCAATCATGTGCAAATTCTGTTAAAATATTAAATTTATTGCTCCTAAAGAGAAGTTTAAGAATATATGTTCTCACTATGCAAAATTATCTTCACGATCAGATCTGAAGAATAAAACATCCTGCCCCCTTTTGTAAGCAAATTTACAGAAGAGAAAATAGGAATTGAATGAATATATGCAACCCCGTACTAATTATATTGTCGCAAATCAGAAAATATGCCAATGTGTTAGTAGAAGATTACCCGTATTACAATATGCGTCTCAAAAATATTTGCCAAAATAAGAGATGACGTAATAAATTGAAAACATCAATAATATCCGTACTCTTTATACCAGAAGGTCGTAATTGATTCCAATATATGCCAATATATATCAAAACATATGTCAATATACCTGTACTACTTATATTCTCGTAGATTAAAAGATATACACGTGTATTTGTAGAAGATTCGTACAACATACAATATATGAGTTTAAACAATTTTTGTCATAATAAAATAATTGCATAATAACTTGAAAATATCAATAATCCTTGAATCAATAATCCCCGAAAATATAAATAATAATAATTTTTAAACCTGAAGACCGTAATTGATATTATCCAGTCAAAAATGCTATAAGAAAAATCAAATCGTTCTTTTCTAAAATATATTTTTATATCCATTTATTTATTATTCAAATCGAAAAAATAATTATTAAAATTAACAGACAGATTTAATTTAATTGCGTTTCTGAGTAACATGATATAAGATAGAATCTTATAACATGTCAAATATGTTATGTCTTATAACATAAACTGCGAATTTAAATAACGATTTTGATTTCTCTATACTTCTCATTGTTCCGTAAAAGCTTGTTTTAAATAAACCATGAACCATGGAGATAGATTTCCCCTTTAAATCATGTTTCAAACAATTCATGTTTTCAGAAAGTGACTAATTAACGCAAAAAATCTCCCATCAAACTCAGAGATTAAATTTTAATTCACTTTCAAACGATTTTCAAGCTTTTCGTTTGGATAAACCACGGAGTTAGGGAGTAGAACTCCTAGGAAAAAGTTCCGTTTTTCATTAATATCTCGACAACCCCAGGTCTTAGAAACTCGAAACTTGGACAAAATTTATGGGGGGATATTTCAAGGCTATTCACCAAATTTCATTAAATTCGGTTCAGCCGTTTTTCCGTGATGATGAGACAAACGAAAATTTTGTTTTTTACTAATATCTCGAGAACCACTGATCGTAGAAACTCAAAACACGGATATAATTTTAAGTGGGGCTATTTCTGGGCTACCCACAAAATTTCATCAAATTCGGTTCAGCCGTTCTCCCGTGATGGTGTGACAAACAGACAGACAGACAGACAGACAGACAGACAGACAGATTTTCATTTTTATTTATATAGATTATAGTTTGAAAATCTGGTAATTTTTTCACAATTCTAGGCAGGTTCAAAATCTTGTATCTGCTGACCTAATGCAGATTAGATCCGCAAAGATATAATATATTAGCAGTTACTAACATAGAAACAAATTTTATATGCATACTTGTACGATATAAATTACCAGAACAAGTAATTGGAATTTCCGCTACAGTTATGCAGTGTATAAAGATTACGCAACGGATCGGAATATTTTATTACAAACTCAGAAAGAAACACTATTTTTGAAAATAAAGCCTCAAAGAAAAGAACAATGGCAGTACATTTCTAGTCAAACTTCTTGAAACAAAACAATTTCTAAAAGAAACATTTTGTTCCGCACAGGAGACAAAACCAGCTGGCTGTTTGGAAGGTTTTCAACTTTTAGTTTGGGCGTACCCTAATATATTCTGAAAACAATCATTCTGAAAAAATAGACCAGCCTCGTTGCTTTTATTGCGGGTAAAGGGTTGTTTTATAATAATGTTTTATTATAATGCAAGAAATTGCTCACGGCCTCAATCTTTAGATTTTATTCCCCAAGGGTACGCAGAGGGTTGAAGTGTCATACCCATTGACCTCTTTCCGAAATCCTGGCTATCTACAGTTTTCACTCTTCGTGACTGAGGAAATATGCGGTATCTTTCCGTCATCCTGTTATAAGGCTGAAGTACTTCACAGTTAATAAATCATACTGTCACGATAGATAGTTTAATAAAGATGATAGATAGTTAAAATTATGAAAGGTGTATGAGGGCCAACTTTGCGTCGTCACTCTCTGCTACGAATCACATCCCCACTTACTCGCTGGGACATGAAGATATCTTTTGGTTTAACCGTTATTGCACAGGTCTATCATGCCATTAGTCCCGAGTTCTGTCCTCCAACCAAACGGACGGGAATTTCCGGTGCCCCCCCCCCCCCCCACACACACACACGGGTGTTTACTTTATCGTTATCAGGTGTAAAATTACAAAAGGTGTTTATTTTATTGTTATCAAGTGTAAAATTATGTGAAGGATGTTTATTTTATCGTTATCAAGTGTAAAATTATGAAAAGTATTTATTTTATCGTTATCATATCTAACATTATGGATGGCATTTATTTTATCTTTGTCAAGTGCAAAAGGATGCGCAGCATTTTATTTTTTATCAAAACCCTTTCCCATTTTCTGGTCTGTTCTTTCTCTGCCAGTTACTTTACAGTCCTGCCGTGTAACCGCTTTTCTGACTCAGCAACTCCGCACTCGGGGAATGGATGCAAGTGGCCAAAATTAGGAACAGGATGACGATCACCGGTGACAATCCTGCGGTCAGAGTTTTAGAATGACACACGATGAATCAGATAAACCGAGCGAATGGATAGATGTTTGCATCCCGCAAGGGTTTTCCCCTTTTATTGTAGACATGAAAAGAAGACAATAATTTGGTGAAGGAGTCTTTATAGAGTGGCACGCGATGTGTGCACTTTATTTTTGATGAAACTGTTAAGCATTTTTTTTTTTTTTTTTTTTTTTTAACTCTTGCACACTCCTTCCGTAAAGCCAGACACATTTTTTAGAAAAAACTGAAAGTAAGATCTCCACAATCGGGAGTGGAAATCTTTAGGGAACGCCCTATCCCCTCCGGAATTGGATGTTGAATCAGTCATCATCTAAGTTCTCTATCTATAGCCAATCGATGGTGAGAAATAGGTGCTTCAAGGGAAGTTTTTAGTGAACGCATAAATGGCAAAATTCCAATAAAAATCTTCAAGAAATATGTTTAGTAGTACATAAGCCGCTATGCGGGCTAGAGTTACTTCAAGTTAATAAACTTTTTTTAAAAAGCGACCCGACACGTTGCCATAAGCGGTTAGTTATGAAATAAAAATACAAGGTATTCAGAAGAATGATTTATTTAACTTGTTTTAGGAAAATGGAAGCCTTCACTCGACAACGTTTCTGCCTACAGCAAGTTCTCAGAATCCACCAGGCTGATTTTTTTCATTATTTTTTTTAAATGGACGGTTTTAACCTGCAGATTTCTACAACAGTTTTAACTAACTCGAGAACGCATTCAAATATGAATTATAGGGGCGTGACAGCCCAGTGGTTAGCGCGCGGGAATTGCACTCGGTCGACCCGGGTTCGATTCCCGCCACTGCCAAAACTGCCGCTGTGTTCAAGCGGAGTACGATCACGTTAAACATATGCGTCCGTAAGCAGGGGCGGCATTTCAGCATTTCATTTGGGGGTGCGAGATTTGTATGTATGAAAATCCACAATATGGAATAAATAAAATGTTTGTTAACAGGTGGATCACAAAATTGATTAACATAATTGTTGTTAACATAATGTTTCTAAATACAAATGTCTATATTTATTTACCTTTTATTGAAGTTTTAAACGCCAGTTCTTAGAGTCTGGAAGAAGAGAAAATTTTGTTACAATATCATCACAATCCAGTGGTATATCTTGTTCTATAGCTAAAACAGCTAAAGATGAAAGTCTTTCGGTCCCATTGTACTGCGAAAATAATTTTTCAGCCTCCTAAGATACGAAAAAAACCTTTCACAACTGTCTGAGATGATTGGCACAGTCAAAAACAATGCAACTAATAAGGTTATGACAGGAAACACATTTTTTAAATTCAGCTCTTTAAAATTATCCAGGCGACTTTTAAAATTGGGATGGTCTATGTTTTCATTTTTCACCATTGAATGAAACAGTCGCAATTCACATAACAATTCCTCTTTCTGGAAGTTATATACTTTGCATATGGTTGAAACATTTTCTTTTTCGACATCTGATTCGGATAATACTGAACTAAGGGCAAATAAAACAGATATATTGTTCTTATTAAATCTTGTCTCAATTTCATTAGATACTGAATCTATAATTTCATATTGAATAGTTATTCTGTGATACGATTTAACATCATCATGGGTTTTTTTTCACCGCCTCCGATTTCGCTTGGAATTTTTTTACGCCTTTTCAGTTTTGGTCCAGAATAAGAATTTTTTTTCGCGAAGTTCTGTCACAAAACTCCACACTTGATTGAGATATGCATCAGTGCGAAAGGAACTAACACTTTCAATAGTAGCTTTAGCCAAAGCTTGCACAGTCTGAAAATTAAGATCAGATAACTGAAGATGCTTTGAGAGAGTATTGCACTGATCAAAAACACTGAGCAATACAAAGTGAACAAAAATTCGAACGATGTCATGCATGTTAAAAGTGCTTCGACTCTTCCACCATTGAGAGAATCGTTTTCAGATAATTCTTCCAGTGTTAAAATCCCCACTTCAAAATTATCAAGTAGTGCTTTTATGGCTTTAACTCTGGAAGACCACCTCGTATCACTTAGTGATTGTAGAGTTGAAGGGTCCTCAGAAAAAGTATTTGTTGATGAGTGTATCTTTTCGAAAATAGCATGTCTTTTATAGGATGTTTCTATGAAAGAATATAATGCATTGAGCTGCTGAAAAGCATTTCTAGTAGAAGGAATGGATGGGCATGCAATAATTACACATGAATTTATACTTCAAGTCCTCTGGACGAGCCGGACGGCCTGGGGCTTTCACATGAATTTATACTTGGAAGTCGGCACCTGCTAGCTTCCTTTCCCGGTCGTCCAACCAGCTACTCAAATCCTCGGATGAGTCGGACGGACTGGGTCTTCCACATTCCACATGAATTTACACTTGAAATTTTCAAATGAAAAGGATAACATCACCCCCAATCCTTTTAAGTTGAATAGGATTCATTCCAGCCGGAAGAGAGAAGCTTCACTGTGAGGGTCGACTCTTTTGAAGCTCCATAGCGTGAGAAAACTGACCAGTGGACTGTCGATAAAAAAAGGGAGAAGCTGATAGACGACGAGGAAAAATTTGGGGGCGCGACCGCGCCCCCTATTTGCCGCCCCTGTCCGTAAGTCCTTCCGAGAGGTTGGTGGTAGGGGAAGGAAGGAGGGTGCTGTTCCTGTGGATTCCTCCCCCACAGGGTTCCGGTCTAAATTGGGTGGCACTTCCCGGTTGTCCAAACAGATACCTTATACCTTTCTGGTAGGTCGAACGGTCTGGGTTGAAGAAGAAGAAATATGAATTATGGGCGCGACAACCCAGTGGTTACTGCGCGAGGATTGCACTCGACTCGAGTTGAATTCCCGTTTCGTTCCAAACTGCCTTCGTGTTCACGCGGAGTACGATCACGCTAAACATGTAGGTCCGTAAGTTCTTCCGAGAGATTAGTGGTAATGGTAGAAGGGTACGGTCCCTGTGGATACCTCCCCCACTGGGTTCCGGTCTAAATTGAGTGGCACTTTCCGGCCGTCTAAACAGATGCCTTACACCTTCGGGTAGGTCGGACGGTCTGGGTCGAAGAAGAAGAAATTTGAATTTATTAACCTTTTATCAAGTTTACAATTGTATTGAGATAGTTCGCAAAATCTCCTCCGCAGATTTTCCTAATTCATTTCTTAAACAAAGGTCCTCGACCCCCACAGATTTATCAAAAAAATTTTAATAACTCGAAAACACATTCAAATCACGACTATTGAAATTTTTAGCTATCCCCAGCGTGTTCTCGAAATCTACTCGTCCGATTTTGATATTTTTTTAGAAATGGAAGATGCTCGACCTACAGAGCCCTAAAATATTGAATAATAAGAAAACGCATTTAAATTCGAATTGAAAAATAGTAAATCTTCTAATATCCATCGACTTCTAATATCCGTTGTCAGCAGAGTTGCACAGTGTAGACAAAAAAGAGACTATTTTACCCGCCTTTCGCTACTGATGAACTCTAACCACAATGAAAGAGGTTCGCCGATGCTATTTGTTGCTCTGGGAACACGGTTCTACACTATATGATGTTTTTGAATAGTAGACATTTTATAACCACTCAAAACAAATAAATGGGGTCACTCACTCGTCCTTTTTCCTTATTGATGAGTAATGAACAAGAAGCAATTAGACCTCACATGCACAAGGAGAAAAACAGCTTGTGAAACCCATACTTCATTAAACAGATGACTACGGTAGGTGCGCTGTGTTCAGTTTGGGCGGGTGTTTGCAAACCAAACCGCAACGTTCCTCTGTGCTAATGAGTCATCTTCGAGAAGTAATCAAGCTAGCTCCTTGGGATAAACACTGCCGCAAGAAAAATGAATGTTTTTAATTATTTTTCCTACATATGTACACTAAGTGTCTAGGAAAGTCCGTATCAGGGGAAATTTCTCGAGTCCTTATGTTTCACTTTCCCTGCAATACATGGTAAAGTATAGGGGACATATTGGAATCATGCCGAAAATCGCAATTCGAGTTTTCGATGGATCTACACGTTTCGGGACCTCTAGAGTAAAAAAAAAAAAAACTATTTTTAGCGTGACATCTGTGTGTGTGCCTGTCTGTGTATATGTATCCAAAAAACTAATAGTCCAAATTTCATAAAATTTGGTAGGTTAGTTACACTTATGTGTGACCCTGGTGCTGATTAGTTTTTGGTACGATATAGAAAAACATAACCTGCCATTTCTTGCGAAATGGCCCACAAAAAGCGCCAAAATCTAAAATAAAAGACTACGCATCCTCAAATATATCAATTAAATGCTTATTTTATACGTCAATTTTAACGATGAAAAGAATAAGGCCAACCGCATTGCACTGTTCTCGAGCTATATTAGTTTTTTCGCATTTCACTACGTTACCTTTGAAAATAAGTCCAGTTACCCAATAAAAACGAAAATTGAATTATAAGTGCAAATTCAGTGTCATTTAAAATAATTATCGCTGTTATTTTGTGAAATTAAATTCAATTTGAATTATTAAAGAAACAAAGAAAAAATGAATTTGAGTTTGCAGGGAAAGTTATGTGCTGCCCACATCAGACTTTTTTTTATGCAGCTGCATAGGAAACCCTTGGGACTACACGATAAGACAACTTTTGGTGCTAACCCCTATTTTACGAGGGGTGGGCAGGGGCTATCCCACTCCCTTTTTAGAGATAGAAAAAAATTATTTACAAAATTATAGAGTGTTGCCAAATTAGTACAAAAATGTGCTTGTCCGACAGAAAATGCTGAAAAGAAAAAACTCTGAAAACTAGGGAATACACTCTAATAATACCTAATAAATACCTCTTAAATAAAACTCAAGCGAATGGGGTGCCTTGTATTGGGAAATGCTACGAGTATAATCGTTCGGCTGCACTGGCATTCCAGTTACATTCTCCAGAAATAAGAATCATTACGCAGTATTCTTGACAGTAAACATGGCTCATAATATCGAAATAAAAATAGGAAGAACTGATAAACACATAGCATAAGGTTACAATGCTGCAGATGAAATGCTATTTCAACCTCAGATTACTTTATTTATTTTTCTGGTTTCAATTACGATAATGTTTACCTACAAATCATCTGTCAAATAAAATAATTAGCATTCAAAGAGCATTTATTGGACCCTTTATTATACAACGGCCGTCAGACGATTCTGTAATTTAAGGAATAGCATAATTTAAAAAAAATATCTTTTTGGACGATTATTTGCCGCTTTTTCTGTCGGACAAATTATACATTTTTGTACTAATTTGACAACGCTCTACAACTTTAATTGACCTTTTCTTTATCTCTAAAAGGGAACAAAATACCCCAGTCCCCTAAAAAAAAAGGGGGGGGGGAGGTAGCCATCTTCGCCCCACGAAAGTTGTCTTGTCGTGTAGCGCCATAGGAGTTTCCTATGAAACTGCATTAAAAAAATGAGGATTGATTTTAAAGTTTTAATTAGTTGATGTGTATCCATACTATTTTATTATAACCCTGTATATATGTATGGGGGAAAATATTATGTTGAACTCGGAAATATATCTGAGTTTTGATTGCAAAGATAGACAGCTTCTGAAAATTGGAATTGTGTCGAAAATCACAACTCGAGTTTTCAACGGATCTACATGTTTTGGGACCTCTAGAACACGAAAAACTATTTTTAGAGTGACGTCTGTGTGTGTAGCTCTGTCTATGCACTGTAACTCTAAAACTAATTGATCAACTTTCATAAAATTTTGTTGATAAGTTACTTGTGGCTGATTAGATTTTGGTATACGATACGATTGGTGCTGATTAGATTTTGGTATACGGTTCGATTCGAGATAAAAGAATCTGCTCTTTTTGCGAAATGGCCCGCAAAAATCGCATGTATCTACTCTAGCTAGGAAACGAATTGACCCAATTTTACAAAATTTGATAGATAAATCACTCGTAAGTTACCCTGGTGCTGATTAGATTTTGGTATGATTTGGAATGATTTGGCCTTTTTTCCGAAATGGCCTACAAGAATGACCAAAATCTAAAATGAAAGACTACGTGTGCTCAAATGTAACCATTAAATGCTTGTTTTATACATAATGTTTGACGATGAAACGAATAAAACTAACCCCATTACTCCAGAGTTAACCGTTCTCGAGATATTTCAGTTTTTTTGCATTTTTGCCACGCTTTTGAAAATACGTCCCGTTACTCAATGAAAACGAAAATTGAATTAAAAGGGCAAATTCAGCGTCATTTTAAATAATGATGCGTGTTATTTTGTACAATTAAATTCAATGAATGCACAATAAATTTTTTAGAAATAATTCATTAATGAATTATTAAAGAAATAAAGAGAAAATGAATTTAAGTCTGTAGGGAAAGTCATATGCCGCCCACATCAGATTTTTTATGTCTGAGACGACACTTTAAAGCACCTCGTTGTGAAACGAGACGATTCTTTGCGCAGTTGAACCTAGACGTTTCATTCTCCACTACAATGTTGTTTTCTCTGTACACGAAGGCTCCACGCTAGGGAAATGGTTTTACAGGTCAAGTGTTGTACATGGGATCTCTATCACTTTGAGAGCGATGACATTCTCCCGAGTCATACGCGTTAAAGCCATGAAGGCGAAAGGGATCTATCTAGTCTTCATGGTTAAAACATAATATAGAGGATAGGCACGTGACGTCACACGTACCATTTTGCCCTTACGCTTCCAAAACAAAATACTCGTTTGCTTAGCAGTATGGAAATTTTCATTATTTCTGTATTAAGAACTGTTACTTTAGAAACTTCCAATCGTTTAACCTCTCATTTTAGTAGGATATATCTCAAGTTATCTTGTTCGATGGATGTTTTTAATGAACCGGAAAATAAAATATTCGCTTTCATTTAAATATATACATGAGTTTTTTTTTTTTCAAGAAAAATCTTTATGTACCTTTTCCTTCTCGTTCGCACACACACTACAGAATTTACGAGTCAATGTATACATCTTTAGAACGCTAGTGAGTGACAGCAGTAAAAATGAGTAGTAGTGTACATTCACTTAAAATCACTTAAAGTGCACTTTAGCAAATTAAATATTTAAATAGTATGTTATTTATTATTCAAGTATTTTAATAACTTATTTTCATCACAAAAATACATTTCGATGTTTAATGGGTTTCGTCTCAATTTGTATTGGTCATCATCGTCCGTTTACCATGACACGCTATGGTAAAAATATTGCCTTTCATTTCTGCGCATTCTACTACGCAGGTTGTTTATTTACGGTGGTGCCCATGCTCTATTAGGTAATAGTAGAGTGACTCTAAAAACTTTCTCTGTCCTGAATGTGTAACATAATGAAATGAAATAGTTTCGCATTCACTCGTATGTGAATGGAATATTTAGAAACCATTTTACACCATTTCCTGTAACATATACAGCAAAACGGTTCTGTAGTACTAGTACTGATGGGAAAGTTTGCAACAAGTATTATATCACTTGACAGCCATTTTGTTCCTCGTTGCAGAATTCTCTCATCTTTTGTGAGCGTGTGTCATGCCCCCCATTGCACTGTCGGCCAGAGCTGCAGGTGAAGGGTGACAGTGACCAGTGCTGTCCTCGCTGTCGTGATCCAGAGGAACAGAGAGCTGCCTGTATTGCAAGCGGGAAAATTTACCAGGTGAATATAAAGTAGTAGATTTTTGACTGACTTGGAGTATCAGGAAACTTTTTGCTTATGCTGATATGCTCTCTGGAAGCATCTTCTTACTGCAGGATCCAGCAACACATGAAATGAAATCACAGAGAGACTCACTAGTACTGAAATAGAGAGTCACTTCAAATCTCAATTTTAAATATATGTTATAGATAAGGACAAAACTGGAGCAACTTATATAAGCACAAAGGGCACAATCATGCAGCATACAGCTGTTTCGGGGATATGCTGGATCCCCTTAGTGGAAGAGAACCAGATTTTCTAATCTTAAAGATCTTATTGTGTTCGGGTGCACACCAAGCCTTGTGTGTTACTTCTCGTTTTGGATTGGCTGGACTGTATTTCATTGTGATTGTCTCTTTCCAGTGAGTTCTTAATCCAGGTCTTGGGTATATAATCCCCTCCATTTCTACTACTTGTGCCCATTCTCTCTTTTGACTCCGCGTTTGTTAGTTCTCTTGCGCTGATGAAGGGGATTCAGCGTATCCTCGAAACAGCTGTATGCTGTATCACTTGTGCTTACATACGTTGCTCAAGTTTTTCTTATCCATTGCACAGAGTGTATTTTACTTATTGATACATTATATATTTAAAATATTTTGATAATTTAATTTAAACATAAACTTTACAAAATTCAAATATTTTTAAATTATGCACATTTTTTTAATAATTTGCATGTTGAACATTGTATTCTCTAGTTTAATTTTTGTATTTCAACACTAGGAGGAGGATCTAACCCTTATTCGCGACACTAATCAAACTATGTTTTCGATGAATTTCAAAAGGAATAGTATTTTATTCTTGTCAAATTTGTTAGTTTTCATTTTCTCCAGTTAAGATTGAATTGTCTCTTTATAAATCAGATTGTGTGGTAGTAAATGCACCTAGAAATGTCATTTTTATCATGCCTTTGAAATGTCACATAATATGCACTTTAATATGTAAGATATCTATGATTTTAATAATGTAAAATACTTATTTACCCACAATGAATTTTTTAAATTGTTAGTTATTTTTGTGTGGCAACACATGCAAAAACCATAGTTGAAATAGATAGTTCAATTAAATTATTTTTGAAGTGAACTAGAACTAATGCGACAGTATAAGTTGAGCTCAAATGTTTATGTCAATATATTTATTATTGTTTGCCTCCATTGTATATATATTTTTATTCAATATATATATTTCTTATGATTTGCCTCCATTGAAGCTGCTACATGGCGAATTACGAATAAAATCTTTTATCCAAAATACGAAGTTTTTATATTTACTTGTCATAGTGTTTTTCCTGCTATGGTAGCTCACACTGATCACCAGTTCTCTTTCAGGATGGTGAGCATTGGCGGTTAGAGCCCTGCACGGAATGCTCTTGTCGGGATGGTCAAGTGTCATGTTCAGCAAAACCCTGCAATGCCCGTATGAACTGTCCACCAGGCCATACTCTACGAACAAAACCAGGAGATTGCTGTCCAACTTGCATGGAAGGTCTGTATGAAATATCTTGTATGCTGTGTTAAATTTGATGGTTTCCCATGTACTATGTAAAGTAGATTGATTGCAGTGACACAATATAGTTGCTCCTTATAGAGAAAAAGTTGAGTCTATACTTTGTCATCCTAACTTGGCTCAATGGAGAAATATTAGCAACTGCCATTTACTTTCCCTACAATTCATAGTATGTGTATAAAGAAAGTACTGCAACAGGATCAAAAATTGAATATTCAATACAAAATTGCACATTCTAAGTATCCCAGAACATAAATCAACTAATTTTAGTATTATTTCTATGCATATATGTCCATACACAATGTATTTATTTACTCTAGCTCAAGAACTAACTTTGCATCACATTATCTTATTTGGTAGTTTTGTTAATTGAATGTTAGTTTTAATATGAGAGGAATCCAAGTTTCAATTTCATCTGTGAGTGTATGAATTAAACTGGGGAAATGTGTAATATATTCATACGAGTTTAAACTAATTGATTCCAGAGCAGATGTTAGATAATGATGCTAGTTTGTTTATGGTTTTTCCTCAGCCATGTATTTAATAAACAGAAACAATAAGCAATTCACTCTTTGGGAGGAACAGTTTATTATTCTTTGACAATAAAGATAAAATAATGCTTTTAATATATTATCTTCAAAAATTGCTATGCAACCCATAAAAAAAAAAAAAAAAAATCCACAAGTTTTCCAGATGGATATTAAAAGTTAGAATGTTACAATATTTTTTAACAATGCAAGCAATTATTTTGAAGAGCTTAATCCACTTTTTCTAAGTTTTTAATATATTTCAGTTTACGAATTTTATTATGCTAGTAGAAGCTTGGGGAAGTCAAGTCTACCCCCCTCCCCTAAAAAAAAAATCTTCCAATGTGTACTAATATTTTACATTGCAGCAAAAATGATTGAGGCAGTTGGAACTTTAGCATAACTTAAAGGCCCCTATGTTTTTTCTTCATAAAAGTAATACATTTCAAATAAATATTAAGTTCAGATTTTTGAGATAGTGTGACCTCATTATAAACTCTATAAAATTGTGCAGTTAATATGGGAACCAACATACAATTTCTATAAAACATTTAACTTCTATAATATTCAATATAAATAAGCAAGTGATTTGAATTCTATTTGTCTTTCTTGAGACATTAAAAGTAAAAATGCATAATCGATGTTAGTTTAATGAATTTCTTAATTCCCACATGCTGACTGATTTTATTCTCACATAGATGATGGTGTATGTACTGTGTATGGGGATCCACACTATCGCTCCTTTGATGGAAGAATTTTCAATTATCAGGGTTCCTGCAAGTATGTTCTAGCGAAAGATTGTGCTGGTGGTGCCTTTTCTGTGGAGGTACTCAATGAAGCACGCTATTCCAGAGCCTTTTCTTGGACTAAGTCAGTCACCATCAGAGTAAGGAATCTTTAAACTTTAAAATTGCTATTGGCTACTTCTTTATACTGTGTGGAAAAAAATTAAAAATACCTCTGTAAATCACTCCCTATCCTTGGAAATGGGTGATTCCATTTTAAGTTGGGTTAGTGAATTAGAAAATACTAACCACAGCTTGCAATAATTATGCTTTTAGCATGATTTTTGGTGCTTCCATTCACTGTTAGAATGAATGCTAAAATATGTGTAGATGCTGTAGATTATTAGGTCTACTAGTTAATAAACGCTGTTTAATTGAAGCAAACATGTAAAGACAAACATAAACAGCTGCATTTTTTTTTTATAAAATCTTTGCCGAACAGTTATTTCACAAAAAAAAAAATTAGATTATCAAAAATTAATGTATTTTTCCGAGGAGAATAACAGTTATAAAATATTAAGTTTCATATATTTACGTTAATGATTCGAGTTATAAAAATGTTCCATAAGTTCTATTTTTTCACATAATGTATCTACACATGAAATTTCATGATATGTACCTTTGTTCTTTGGTTATCCAACGTTGAAAATAATTTAGATGTATAAAAAGATGGAAGATAAATCAAAACAAAAGAAAGGAGCATGGACAAAGTCTATAAAAGACTTCCATAGTTTCGAAAGAATTTCTGCTCAGCTTGGTATGTTTGAACTTGCAGGGCAACCGCAGATTGCACCATACCAAAGGAGGTTTACTTAAGTATAGTTGTATTTTTTTATTTGTATACAAATGTACTTAAACCTCCTTGAACCTGACAATACCATAATAGCTGAAATGGTTCTATTATTCCTTTACAATACCCCTAATGTTCCTCCTTCAATGATTAAAAAAAGAGCTTTTATTGACTTGGTCCCACAGTATACAGGGTGCCCACTTATATCCGTTACACCCCCCCTTAACTTCTAAACGGTGACAGCTTAGGCCATAAAGTTGGTGTCTAGGTATAGTAAAAAGGTTATGCGCTACTCGATGAGACAACTTACAACACTATCTATCGGCAAATTTTGGAATTAGCGGTCCTATCTCGTAAACGGTGAAAGATGCATGAAAAAAGGCAATTAGAAAGTTGTAGAGCACTCTCGATTTAGTACGAAAAGATACCTTGCGCACATTAATACTCAAAACAGAATGCAAAAAATGAACATTTGTGTGATTGTGAAGCGAAGCGAGAAAAGACCACCTTACGGACTAAATACGAGCCTGTGTTGAGGCGCAGGGGAAACGCACGTGATTCGCATTCATGAGGACCATGGATCTGTCCCCACCGGTTGCGTGTTTTACTGAATGTCTCTACAAACCATGAAAACTTTCTGCTGATCTTGCAAAATCGTCTCTCCAAACACACAGCTCAACTCAACCATGTCTGGTATAAAAATCACATGGATCTCATGTATTATGCAAATGAGGATAGAACATCATACCTGTTCACCAGAGACTACTACTATAAAAAGGATCTTTCTGCTGCGTTGTACGTTAAAGCGGAGAGTTATGGCAAAATTTGGCAGTAACGAGTATTGCGAGATGTTGTTAATTTACGGTGAATGTGGGCGTAAGGCAAAATCAGCTGTAAGGCTGTATCGTGAACTTTTCCCTCAAGACCCGCATCCTACACGGCAGACCATCTTAAAAGTTGTAAAACGTTTAAGGGAGACGGACTGCGTGACCAGCCGACCTCGAATTCGTACACCTCGTAATGTAGGACGCAAAGTGCAACCTGAAGATGTGCTAGCATACGCTCCCGCCCATCCTCAGAGCAGCACAAGAATGATTTGTGAAAATTGTGGTCTCTCAAAGAGCCGCGTCTGGAAAATCCTGAATGAATCAGGTGCTCATCCATACCGATCCACAGCTGTGCAGGGATTGCTGCCAAGAGATGCTGAGAAACGTTACACGTGATGCAACTTTGTGATGAATAACTTAGAGGTCCACCCAACATTCCTGGCAGACATAATATGGACGGATGAGACATGTTTTTCGAGGAACGGAATGTTTAATAGCCAGAACGTTCATACCTGGTCGCTGGAAAATCCGAGATATGCCACCGAAGTTCGATATCAACAACGCTGGTCGATTAATGTTTGGTGCGGAATTTTTAATGACAGGCTCATTGGACGAGTATTTTACGAGGGCACGTTAACGGGACAACGGTACTTGCAGTTTCTGCAGGATGTAATAACCGTCTTTGTTGAGAATCTACCGTTGCACCAACTCCTAAATGTGTGGTTTCAACATGACGGCGCACCTCCGCATAAGATTTCAAACGTTCAGCAGTACCTAATAAAGACATTCCAGAATCAAGTCATCGGGTATGGTGGTTCCGTCGAGTGGCCCCCCCCCCCACTCACCTGACTTGATCCCATTGGACTTCTTCTTATGGGAACACATAAAAGGGCAGGTATATGCGACCCCTCCGCCAACATTGCAGGATTTTCGACGACGCATTACTGATGCTTGTGCGTCCGTAACACATGCCATGTTGCACAATGTGCAGCAAGAAATCCAGTCCAGAGTGCAAATGTGTATAGTGGCTAACGGAGAGCATTTTAAGCAATATACTATTGTAAATAAATAATCCTGAAGACAGGGAAGTGTCTCAGTTTCTTTCTTCCACACTTTATGACATGACAATTTTCGAAATCGTGACCAAACAAATGTTCATTTTTTGCATTCTGTTTTGAGTATTAATGTGCGCAAGGTATCTTTTTGTACTAAATCGAGAGTGCTCTACAACTTTTTAATTGACTTTTTTCACGTATCTTTCACCGTTTACGAGATAGGACCGTTAATTCCAAAATTTGCCGATAGATGGCGTTGTAAGTTGTCTCATCGAGTAGCGCATAGCCTTTTTACTATACCTAGACACCAACTTTATGGCCTAAGCTGTCACCGTTTAGAAGTTAAGGGGGAGTGTAACGGATATAAGTTGGCACCCTGTATAACAAATTCTGAAAAAATAAGATATAGTATAATAAAGTAAAAATATTTTGCAATTAATATTTTTTAAAGTGGTGATTTTCTAACAATAATTACATAACCTGTACTGAAAATGTGAGATGTGCTGATTTGTGCCTGATGAGGAAATGCTTATCCATGTCAAGCTCAAAACTAGCTTTAAAGTCTCATGATTGTAAGAGCCACTAAACCATATATAACCATGTATGATCTAGAATTCCTAACCGATGCACTCTACTGAGAAAATTTTGCATTTGCCATGACTTATTTACAATCGAAAGGGTGAATAGATAAAACAGTTATGTTTTAATACAAAGGTAAAGTTGATGTGGAAGGGGGGGGGGGGAAGCTCATTATAGTGAAACCTGTATGGTATATGGAGGCCATTTACCATGGGCACCCATAGGCCCCCTGAACATTCAAGGACACAAAGCCGTACATCAAGCTAGTCAGCGTTTGTCTTATCCTTGAGTCCCCTCCCCCCCCACACACGGGCAAAAATTCGATAGATAGCCTTGTCACTTACTGGCCTGTCTTTTTAAACAGGTGGTTACTTGCTAATTACAGATAGGCCATGAAGCAAAATTTAAAATGCATACTTATTATTGCTATATTTAATTAAAAATTGTAACTATTTAAATTCATAAAGAACATCTTAGTTTGACAGAACTAACAGACCTATAGTAAAATGGACATTATCTCTTTTAAGGAACACTTCATGAAAATTGATTTCATACCCTTGAGCATCCTTGAGTAAATGTTTCACTTTATAACCGTATTATGTAGATAATTTATTTTTCATATTAGGAAAAATTATTTTTTTATTATATGTCTTGTTTTTTAATTTCAGAAATCACATTAATTTAATGATAGATTTTGTTATCCACAGGCAAATGGTACTAAGATTCGACTTGGCCAGTACTTGAAAATCCATGTGAACCACAAGCCTGTGAAACTGCCCTATGTAGATCTAGGTGTTCTTACTGTTTCTCAAGAGGATAGGAATGTTTTAGTTAGAACCAATATGGGTAAGATTAACAACTGTTTCTTAACTTAAGCATTCAAGACCACTCGAATTTCACAAGCACTGATGTTCAATTTTTTTTTTTATGTGCGTCCTAAAACTTATTTTCATTTGAGTATAAAATTTTATGTGGACTTCACTTTTTACAATTTAATTTTCTGCTGCCCTATGCAGTTGTGATATCTCCTTAAGCCAATCCTGTATGCAATATAATATGTTCTTGAAAAATTCTAAAATCATTTCTTTATGTTAAAAAAGAAATTGCATACAGTTTAGATTCAAAATTTACTTATATTATAAATAACTGCACAAAGTTCTTTGAACTTCGTGAAAATTGTGCTATTAATATTTTATCAAAGCTGAAAAATTGTAAAATTGAATTTTGTAATTTTGCTGAAATATTTATGTCATTTCTGGGATGAAAAAGGCCAAATCAATAGTTTTCTTTCAAATCCTATCAATAATATTTAATACAAAATCAAGAAAGGGAAATAAGATTGTTAAAATAATATTGAACGTTCCCTTAATGCTTTATTTGTGTGTTCCCAACGTGTTCTCATTCATATGACAAAAAACATTGAATTCCAAAATAATAAATACTTGTTTCTTCATAATTAGAATGAATATACATCAATTTTAATAAACTATTAAATTAAAGACAACCAATCATAAGTCTAAAAAGTCATTTAATAAAACCACCTTTCTCGACATACATAAGTTTACAAAGACAAAGTGCTTTTGGGCATCACCATGCCCTTCATCCGTGGCAAAAAAAAATTTTTTTTTCCCGCCACTGATGAAGGGCATAGTGATGCCCGAAAGAGCCTTGACTTTGTAAACTTACGTATGTCGAGAAAGGTGGTTTTATTAAATGACTTTTTAAACATATGATTGGTTGTCATTAATTTAATAGTTAATTTATTTCTTCATTTACATTAAATTGTTCACATTATCTGATAAACTCTCAACAGGCAGGTTCTGCATACATATGTACTTCAGGAAATATATATAAACAAAGATAAGAATTTTATTTTCTAATATGTTTAATCTGATAGCCTTTTTGTTGAACTATCATATTACATCATAATTTCCAAGATAAAAGAGCTTTTCTTAAAATATCAAGGTTGGTTTTGTTCCACTCCTCTACTACAATCTTCCAGAGTCCATCCAATGTTTTGGGATGCTGCTTATAAAAGAGCTTGTTTCAAAAGTCCAAATGCACAGTAATCCATACGAGACACTTCAGGGGTCTTGGGTGGGATGCATTTAAATGGAATAGCCTCAATTCCTGTTTCATTTCTCATTTTTTCAAAAAATGTAGCAGTAGATTTAGAGGTATGGCTAGTAGCCATATCCTGATGGAACTTAACACAGTGAAGATTATTTAGTAAAGTGATGGAATGTCTTTTTTAAAAACAGGTGTTAAAACATATTTTTTTTTATAGTAATCAGAGTTAATTTTGACATTTTTTTCTACTTTTCTTTTAAGTTTCCCGTTATAAGAGAATCCAACAATAACTATAAAACCTTTAGCAAAACTTTCCTTGTTTTCTTTGAACCAACATGTCTTTTTCTCCTTTTTTTTTGGCAGTAAATTGATATTTTTCTATTGCAATCGGATAAATATATACAAGCCTCATCAATTGTAACTACATATTTCCATTTTTTACCTGCCAAATTATTTTCATACAACAATCAGCATATAGTATTACGCTGAGAAACATGTTTTGGCATTAGGCAATGGACATCATGTTTTTTTTGTTTTGATTAGCTTTAAATCACATTTTATAATTTTGTTTACAGTTTCTATAGCGATGTTTAAAGATTTTGCGATAGTTCTTTGGGGGGTTGGATTTTCTTTTAAAACATGAGATGTGACTTTAGATATAATAAGAGGTGTATATACTTTTGTTGGGTATGCATATATTACCCTTTTCCCAGTCATATGTAAACTTTGACATTCCTTTCCTTTTTTATTAATTATGTCACTTATTTTATGTGTAGAAATATTAAAACCATGCTTTTCACATCTTTTTTTAATAATCGAATAAGAGTACTTCTCTTCGTAAAGAGCAAAAATATAGCCTTTGATTCATTGTTTATTTTCCAGAGGCATTTTAAAGCAAAGAATATTTTTAATGATGTAGGTGATAATTAAACCCTATTCCAACTTGATGCCAGTCAGGTTTTATTACTTTCCTTATATACATAATGTATAAGGAAAGTATTGTGATGGGGTCGAAAATTCGAAATCGAGTTTTCGACGGGAGAGCACGTTTCAAGCATCCCTGATCACGAATCAAACATTTTTGAAATGATGTCTGTGTGTGTGTGTGTGTGTGTGTGTCAGTGAGTCTGTGGAGACGATAACTGACGAACGAATGGACCGATTCGAACCAAATTTGGTACAAAAATCACAATCCATAAACACTGGAAGCCTATTGTTTTTATGTGTAATCGAAAGTTCAGAACCCCCCTAAATTTTCGAATAAAATTTTGAAAAAATCGTCAAAAAATCAAAACCACTAATAAAGTTACGCAAATAGACATTTCTTATGTAATTTTTCATTAGAAAACGATTGACATAAGTTTTAGAACGCTAACATGAACCGTTCTCTAGATATTGCACATTTTTCAAAAAAATTATTAAAAAGTCATATAAAATGAAAAAAAAAATATTTCCTATTGAGAAACATGTTCACTTTTCATATGTAATACCATGCGATAAATTGGGTGACATCATTCTCGTGTATCTATCTCGTTCCATTCATGAAAAAAGATACTTTGAGTAATACTTTTGTATTTGAACGCCAATAGTCATTTATCTGCTGTAAGAACAACTTATTTCTTCGTCCATAACGCTTGGCGAGATTTTGGCGACGAATTTGGCGGAATGTCGCCAACTTGGCGACTTTTTGAAATGTTGCCAAATTAACGAAAATCTCGCCAAATGGATAAAAATGACACTAAATTAATGAAAATGATGACTAATTGTCGAAAATTCAATATCTTGGAAAGAATATTAGTATCTACTATAAGAAAAACCTATTTTTTTACTGTAAAAGTAGTAAATTCATTACATTATATAAGGAAAGTCATGTGTTGCCCACATCAGATTTTTTTTCATTTAAATTTAATTCATGGAGAAAGTTAAAATCGTTACAAAAATGTGTGAACACCCTCTGTATTTCCCATTGCCATAATTACCTAATTGGAAGTAAAAAGATCCTTACACATAGTGGCCGTGTCCTGAATAGGCACTTCAAGCCTGCTTAATTCTCAGATGGCTTGTAAATTCTGCCAGCAATGAAAATATGTTTCTATGTTTAAGTATTGCACTAGATTTCTAATTCTGTGTATTGTTATTTGTTCACATGTGTTTAAAGTTTGTTTTTAAATATCAATGAAGTTCATTGGTTTTAAAAGTATAAGTTCAAGTTTGAAGCTTAAGTTTGCTAGCTAATTAAGATATCAAACCAACTCATGGCCAAATGGTCAGTGCCACTGAACACAATAATTTTTCACAAAAGGTTGAGCTATTTTACTGGCAACAAATCAGAAGGTATAAAACTTATAATCATCATGTCAATGACAAAAGTGACCAGCAACCAATAGAAGCCTAAAACATCTGGTGGATAATACAGTCAGTAGCCAAAATGTGTCATATGAATGATAAGGTAGTGTCATATGAATGATATGGCAGTTGTTGTTGAGACCCAGACCGTCCAACCTACCAGAAAGGTGTAAGGTAACTGTTTGGATGGCTGGGAAGTGCCACCCAAGTTAGACCGGAACCCAGTGGGGGAGGCATCCACAGGGACCGTACCCTCCTTCCCCTACCACCAACCTCTCGAAAAGACTTACGGACCCACATGTTTAACGTGATCGTACTCCGCATGAACACCGTGGCAGTTGTGGCAGCATGCAAATCCAGCTCGCAAACCACCGGGCTACCGCGCCCGAAATGTGCCAACAACATGCAGTGTTCCGAATGATAAGATAGTATCATATGAATGATAAGGTAGTCAATTATGACACAGCTGCAATATCCAATCAACTACTCTGTAATATAAATGAACAGATTGAGAAATAAAACAGTCAGTTAGTTAACCTCAGGTAGCTTACTTATAGTTTATGACTTACAGACCAATTGGGATCAGATAAGTGTTCTAAATGTTTCTATTATGTAAAGTAAAGCATAAGTTTCTAACCTGGACAGTATTGCCCCACAGAAGTTGGTTTATTTCACTTTCAAAGGGGTTTCGAATATTTTAAAGGGGTGGTAGAGGGGTGATGTTAGGTGGGGTGGGGTGGGGAAGGTTGTTCATGTTTTGAATATTATATTCCCTCACTTCTGTTAATACTAAAAAGGGTTCACAAAGTAATTTATTTTAAGTATGGTATAATTTTTGTTTTAAAAGAAAAAAATTACACAAGTTATGACATTAAAAACAAATGTGAGGATGCTCTTCACCCCCCCCCCCTCTCCAGAAAAGCAATTTAAAGTTCCTGTTTCGTAGTGATAGTATGACTGTGCATGAACTTGCGGGCTGTCCGCAAGGAGGTGTGCTTTTGCCAATTCTTTGGTGTATAGTTGTGGACTCTCTTTTGGAGAGTATAAACGTTTCTGGCGTTTCCTGCGTTGGTTATGCAGACGATGTTGTCATCGTTGCCAGGGGCAAATTTGGCAACACTGTCTCTGACATGATGTCTACTGCTCTTAGGAGGGTTAAGACATGGTGTAAAAATGCAGGGCTTACTGTTAATCCGCATAAGACTGCTTTGGTTGTGTTTACTAGGAAACACATACTTAATCTTGGTGACATTCGCTTCTTTGGGCAGAAGCTTATCTGCTCCAAGGAGGTTAAATTCTTGAGAATTTACTTTGACAAGGGACTCAACTGGAAGAGACACTTGGATTATTGCACAACTAAAGCCAGAAGAATCTTCTGGTCTTGTAGGAATGCCATTGGGAAAACCTGGGGCTTAAATCCTAAGGCTATCCATTGAATTTACTCGATGGTAATCTGTCCTATCATTTCCTATGGATCCATTGTTTGGTGGTCCAGAATTGGATGTGAAACAGCTAAACTAGAATTAGTTAATCTTCAAAGGATGGTGTGCATTGCAATCTCTGGATGCATGAAAACTACTCCTACTGCAACTCTTAAACTTTTACTCGGTTTGCATCCGCTCTACATGCGTATTGAAGCAGAGGCACTTATCTGCATGAACAAACTTAAATATCTGAAATACTGGAAAGATTACTCAAGGTGTCTATCTTGGGGTGAACTTAACAGTAATGTTGATAGTCATCCTTATTTCTGTATGCCACCTGATGGCATTCATGTCAAATACACGTTTGACAAGCCTTATGAAATTCAGGTCCCCTCGCGAGATGACTGGAAGAGGACTCCCACCTACAATAAACAGAACTGTATTGTATGGTACATGGATGGCTCAAAGATTGGCACAAGCACTGGTGCTGGTGTGTGCTGCCCTGATGATGGTACTGAGCTGTCTTATCCGCTTAGCAATTTTGCTACTGTCTTTCAGGCCGAAGTCTTTGCCATCTTTATGTGTTGTAAATTTGCTATGACAGGAAGTATAAGAATAACCAGATTTTCATCTGTTCTGACAGTCAGGCTGCTCTTATGGCTCTTGGGAAGTTCACTATGACTTCTTCCCTTGTTTGGGAGTGCTATAATGCACTCTATGAAATTGCTAGCAATAACAATGTCATTCTTTACTGGGTGCCTGGTCATTCGGGCATTCCTGACAATGAGTTGGTAGATGAACTTGCTAGGAAAGGCTCAAGTACTCAATTTGTTGGCCTTGAGCCACCCTTGGGTATCCCCAATGACCTTGTTAGAAGAACTGTCTAAGACATCTTCAGGAAGCTTCAATAACTGGCGTAATACTAAGGGTCAAAGGCAAGCGAAAATTCTCAACTGCAATTGGCCTAGTACACGTCAAAAAGAACTTTTCAAGCTCAGCAGAACTGGCATCAGGAGGGCTGTTGGGCTCCTTACTGGGCACTGTACCCTCAAGAGACACCTCAACATTATGGGTGTCACTAAAGATTCGCTTTGTAGAGGCTGCAATTACAGCGAAGAAACTGCTGCTCACATTCTCTGTGAATGTGAGGTTTACTCTGCTTACAGATTCGAACACATTGGTCGACATGTGATTGAACCCTGGGAGCTGAACGACATACCTGTCAAGTGCCTGCTTATTTTCGCATTGGCCACTGATCTCTTTTCGTAGGGATCTGTTCCGTCTGGGGTAGTACAATAGACCTCTGGTCGATGTGCTGGGCTTTTTTTGAGCCACCCTTCTCTCATTTCATTCCTGTTTCGTAATTGATGGAATGATCTCTTTGGGCATAACTTCATAGTTGGACATCACTTGTTTGGCACCCCCAATTTAATGAGCCGAGGCAGCCATTAATAACTTTAATAATGTGTAACAAGAGTGTTACTTGATGTAGAAAAATTTATATGCTCCCTACATCAGATTATTTTATTTTAATTCTAACATGTATATTTTTTGGCAATGAAACATGCCTGAAAAAAAAAAAGCAAAATTCTCTTTAGAAATATTTTTTTTGCACATTTAAAGTACTGTCTGAGATTATATAAAAAAAATCACTTGAATTGTGCAAATGTGTGTGAACGTTAAAACTTGACCAATTTGCCAACTACACTGATTTTCCTTTTAAAATGCTCGAGAATGATGGATGAATATGAAAGTAAAATGTAACCCACATGGAGTTAATCTGTTTTAAGCAAATTTGCAGCAAGTATAAAATAAGAAAAACTAGAGGAAAGACATTATCAATCATTCACACAAATGAATACACAGTAATTAAAAGGTACCGGCAATGAAAAGAATCTAGGACATTTTTCTTAAAAACCACAGGCTTAAGAATCGATGGAATATAAAATGATCCCACAGTATCTGCCTATCATTCTAACTCCTATTTCATCCTAATCCTAATCATATAATTAAAAATGAAACTAATCATAGGTAAGGTTCAAACACATGAGAGAAACTAGGACTTTTAATTTTGGAGGTGCTGAAGTCGCATTAGGGGTCCTAAGTGCCCTTTAGCCCCAATGATTTCACCTGCAATATAGAATACTGGTATACATTTTAAAAATCACTGGGGGTGCTTAGCACCCCAAAGCTCTGCCAATGGGTTCAAGGGATAATGCTTCAAGAAATAACGTCAATGGGTTCAAGGGAAAGCATTGTGCTTTCACTTTGATCTTAATACCACTAAATGATTTTTATTTTTCAGGAATTCGAGTTTTGTGGGATGGTAGCAGTTACCTGGAAGTCACTGTACCTCCACGTTTTCATGGTCGATTGTGTGGACTCTGTGGAAATTACAACAGTAATCCTGGAGATGATTTTCTGGCAAAAGGAGGGGGTGTAGCAGACACTCCAGACAAATTTGGTGATTCATGGCGGGTGAGATGATAGTTAGATATTTTTAAAATACTTAGACACTAAGTTATTATAAGAATAATATGAAAATGTAATCCTATTTCATCCTAAACATATAATTAAAAAAACTTTTAAAATCAAAAATAGTAAGCAAAATTTCTTAATATGTATTATTTTTGAATTAAGTAACTAACTTATGATGCCAGATCCTTAGGTTTAAGTAAAGGGGATACTGCCCCAGGTCCACTAGAGGGCTTCTTGTAAGTTTATTTCTATTACACATTATTTTTGTAACATTCAAGTGCATACTGCAAATTATTAATGTATATTTTTAATTATTAGTTTCTTAATTTTCTTAGATTTAACTATTCCTGAAAACTTTCAGAACATTTTTCACGCTATTAAAATATTGCTTTTGCATTACACCAATACTCTTTTTATATACATAGACAACTTAAAACATCTGCAAGACATGGTCAACAAAATATAATCTAGTATGAAAAGCAGAGCTTTATAAATATAAATTAATGTTTTTCCATAAACAAAATTGAGTTTACAATCAACTACATTTACAACCCAGATATGCTAGTAGTTGATGGGTTACAGCTGTCAAATAACATAATTAATAACGGGCCCTTCAAAATTTTTTCCCCTGGACTCTTTGAATGCATGGGACAGTTCTGATGCTAAAGCTAATGAAGTGGGTAGTTTTATCATTATGCAAAACTTGACTGTACATATATATACTGGTGACCACAGAAAGTATGTATTGTTTTAATTGTGTTGTATTAACTTTTACTAATAGATGATTTTTCAAACACAGGTGGGTCGTATGAAACGCTGTAAAACTACTTCATCCACATCTCCAGAAGCAGCAGTGCGCAGGCGCAATCCTGATGTGCATGTGCGAGCTCTTCGTGAGTGCAATGTGCTCAAATCTTCTGTCTTTCGGCCGTGTCACAAAACTGTCAGTGCTGTACCTTATTACAAGTAAATAATACCTTTGTTTTGCGATCTAATTAATTTTATAAATTTTACACCTAATTAATTTGAAAAATGAGCTACATCTGCAATCAACTATATATCCTGTAAATTGCTTTATGTTAAACAGGAAAATCTGTATTTTATAGATAAATCTATAATTTGGACTAAGTCTATATAATCTTGTAGCATGTTTACTTTAATATAGAACTATTTTGTCAGAATTTGTCTAAATTTTTCTACTTCAGCATATGATTATTTTGGATATTTGTTGAGGTGCTATGGAGAATCAAGCTAAGGCGGTGCTTGGGGTCCCTTAACAACTTGTCCAATGTACACACTAGTTTTTTTCATTTCAACTGAATCCCCCAAAACTAATAATGTTTCTTTTACTAATGATTAATCTAAAGACTCATGTAAAACAAATTACGATACAAGTTTTTCAAAACATTTTGTGTATGTGATTCAATATACAATTTTATATGCATTATCTTGCTCTAAACAGATCTTGCAACAAATTCAGTTAAGGCAATTAGACTAAATTGAACTTTCATAACCTCTTTAATATATTAAAATACATTGGTAAATACTTTTTTCCAAATTTGCTTCCAAGAATTGACCAACTGTGCAAGTATAATTTTTCAGATTACCTTATACAATGAAATATCATTCTGACAAGTGTCGTATATTACGTTTCGAGTAAAATATTCTGATTTCAATTAAATGGGAACTGGACATTTTACGAAAGCCTCCAAGATTGTATTTTTCATATAATTATTTTCGAAGTAAGATAAAATGGGATAGTCTATCAAAACAATATACACTATATATGCCACAATGTAAAACTACAAAAATACAAAATGACACAATATAAAACTATAATTTACATGTAAAGTTATGTTTAAAGGTAAACTACTATTTATACTACAATGCTGGAAACTTATTGGAATGTTGCTATTACCAATGTAAAAAGCTGTTATTATTATTTTTTTTAATTTAAATTTATCTACCTTTCATTTCCATCAAATCCAATAATACTTGTTTACAGTATCATTTTTACTTCATTAAGTTTGTCAGGCAAAACAGCATACCATAGGTTAGAGTGAAATAGGATGCTATCTTGATTTATCCAACTGTGGATTGATTTGAACCATATTCATATAAAATTTGAGAAATAAAATCAGAAAAATCAATTTTTAATATTATTGAAAATGTCTTGCTATTAAGTTTTTATTTATACATTGGTCTGTTTGAACAGCAAATATAATTAAGTTCTGCTGTGAAATTTCTTGCATGACTTGCCAGTTATCTGTCCATGCTTAACAAAAAATCTGAATAGTGAAACTATACAACTTTTGAAATCCTTGCGCCTAGGAAAGTAATCTATAGTGGCCTTTTTTGTCTTTCTATTTTGTGAATTTTTCCATTATATTTGAAAATTTGACATACAACCTATTTCATTACCATAAGCAAATGATCTAAAAATGATGCAATTATGTTCAGTAGATTTTGAATTAGCCATTGTGTTGTCTTTTTTCAATGAATTATCTCATTGGTTTTTTTACTGTCATGAAGCAGTTGGGGAGGAAAAGTAATAAATAAGGAGCAAGGGTTTATCAGTCTAAGGAGAGTTTGGTTAATTATGTTTTGTGATATTCAACTTCCACATTCTATTGAAAAATGAGTTTTTTGTACACAATGCTTGTTAAAATTATACATAATATCATGCATGAAAAGAACATAACAAATATCTCTATTAGAATGGCACAATTTTATATTAACCCAACGTTTCACTTCTATGTGCACATATGTTGTATCTTATATTTTCACACAAAAAAAAAATTATGATCATAAATTTTGTACAGTATACTGTTTTGATTCTTATTCATTCAATTTATACTTTATTTCAGTTCTTGCTATCTAGATGCTGGAGAGTGTCGACCCAGAGACCGCTGCTACTGTGAATCTCTCACTGCTTATGCCAGGCATTGCGCACGGGCAGGAAAAGAGCTTTCTCCAGATTGGAGGAGCGCAACAGGATGTGATGGCGAGTTCTCATTTTTTTTTTTTTTGTCATTATTCTTAAATTCTACACCATAGAATGCCCCCCTGACTGTTTAAATGTTTTCTAAGATCATGATTAAAACAAAATGCATAGTGATAAAATGTCCTTTCATTACTTTTGCTTCCTTTGGTAGTAACTATGATTTAATTATTCAATGTCAAAGGTGTATTTCAAGAATATAAAATTACTAGTTTGTCTGAAAATAATGTTTTTATTTGACTATTTCTGCAAAAATAATTGTTGTAATCCTGTCAAGGAAGTTGCCATTCTAAGAAAAAGTATTGCAAAACATTTTATATAAAATGAACAATAGAGATTGCAATTCTAGACTTTTTTACAATCCTGGGACTTAGGGATTGAGAATTTTTCAATGTCGTTAAATAGATTAATTTTACTTATTTAAAGGAAGCTATACGTATTATATTTTGATATATTTGACTCTTGTATTTTGAAATATTTGTATATAAATATTACATGATAATATTATGTTAAGATTTTTCTATAATAAACTTTTGGTATAAAGTATTAATGGATATAAACATTTTTTAATTTGATAATTTTAATTTTTTTTTGGTAATTTTTTATGTTTATTGACATGAAAAGCTTGAAATAAATCCAAATTGAAACAGTGTCATGTCAGACACACAAGAATGACTAGGCCAACGGCCGTACCGTGCTGAAAACACCGGTTCTCATTAGATCACCGAAGTCAAGCAGCATCGGGCGCGGTTAGTACTTGGTGGGTGACCACCTCGGAACTCCGCGTGCTGTTGGCCATCTCGGGTGCGGTATCCCCGTGGTTTGCGCGCTAGATTTGCACGCTGCCACAAATGCCGCCGTGTTCATGCGGAGTACGATCACGTTAAACATGTGGGTCCGTAAGTCCTTCCGAGAGGTTGGTGGTAGGGGAAGGAGGGTACGGTCCCTGTGGATGCCTCCCCCACTGGGTTCCGGTCTAAATTGGGTGGCACTTCCCGGCCGTCCATACAGTTACCTTACACCTTTCTGGTAGGTCGGACGGTCTGGGTCTCAACAACAACAACACAAGAATGACTGTAGACGACTGATCTACTACTTACGTAAATTGATAACATAGCCCAATTGTGGCGTATTAGGTAATGCAATGCAATTCTGTGTGCATATTGCATAATCTATCAAAATATGAAAATATTTTAAAATCTATGAACAGTATACAGACATATATATTGTGAGTGGTGCATTATAATATAAAATATATTTATGTAACTGAACATCACTGCTCTATGAATGCAATTTACATTTGAAATTTCAGTTTACTGGGCTTAGGCTTAAGCTAAACATTGTGCTAATTGGAATTTTGATTGTTAATTATAAGCCACACTAAATCAAGTTTTGTGTTAATTGAGGGAGTGCTATAGTTTAATAGAAAAACTAAAACACATTTCATTTAAAGCTATGTACTATATGGAAATATATATATATATATATTAAACAAAAGCTTAGTACTTTTTATAAACTTCTATTTTTGTTACTCAGGTATTCGCTGTGGCAATGGCCAACAGTATATGAGCTGTGCTCCTGCGTGCCGTAAAACATGCAAGAAGCCAAGGCGAGACAAGTCGTGCCGCAAGCAGTGCCTGCCAGGATGCTACTGCCCACCTGGTACAGTCTGGCATCGTAAAAAATGTATACCCCTTGATGAGTGCCCATCCTAAGGGGACCTGCTGGTCAGCTGCTGCTTCCATGAAGCCGCTGTCCCCACATTGCTTCAAGGAATCGCTGGACGAATGCCAATTAAAAAAAAAGCTGAGGAAAGCTTAATCTCCTCCTGTATAGATAATAGAGAAGGTGAAATATTTTCAGTTCTAAAGATTGCCACTTTCACTTCTAATTTGGCTCTCATGGATGCTATGGACATTCAACTTCATGTGAGAGCTAAATGCAATCAGGCTGTGCAGTGTGTGTATCAATGCAGGATCTGATTGGACAGACCCCAGTCATGACTGCCTTTGCTATAGAATGTTGTGACATAGCTGTTTAGTTGAGAAAGTATGTTGTCAATGTGTAGATTTTAAACCTGTACTTTTGGGATGGCCTATTCATAGACTGGGATATATGAAACAGTAGAAACCGATAAATGCCCTTTTAAAACTAAATATTCAATCCACTCTCTTTACCTGCTTTATGCCAGTTTTAAAATACTGGAAGGTAAAATTAACAATATCTGTAGTTAAAGTATTTTATCAAAAGTAACTGATTTCTCCGAAACAAAATAACTTGCGTGGCTAAAATGCATGAATTGCTTAATTTTTATGCTAAAGCTAATAACTGTTTGCAGTTTAACTCCCAAAAGTATCTAATTAACATTTTAAGGAGACAGAAACAATTGAAATTAGGGCATTTTAATTAAAGTTTAGAACTAATGGCCTACTGCTGCAAAGATACTTTATGAATATTAGAAAGATACTTTATGAATGAAAGAATAATAAATTTAAAGTGGAAATGAAGCCATGACACAATCAAGTCACCTATGTAGCTAATCGATACATTTGGCCAAGTGTACCTAGGTGAGGATTTCGCCATTTATAATTCATAGCAGCGAATAAGAGGTTGCTTTACAGTATTATCCAGTCTAGTAGTTGTCATTCATAAAAACCTCTAAAATGGATGCAAAGCATAGGTAGAGAGATATGCTCAAAGTGGTTCAAGTAAAGTCATTTAATAAGTTGTGCAAGGCCTCATACTTCTCCCACTGAATATTATTCTGTAGATAAAGAAGCTTTATGTTGCCCAGTACAATTTGACTTAACGTTAATTTAAAAAGTATTTAAACAGAAAAAGGTACCTCCAATACCTCACATTTTATTTATCAGATCAATGCCATTTAAAATTCCATTCTACTTACTTTGAAATGAAATGAAATGACATTTGGATAATAGTATGCAGTTTATCCAGTCAGTGGCAAAGATACATATTTCTATTTGAGTTTATTTAGGCTTTTACTCTCGACAATTTTATCTTGCTCTATTTTCTTCTGCACAATATTTTCAATCTTAAAAATCTTTTTATTTATAATAATTTTATTATAAAATACTCTTAAGTTAGCAAAACTTTTTTAAATATAAGAGTTTTAAAAGCTGTACATTGGAAATTTATTCTTTTATTATAAACCTTTTAATATTTTTTCAATAAATTGAATTGTATTCAGAGCTACAAAACAGCAGCCCTGGCTTAGAGACCAAAGGGCTATTTTTTATAATAAAAACTCATTTTTGCTTTACATAATTTAAAACACTTATGCCAAAACAGCCTTTTCATTGAGCTTGATGCCTATTTTGAATTTTGGTTGAAAAATTAGTTATACTGTATCTATTGAGACAGCCTGGCTGTAGTTTATTTTTCCAAAAGGAGTTACTTCTAGTAATGTGCTCAGTCAGTGTAAGTGGGTGCAGTATAAATTAAATTATCAGTCAGTGTAAGTAGGTGCAGGGTCATAGGTAGAGATGTTTATTTTAAGAATTAAAGATTTTAATTATTTAATTTTGTCAATATGATTTCCCAACGAAATACATAGCATAAGGTTTTTGGATAAATTACTAAAGTTTTTACTTGTTTCCATCAATATTTGAAGTCAAATTTCTGATCAGTATTGAAACCACAGTGAACTAAAAACTTGGAACAGTGAACCAAAACCTTGGTTAAGTGATCATTTGGCGAATTAAATTTTAAAAAGTTGTAACTTTTAAGAATGTAAAAGCATCACAGGTAGCCACATCCATTTCCAGACAAAGCATGCATGTTTTGTAATGAAGAAAATGCATTGAAAATGCACTTTATATTTTAATTTAATACTCATCCTCTATTTTAAAATATAACTTAGTTGAATTTACCAGGAATCTCAAGTGGACAGTAAAACTAAACTGACAGAGGATCTTTGCTGAGTTTAGAATGGTAGTCATAAGTTTAATAAGTTTTTCATATAAAGTTTTTTATTATGCCCGAAGGAAAATCTTTCAGTTGAACTGATTGGGAATTACAAATGTAAAATTTATGGTGATTAGTGAGGCAAAATATAATTATATTTGATATGAAAAAGTTAACACTTCTCTGTGAAATGGAATGAACTCATGGGCTTGGTGCTCAGTTCTTGAAATATCAGCTTTACAATGAAGGAAAAGGAACTTTAATTGATAATGGTCCCGAAGTTGGACAAATCACATAGAGCTTTACCAAAAAACTTGTTTACAAAATTTTACTTCTGGTTTGGATTTAAACTATCAAGGTGGTATACAAAATATACATTTAATTATTTGAATATAATAGACAAAAGATTGATTTTATCTTGTTCTTACACAAGAAAGATATCCCATTTTTAGATGCAATTATTTATTTTACCTCAACTTTTCTTCATATTTTAAAAAATTGTGAACTCCAAGTTCACAAGTAACATGTTAAGAACTGCAATGGTTTTTAATTTCTATAGGAAAAAAATTACATGTTAGAATCTATATATACTAATTGCCAAGTGTCCGTCTGTCTGTCTGTCACACCTTTTTTAGGCACTTCCCGAATAGATAGAGACTTGCAATTTGGTACACTGGTCGATCGTTCGAGAAAACCCCCTGGAAAAATCGAATTTTTCGAAAACGCTCTCTAGACGGGTTGCTCCACACCAAAACGTTCGAAAAGTGAAATGATGGGAAAGCATACTTCGCCATAAGATAGAGCCTTCAAATTTGGTGTATGGGGAAATCGTTCGAAAGGAAGAAAGTGTGCAATTTCAGATTTCCAATATTTTCTACTTAAAGGGGTGCCACACACCAAAATGTTCAATTTACCGAATAAATGAGAAACGGCTCCTTTAAAATTTGATAGAGGCTTGAAATTAGGTACATGGACTAATCATTTGATGAAAACACCCAAGACGAATATAGTTTTTCAAAAACGTTCGTTTAAGGGGGGGGGGGGGGTGCTCTAGAGGAAAACGTTTGAAAGGTGAATTGATAAAACATACTTTGGGATGAAATAAAGATTTGAAATTTGGTGTACTGGTAGAAAGTTTGGAAGAAAGAAAGTGTTCAATTTCAGTTTTCCAATATTTTCTACTTTAGGGGGTGTCGCACACAAAAATGTTCGATTTTTGGAATAAAGTAGAAATGCCCCTTTTAGAACGTGATAGAGGCTTGATATTTGGTATATGGACGAATCATTTAATAGAAAACCCAAGAAGAATCAGGTTTAAATGTATATTTAAGGGGGGTGGGTACTCCACAGAAAAACATTCGAAGGGTAAAATGATAGAAAAAACATGCTTCGCGATGAGTTAGAGACTTCAAATTTGGTATGCAGATAATAGTTGGAAAGGAAGAAAGTGTGCAATTTCAGTTTTCTAACATTTGCTAATGTAGGGGGTGCCGCTCACTAAAATGTTCGATTTCACGAACAACTGAAAAACGCCTCCTTTAGAGTGATAGAAGTTTGAAATTTAGTATATGGGCTAATCATTTGACGAAAACACCCAAGACGAATATAGTTTTTGATATATAGAAAAACATGCTCCACAATAGGATAGACATCAAATTTGGTGTACTGGTAAATAGTTTGAAAGAAAGAAAGTGTGCAAATTTCAAATTTCCAATATTTGCTACTTTAGGTGGTGATGAACGCCAATATGTTCGATTTTCGGAATAAGTGAGACACTCTTCCTTTTAAATGGGATAGAAGCTTAATATTTGATAAAAGGGATCAATTATCTGATAAAAAACCCAACACGAGGAGAGTTTTTCAAAAATGTTCATCTATGGATGTGTTCCAATGAAAAACGTTCGAAAGGGGAGATGATAAAATAGTATGCTTCGGGATGAGATAGAGACTTGAATATGGTGTAATGGTAGATAGTTTGAAAGGAAGACGTGCGCAATTAAAATTTTCCAATATTTTCTTCTTTAGAGGGTTCTGCACACTAAAATATTCGATTTGCCGAATAAATGTGAAACACGAATTATTAAAAAATGACAATATTCAGGGGGTGCTTATTGAGAGACCGTTGATTTTCAACAGATATTCGGCTAGTTCAATTCCACTGTTATTCTAATTCAAAATGTTACGGCTTTTGTCTCGAATATTAAAACAAAATCCATTTTTTTTTTATTATTATTTTATTCAAACTTAATTTATGGAGACAAAGTAGATGCAATTATAGAATTTTTGGATAAAACTGGGACAGATAGATTCGAAAATCTAAGGTTTAAATCATTTCCTAAAATTGTTGAATAATATTGAGAAAGTTGTCAGATATTGTGAACTATTGTAGTATATATAAGGAATATTTATTACATGTAGACCTTACAGAAGTTGTGTTTAAAATTTCTGCATAAAAATAGTCTGATTAAGTTTATATTTTAAGAGAAATCGTAGTACCAATACTGAAGTTTTGGAGGTAACAGGCCTAACAGTAGAGACAATACTGTTATTAAATGATATAAGTATGTATACTCATTTTATTATGCAGAACAGGATTTCTTTTTAATTTTCAATTTTACCAGAATTATATCTTTTATTACTCATTATTTTATAAGAAATAGTATAATTAAATGTTTGGCGTAGAAAAAGAAACTAAAATACGATGCATTAGATATTAAAATGCTTTTTGTCCATTATATATATTGCTAGTGCTCTACAGCATGTTATTGATAGGTAAGATTATCCAGGTGCATAACTAAAATGTTGATACTTGTAATCATTTCTGCCAATCCATGTGCTGTAAAAAATTTAAATTATTAACTCAGAACAATGCTTTACCTAAAACAGTTATATAGGTAGAGACACACAATATTGTGTCCTGCGCTTGTGATAATACAACAATTTTCTTTTTATCATGTTTTTAGACTTTAAGAAAAGAAAAAGATGCATCACAGATGTGTATTTTCTCTTTAAAAAACATGTAAAAATATAGGGGGAAAAGCCAGCAGCAATTTATTGTCTAAGCTGCTTTATCGGATTGACACATTAAAAGTAAGATGAAATACTTGCAAACTAGGCATTCCTTTGGATGTCGTATCAGAGTGTAATCATGAAATATATATGCTGAGTTAAAATTTTCTAATACTTTCTGCAACATGAGATCCTTTCGTATGCATAGACAAGTCTTCAGTGGCAATCTAAGGAATGTAAGCTTTTTATCCAGCTGGCCTGGACTATTTGTTGAGTAGGATTACTTCAAATGATCTCCCTGTTTCATATATTTTATTTGTCAATGTGATGTTTATTTTGCAGTTTATATCATTTCACATCATTTATTGCATATTTATTCATATTTTAGTTGAATGGAAGAGCATGTATTTAATTTCATTGTTTTAAAAATGGAGATTCAAGATACATTCATACATAACCCATCTACTAAGAGCATAGGATGGCACTAACTTTTAATTACAAAATAATGCAACACATAGCAGTTCTTTTCTAAACCCCTTCTGGAACAACAGTGGCAAATAGCAACGGATTAGTCTGTGTATGTATGAATGTATATAGTACAGTCAAATCTTGTTAGTGCCAGACAGTCAAAAATATAACAAATTCCTAGCGAAATAGATCATATTTGTTTTAATTTCGGTTAGACTATGTTCCCATAAAGTTTATTTTGACAAGATTTGACTGTATTAGAGAAATCAATTACTGACTTGTTTTAAGAAAATGTTTTAAGAAAATTGCATTTTATTTATTCCTTCCCCACTCCCAAATTTTTTCTGTGTGTTTTTGCCTCTTGAGCACTTTTACAGTTTCAACAATTTTTGTTTTAAACTTTGCCAAATATAGAAAATGAATTTATCATGTTTTATGTGAGCTGAGCTCCTGTGTTTTTATTGTTATTTACTCCATGTTTGTTTTTCTCTTTGTAACATAGTGCACATACATGTATGCATGTTTAAATTCCTATGACTTTCAGGTTCAGTAGAAAATATCAAAATTAAAGTTATTTATAATTTATTAATTTTGTTGTTTTTGATGTACTGCATGGTGAAAGAAGCACATAGATGCCATATTCTACAAGAAAACAATCATTAGCAGCACAGTACTTATTTGTGAAACTGAACATGTGCACTTTAAGACTAAAAACTTTTAAAATGCAAATTAAATAGCTTGTTTTGGGGATTGTAGACAAGTACTATCATGAATTAGACCTGAGGAGTACAAAGTGAAAATCAGCAGTGCAAATAGCTAAAAGTTAGACACATAAATGGGATTTATTTTCTTTTATGTCTAATGACACTTATTTGAAATACAGGTTTGTATGCTACAACAAAGTTTTTTTTTTTGGTACCTCCTCCAGTTATATTTTTTATTTTTGATTTAAGTGTACATTTATATTTCATAGTAAGTTTTATAATTCCAGAGGGTCAGTTGAATCCAGTGTTATAAAGTACAAGAAAACTTCCTTATGGGAATTTTTAAGTTCACGAAATATATAATACACAGCTTTGTTAGAAAAATATCTATCTTATTTTTATTTATTTGTTCGAAGATCAGTCTGTTTTGAACTCTTTAAGACCTCTTCCTATTCTGATTATACCTCTATTAGTAATCGCAGTAAGAATCTCTATTAGGAATCGCAGTAGAAATCGCGTAATTTTCAATCGCAGGATTATGGGATCGTAAATTCTTTAATCCAGAGATCCCGGTATCCCGCGGGATTCAGTATTTTTTTTATTTATTTAAGAAAATGTATTATTTCATTTTTTTATATTTGTTTTAATACCAGAAACATAATCTTTGTAAAATTTATATATATGACCTGGAATGAAAAAAGAAAACCAGCATATGAAAATGCGAAACTCTTATTTCTGCAAAATCGTATCTCTTATATTGTGTTCAGTGATTTAAGTATATTGGCATTGGCAAAACCTCCAAATTTAATAGCTTCTCGCAAATCGGGAGCTATTCTATCGCAATGTTCTATTTGAACACTATTCAAAGTTTGGAAATACATCCTTAATAGATCATGATGCAACTGTCTCAGAGTGGCAAGTATTTTCCCAAATTTTGAATCGTCCGAAATACAAAAGTATGACAAACAGACAATGTTTGCTAAAGTGGCTACTTCCAGTGATCTGCGAGATTCATTTTCCAATTTAGCAAAACTTTGCACAATTGGACTTATACTACCTGTTTCAACTGCAGAGTGCGAAAGAGGATTTTCGGTTTCAAAGCGCATCAAAACAACACTGCGAAATAGACAAAGAGCAAACTCTGAACAATCTTTTGCTTATTTAAATTGAGGGGCCAGATTTGTAAAAATTTGACTTTGACAGAGCAGCTGATAACTGGGCAGTAAAAATAAAAGATGTCTTCAAATTTAAAGAATTATTGTATAAAGTACAATTTTTATTACCTTGTAGTTATATTGCGAATAATCGGTCACCCGGTCACCTGCTCACCCAGGGTGACTGAATTGCAAGTACGGGCAAACAAAAGTATATATACTGTATATATATATATATAATATGTATAAATATATACTGTGTATTTATTCATGAATAAAAAAAAAATTCATTACGATTATTTTGGATTACCTAATTTTACCCATCCGGCAGTCATACCCAACCACCCAGCATCAAAAATTTTCTGGGGAGAACACTGAGATTATATTACTGAAATTTAAAATCATTCCAAATGTATTGACACACACATATTATATATGTATATAATACAGAAAATGAATACCTATATCATGTCTTTCTACAAAAAATTAATATTTGAGAATACTGTCAAGTTCGCAGTATCTGGATCAACGAGTGTTCTCCTGGATTCCATATCACATGTTCCATAGAGGTATAATCAGAAAAGATAGAGCTGCAAATAAATATTAAAAATTATGCCTTTGTTAGAAACTTATGTATTTTGTAAACTTTAAAATTCCTCAAAATTTTTTTATGAAAATTCCCGAAACTAGGAAATTTTTCTTGCACTAGGCTCAACTGATCCTATATTTTCCTTTTAATAATTAGATATATTATTTGCATTAAAGCCATTCATAAAATTTAATTGAATGCAATACTGTAAAATGCTGTTGTATATAATTAACATTGCATATTTTTAACACTTTACAACAAAGTTGAAAAGTGTTTATGACTTTGTTCATTCTGTCTGTCTGTCTGTCCTTTCGCACGATAACTGCCATAAAAATGACTTAATCAAAATGAAATTTTAGTATGTTGTTCAGACGGTCTGTAGAATCTATGGGAATATAAATGAATAATATCACCCAATTAGTTTTGGATTGAACTCGGGTTGAAAAAATGAAATACATTGAACCCTATGGGACCTAATTTTTCAAACATTTTTTAAGCGAAGTTAAAATTCACAAATGGCTTCGAAAATTTTAGGTAATATTCAAATTGTTCCATAAAATATATAAAAAAAATTCAGCAAAATATATTCAGTAGTTTTTTAAATAAAAATTAAAATAATAATTACACCTCTTATATGAAGCGATCACGTGGCCATGATATGAAAAAAATCACGTGACCCACTTCAAAATGAAATACGGCATCCAACTTGTCTCAAAATCGTGAATTTTAAAGTTCTTTTTAATTCCATATTGAGTGTTGTATCTGTCTTAAAACCGCTTTATTTTTGCTTAAATTCTGTACATCTACATACTGAAACAATGCAATTACAATATATTTGAGTTTAAATGATCATCCAAATTTGATTATTTCTACAACGAAGCCTATTTTTCACTTTTGTAAAATGTAAACAGCAAAATATGTAGAATGAGTTGTATAAGAATTGCTGTATTTCTTTAACACAAAATTATTTAGCTCATGGAGTCTGCATAGCTGATATGAATGAAATATTCATTGATTTTACAGAGAGAAGGACGATTTTTTTCGATGAAGTTTTAAGCATAGAGTTTAATTACTTGTAGCTCCATGGTCTTAATTTTTAAATAAAACAAATTATTATAGTATTGTGATAAATGAATGGGAATATATTTATGAATGAAATGCTGCTTTTATAGAGAGAGCCAGGCATGCTATTTTTTCTATGACATCATTTGAATGAATTTCAGTTGTTTTTGATGAAGTTTTCAAACATAATAAATTATCTTAGTATTATGATAATTTTAAAAATATTACCGAGGAATGTATCGCATTTTAGAGATATTTAAACCAGGTAATTTATATTTCAATGCCGTCATTTGAATGAAGTTCATTTTTTTCGATGAAGATTTAAGTTTTCAAATATCACAATACTACATTAAATTTATTATAAGTTTAAAACTATTACCGAGGAATGTATTGCATTTTAGAGATGTTTAAATAAAATTGCATTGAAGTTGGAAAGTGTTTCATAATCAATGCTTTAAGCATGATTGATCTTTCTTGTTTTAATTATCAAAGAATTTGACAAGAAAGTAATCACTTGTTCATGATCCTTGGACTAGTTTCAGTGATAATGACTCTTCAGCAATAACATGAGTTGGTTTTTTTCCGCTTAAAAAAAAGTAATTTAGATTTTCTTTTTTTCCCCCTCTTATCTGAAGGAAATTTTGAAATACTTTAAATAGCAGGGTATTATGATAACAATGCATAGTATTGTTGGCACTTGCATTTGCCATAACCCTCTTTAGTGAAGAGCAGCAAAATAGCCAAAGGATGCTTAAAGGAACATTTTCATGCTAATATGAATTGTACAGCTATTAGCAAATTCACATTACTTAAGGCAATAACCCCACATTGTCACCAAGTGTTCATATTTCAAACATCCACCAGAACATTTCTGAAATAATTTACTTTAAATAGAATGGATACACGTCAACTTTAATTAAACTTTAAAATTAAAGACAACCAAAAGTAGCTTTAAAAGTCATTTAATAAAATCTACTTTTCTCTGCATACAAAAGTTACACAGCCAAAGCGCTTTTGGGCATCACCATGCCCTTCTTCAGTGGCGAAGTGCGCCGAGAAAAGTAGATTTTATTAAATGACTTTTAAACCTATTTTTGGTTGTGTCTAATTTTAAAGATTAATTTACTTTAATTCGTTTTATGCAGTTAAGTCATGCTTATTGCCTATGCGTTACTGAAGAAAGACAAAACCCATGAAAACTGTTCCAGGATGGTAAAGAAATGGTCAAGTAAAGCACATGTCCATTAATTATTGGTCTGTTACATAAAGTCAACACAATTTTTTTTTAAATTAATTTATAACTTAGTAGAAGGTTTCTGATTTATAAATTTGCATACATGCAAAAAAGGATAAGAGAGGAAATCTTTAAAAATATCCAAACAGAGAGACTTGAAATACTCACTTGTTTAGACAATGTTCCTTACACTGGACAAGAAAAATTCCTAGTTCTGCATTTTGATTTTATATACCCTTTCACACTGCTGATCTTTCCATACTTGTATACTCTATATATAATAGGCCCTTAACACTGGCACAATTTGGGCAGTTCTACTGGGATATTTTATAAAATGCTATTACTCATTATGTTTCATGCTGTAAGCTTCCCTGCAATTTTCATGTTACATTGTTCTGGGTATCAATGTGGAATTTGCATTATGCTTGCTGTAATACCCAATATTCTTACATGCTTTTAGTTCCACTTTAATTTTATTTGATTAATAGGAAATTCGGTGGAAACAGTATGAAAAATAACCTTTTCATTACAACATCCACCTACCCAGTTCATGCATTCCCCATATTGCCTGTACTCCAACCTGAAAAGGTTGATCACTCCAAGTCTGCACAACATTAAAACTGGAAAGGAACTTACATTTATTTTTATGCTATGTTGCATCTTGTGTTTAAAAACTGGCAGTTGGGGCATCATAAAGTCAGATGCTAATCCGCATGTTTAAATTTACTGGATGTGCTAGTTTCATTTCACAGAATATGATGTTCTCCCAATTTTAATGAACTATCTGTTTTACTTATTTAAATGTAGAAATGATATTATACTACATATATTAAAATAGAATAAAGAAATTTAAAGTGTCTTTCAAAATTCCGATTAAGTTAAATACTGGTATTTGGTGGGTTAGCAGATTAAAATACAAGGAAATCAAAAATAAAATGCCATTTATTTTTCCTTTGAAATAAAATTTTGTTATTGATATCAAAAGGACTTGTACAATGAGCACAATATATAATATTTTACCAAATAAGATGATTTCATGTCAATAAAATAAAATCATTTTTGTAATAGAATTTTATAGTAAATTGTTTGTACTACATATATGTATATGGCTCTACACCTGATTATAATTTATCTTGCAACAAATACCTATGTACAAGTACAATACAAATCTGAAGTATTTAAATGTGCATTAATACTTGTATGCATAAATGATTTATTAAGAGCAGAAAAAAAATATTACTTACAGATAAGATTAATTTTATACATGTATGTAGTATAACCATTCCATAAAAATAGAACAGAAAAATGCATAAAGCTGCTTCATTAAAAAGTACATTATTCAAGATCTTCAAACTATAACATACACCAACAGCGTAATCTATTTTAAGGACCAAATATCTGATTAATGATTGCAAGTTGTATCTAGATTGGGAAATAAGGAATATTTAAAATTTAGGAATTTTTTCAAAAACTGCAAAGTAGAAACTAATCAAGAGTTTGCATTTTATCCTCACAGATAGAATAATGCCATATCCTTTCAAACCAGACCCACTAAATATTATAAAAAGGCAATAATACTATCAAGGTAAAGGGACAGCTTCTATTCAACTTTACACAAGATAGTAAATAATATTATTCATATTTTTTGAGAATAACATGTTTTATGACAGTTTGCCTGTATCCCTTTGTCCATTGCACTCTTTGAACTTGAGAAACAAATTTTTAACCCAATTTTTGCAATTGGTTTCATTTGATAGTGAAATTTAATAATAATAAAAAAAAAATTACAACCTACCTTTCTTTTGACAGTCTCAGACTTGAGTCTCAGTATATGTAAAAAAAAAGTACTAAGCGAGGATGATGATACCGGTTAATGATGGTTCGCTTCAACACCACAGGGATAAGAGCCATTTCTAAGTTTCAACAAAAAGAAATCCATAGAAACTTTAAAAGTACTTTTCAGAAATGCAACAACATTGCAAACATAAAAAATGATCAGACTTCTAATTTTACTTAAATCTCTTTTAAATATATAAAGGTGAAAATAGGATATAGCATTACTCTCTCTTCATATGCTTTATTAGTAAGCTATAATTAAATTATAAATTATCTGAATTTACACATAGCAGACCTGGTAGTTTTCCCTCAACCTAAACTCAGTTCCTGGAAAATTTCATTGAGAGCAAGTCCAATTTTTCTGAATTGCAACATGGTATACACTAGCTTTCCATTGTAATATGCAAATTTGGGTGAAACAGTCACAATATTTTACTCAGATAAGTGAGACTGATGCAAATCTGTATAAAATAATAGAATGGAATATCTAATGAAGTTCAAATAAATTAGGAATTTAAAGTACAGTACCATAATGTATCATATGATATTTAATTTTTTTTTTAAATAAATCCTTGCAGTTGGCAGTATATTACTTTCTCTTGAAGTTTGTTTACGAGATAAAAGGTACCACTGAATTTTGTTGATCCGCCTTCCCCGAGAAGGTACCATCCTGTTTGTCCAATTTGAAAAATTAATTGAAACAACTCCCCCCACCCTTGCGTTAAATATTGAAAAAAAAATTTTTTTTTTCTTATCATTAAATAAAATTTATTAACAATAATATACTTTGTTTCGCCTAACTGAAAATTCCCGTTACATACTTTTAGCCTTTTTGTTGCATTGGAGGGAGTGGATCACTGAAATTTTATTTGTTTATTTTAGCAGAAAATTCCCTGTAAGCATTCCCCCCTACATTTTCTGTGATTTTTAGTCGCGTTTGAAGGAGCGGATCGACAGAATTCTATGGAATATAATAAAAACACATAAAAATATTAACAAATGATAAGCTCATAATAAAAATAAATAACAGACATTAAGTAGAATAATGAAATAGTACTTTTAAGGTCTTTCAAAGATTAAACACATTATAAAGATGAGACAACATAAGGCTCTATAAACAAAAGTAAAAGAATAATAGCAAACAATGAATAATTCTAGTGTTGAATTAGAGCTGCTTAAACAATTTTTTCCCCTGTGAACTTAATGCATGTCACATTAAGTTAACCATTTGGGAAATAGCAATTAAGTGTCTAACACAAACTTTAAAACACTAAACCTATTCTTCAGGATGACATTTAATTTAATCTTAATCTGTTTCTCGATCATTCTCATGGTATAAACTTTCTAAACACTACCTAACAAATTTGCATAGTTTGGCATCACTTAATTATGGCAAAGCTACACAAAAAAATCCTCATACCTGATAACAAAGGCATATTGTGTCTTGTCTGGTATTCTCCTCCTACAATTTGAAGTATGGAATAAAAGTGTACTATATATCAAAATGCAGAACTTTACAGACATCAAAAGAAACCTGAATTATGTAGGGATGCATAAGACATCTGAGATCAATACATGAGTTAAGCATCAAAACTCCTCATTATTCACATTTTAGACACAAAATGATAATCAAAATTCAGAAAATATTGAGTGGGAAGGTATATTTATAATCTGAAATAAATCTTAGAATGCCATATCATCTATAATAACCTAGCAGAAGATGTAAAGTAATAGAAAACATAAAAATGATCAAGAATGAATTAGTTTAGCTTAGAAAAAATGAGATCTGGACTACAATTGAACTATAATAAAATATAGCTTTTGCAATTTTGGACGTACTTTAATTGCATGTGTGATCACATGAAAATATTGAGTGACATCCCAGAATTTTAATACACACAAATCTGAAACAAGATTTTTCTTTTCTTTAAATAAAACTCAAAGAGCTCATAGCATTTTTCTCATAGTAAAAAATAAAATAAAAATAAAGCAGGGTAGATATAATAGGAGTTTGTGCTAACCTTAGAATCTATATATTAGGTCAGTGGTATTCAAACTGTTAAGTGAAAAGTTCAGATTCTGATAATATTTTTGAATGGATTTTCAAAATCAGTTGGAAATAAGACTTGATTAAAAATAAAACGGAAGAAATAAAAGAGTTTAAATAAAAATGGAATTTTGTAGTCAAAAAATAAACATTGCAATGGCTATGTACACAAAATATTGTTACTGAATCAATAAGGGGAAAAATTTTAAACTGCAGAAGAACTATCCTGTGCTAAAAATTTCTCATTGTTTATAAGATATATATATATTTATATATATATAAAATAATAGTTTGAAAATCCAATGAAAGAATAGAGAGAAGTTTCAACTCAAAAAACCCCAACAAATGCCTTACAAATAAAAGTAGCAAACAGAGAATCATCAATCAAGTGATATATATATATATATATATATATATATATATATATATATATATATATATATATCACTCACGTTCCTCCTTTCAATGCAATCACATTTTTAATAATTTTGCAATGTTTCTTTTAATTGGAAGTTATGTTTGTGCTTTTAGGAAAATGTTATAATTTGCAAATATTTTCCAGATTACAAGCGAATATGTTTATTATCTTCATTTTTGTAGTTATAATTATCATTATTCTTTATAGTCACATTATTCTAAAATAGGTTACACAAAATAGGGTCCAAAAATGTATTCTTATAAATGTGTTTAACCTTCACTATTTGTTACACCTGATACTCATTATACACATCAGTTTGGCAGTATGCATATAAGTCTTACGATAATGAGAATACTTCAGAAACTGTTCAGCTAAATGAGTTGTTCTTTTTAAGATTGTTCATATAATAGCTAGCATACAGATCACAAAATTATACATGTAATGAGTGAAATATTACTTAAATATTATAAAGAATTTTAAAAAGATCCAAATATGGTAAAAAATAAAAAACACTAATGATCTGGCAAGTTATAGAGAAATATAAACACAGTTAAACACTAAAAGCTAAAGCAATTATTTATCTGTAACAACAACAAGTACTGTGAAATTTTGCTACATCTTTGTTAATCTTATAGACACCATATTTCTATCATAAAACTTAACAAATATATACAGATTGCACATAAAACCCATATAACATATTTTTTTTATCACATAAACATACTGATACAACTTTCTGTACCTCTTACAAAGATTTTATGCTTCATTTTACTTAAATATTACTACAGTTTGAAATTCTTAAATCTAATAAACATGCTTTAACAAATTTTGTGATTACAAGGCCATTCTATAGCCATATTTTAGATGACAAAAAAAAAAAAAAAAAAAATCGTAAGGACGGTTTGAATACATAACTACAATAATTGCAAATATCTACAATAGTCTCCACTCACTAAAAACACCTTTTATAAACTAATCACATGGGTTCTGTCTCACCAGAGAATAGAGCATGGGCATGTGATGTCACACAGACATTTTGCCCTTACGTTTCCAAAACAAAATACTTGTTTGGTTAGCAGAATGGAAATTTCCATTATATCTGTATTAAAAACGGCTATTTTAGAAACTTACAATCATTTAACCTATCATTTTTGTAGGATATATCTAAATTTATCTTTTTTGATGGATATTTTTAATTAGCTGGAAAATAAAATATTCACTCTCATTAAAATATATACACAAGTTTTTTTTTTAAAGAAAAATCGTTATGTACCTTTCTCTTCTCCTTCGCATATATACATTGCAAAATTTGCTAGTAAATGTATACATCCTTAGAACGCTAGTTAGTAACTACGATAAAAATGAGTAGTGGTGTAAATTCATTTAAAATCACTTAAAGTACACTTTAGCAAATGAAATCTTTAAATTGTTATTCAAGTATTCTAAATAACTTATTTTCGTCACAAAGATAAATTTTGATGTTTAATGTGTTTAGTTTCAATTTTTATTTGCCATCATCGTCAGTTTACCATTACGCTATGGTAAAAATAATGCCCTTTTGCCCTTACGCTTCTGCACATTCTACTATGCAGGTTTATTTACGCTTGTGCCCATGCTCTATAGAGAAAGCATTGTTGAAAACTGTACATGCTAGTTTGAGAAGCAGAAATATACCACTTATGACAGAAATATTTGTCAAACAGTAGAACCTACTCACCCCTTGTTCATTTTCTATATTAACTTATTTTTCACAGGCATGACTTAATGTGTGCAAGTGATAATCTAAAAAACTACATCCTATTCAGTGATGCATGACACTTAGAAATTTTGATTTTAATAGAATGATTAAAACATGTGAGATTGGAATTAAACAAAGAAAATTTGAGTGGAGGTATCAATCCACATGCTTACCTCTCAAATTACTTTGTAAAGAATACTAAAATCTGTAAAGGACAAACATTTTCAAGTTCTTTTAGTAGCTAGATGAAAAAATGGAAAACTGTTTTTACCACTCTATCAAAAGGGCACTCCTTTCATACAATATTCAGGATTTCCCCCACTTTTTTTCAAAAGTATAAGACCGTACTAAAATAAATAGGAAAATTCTTAGAAATATAGAACAAGTAGGAGCACGGCTTATAAAAGAATTTTTTTTTTCATGATTTTTATTTCTTATGTTTAAATAATGGTTCACTGTAATTGACAATACCATAGCATAGAAATGTTTATTGTGTTTAGAAAAAAAAGGAACATTAGTTTGCAAATTATTCATTTTTAATAATTTATATTTTCATGTTGGAGATGACCCATTCAAGGTGATGAATTAGATGCTGGATGGTCTAATAAATACTAAATTTTAATGTATCCTTTATACATTATGTCGAGCTATTAAAAGAAAAGCCATTTATGCACTCATGTGTGTGTATATATATATATATATATATATATATATATATATATATATATATATTTATATATACATATATATATATATACATATATATATATACATATATATATATATATATATATTTATATATACATATATATATATATATTTATATATACATATATATATATATATTTATATATATATATATATACATATATATATATATACATATTTATATTCATATATATATATATACATATTTATATTCATATATATATATACATATTTATATTCATATATATATATATATACATATTTATATTCATATATATATATATACATATTTATATTTATATATATATATATATATATATATATATTTATATAAAGGCATTTTATGTAATGATACTCTTGATAGTAAGACCTTGATATGAATGTGTAAGTCTTAACGCAATGTTCTGAAGAAAATTTTGAGCAAACTACTGGATTTTATACTAGAGTATACAATACCAATCCCAAATTTTAAAACTATGTAGTATTTTTCATAATTCATGTTCAAAATTGGGGTAGTGGAATTTTGTAATTGTAACAAAAAAAATGAAGAAAACATTTTAAGAAAACAAAGCATATACCATAATTTAATTTGAAATAAAATCTATATCACTAAACATGAACATACCAAGAGCAGCACTGAAATGAAATAGCTGAAAACAATATGACAATAACATTAGAATTTGTCTCAACCCATAAAAACACATTACTGACTAAAAACCAACAAAATTAAACAGAAAAATAGCTGCATAAAATAAGTCTATTATATAAGACAATGCAAAAAACTGATAAATATAGGACTAAAAAACTGATAGATATAGGATTAAAAAACTGATAGGCTCGACCATTTTTATAGATTAAAAATATTTGATCGAAAGTGTTTAATGCCAAACATACTTGAGAAGCATGTTGCTGACATGGTCAGAAACAAAATGACTAGACATTAATATGCTGAATCAAGGGGAAATGAAGATATAAATGTTGAAAACATATTTTGTTCTCAAACTCAATAATGGAATGAACTGAGATTGTTGTTCCTAATGACATGAAATTATGACACAATAGATTAACTCTCTATACAAAATAATTTGAGTGACATTAATCATTACATTGCCATTAAGAACTTCAATGAAAATAAATAGCATTAAAGAATAATAGATTTTTCTACCTAGTAATTGTACATATGCCAATAGCATGAATACAATGGTATTTTTGCATCAGTATTGGTAATAAAATACTGACAAAATATAACCAGGAGTGCAACATAGATTGCTGTAGTTTATAAAACCTGTAAATATAAAAATTAAATATGTGTTTTCAGTTCTCAAATTATATGATGATTTGATGAAGCTACAAAACGCAAAATTAGGAACAGGACTAGTCAAACTGTATTAAATTTTTTGGTTCAGTCAAATTGCACAAGAAATATAGCCTTTCATCACGTCATACTATGTACCAGAGTTTTATGTGCTGGTTACTGTCCAGCCTTGCCTATTAAACAAAAATTTTGAAAAAATGTGAGGTTCCATATAAATACATTCAAAAATTTAAAACACAAATTTTATTTAGAATTATAAAAAAAAGTTTTTAAATCTTCAAATATTTTATTTGTATTGGAATGATTATACAACTACAAAATATTAGACCATAAAAAAAAAATCACTTTTCATAAATTAAATATATAACAGAGTAAGCTACTATGGACAACAGGGATATTTTAGTGCCAAATCGGATTCAAATTTAATTTTTCCTTAACAGATCTAATGTGTTCAATAATTAGTTCCAGCACTGTACACAGTAATTTAACTAAATTGTGAGATTGAAAGTAAAAGATGGTATATTTCTTATTAACAATTGAAAAGCAGTTTTAATAAATAAAAATAATATGCATCTATAATAATGGAATGCTACCCTGAATAGGATTTTTCTTTTAAAGTTAGTGAAAAATAAAAAATAATCCATAAAATGTATAAATATACAACAGATTTCTATATACAGATAACATTGTACTGAAGGGTACATTACAAATTATATATATATATATATATATATATATATATATATATATAAAAGCCTAGTTAGCATTATTCAAACGACATTTGGATTCATGATTGCTATCATTGCATTGCACTTCTGTTGATTTAATTTTAAAAAAACACATTATGAACACAATAAAAGAAATAAAATCTTAGAATACAGGGTTACCTGTCTGTACACATATACATTTGTTCAGAAATAAGCGTGTCTTTATAAATAAGCATGTACTAAGCAAGCGTGGGCATGAATAGAAACTGAATATCTTCTTTGATCTAGACTGGTCTTAGTTGAAGAGTGGGAGGTTGTAGAAATTGTAGCCCCTCCGACCTTTCACTGCACAATACACATATACCACATGATAAGCTAAAATGAACACAAAATATGCCTGTATTTTAAAATAAACTACACATTCAAAAAGATCATTTTTTATATATTTAAAAAAAAAATCTTGTTTATTGGTTATTAGCAGATATACCCAGCATTATTCATGAATTAAAAACACACTTTTTATGGCCTATAATCGAAACATAATTTCTATACGAGTTCCTAACAAAACACAATTACTTTACGACCCCCCCCCCCCCCTAGATTCCACCCTAGCAATACAAACTTATCTCACAAACAGTGAAACTTGCTATATTTTTAATTCAAGCATATTATATTAACAATTCTCACTGACAGGGATTTTATAAAAAAAAATTAAACTTAATTTTACAAGACATTAAATTTGACAACATTCTCCAAAAGTTACCAAGTTGGCGATATTTCACCAAAGTCACCAAATCTGTTGACAAGTGGGACAGGCAGAGAGAATGGTTTTCTTATATACAGGGTCTGTATAAAAAGAATCAGGAAATTTTTTTTTCCTGACGTGAGTGTATGTCGTAGCGCGCTCGCATGCTCGGTAGTGGGGAATGTGACCTCCAAGACACGCCAAGTGACAGTCGCCTTCGAGCGTTCGTTCAGGCTACATCGTGTCTTTAGTGGACCCCTGTCGAGTGACTTGGTGCAAGTGCGAAATGTAGCGAACGATTGAACAGCGGTATGCGATCAAATTTTGTGTTGGATTGGGGAAATCGAGTATGGAGACATTGGCCATGATTCGCCAAGTGTTCAAGCATGTCACAAACAGCACTTTTTAAGTGGCACAAGCTCTTCAAAGATGGCCGAGAGAGTGTGCAGGACGAGCCTTGCGCTGGAAGGCCGTCGACGTCAAGAACCGATGACAACGTACAACGTGTGCGTGAAGTGCTGAATTCAGACCGTCATTTAAGTGTGCGAATGGTCGCAGATGAAATTGGCATTGATAAGATGACAGTGCACAGCATTATCACTGAAAATTTGGTGATGCGAAAGATCTGCGCTGAACTCGTCCCGAAGGTCTTGATGGACGAGCAAAAGCAGAGGTGAGTGTCAGCTTGCAAAGACCTTCTGCAACGCGTTGAAGAAGACCCCGGCTTTTTGGACATCTGGAAATTACTTTCACAATTAAACAAAATATAAAGAGGATTGCGCACAAATGCCGTTCTTCACAATACTGCTGCAAAATAGCCTTTCATTTCATTAATAATACGTTTGAACAATAGTTTTTCTGTATAAAATACGAAATAATTATAAAAAAATTTGACGATGCTGACAGATTGCAAAAGTGGAAATTATTTTCACAATTAAACGAAATATATGGAGTGTGGCGATTGAGAGTCGCTGGGCGCCGAACCAAGGACCCTTTGCTTACAAGACAGACATTTTATAATCACTGAGTAAAAGCTAGCTTCCCTTCCGTTCTTATAATTTGGGTACAGGTTCCAAGCATCTTTGATTAGATGTCTTTGCTGCCGCACACTCCCTCACCTGATGAAGGTCCCGGTCTAATTTCGGCGAGGAGGGGGGGCCCGCTGAGAAAACCCCTGCGCGTCCCCCAGAAATGCAGTTGAGGGGCTGAAGGCTGGGAGGCGTGTTACCTCGGGCATGTGACGTCAGTCGTTATCAACCAGGAAGGGAGTGGCAAGGCCTCTGACTCCGTGTGATGCTGCCATCTCATGTTGAGAGGTGAAATCGTTGGAGAGGAAGATTTTTTTGTGCTCGTATGTCCAGGGTAACCACTGACGGAAATATGTATCATATCCGTAAGTTATATATTGAAAATTAACGTATAATTAAATTTTTGATGAAGCTGGTGATAGAGTAACTATGAGCCACGAAATTCTGGTTCCACAACTTCGTTGAAAATTTAAAACAGAGTGTTGCAGCTATAACAAACGTTAGATAGTAGTTGTAGGAATACAAGTAGCTGTAGAAGTGTTAAATGAGAACAGTTCCAGTTTAAATCAAAATCACTTTTATTGAAGAGTGAATCCATTGTATTTGCTTACAGTATATATCATGAAAAACAGGTAAGCCAAATAACCAAAGCATACTATTTACAAAACATGAGCACTACAGCTCATATGAAGGTTTTTCAGTGTAAGTTCCATGCCTAGACACGTTTCTGGTTAACGTATTATTTACACAAGTAAGTGGAATAAAAGCATTTCACACTTACGTGACCACGTGCACTTTCCGACGCCACCACCTTTCCGGATCAGCACTATAAAGTCCACAACACGGGAAACATGGTCTCCTTAACTGAGAACCATCAAAACTACTAAGTTTAGTTTAAATATCCGCGTTCACCGATAAACACTTTATCGTAACTTTTCGACAACATCGAAACATGACTTTACGAAGATCCGTCTGCCCGATCTAGATCCTTCCATCGATCAGTATAAGCAAGCTATCCAACGAGCTTTCCAAGCGATCGATCCGTCGATCTCCTTCAAAGCGATCTACCTAAAACCAGATCTAACTTAAAAGCGATCTGACTGAAAACCAGAAAAGTGTCTAGCCTTTATACCCGAAGATGGGTGCGTTCCGGAACATAACCGTTGCCGGCAACGCCCTCTGGATATGCAAAACAGGATGCGTGAGCGGCGAGAAGGGTGATTTGCATGATCAGCCAAGTTTTGTCCACATCGCGATTCGTTCACGAGAACGGAATAATCATTTTAATAATGACGTCACGCTCCCGCGAAACGAGAATCGCGATGTAAACAAAACCAAGTTTCTAACAACCACGGTGGCGATTGGGGGTCGCCGGGCCCCGAACCAGGGACCCTTTGCTTCGTAGACCGACATTATAATCACTGAGCAAAAGCTAGATTCTCCTCCGTTCTTATAATTTGGGTACAGGTTCCAAGCATCTTTGATCAGATGTCTTTGCTGCCGCAGGAGGATCGCGCACAAATGCCGTTTTTCGCTATACTGCTGCAAAACAGCCTTTCATTTCATTAATATTACGTTTAAACAATAGTTTTTCTGTATAAAATATGAAATAATTATAAAAAAATTTGACGATGCTGACAGATTGCAAAAGTGGAAATTATTTTCACAATTAAACAAATATATGGAGAATCGCGCACAAATGCCGTTTTTCGCGATTCTGCTGCAAAATAGCTTTTCATTTCATTAATATTACGTTTTAACAATAGTTTTTCTGTATAAAATACGAAATAATTATAATAAAATTTGACGATGCTGACAGATTGCAAAAGTGGAAAAACAGTTTCATAATAAAACGAAATATAAGGAGGATCGCGCACAAACGTCGTTTTTAGCGCTACTGCTGAAAAGAATAGTTTCATTTCATTAATAATATGTTTGAACAATAGTTTTGTATATAAAACAAAATAATTTAATAAAATTTTAGTTGATGCAAATGCGTTTTTCCCACAATTAATTAGATAATCATTGGTCATCTCTCTCGTGACGCTGTGGGAATAATTGCCGTTTGCGAGTGCCGATTACACAATAGTTGAGAAATGCATTTTTAGACGAAAAAACGGGAAAACCTCGATTTCAAAATTTGTGACTTCGTTTCTCATTTCGTAATATTTTCGGAAAATTCGTGATCTATTTCCGATTTTTTTACTTTTGTAACCTGTAGATACAAATACAAAAATACAAACGTCAATCGCGATCCTATACCGCGGTACCAGAAAACTGCACCGCAGAAAACAACTGAAAGTCGCGATTTGCATTCGAGTGATTTCTGCATAGAAAAGGGGAAAATAAGGGCCGTTGAGTGAAAACCGGGTGATTGAGCGACTTACCCGGGAGACATAGCGAAAAACCGGGAGAGTTGGCAGCTTTGCATCCAGATCATTTCTTTAGCGGCCTCTGCCAATGAAACATATTCAGCTTTCATCGTTGACAGACTAACACACTTGTGTTTAAATGTACGCCAAGAAATTGGTACTTTGTCAATCAGGAACAACATACCACCAAGTGACACTCTGTCATCTCTATTGGCTGCAAAATATGAGTCTGAGTAGCAGTTTAGACTTAAATCACAAATGTTTGGCAAATTTAACATATACTCCTTCGTCTTTTCAACATACCCTAACAACTTTAGTAATCCATCCCAAAGCTTTATCCCTGGATTCTCTTGAAATTGAGACAGAATATTAACAGCGTAACATATATCTGGTCTAGTTCTACTGGACAGATAGGCTAGACATCCAATCAAGCTTCTGTATGGGAGACCCTGCATCTGAATTAATTCACCTTCATTCATTGGACAATCAATCTTGCTCAAAATGCTTCCCTTTGCAATAGGAAGTGAGGAAATGGGGTATTTGAACTTATTGAACATCTGACAAACTTTGTCAATGTAATTACCTTGATGTATATGAGAAATTTGTTCTCAATCTCTTTAAATTTCACACCCAAAAGTCTTTTAACTTTTCCTAAGTTCCTTGATATCAAACTCTTTATTCAATAATGAAACAGTATGATCTATATCCTTTTGTTGTTCCGAAAACAAAACTATGTCATCCACATAAACCAGCATTAATACTTTATTCTGGTATATATAGGCACAGTTGCACCATTTAAATTTTAAAAAGTTGAATTTCTTTAAAGTGGTGTCAAGCTCTGTATACCACTCCCTTCCACTTTGATGAAGACCATATATTGTCCTCTTTAGCAAACAGACATATTGTGGCTGGTTTGGATCGACATACCCAACTGGCTGTTTCATAAAAATTTTAGCATTTAGTTTCGCATAAAGGTATGCAGACTTAACGTCCAGTTGAAAATGTTTCCATTTAAGCATGCAAACGAATATGGAGAAGAAAGCTCCGATCAAACTAAAATTAATAACAGGGCTAAAAACTTCATCATATGAGTTCCCCTTTTCCTGGGTATATCCTTGAGCTATTAGGCGAGCTTTGAATCTTTTGACATTCCCCTTTTCATCCTTCTTAATGGTGTAAGCCCATCTACTTCCAATTATTTTTTGTTGTGAGATGGGCGCAGGCACTAAGTCCCAGACGCCCCTCTTCTGCATTGTAGATATTTCATCATTCATGGTTTCGTGCCGTTTTTCAGACTGGGGAGATTTAATCGCCGATTTATAGCTTTTGGGTATCAAGATCTCAACATTGCTTGCTTCCGGTTTTCCCTTGATATCACTTACTCCTTTTTTCTCTCTAAAATTAAACATTTGCTGATCATAATGAATATTAGCTTTCGCACAAAATTTTCTGACATCATTATGAGAGATCTCAGCCTTTTATTATCACCTTTTACTGAGTAGTAAACATCCGTCCTACTCCCGTCAGATCTAGGTACGACTTTCCGTTCCCATTTAATATTTGAGCAGGGTGTCAGATCAGAATCAGCAGGAGAGTCCTCTTCCTCACTAGACTTTCTAGTATCATGGTTCTCACCTGCTTCTTCCTCTGACACTCCTCCCCAACCTTCTAATTCTGAGTCTATAAAGTGAGTAATTCTTGATTTCCTCGAGGTGATAGGTCCAGGGTAACTAGGGTCCAGGACGCCTTCCGCTGCTTCATTTTCCTCAAATCTAACATTACTTGTTTCAATAACTATCTTATCCTTTGCTATAAATATCCTACAGCCTTTTGTGCTTTCGGCATATCCGACCATGATTCCTACTTGGGCTCTCATGTCCAACTTTTTTCTAAGTTGTTTTGCCATGCCGACATAGGCTTTGCACCCAAAAACCTTGAGGTGAGTTACAGATGGCTTCCTTCTATAATATAACTCGTGTGAAGTTTTGGTTTTGAATTTGTGACATATCCTGTTTCTTGTATATGTGAAACATATAATTGCCTCTGCCCACATCCTGTCACCAACCTTACTTTGATCTAGCATAGCTTTTACACAATCAAGTGCTGTTAAATTGAATCTTTCAGAAACCCCGTTCTGTTCAGGTGTATATATACATTAGACCTTTCTGATTTAATTCCCAATTTCTTTAGATATGCTTTAAATTGGTTGTGACAGAACTCCATACTATTGTCCGTACGGATACACAAAATCTTTTTACCTAGTTGTCTTTCTTCCTTACCTTGGAAATCTTTAAAGACTCTAAAAACATCTGACTTTTGTTTCATAAAATAAACAAACACCTTCTGGCATCAGTTATTGTCAAAAAGTATTTGTTTCCGCCCAAAGAAGCTGTAGGTAAGGAACCACACACGTTCATATGGAGTAATTGTAAAGGTTTAGTGGACCTTATCCTACCAATCGACTTAAATGAAATTCTTTTAGACTTTGCTAATTTACAATGAGTACAATTAATTTTTGCATATTTTAGTCTAGGGAGTCCATTAGCCACGGAAACTTTACTGGTCTGATATAAATAATCAGAGTTATTGTGGCAATATCTCCTATGCCAGAGTTCAGTTTTACTTAAAACTTCTACCGAACAGTTTGGTGTAACACCAACTTTCCTTTTTGACATTGACTTCGTATCAGAATTGTCTTTCATTTTATTTACTCTAGGCAAAATATCTATTTTGTTAAGACTATTTTTTTCATTTAAGGGTTTTTTATCTTTCCTAGATTTTCTATCCCTATCCTGATCCTTTCTATCCACTTTAAGGTTTTCGACATTATTACTTACATTCCGAGTTATGTATTGTGGTTTCAAAAAATATAATCAGTCTTTCCTTTTAGCATAGAAAAATTTTTCCCCGTCAGGAGTGTTAAACCACAATACCCCGTTAGCCCCTTTAAAAGTATACCCCTGTTCCTTTAGAACAGATGCAGTTAACAAATTTCTCCTTAACTTAGGTGAAAACATAACATCAGATAGTACAATGTCATTTTTCTTGTTCTTAAACTGAACAAACATGTTAACCGTACCGATAGCCTCAACTGGGCTCTCGATATCACCCACTGCTAGCGACATAGAAGTACCTTTGCATTCCTTAAATTTTGAAAACATATTAATGTTATTGCAAAAGTGCCGCGTAGCAGGGGTGTCAATTACCCAGCTGAGCCTATCGCTAGGATCCTGTACAGTATTTGCTTTAACTCTAATAGAAGAATGCACTTCAATAATATTATTAGAGCTAGTCTTAAGCTTAGGGCAGTTTCTTTTTAGGTGACCTCCCTTTTTCCAAAAATAACACGGTCCTATGACCTTCTTAACTGGTTTTCCAGTTTTACACATACTGTTATTTTTACATTTTACATTAGCATTATATTGAGATAAAAATACAGATGAATTTTGACTTACATGGTTCCGGTCACTTCGGAGTTGCTAAATCCGGCCCTCTTCTTCTGACAGTTCCCGCTGAATTTTGTCCAAAACAAAGTCTTTATCGCTCCAACGATAAATTTGCTGAACTAGACTTTAAAAGTCGTCGGAGAGGTATCTTATGGCCTGGAATGCCACATAGACTTTTTCCACCGGGTAATTAACGTCCTTCAGTTTGGTAACCGCTTACTTTAAACGCGTACAGAAAATGTCCACCAGTTCATCTGGCTCTGGACGCAGGCTGAAGAACAACTCATCGAGCAAGTGCACTAAGTTGGCGCAAGTTGGTGCCTCAATATGTGCTTTTAGCTTGTCCCGTGCATCCGCAGGATCATCGGCGATATCAATCAGCTCTCTGTAGTCAGATGATACATTCTGGAACAAAATAGCTAATGTGCGGTCCCTTCTGTGCACGTGCTCCTCATAGTCACGTCATGATGTCTTTTCGTCTACCGGTAATGCTGTTCGGTCCACATACCCGAAGCAGCCCTCTCCTTTCAGAGCGAACGAAATTTCGTTCCTCCACGTTGCGCAATTATCTCTTGATAGTGCTACAATTTTGTTTGCATCCATGGCAAGAAAGTCTACTTGAAAGGAGCTGAAAAAATCACGTTGTTTACACTTTTCCCGACATGTAAATGGCGCCGTCCACGGCCCCCGTCGACAGGAACACAGTCACTTCTAACAATATAACAAGACCTTTAACGTTGCTATGGGGGAGCTGGGGCTCATAACCTGTGTTGGAAAAATTTAATATACGTCTGCAATTGGTATATTCATGACCTATTTAGGCCCATTATCTCAGTTGACTGGTCATGAAATTCTACCGTGAAGATAATAGCAGATTAGCAGCAGCACAATGTTAAAGGCAGTAGTAAAAAATCTAAAATTGTATATGTAGAGGTGTAAAAGTGTTCGTAGAAACAATTCAAATTTAAAGTCAAATCACTTTATTGTGGTATGAATCCACTGGTTAAGTTACACTAGACTTTAGTAACTATATCACAAAGTGAACACTATATGCATATTGAGCTCTCAAGCTCAAGGAGAAAGTTTTCAGTATAGTTCCTAATTAGACACATTCTTGGTGTAGCCAAACTTTGAAAATACACAGGTAAGTAGAAGAAATATTTTAATTTACGAAAAACTTCGTGCATTTCCGAATGCCACCATTCGCTGGTCACACGCTACGGCGAATTCTTCATACTCTCCAAATTGACGTTTCTCAGAGTCCACAACACAGAAAACATGGTCTCTTAAACAGAGAACCATCAAAGTACCAGATCCATAATTACGAGGATCAACCTTCCGCGTTCACGATAAACTTGTCGATGCTCTCGAACTAATCAGTAGAATCAGACTCTAACGTAAATTTTAGCAGGTCTCTCGAGACCTCGACAGACAACAACCTTCACATGGTCTGACGGTCAAGTCCGTTGGTCAGAACAGGTCATTCAAGACTTCTGACACTGACTTACATCATGCAGGACATCTGCTAGAACCAAAAATGTGTCTTGTTTATATATCCTATGATGGGTGCGTTCCGGAACACAACCGTTGTCGGCAACGCCCTCTGGATATGCAAAACAGGATGCGTGCGTGGCGAGAAGGTGATTTGCATGATAAGCCCAGTTTGTCCACATCGCGATTCATTCAAGAGAACAGAAAAACCATTGAAGATAATGCCGTCACGTTCACGGAAAATGAAAATCGCGATGTAAACAAAATCAAGTTTCCAATACTAAGTGCCGTCAAAGAAGCTTGCAAGCGTACCCTTAAGTTCCTTCCGGAATCCGCCTACCAGGGAGCCTCTGAGTTGTGGAAAAGCCGTTGGCAAAAGTGTGTCGACGTTCAAGGGATGTACTTTGAAGACTTTTGAGGTATTGTAGCAATATCTGTAATAAATCTATTTTTCCGAAATTTTTCCCGATACTTTTTATACAAACCCTGTAGTATCCCATCCTGGTCCTATTTGTAAATAATATACAAACCATATGAAGTTTGTCAACATATACCAAAATGAGAATGTAAAATTAAGTAGCAAAATATATTTTCATACATCAGTTTTTATCTTATTGCACCATTAAACTAAACCCAATCAAAAATATATTTGAAAAATATTTACTAAAATAAAACAAATGACCTAGTTCAAAATATCAATAATAACCATAATTTCACTTTATCCTGTAGCATCATCTGATAAAACACTAAGATATATTACTTATTAAATACATTTATTTATTTATCATTTCTATTATTGTTTAGAATATTTAGATGGAATAAATGAAATTAAAATCTTCTGCCCTATCAACACACTTGCATTATAAAAACATTTTGGCAGCATAAAAACATTTTAATCCCATTGCTAAGTAACAGGACATAATTTCCTATATATAAATTTATATAAAAAACATATGTTCAATCATATACCAATGGAAGGCTTAATTTTATTTTGTACTTTTTATTAACATAAACAGCCCATTGGGCATAGGAACTCGAAAAATGGATGCTGTAACCCATAGTAAAATAAGTATAATTGAAACTTTAAAATCAAAGACAACCAAAAAATAGGTTTAAAAGTCCTTTATTAAAATCTCCTTTTTATGAAGTACAAAATCACATGGCCAAAGTGCTTTTGTGCATTCGCCACTGATGAAGGGCATAATAATGCCTGAAAGTGCTTTGACCTTGTGATTTTGCACGTTGTAAAAAGGAGATTTTAATAAAGGACTTTTAAATTTTTTGGTTGATTTCAATTTTAAAGTTTTAATTAGTTGATGTGTTTCCATACTATTAAGTATAATTGAATGTTATGAAATTTCAGTTAGGTAGCTCACTACCTTAGAAATAAATAATATTTTGAGTGGTTTTAAAGATTACTCTTTAGATGCTCTATACTCATTTTATTAAGGGTGACTTTTAAAGTGAATTTTGAACTATTATAAACATCCATGCATACTTTGGTTCCTGATTAACAGCTGTGATTTAAACATAGCATCTATAGATCTGAAAACCAGAATACTAATTATTAGACCACAAGATGTCAAAGCAAAAATATTTTCCCATTCACTTTTTTCCTGTAATCATAATGTTATGTGCAATTTTGATCGTTACAAAATTTTATTTGTAGACTGATAGTAATGACATTTTGATACTATACAAATATTTTCCAATTTATCCTTAAAGCCAAATGTTCAAAAGCCAGTCAAAACAAAAAAGAGTCAGTTCAAATTAATTGAAGTCATTGGCATGGTTCTTAAAAAAAACAAGAAAAATCAATAATGCATAAAGCATTGATTATGAAACACTTTCCAACTAGATTGCAATTTTATTTAAACATCTCAAATATGAGATACATTCAGCAGGGACATTTTTTAATTATCATAGAATTATAAAAATTTATTTTACTTGAAAACTTAAAACTTCATTAAATAAATTAACTTTATTCAAATGACATCATCGAAATATAAATCGTCTGGCTCTCTATGTAAAAACGATGAATATTTCCTTCATACACTTTTATTCCAGACTCCAGAGTTAAATAATTTTGCGTGAAAAAAATTCAACAATTCTTATACAACTCACCTTACAATCACTTGTTTACATTCTGTATCCATTAAAATTAGGCTTTGTTGTAGAAATAATGAAAGTTTGATGATCATTTAAACTCAAAAATATTGTAATTGAGTTGGCACAGAATACAGATGCACAGAAAATAAGCAAAAATAAAGTGGTTTTCGGATGGATGCAACACTAAATATGAATTTAAAAGAACTTTAAAAATCACGGTTCTTACATTAGGAAAAAAAGATGGATGCCATATTTTATTTTGAAGTGGGTCAAGTGACCTCTTCATATATTATATGGGTGTCATTATTTTAATTTTTATGTAAAAAACTACCACACATATTTTTCTGAAATTTTTTTTATATATTTTATGGGATAATTTGAATATTTCCTAAAATTTTATAAGTAATTTGTGAATTTTAACGTCGCTTAAAAAAATGTTGAAAACATTAGATCCCATAGGGTTGGATGTATTTCATTTTTTCAACCTGGGTTCAATCCAAAACTAATTGGGTGATATTGTTAATTTACATTCCCAAGCGTCCCACAGACCATCTGAACATACTAAAATTTCATTTTGATAAAGTCATTTTTACGGCAGTTATTGTGTGAACGGACAGACAGACAGAATGACAAAAGTCACTTTTCAACTATGCTGGAAAGTGTTAATAAAAACAAGTTCAAATTAATTGAAGTCATTGGCCTGGTTTTTGAAAAAAAAAATCACTTGGCTTTTATGCAACTCTGTTGAAGACTGACTAAGATCGTAACTTTCAAACCAAAAATTTCAAATTCTTACATTTAAGAATATGTGCTCTGCATTCACCTCAAAATATGAAATGTTGATATCTGAAACAACCCTTTCGAATAATGTGCAATGAGAAAACCCAATTCTGTTTCATACTAAGTTTCTTCCACCACAATACAGTTCTCTCTCTCCATTATCCAATATAGAAAAATCATCACTCTTTGGCTGGTGACTACTGTCTGTTAAATTGCATTCCATACATTCTGGAGCTTTAAGCATAACCACTTTGTTTATTAACTAATCTCACTCACAAACATAATATGAATGCATGATAAAATTCTAAGCGTACAGAAACAAAATACTAAAAAACTAGAAATACAAATTTAATTACCTCCAGGTATAAAACAAATAGCACCCGCAATAAAAAATACAAAACTTTGAACACCTAAAAATACACAAAGAATTTTAACAATTAGAAATATAGAAACAAAATAGTTATATGCAATTTAAATACAGTGGATGCCGTTTTTAAGAATCAACCATCTATAACATAAGAATCAAAACAACAGAAACAAAAATAAACTCTTTCAACATATTAAAATTTCTCGCTATGAGAAATCAATTTTCCGCTTTTAAGAATCAGTTTTCATGCTAAAAATATTTCATTGAACAAGTGTAAGTTTTTTGTAAAGAAAACTAACTAATAAGCAAAGGTGTTTTGGGTTACACGCACAGATAAGATTCATGGAGCTTTAGAGAGTATTCCAGGTTTTGCTAGTGGAAATATCATGTCGCAAAAGAGAGCCCCTAGTTTTGATGAAAAGAAAATTTTGCTAATAAAAGATGATTATTTTCTTCCGTGTAGCAAAGGAAAAGTTGCATCTGCATTATAAATTACACAGCCAAGATTATGTAGAATTCTGAAAGGCAGATAGGAAATTTTGACGGCTGATTGTAATCTTCAAAGAAAACAGAAAAATAAAGGCAACTGATGTCAAGGAAGCACTTTTACAGTGATTACAAAGGCCAGACTGAAGAACGCCGCCTATCAATATTTTTAAGTTGTAAGGTTTAGATTGTAAAGAAATACTTTTGAATGCAAAATTAGTTTTACAAGTTTATTAATAGTACTTAAGACACATACATATCATTTAAATCCGGTAAAACTATGTATTGCAGCTTCTGTTTATTACAGACAAATAGCAATTAAAAAATTTCTGTATTTAAGAATCAACTGCTTATAAGAATCAAAACAAGCAACCTAACAGGGAGGCAGTAGCCAATTTTAGATTGAAAACGGGTAATGATTGCTGGCGGAATACCTTAATAAGGTAGGAATTCCCCAACGAATGTCTGCCCCATTTGTTATGAACTCATGTCACCTTTCAGTGTGCCTGGGTTTAGATAAAGATTTCCAGCAGCAAGGTGATTGTAGACTATATTGAGAAGCTAGAACTTTTATGAACTGCCCTTGAGGTTGCAACCCCCTCTTCGACCTCTTTTCATTGATCTTTGTGTTTAATTAGTTTTCTCTGTTTTGTATTTCTACCTTCGTATCATTGTGAGATGCCAGTTATGCAATGGATTGATTTCCAATTATATAATGGATTGATTTCCAAGCCATATGTAACAACAGAATCAAAGCATTTGAGACGAACATGATTTTTAGAAACGGCGGCCACTGTAAGATGCATTTTCAACTTTTATTTATATTTCAATTATATTATTAGACAGGTAAAATTTTATACACATTCAGGTTCACAAATTATGATTACTTATTATTCCTCAACTATTACTCAAAGACTCATTAGAACTGATTAACCCATTAAAAAAGGCAATACAGAAAAACCTTTAACCCTTTCGCGACGAACGGCACGCCCAGGTGCCAGCTGCGAACTTGCATTCAAGGACGAACGGCACGCCCACGGGCCGGAGGAAATTTTACCCTAAAGGACGACTGGCACGTATTGGTGTTTCTACATGGAACGTTTTAATTTGAATGTTTTTGTCTACTAGATGGCATTAAATGCCCGTGGAAGCAACTTAAATGTATTTTGTAGATGTTTGACCTTGGCACAAGGAGAATGCAATGAATTATTTCTCCATTTGGAGTGGTGAAACACATGGTTCTGTAAAGTAAACAGAGCACTTCTCGTAGCATCAACAATTTTATAATTGAGTTCCGGGTCTCGTTCTGATTTTGTCTTTTATTGATTTCGTTGTTGAATTAGAGGAATATAAGAGAGTTTTTTTTTTTTTTTTTGAGTGGGTGGGGGTGGGGGGTGGGGGGGGTGGGGGGTGGGGGGGGGGTAAAGGAATGTGCGGCAATGAGTAGGTTATTTATGTTCTCATGGAAAGGAAGGCTGGGATTTCGTTAATATATCCCATCGAAAAGGTCCAGATATGGAATAAAAATATATAAATTGTCAGAATCGGAATGAGGCCATAAATGGAATTTCCTTGTGTATACTGGAAAGGATACGGGATTATCAAGCTCTGATGGTGGGTATGGAGAACGCGTTGTGAAAACATTTCTAAGTGAACTTTTAGGAAAAGGATATACTTTGTATTTGGATAAATTTTTTACCTCTCCTGTACTTGCAAAGTATTTGTTGTCTAAGAATACGCATGTATGTGATACAGTTTTAAAAAATCGGAAGGACATGCCAAAGAATTATCCATCTGTACCTAAAACATATATACACTAAAATTTTTAATATTTTGATAAAAGAAAATTTGTATAAAAAATATACATCAAATAGAAAATAAGTATTTCCTTTCTTCCTGAAAAAAGTAGAATGCTGTGTTGAACGGGTGATTTTTAGTGAATTTTTTTCGAGAGTTAGGCTTAGCGCAAAAAAATAGCCGTCTTTTGGGCACATTTCGGAAACAAAGTGCTTCGTCCTTTGGGTCACGGTAGTTTCGGAATGCCGCCGTCCCGAAAGGGTTAAACATGTTTTTTATGGAGAACTGTAATTTTTTTTAAATGAATCAGATTACAGTTATTTGTAATAAATTAAAACTAAATCGCCTTCCTAAATTGTACACTTATAGTTACAAAAAATCTGATGTGGTCATTGGTCATCACACGACTTTGCCTGCAGGCTCAAATTGATTTTCTTTTTCTTTCTTTCATAATGTATTAAAATGAGTTTTATTTCACAATCTGAACTGGATACTCATTTAAAATTACACTGAACTTGCAGCTTTAATTTAATTTTCATTTGAAGATTCGATGCATTTTTAAATGGTGGCTATGCAAAAATGCTAAAAACTGAAATATCTGGAAAATGGTTCATCCTAGAGTAATAGAGTAAGTCTTATTTTTTTCACCATCAAATATTACATCTATAATAGATATTTAATTAATATATTGCAGCATATATCATATTTTACATTACATTTTGATGGCTTTTGCAGGGCCTTTCACAAAGACAGGTTCTCTTTCCCAAACGATATCAAAATCTAATCAGCCCACTGACTTACTCACCAAATTTTGTGGAATTTTGTCAAATAATTTTTGAGCTAGAGTGATTAGAGTGGATATATTGCACAGACACCACACACACACAGACATTATGATAAAAATGGTGGATTTGTGGTCTAGAGTGTAACAAACATGTAGATTGACTGAACATTCCGAGTTCCGATATTCAACATAATTTCAATACTTTCCCTATACATTACCATGTATTGTAGAGAAAGTAAAAAATCTGATGTGGGCAGCACATGACCTTCCCTGCAGACTCAAATTCATATTTTCTTTATTTCTTTAACAATTCATTAGATTGAGTTTAATTGAACCAAATAACACTAAATTTGCATTTTTAATTCAATTTTTGTTTTTATTTGGTAATTGGACATTTTTTCAAAATCGGAGTAACAAAAATGCAAGAAATCTCAAATATCTTGGAAACAGTTAGTCCTAAAGTATAATGGAGTGTGTTATATTATTTTCCTCTTCAAAAATTGCGTATAAAACAATAATTTAATTGATACATTTGAGCATACACTACTTAGTCTTTTTTTTAGATTTTGGCAGGTCATTTTGTAAAAAAAGGCAAGTTGTGCTTTTCCGAATTGTACCAAAATCTAATCAGCACCAGAGAATCCCACAAGTAACTTATCTACCAAATTTTGTGAAATTTGGTCAATTAGTATTTTAGCTAGAGTGGATACATGAAATTTTTGCAGACCATTTCGTAAAAAAAGATGGGTTCTTCTTTTCCGAATCGTACCAAATTCTAATCAGCACCAGAGTATCCAACAAGGAACTTATATACCAAATTTTGTGAAATTTGGTTAATTAGTATTTTAGCTAGAGTGGATAAATGAAATATTTACGGGCCATTTCACAAAGAAAGGCGGGTTCTGTTTTTACGAATTGTACCAAAAACTAACACCAGAGTCACATCCAAGTGACTTACCTACCAAATTTTATAAAATTCGGTCCATTAGTTTTTGAGTTAGAGTGGATACATACATTGCACAGACACAGACAGATACACACACACAGATGTCAAGCTAAAAATAGTTTTTTCGTATTCTAGAGGTCTCGAAACGTATAGATCCGTTGAAAACTCGAGTTGCAATTTTTGACATGATTCCAATACTTTCCCTATACATTACCATGCATTGCAGGGAAAGTAAAAATGTGTCCAACTTGGAAGTGTTTAATAAAATAGATGCCCATAATTTCAAGTCTAGTTCATAACATTGTAAAGTAAATTTACAAAATGAATAACTGATGATGAAGATTCAAATATTTTTAGGACCAAAAATTAAGAAATATATACACCTTTAATAGTTTGCAAATGTTCTTAAATTGATAAATTTTGAAATTTTCACATTTTTTGAATCAGGTTTCTACAAATTTATCAGACTATCATTTACTACAGCTTTTTTACTTTTTGAGAATAGCTCATTAACAATTGAATTAGGCTGTTTTGATGCCACATGGGTGCTTGCTTTATTTTGTTCTGATGCTATATGGGTTATGTACACAAGGGCTAATTTGGTTGGAATCAACATTAGGATTCTGAACCTAACACATATTGATTCAAATGCTAGAGCCACAACCCTTCTGTCACAAATATGTCACTCATTTAAAGTCACCGATAAAAATTCAAATAAATTTAATAAAGGTATTTTTGAGGATACATTTGTGCATATTATAACAGGTGGACTGAAAATATAAACTGTCCTCAACAAATATGAACTATAAAATATGAACTGTCCTCAACAAACATACAAAATAAAAGGGGTTAAAAAACTGTTTTAAATATTAAACTTATTTATCCATAAGAATGTTTTGTCTAATCATGAGAATTTTAAGCTGTAAAATTAAAGGTGTTATATTCAAAATGTCAAAATATGCTTATATTCATCAAAACTTGAAAGTATGTTTCCTAAAAGTTTCTTTATGGAAGAGCAAGAGACTAACATAGATTAGTTGTTTAATGTCTATGTTCAACATATACAGTTAAGATAATGTTTAATGAATTCTCATTTCAAGCAAACGAGCTTACAACATATAGAGGTGCCAAAATTTGGAGGTTTAACTATATTTAATGTGAATATTAAACAATGGAAAATACTTATTCACCCCTTAAATCAATAGTGGATTTGCTTATTAATCTGGAGACCAGATTAAAGCTTGAGAACAGAAACTGAAGAGATTAAAGCTTGAGAACAGAAACTGAAGTGTTCCTTTAAAAAAGTATAATTTTGTTGTAAAAGTGTTTACTAAAAAATAATCAAAATATTTAAACGTTTCATACTTTTAAAGGCATCATTTTTTTCATACAATATATTGCTAAAGTATAAAAATAAGAAAACAAACCCATTTCAGGCATGATTAAAACAGTGACTCCTGTAACCAAAAGACCTGAAAATAAAAATAAAAAGAAACTTGAGAACACAGCTTCATTATCATTTTAAAGTTCAGTACATATAAAAATAAAGTACATTTCAGTACATAGCATTCAGAACACTTCATTCTACATTTAGTGACAATATTGTGAAGCTTAAGGTTCAAGCCCAGGGCCAAACAGGGGGCTTCAGAGAGCCTAATTTTTCTATGTTAAGACATTCAGCATAAATAAATTTTTATGTTCACAAATTTACATTCTACTGACCATTAATTAGGTGACAGGTTCACATTTTAATGCAATATAATTTTGTTAATTAGAATTACAGAAAAAAATTTGGATTGATTTTTTCATACAATATATCAATACATATTTCATACAAGTCTCTACTAAAGGATGATTTTTACTGAATCTTGAACAAATTACAGATAATTAAAAAAATATATCTATGTTGACAGGGCTACCAAATTCTAATTAATGAGCTTCTACTTATATCTTTAACTTGAAGAGAAGAATATTTAAAACGGGAAAGAAATCAGTAGTGTATAAAACTGATAGCCACATTCAAAATAAAAACTCCTTAACCATTTCAGTCCCATGTTCCCATTTGTTAGGGGCATGGAGATAAAAAATTTATATATATGTATATTTAATGTTTTTTAATATGAAAAGCATAATTTTTCATTAACATAAAAAAAAAAATCCCCATAAAATAAATATGGTGGTTACAAATGCACACAACTTTGACTTTACCACTCTACTAATCCACAAGTTTTCAAACATATTGATAAATCTCACCTTCCAATCCACTGGAAATCCAATAAAAAATCATGAATGACAGCATGTTTGTTTGAAGATTGGTTCATTGACATCTTCTGCCCACAAGTTAAGGAATAATGTAGTCTACAGAAAATTCTTTTTAAAATAGTGTCGCTAATAGATAATGCACATAGCCATCCAGTAAAACTTGATCATCTATATCCTAATGTAAAAGTAATATTCATGGTACCTAACAAATGCATTAATACAACCTATGGACCAGGAAATAACTGCAAATTAAAAAATGTTACCTGAAATACACTTTGAAACAAATGTTTGATAATCTGGATGTGGATAAACAAACATGTGAGACTTTTGGCACAATTGCAATATCACTCATATTGTCAACCAATTCTGAGTGTCAAAGGACAAGCTGCATAACAAATAAATCAGTTTTGAGAATAGATGACTTAGAAGAAACAGATAGAGAATCAATTTCTCTGAAAAGTGTTGTACCACCCCAGTCTTTAAAAACTATTTGTATTTAGCATTAAACTTATTTTTTGAAAAAGTATCAGACATATCAAAGTAAATGTTGTGATCCATTATCTGTTCACAAAACACCTGTGAAACGTTGACTATGTTGTATGTCATTAGAAATGAGCTAGGCTTATGCATCACATGGAATAAATACTAAACCAGGAAGCAGAATATGCTGTAGATGTTTAAAAAGACTTGATTCTTGCTCTTCAATTGCTTCAAGATCCAAAGATATTAGTGGAGAGTCCGGATTATCCAAAAGTGAAACAGTTGCAGCTGTTAACGAACACAGTGAAAATGAAAAAATAGAAGAAGTAAATAGTAGTCTTCTAGATCTGGGATGTTCTCCAATACAATTACACTTATTAGCACTTCATAGGAGATTGTCTTATGGAAAAAGAAAAATGAAACAAGTTGAAAACATTTTACAGAAAAAAGTGTCACACACTTTAGAGGTTACTCAATTTGTTGCTCATGCTCTAGGGCAAGTCGAGTGGTCCGAGTTTTCGACACTTTAGAGGTTGATTTTTCATCTGGTAGCAAAGAAGTGGATAATCAGGAACTTACAATAATAAAGCAGAAAGCAGAAGATCTTTATACATTAATACAGATAATGAAGAGATTATTAACTCTAACAAGCAAGAAAAAATACAAATTTTAACTATGGTTCCTCCATCATGGTCAAGGAAAAGAGTTGCTGAAGAATTCAAAGTATCATAATATATTGTTCGAAGATCAAAACAGCTATTGAAAGAAAAAGAAAATTTTAAGATATTGCTCTGCAAAAACTATAGGGGAGGGGGGAACATCTTTTACGATATTTCTTTTACTAATTTTTCATGTCTTTTTTATAATACTATCAGTAAGATTTATGTTCTATTCTGTGTAATTTTAGCTCTGTTTTTCTAGACTTTATTCTAAATGTTTTGAGAAAATAGTAGGTACTGGATAAAAAATTTATGCACAATGTTAAATGTATGAATGTGGTTACCTAATTATGTAGTAAATAATTTTTTGATACAATCATGGAACCTACTGATAGAGATACTCTCAAGAAGCCAGGAATTGTACTCCAGGCACAGAGTAAAACTGATCTGCCGATACTAATCACAGCACTTGGGAGTGCAATTCTGAATTGTTCAATATGCTTACTAATTTTAACTATTTTTGTTCAGGTAGTATTTAAGACTGTGTAAACATAGATCGATGTATGAAGAAAATTGAAATGTTTCTATACAAAAATGCAGAAACAATTTGAATTTAGTATATTTTTATAAATTTATCTAAAGAATTATTTTTAAGATAGATGTGTATAAAATCCAGCTTATATAGAATATGAAAAAAAAAAATTGTTTATTATTAAAAAAAAATTGAAAAAGAAAATCAATTTTATATGTCTAGCTAAATCATCATTCTGATTTATCCTTAAAAAGTCCAGGACTCAGATTTTTTTTAAATTGAGCTATTAGTTCACATCGTTAGGGTTGCTGAGCAAAAAGATTTAACTTCCTGTGATTTTTTCTGTATGAGCTGTTCCGTTGCTATTCATTTTTATCATGATTTTTCTCATTTCACTTCATTTCAAGTACTTAAGTTCCACAAAAATTAACATTTTTTGTTACGTTTGCAATCCCCATATTCAATACTATAAACAAATGATATTTCATTGCCATAAACTTGAAAATAAGTGAACTAAAGAGATTTTTGTAAGTATCAATGCTTAATTCTCAGGCAGCCATTTTGGTTCTACTTAAAACTTCAAGGACTTTCTTAACTATCTTAATTAGGAAGATAAAATTTTGTATTTTTCATGAGACCTATAGGGCATATATTCAGGCCAATTTTCATTAAATTCTGAGGTAGTGGGTCCCATAGCCTGGATGGTTTGACATGGAATGACCCTTACATGAAAAGAAAACAAACACATGAGACATATTATATGATACATACCTATACCTATTAAAAGAAGTCCAAAGGCTGCAAACATAACTTTTCTATTTTCTTGGACTTTAGGATGTTTCCACCATCTAAAGACATTCCAAATTATTTAAAAGAAATATTTCAGCAATAAACTAAAAATAAAATTACTTTTCCCAAAATAATAAAAACATTTAAGCAGGAAAGAAAGATTATACCTTTTCAAAATTTATTTAACAGTAAAATCTCATTCCTCCAGATTTCATTTAATTGGAATGCACCCCCCTCCCCCACTCCCTAAAAAAAAGAAAAAAAAAATTAAAAAGTTAAGACAAATTGGTATAATGCAAAAAATATCAGAGCAGGCCAATAGCCATAGAATGTTTGGCGATGGTTGGCGAGCAACAGCAACCAGCTGACAGTAGCCTAGTAAATTCATAAAGAATATCTATCTAACCTTATTAAACATCTGGAGTTGACTAACCCGTGGCTACTAAACTATAAAACCATAATTTAAGCTATACATTTTGCTAAGGGTTTAGGTGGTGTAAGGTAGCCCAGTTCTGGATCCAAGATCAGCATGATTTCTATCCATGTGATTTGGTTACAGGCACACAATACAATATACACTTGTAAATAGATATACATTTCATTTTCATGCACTTCTGTGTACATTAGGAACTCTAATTGAGTACTTACACAGATTTGCTATCAAATTTTTCAGGACGTATGGAATCTCCATGTATCAATGAATCACTATCTTTGGAAAAACTCTAAAAAATGAATTAAAAATACTTATTATTACATGAAAATAAACAAATTATTAATTAGAACTGTTTCTGTTTAGGATGTTAAATCAGGGGCTCTTAACTTGTAGGTCCTTGTGGCTTTATTTAGGGACGAGATATCATGGCTTTATGGGTCGCTGCATCATACTATACAGCATTCTCAACAGGCCATTTTAGCTTGGCCACCAGGCAAGATTTTCTAGCCACTCAGTAACAGAACAAACAGCCAGTTATACCCCTTTTTAACTGTTCAGAAATAAAGACTGTGTTACACATTATAGTGCAAGTGCATAATTTACACAGATATTTGCGACAGGAATCAAAAATAAAACACACCTGCATTTGTAGGATGTAAATTCTTTCTGATAAAATTTTGTTCATAAACACAAAATTTTAACAGAACAATTGTGACTTGTAACAAGTTTTAGGGTACTTATCGGTTATAGGGACCATGAAACCAAACACGGCAACACATAGGGAAAATCTATTGCCGATAAATTTAATGAAATTTTATCAGCAATAGCTGAGTTTTGGCTGCCACAAATTTCAATGTAACACAATATTTTTTTGTTAAGTAAAGTTGATCAAACCTCATTATATATTAAATTTTAATCATTGTGTTTGTAGTGAATTTCTTGTATCAGATTATATCGCCAATGTTCGTGTTGGTGACAACTCGGAAAACCCATGGTCCCTATAACAGATAAGTATCAGTTTTAGGCTTATATAAAAAAACTGTGGTTTATAGCAAGTTTCTTGTTGTCATTGCAGATTTCGGCTATTCCATGCTGAAAAGCACATAATAAGCATGAAACTGGTCCATGGATGCTGGAATCTGCAATGGGAAAAATTTTCCAAATTAAAATTTTGTTACTGAATGCCAAAAATAGATTCTTGTATCAGTACCTGAAATTAATTTGAATTATTCTTTGCTCCATGGCAAAAATAGTGACACAGTGACATTGTCACAGAAAAGGGACGACTCCTTAAAGAAAGATTTTAGAGCCATAATGCCACTGATGTGTATAGTGCATCAAATATCAGAAAAAAAATGGAAAAGGATGCATAACATTTTAAAGCATCTGCCCTGTGGAATATTCAAAGTATTTTCGAAATGTTTACAGATGGGATCGATGAATAATAAAATTAAAAAAACTTTAAAATGCTGAATGCTCTTTTTCTAATTGTATTATATGTAAATGTAATACAACATTTTTATCATTAAAAAAATGTCATATTGCAGAAATAATTCGGTGTTAAAGAAGCTTGTCGCAGAAAGCAAAATAATTTTCTGCCAGAGATTTTTTGCCAAACGAGAAAAAAAAATTAGAGGGGTAAAAAATGGATGAGATTTAAAAATGATTTTTGATTGTCTTTTAATTATCAATGTACATGCGTCATGCCCGTGTTTTCAAATTTATTCTGCTAAGTATTGCTTTTAAATATTGGAAATATAGCCTGCTTGTTTATCCACCTGGCAATTGTATTTAACCACCCGGCTTCAAAATTATTCTGAGGAGAACATTGCCATAGGTGCCATAGAAAAACAAAATTAATCAATAAAGTACGAATGTAAGTAGTACTGCCCGAGCGAGATTCATGGGTTACATAATAAGTCCAGGAGTTGATTTTGGGTCATTGGAAAACAGGTCAGGAGCCCCTGTATTACATAAATAAGCACTTAAAATGAAGTACATTTTGTTTAATGATTCAAAATAATCTAGAGATGTAGGTTTTCCAGAAAATTTTCTGCAGTGGAAAATGTTGAAATTATCCATAAACATCACATTTAAGCTAGAATAATATGTCCAGTGTCTTTTAAAAGTATTTGTTTTTACATTAGAGCTACAGTCATATATATATTAAATAAAATGGTTAAAAAAGGATACAAATTTAGAAATATATAAAAATATTCTATGCACGAAAACTTCTAATACATATATATTGAAGTAGGTAGCTGCAATTTAATATTTTCATTGAGTACCTGTGGTTTTGAAAAGTTAAAAAATAATTATATTTTATTTATAACAATAGGAAAAAATATTTTGGTAAATCATAAATTTAAAACAATGTACAAAATAATAAGTTAAAAACAAATAAAAAATTGCAAAACCCATTCTGAATATATATAATAAAAATCAATGTCTGTCTGTGTGTCTGTCTTATACACTATAGGCTCAGTGACCGCACAGAGCTACGAAATTTGGCAATCTGAGATCCGGGAGGTGGGAAGGTGACACGTGTGTACGAATTGATGTTGTTAGTCCCGAGGCATACAGTATTAATACCTGGCACAATCCCCCGACATTTGTTGTTGTTGTTCTCTAGGCAGAAAGTTAACGTTGCATAAAATAATTTACAGTAAATTTTACAGCTGTATATACATCATAATACTTTGCAGAGAGATTTTGAGGCAAGTGGATAAGTCCTGATTTTTGGAACATTAAGTTCGAGGCAGTCGAACGGAGGTTCAACCGTTCAAGTCAAGATTTCAGGAGCGAGTCTAGTCCGAATTGATGAAAGTTTTTTTCTCGACTGAATTTTGTATAGGCCCCAGAAGGAATGACCGACCATTTCATTGGTCGTCATTGGTCTGGGGCTCATTTATGGAGGTATCCCCCATGTACGCCACACGTTTTCAATGTGCACCATTGTATTGTTTTTTACACATGCCGGTGACGAAAATTATGGCTTTCAAATGCCAACATACTGTCACCAGCATTAAAATTATGTACAAATCCCCATCGGGAGTCTTCAGAAGTCAGATGTCCAAAACAGGAAACGGTATGCGGTTTCCTCAGTTATCAGATACGCAGAGAAATGCCGCTTCTAGTTTGTTTTGGTACAGGTGGCATAAATGACGATAGTTAACCGCCATAATGAAAACCGATTTTTAAAATTTGAATTACTTTATTTTTGTTATTTAACGTTTTATGCGATTTCGACCGTTTTCTCCTCTTTTTTCTCCACCATCCAAACGTCGCAGAAAAAAACAAATCACATGACCAGAAAGAGCAGACAATTGCGAGTAAAAATATATCAATTTCAAATCTCAGGGACAAATTCTAATATTTTAAGATTTTAAAACAAAAGTCACTTTCGGCTAAAAAAAATGAACTTTCATTTTTAAATCCTCGTGTCAGGAAAAGTACCGATAATTTCAACTAATAATTTTACATTTTTAGAAAGCTCAAAGATCAGGCTTTCTTACAAGCCCAATCTGATCAAGAAATAAGATAAAGTAGCCGCACAATCCAGATTTTAGGGAAGTAATGATTTTCAATTTCTTGGCCAAACCACGAAAGATTTTCACCCACATGAGCGTACAGATGCACAGTCTTTCTATGGTGGAGGGGAGGTGGACATAGCAAAATCGAATAGAACATTCAATATTTGTGCCTGCCAAATAATAAATGTACGTCATTAAACTAAAACAAATCATCCATTTTATTGGAATAAATTATTATTTTTGAAATAAATTACTTTTCATTTTAAATTTCAATTTGTTTGAAATGCATTTAGTTTATCCGTAACAAGATAAGAATTTATTTTACTTCATTATTGTTCTTTTAAGAACATAAACTTCTCTTTCTCTATTTATAACATTACGTATTAAGTGTATTTACACGTTTATAGTGTATTTTATTTATAAAATTGTTCTGATTTAAACAGGGGCTATATATTGTTCAGATTTAGCAGGCTTTTGACTTCTATTCTAGAATTGTATTTAGATTTTTGTTTAATTTGTAAACATTCTATTCAGTTTAGAGTTTATTTTAACAGTTAACAGTAGACTATTGGTATTATGGGTGTTTATAATTCTGTTTCGTGTTTTTATTAAAAACAAAAAAGCTTTTAATATATACAAACTTAATGATTGTTCTTGTTTTTGGAATACATTATTTTTCATCTTAAAATTTAATTATTAGTGTTAATGTCATTAAACTAATTAAAAACCAAATAAGTGTTTGCTTTTTATACGGATTTTTGGCTTAGGGACAATTAAAAACCAAATAAGTGTTTGCTTTTTATACGTTTTTGACTTAGGGACAATTGAAAACCGAATTAGTGTTTGGTGGTATCTGGTTGATATATTTGGGCCATGCTCTTGATACTCATGCGAATATCCTGATGAGGATATTCGCATGGGTATCAAATTATATTTGTAAATGCCATCAGTGATTGCTTTTTATACGGTTTTTGGCCTAGGAACAATTAAAAATCGAATTAGTGTTTGCTTTTTATAAGGTTTTGGCTCATTATGCTGGACTGAATTGTGGCGATGCATTGTTTACATCGGGTGGTGGTTGGGACCACAATAGAAAAACTTAAACACTGAAGAAATAAAATAAATAAATAAAAAGAAAGTTATGGAGATTATCACAGTGCATTTATGCATCGGGTGGTGGTGGGGACAATCTTTAAAAAAAAAAACTTTTTTTCGCTGAGCAGCATCGTTATTTCTTAAATACTAAATTCACATTCAATATCATCAGTCTTAAAAATACTTTCATGTCATTTGCGATTCAATACTAAAAATGCAGACAAACGGATACAATTTCATTTATGTAAAACAAAAAGTAGAGGAGCATACCTCTATAAAAAACATAGGAGAAGCTGATCCTGGCTGTGAGTACACATCAAAAGGGATCCCTTTCCTAGGGTTACAGGTACAGAAATCCTCAGAATCTCACAGTTCACAAACATTAGAATAAATCCACTTTATAAATCAATTTTCAAGAACAACCCTAGAACATTATTTTTCATCTCAAAATTTCATTATTAGTTTTAACATCATTAAACTATAACAAACTTTGTTAACTCCATGGGGTTATGGCGCAAGCGAGTTTGCCACGGTCAGAATTTTCAAGGGTGGCGAACAGGCTGGTCGCCGAAGGCGGCTAGTCATAAATAATTTACTGTTTATGACAGGTATAAGAAATGAATTATTAAATATATATAACTATCATATGCTTTCTTTCTTTAAGAAAAGATTAGAAAATTTTATTCTCACAAGCAGCAGTTTTATTCATTATGATATAAAAAAAAATAAAAATTGCTTATGATTTAAAAATAAAGTATTAAATATTATATTAATAATGTTTAAAAAGTGCCTGTTTGGAAAGGGATCAAGATTGGAAAGAAAAAAAAAAGGGAGGGGGGGGGGGGGGTCTTTTTAACCAAAATTTATGGTTTAAAAAAAAAAAACATTGTTGAGACCAGTGGGGTTCAGCCAACCCTGCTGCTGATAATTGGAAGGGAAATCTGAAAGACGTCTATTTACACCTTATAGTACATAAATTAGCCCAGAATGAGCCCTGAATCTACCACTTTTTTGAAAGACTACTACAATTACTACAAAGTAATTAATAATAATAATAAAAAGGAAAAACAATTTGTTCAGTTTATTAAAGACATAAGAAATATATTATTAAATATATAAAAATATTAAAAAAATACTTAAACTTTTTAAAAAATAAATCCTATTATAATATTAAAAATTCTTTAAAACATATCTGTTTATAATTGAATTGGTGAGTACCTATAAGATAAAAGAGACAATTTGATTGACATGAGTTAAGCATATATTTAGTGCTGTTTTGAAGTATTTTTCTTCAGCCGAATCACTTGCAAAAATATTCTATTTATTATATTTTCATAAATTTTGCAGAATTAATTTCTGAACGAAACGGTTTCTAAAAATATTACTTGCTGTTTTATCAGAGTGAGTAAAATGTTGCTTGTACCCTTCTAGATTTTGCCCATCCCTTTTCTAAAAAATAAAGCACTATTCCTTTTCCTCTTTGAAAAAGGAAAACTAAATAATCAAAGACTTCTTGCAAAGTTACCTGCATTTGAAAAAGCAGTGTGGAAAGAATATTACATTTCATTTTCAAATGAATAAGGGAGAAAATAAAAAGCGGAAAATTTTCTGGTAAAAGAGCAAAATTTCCAACCCATACCTCTAAAATAATCTAAATTTGTATTTACTCATTTTCTAAATCTGAATTTTTTTTTTTTCATTAAACAAAATCAATTTTTAAGTAATTAACATACTTATATAAGTTCAATTCAGCCATTGGTGGTTTATGCATCTATTTTCGAGGAGGCACAGCTACTTTAGTTGTTCAGACTCGTTTAGATGTTTTGCCTATTCATTCTACCCTTTTTAAAGATATTAAAAACATAATAAACCAAAATTAGAGTTTTTTTAATTTTATATATATTTTGTACCCTCTCAAGGATAGTGAATTCAACCATCTAAAATACACCTTTCTCAAAATATGAACAGAGTCTGATAAGTTAGAAAAAAATGTAGGTTATATATTGCTAGTCATATGATTTCTATTGCATTTTGTCCTATGTGGACTACAATATAATTTTGTTTTTAAGTGGAACATATAGACAACAAATTTTGCACCACACACATTTAAGCATGATACATTTATATCACAAAATCGAACTTAAGAGGGAGAAAAAATCCTTCATTTATTTACACAGAAAATTGGATAATATATATAATTAAAATAAAAGTTACTTGAACATAAATTGGTAAATTCGGAGACCAGCCCATCCCATGTATTTTTTCTAAGTACAAATCGTGCAGAGTTGGCGCACTCTTCCATGTTTTGAAATTGGCCCCACCCATCCTAAGTGACGTTTTCTACCGTGTTTAGAAATAGGCATTTGCAGAAAAATGACGTTTGCTACTGTGTTCTGAACAAGAGTTTTTAATGTAAATGATAGTATAATTTAATTTGAACAACAGTGAATAGTACTTATGTTACAAAATATGATTTTTGTGAATTTTAAAATTTTTATACTATAATTTTTATACTATCTGTGGAACGAATGTACCAGTGTTCCATGTAGAGGCAGGGGTTCAACCTAAAGGTCATTCTACACCGGGACGGGGCCCCCAGTGATCTCCGGTTTATTAGGAAAGGTCGCCTGCGGCGCCCAGACACAGAATACACTACAATTTCATCTGTGCATGTCACACGTAGCAAGATCACTTTCTTATTGCAACCGATGATTCATACAGGGACAGGGGTTCGACCTACAGGTCAAAAAATTTATAAAATAAATGTACTAGTGGTCCGTGTAGGGGCAGGGGTTCGACCTAAAGGTCGAAATCTATGGACGAATGTACCAGTGGTCCGTATAGGGACAGGGGTTCAACCTAAAGATCGAAATCTATGGAATGAATGTACCAGTGGTCCGTGTATGGACAGGGATTCAACCTAAAGGTCGAAATCTATGGAACGAATGTGCCAGTGATCCATATAGGGTCAGGAGTTCGACCTAAAAGTCGAAATCTGTGGAACGAATGTAGAATGTACCAGTGGTCCTTGTAGGGTCAGGGGTTCGACCTAAAGGTCGAAATCTGTGGAACGAATGTACCAGTGGTCCGTGTTAAAAAAATTTCAAAAAATTGATACTTAAAAGTTTATCCTCTTTGAACTGAAAAGATTAAGAACTTTTAAAGGAAGAAGCAATTTTCTAAACACAGAAAAATATAAACCAAGTTTCAAAACACAGGATAAATTAAACAAAAAACACTAACCTTCAGGACTTGTCTTCTGGCTGAAATGCTAAAAACGCTCCATTCAAACAAAGCAGTCATTCGATATCTCACACTCAACTTAATTTCATCTCCACATTTGGGACAAACATACTTCTCATTTATAATCCCTTTCATAATATACCAATTAATCACTTCTTTCAAACCTTTATTTTCCAAATTATAGTAGAATTTTATATAAAAAATCAAATAATAAAAGCATGTGCAACTATGGCGGAAGAAATGTGCTTCTACATTAGAAAACTGTAGCAACTACAGAAACGTATTCTTACGTCACCTTCGTGAATATTCTTATTGGATGTTATACAATTACTGCCGAAAAACACCGATACAAGAGGTTACCAGATTACAATATAAAGCGCTCTCAATTGGAACGCATGGCGATGACTTTGCGAGTGAGCTGAAAGTGCGATGGGTTGGTCTCCGGATTAACCTATAAATTATTTGGATAGACCCTGCCTACTAGACCTGAAAATTCAAATTTTCCCTTAAGAGCAAGTGGTCAGTAAGCAGTTTAAGTTTAGTGCCTACCCTATCATGGATTTTTTTTGCAAAATCGATAAGTATGGTTATGTATACTTAATATGTAATATATATGTACATACATATGAGGGATGAGAATTGGGAAGAGAAGAAGTACACAATTAAACTTCTCTGAACAGTTATCTGATTAAAACAGAATGGGGGACGAGAGTGATAGCTGGTTAATTACTTCATCTAATCGTAAACTGCAGTGTTTAATTGACCTGTGGTGAATGCTTATTTTCAGATCTGTCTACCTTGTCTTTCCTGACACATCACAACTGCCTATAATGTATAGTACACTGTACATGTGTCTAGAGGAAGTGTTATGATTTAGGGTTGTTTCAAAGTCTTTTCTAGGCTCTACTATATTATAAAGCTCAAGCAAAGTCCGCTGATGATCTAAATGTACTGAATGGCCAGGTTATCTATCTAATCAATATATTTCTTCTACCCTGATGGCATGGGCATATTACAAAACAGCAATACCAAGATTCACCAAGCTAAAATTGTGAGCGTGGTTCAAGCAGCAAAAGTAATCATTTTGCCACATGAATATTCCACTAGAGTTCTGATCTCAACCCCATTGAAAATCTTTGGGATGTAATGAAGAACAGTTTAAGAAGTAGTTTGACTCTCCTATTGTCAATACAAGAGTGCAGCAAAAAATTAATGCAAACCTGACAAATATAAGTATTGAAACACAAGATAAGCTCATAGAATTTACACCACAATAAATATGTGCTGTAATCAAAGTTAAAGGTAATTCAATGATATATAAAGTGAAGACTTTTTTGAGGGACCAAGCAGTATAGGGTAAAATCTTTTATTCACATGAGTCATGATGGACTAGAATAACCTGCCTCTTTAATGCTGGTGATCAACTGGAGGGTTTTTACTTTCTTTCAACATACTATTTTGAAATGAAAATTATACCTTTATACTTCGTACAATTATACAGCAAATGAAGCTAAATGAAACATAATACATATGTTTGGAATGTGATTGAAATATGTGAAGAAATGAAATTTGCAGATAACCAAATATACTTTCAAAAACATAAAAGATTTATAGTCTAGAAACCCACCGATATAAATCCCAGTTTTTGCACTCCCAGTGGAGGAAACAGCAAGTACTTCCCTTATTATAGCGGTCCCTGCAATTATGATTACACCAAGGTCCACGTTAACGAAAAAGCAATATGATGATAATATAAACACATGCTGTTTCTTTAGAACTGCAAACATTTGGTGATATTTTACAACCTACCTTTCCGATTCATCTTCGGGGGGCATTATAATAAGGAAGTACCAATAGCATCAGTGAACCCGTTTCATACCTACTATAAGCTCATGAGACTGGAATAGCTATTAACTACACCTGAAACAAGAAAACTAACTATAAACATAGGCAATCTGACCATATGGATGTTTGGACATGCCCAGTTTCAAATAGATTGGTGAAATGCTACTGAATGTATTTCATGTGGGTTCATCGTTGCAAAAATTCCAAGACTAAATATATTCTTATTTAGAACCTGATAAGACACTTTTCTTTAGTTTGTACATTTTTGTTGCTTCCTGTGAATTGGGTTTTTCACAATAAATAAATCAACGCATTCAAAGTGTATATGGTTATTCTGTGATAATTCCTAATAAAAGCAAAATTGTTCCAGCTGCTTTCTGTCTGAGAATACAATATAAATTTAGAACTCCTCCTAATATGGGTTTTTAGGCTAGGAACCTAATCTTGCAGCCTCAAGTAGTTCAAGCTCAATAATCTATAACAGGTATACAGTATTAACCAATATTTGTGGTATATTTTTTAATTTTTGGGTAACTAAATAAAAAAAAAAACGGTTAATATCAAATAAATAGAGATATGCATAATAAATTTTATGAAACTGATTTATAAGAAGTTCCTTATATTATGTTTTATTTAAGGGTTGTACAACTTTCGGCAATTCTATTTTAATATATATTCACATTATACTCTTATTAATTCTTTTTTACACAATTGATAGGGCCAAATTTTAAAATATGCAGAAATCTATTTAATATGCTTTTCTTTTGTTTATCTTAACTTTAATCCATTCATTCAGACGTAAAAGAACCTTTAAAATATAAAGTATTAAACTGATCCAAAGGGGTTTTTCTTAATAAATTAACGCATTTGTATACTGATATTCGTCAATTATATACTTACATCACCACCACCGAGTTTCAATTTGCCGAATCGTGCGCGGTCAGGTATAGGATCATCAATCCGTACAGAACAGTTCGCTTTTTCACAATTTTTTGTTGGCTTTAAAGGAGTACTTTCAGTTGTGGTTCCGTATGTTTTCAAAACATCATCATCCTCTGTTTCAAATGCATCATCAATCGTAAATTTCGTCTTGCTTCCAAGTCCCAGCATATTAAGATTCATTGCGAAACGCAGGTTATTAGTTTCAGATAAAAATGAAAAGACTTTTTAAAAGTAATTAATCAAATTAAGTTATCCACATTTCATCCAAAAACTGAAACAAGTATAAGCACACATGACAAAATGACATAACTTCTAAATTTAAAGAGACGATTGCAAAATACTGGTCGTGCTAGAATTTTACAATTTTTAATACCTACGGACAGGAACTGCTTCTGTGATTTGATTGGTTCGATGTTTCACACAACTATGACATATAAACAAAATATTTAATTTGACGAATTTCAAATAAACTTTTAAATTAGCACGTAATTTAAATAATAGCATTAGATTAGTTTGAACGATTGAATTTAGACATCTTTGAATTATATGATATAGTATTTCAGGAAGACTTGGTGTAACTGCAACCTATCAGAATTATTTGATACTAGTACTTCAACTTTCAAATTTTGACACACTTGTAAATTTTGTGTTGAACTGTATTTATATTTCCTTCGTATTAAATTCTAATTTTTATTCCCAGGAATTTGATTTTGACAATTTTTTTTAACCTTAGTTTTTAGTCAATCTATATCGTCTTCTTTCAGATCTGCATTTGTATAATTGACTTATGTAACGTTAAGTTTATAAAGTAAAATACATTGTATAATTGTATTTACTTTGTTTCTTATGTTGTATATTTCATTGTAATTTTTAAGTACATAAACCGTTTTGGCTTTAACGATTTTATATGGTATTTTATCACTTTGAAGGTTTTAGTTCCCCAAGTATTCGTGTATAGCATATCAGAAATAGATAAATTGTTAAATGAAATGCAACTCTTAAGGGTATTTTATTCTTTGTTTCAGGGGTACTCTCTGCACTAATTGGTATTTTTGGAATTAAAATGTCCGTTACGGTTCATCAAATACTGAATGACGCCAAGCGTCTTGTTAGTCGGTTGAGAGAGCAGGATACAACTGCAGATAACATCATTTCGCAAACTCAAACGTTATATAAAAATGTTGAAGCTATGAAAGAAGTAAGTATATTAAAATACTGTTTTTAATCTACTCAATATTAATGTTTTAATTTATTTAAAGTTAATGCTAAATATTATGCTTAAAGTTAATTAGCACAAATTACACATAGTACAATGTGATTAAATTTATATGCATGTGTATAATAAAAAAAAATCTGCAGCTTCAGTAAAATTTGGTACAGATTCCTTTCACATTATGGACCAGCTCTTATATTCCTCAATTAAAAGATCATTTGCTTAAATTTAACTCCAAATTTATCATTCCAACCAGAGATTAAGCTAGGTTGCTTTTTCCTCCAAAATTTGATAAGAGAGATTAGTGTCCATGCAAAATAGCAACATTGTTCAGCAGATTCTGGTGAAAGGTTGATAGTTATTTTTTTAATCCTGTACCTGTTGGGCCAATCACGCCTCCCTCTTCACACACTCCATAAAGGAAAGAGTGATTAGACTTCCCCCATTCATTGTCTATGCATCCCTAAGGCCATAAATATCCCCTAGTATATCATACTGAAAGAAAAATGAGTGCACGCTAGAAGCTACTCACCACCCCATGCTGTCATCCTTTATACAAATGTTGCAGCTGCTATCTATAAATTCATTATTAAGAAACACAACCCTGTAAAACTTTCTTCTTTTAACTTCAAAATCATTGCTTTCCAAAGTGCTTTTATGTTCTGTTTCACTTTTATTTTGATTGAATATTCGGTGTAAATAAACAGAAATCTTTTGACCCAGCATGCCACATGATAAAGAAATACTAGAGTTTTGTATATATTTAATTGTAAATGGTCGGAGATAATTTTTCTTTTCATTCTCAGTCCCCACAGTACTGAAAAAGTAAAAAATAAATATATATAAAAGAAAGTATATCATTATAATTACTCTTGAACCTATTACAAAATTCAGTGTTTGAAAAGTATTTAACTATGTTAAGGATTTAAAACAAAAAGTTCATCTGCCTTATTCCTCAAAAATGGGAATTTTATAAAATCTGACGAGTCGATTGTGAAACAAATACTATCCCTGTGATCAGCAGAAAATACATTGAAAAAGTGGGTGTCAGAGAGTGAAACAAAAAGGAAACACTGTCAAAAGTAACCAAAATCTTTGTCAAGTGAGATAGTTATTGCTCTTCCTACTTTGCCCAGGGCCGCCCATACAAATTATGGGCCCCTTACAAACATTTACCATGAGTCCCTCTCCATATTTGATTTTCTCTTTTTTGTGAATTTTTCATGTCCTTTACAGCTTTAAAATGAAAATATTGGCTGTCCGGGTCCCCACACTCTGGTGGTGTCTGTTCTGTTTTATAGGCAGTCCTGCTTTGCTCACCCCCATTTTCTCACACTGATGTCCCATCAGTTAGGAAATGCAAACACAGGGGAATGTTTTCACTGCAAGTTTCCTATTTATTGAATTACCTGCTGGAAGTGAAAGCCTAGAACAATCTGAAACCATCCAGATAATTCTGTGTGTTTGGCCTAGCATATAAAAGGGGGGACACATGTATTCACAGTTTAGTTGTCAACAGGCAACACAAAGAGAAGTTCACCAAATTTGTGGTCCAACAGCACTTAAGTAAGCTTTTGTGAGGATTCTGCTGATTGAGCTGTATGGTGTTTTGTGGAAAGGACTGAGTTTGAAATGTCCTCTGAGTGGGGCCACAGGGGAGTGAAGTGTGCTGACTATTTGCATATCCATAAAAGAGTGATATATAAGACTAGCAAAAATACAGACTTTCTTCAGGTTGGGAATAAGAGTGCTCATTTCGAGGCTGTTTCAAAGTCAAGATGTTTCCAGTGATGACTTTCTGTGTTCTAAATGCTTTGACAGAATATCAAAAATGACACTAACTGAACAAGAAGGTCTCCCATGGTGTGGATGATGCAGAAGAAGAATTAGATTCCCTGAATCAGTCAGCTGTAGAGGTTGGTGTTAGTCCTGTTAGGATGTGTGTATGACTGTGACTGGTGGATTGCAAAGGTTATAGATATCACTTGTGAGTTAAATGAAATCGTTGTGAACTTTATGCTACCACATGGACTGGCTGCTGAATATAGATTTCCAGTTGCAAGATAGCAACACCACCACCAGTGCTCACTTCCAATTCGCAATGTTTTAAAGATTGTGGGTGCCCCAGTTCCTATTGGTTCAACAGGAAAGCATCACTCAATATCAAAGGAAAATACTGATGCAGTTGAACAAATTTTTAGTTCATTGAATTGCTAATTTCAGTTCTAAGCAGAGTGCATAGAAGTGGTATGCTGTGGAACCTGTAATATGTTTTGAAAGTTGTGTCTGTTACTTATCTAATAAGAATTAAAATGCCGTGTCAAATAAGATAAGATTTTGATTTCATGAGACCAATGTGTGACGAGTATGTGGTAACGGAAACTGGTTTAATGTATGGCAAAATTTTGAATTGTTTATAAAACCTGTTAAACTCAAAAGTGGAAGTTCTCCTTTTCAGAGAATGTAGTACTTTATGGTACTGATCAACAGTCAAAAAATCAAAATGTTTGGGATGGGCATTTTTTTGAAAAAAAAAAATTATATTTGATTTAAAAAAAAAAAAAAATTCAGAAGGCTACAGCAAGAGAACTTGGACATATATTTCCAAACGGAGGGTATCATTTTAATCAGAAAAATATTATCTTTCAAATAAAAAAAAACTGCAACAAAGTATCTTGAACCGTTCCAGAGATAAAGCATTTTAAAATTTTGCTGAAAATCGCAAGTGAGGCACCATCTTTGGCAGCCTGTATCGCGGTTCAGGATTTTTTCTTAACAAAACAAAAAAATACGAGTTTCTTACTTTTTTCTAAATTTTAACATATGTTAAATTCAAAAACATCTGAGACTATGAAAGTAAGATTTTTTTCTGAGCCTGCCTGAATTGATATGGACTTAACCTTTTATTTATTTAGTGTTACACTAGCTGAATACTCATTGAAAATCAACAGTCTCACAATGAGTAAGCCTTGAATAATTTGCATTTCACATTTATTCGGCAAATTGAATGTTTTGGTCGACAGAACCCCTAAAGAAGAAAATATTGGAAAATTTAAATTGCTCACTTCATCCTTTCGAACTATATACCCGTCCACCAAAATTAAATTCTCTATCTCATCCCGAAGCATACTATTTTATCATTTTCCCTTTCGAACATTTTTCTGTAGAGCATAGGGGAGACCGGGGTACAGTGGGTCACGGGGCACAGTGGGACAATTGATTTATTTACTAGGGTAAAAATATTTAAGAAAGGGAAAAATATGATACATTATGCCATCTTGTGTGGCAACACTGTGCAAACAGATCACAGCCATCATTTGTTTTGGAGGGAGGCAATAGCCATTTTTGTTCTCATCTGATTAGTTGGGAAAATTACGTAAGTGTTGTTTTTTTTGTATTTGTGCACTAAATTGTCATCCAATAATCAATATTTTTGCATTAATCCATAGGTTAAATCTTTTTTATTGCATATGTATGATGGTTTTTCATTATATTTGTTAGTGATATATAAATTGTAACTTTTGTTGTGTGTGTGTCTCTTGGGGTACAGTGGGACACCCTTGATGGGGCACACTGGGACACTGTCACTCAACATAAAAATACCTCAGATTCTCAGAAGTTGAAACAAAATTATTAGAATTTATGCTTTTCAATTAATTATTACTTATGGATAACCTTTTCAAACTACTTTTATGTTGTGTAAGCATGTAACAACTTGAGTTAACCTGATATTGTTAGAACTGCATCAAAATTATAGGCCTATAGGTATATTGTGGGGAAAAAACTACATCCGAAAAGAAAACTACATACACTAATAATCAGGGGGGAAAGAATAACAATTCACGAAATAGTAGAGATTGTAGGAAAGGCGTATCCACATACCTTTTGTGCAAATAACATCCTATCTGGTTTTTCTGTCACAGGTATTTTTTGGTATAATAACAATACCTACACTGCTGCAGACTTTGAGGCTGCAAGTGTAACGGATGTCCCACAGGTGTGCGTCACTGACAATCCAACACCTGAACAACCCAGTCCTACTCAATTTCAACAATTTACTGAAGCTGATGTATCTAGGCCTATTACAGAGGAACCACAAGCAAGCTGCTCTTATTTAAATTCACCTTCAGTGAAAAGCTATGTAGGTCTACACATAGTGGAAAAACTGTTCTGTCACCTAAAACTGTAAGGTCTCCCCCAAAATATCTACAACTGAAATACATAAAAAGATGCGAAAAAGTAAAAAATCTGAAGTATTAACTGACACACCAGTTAAGGAAAGAATAGAGCAGGAAAATTTAAAAAGATTAGAAAAGAAAAATCAGCCTAAAAAGAAAAAAGCTTCAAAAGATCTCAAATCAAAGAACAAAAGAAAAATTAATAGAAAAATTTGGCAAATCAGTTCCTCAAAATATGAAGAATGGAAAGAATCTGAAAGCGATAGCAGTTTTGAGGCAGAGAATGAAGATGGTGATACTATTGATATTGGAGATTTCGTGTTGGTCAGTGTGCGGGAACAAGAAAGCAACCTTTAGCTATTATGTTGTGGAAGTGATATAAAAAAGTGAAATTGACTATGAAGTGAATTTTACCAGGATATAATTTTGTTTTTGATGATGAGGCAACATATTCAGCTCTTCATAGTGACATCGAAATGAAATTGCCGAAACCCGTATGTCATGGAGGAACGAAAGGACATTGATATTCTGTTATTCAACTGTTAACCGCAACCCATACAAATTATGAGAATGAAAGTGTAATGTATCATCATACAAATATATGTGTTTATTTTTGTGTCCTATTGTAGTACCCCATTCAATGTCCCAGTGTACCCCGGTCCGGGATATACTGGGACGAATTACATACCTTAGGAAATATAAAATTTTTATAAAGGAAAACTTGAGAAAAAAATATGAAAAATTTAACAAAGGAAGTTAAAAAGTAGTACTATTGTATTGCATATGTGTTGAATTTCTAATATAAAAAATGGAAAAAGTATTACCAAATAAGTAAAAATTGTCCCACTGTACCCCGGTCTCCCCTACCCATAAATGAACATTTTTGAAAAACTCTGTTCGTCTTGGGTTTTTTATCAGATGATTGACCCATATACCAAATATCAAGCCTCTATCACATTAAAAAAAGTTGTCTCATTTATTCGGAAAATCGAACATATTGGTTTGCGGCACCTCCTAAAGTGGCAAATGTTAGAAATCTGAAATTGCACACTTTCTTCCTTTCAAACTATCTACCCGTACACCAAATTTGAAGTCTCTATCGTATTGCGAAGCATGTTTTTTCTATCGCTTCACCTTTCGAACGTTTTTCTGTGTAGAACCCCCTTAAATGAACATTTTTGAAAAACCTTATTCATCTTGGTTTTTTTTATCATATCATCAACCCATATAATAAATATCAAGCCTCTATCATATTGTAAAGCAGGCGTTTTTCATTGGTTCGTCAAATCGAATATGATTCATTAAATGATTGGCCCATATACCAAATTTCAAGTCTCTATCAAATTTTATTGGAGCCGTTTCTCATTTATTTGGCAAATTGAACATTTTGGTGTGCGGCACCCCCTTAAGTAAAAAATACTGGAAATCTGAAATTTCACACTTTCTTCTTTTCGATTGATTTACCCATACACCAAATTTGAAGTCTATCTTATTGCAAAGTATGCTTTTCTAACATCTCACATTTCGAACGTTTTAGTGTGGAGCACCCTCTCTTCAGAACATTTTCAGTAAATGATTTTTGCAGGGGGTTTTATGGAACTATCGACCCATGTACCAAATTTCAAGTCTATCTATGTGGGAAGTGTTTAAAAAAAAGCATGACAGACGGACACTTGGCAATTAGTATATATAGATTGATTGGAATCATGCACATTTTGTAAATCAAGGATTTTATTGATAAGGATTTGAAATTTGAGTGTATTTCAAAATTTGTAACTCTATTAATAAGGGATTATTAACAAGAGTGAATAATGAGAGTTAAATAATGATAATAAAAAAAATATTTTTTTTTATAGTCCCTTAAAAAAGTTGATCACTCTAAAAACTGGATTGGGGTTCTATAAAACTTGGGAAATACTGCTGTAGGTGATACCATTACATAGTAGAAATATTTTAGCTTCTTATATGTGAATGTAGAAAGTACCTCATTACAGTCCCTAATTAGCATGTCATATTTTAGAATTTTAAAAGTTAAATTACATTTTGCTGTATTTTGCTTTATATTAATTATATTTCTATTGATTGTCATCATTTGATAAAATTCTAATTTATTTTTGCAGTATAATGAAGATGTTAATGATCAGAATATGGCAAACCAAATACGAAGTAGGCCATTAGTAGTTTTTAATGTGCAGCAAGAAAATAAGCACATACTAGAACTTCAGCAAGAAAATAGGGAGCTGAGGGACTTATTAGAGGAGCACCAGTCTGTTCTTGAGCTTATAATGAGCAAGTATCGGCAGCAAATAACTAAACTAGTGCAATCTAGTGCAAAAGAACATACAAGTGATTATGCTAACTGTTCTATGGTAATTCATTCTTATTACTGTAGTTTCTCAGATTAACAGATTTTTTTTATAATATTTTTTGGCACAGTTTATATTGTAACTCCCAACCTATGGTCGAAAGAGATTACACAAAGTATTATATCAGATTTTAGGGGGTTTCATTTCAGTTGCTAACCTAATATTGTGTTCTGAAACTACTTTAATTTTGTACTGGTACACATCTGCCGTTAGGTGTATAGAAAAATGCCCAATTGTAATGTAAAATTATTGTCAAAAGTATTAAAATTAAAATAATATCCTTAAACAGGAATTTTTAAACAAATATTTTAACTGTCACATTTTAGAGAAAGTGGTTATTTTTGGTTTTGCATTCCTAGACTTCTTTTCACATTTTGAAAAAATAGCACCTGTAGCCAAAACCCTGCTCCCTAGTGAGAAATTGACCAAAGTCTGTACGTAAACAACTTTTGGGATATTGTGGATATTAAGAAATATGCATGTTAGCAGCAATATTAGCATTTTTCTTGTCCATTTTATATGTTTATTGTAAAATATATTTATATTTTTGCAGGAGTTGCAGAAAATGGCAGACAGCATTTGTGAAATTGCAGATGTCATGAAACAGTCTGTAAAAGTAGATGATGTTTTTTATGTAACTGAACATGCAAAATTAACTGAACTAATAACTGAAAACAAAGGTTTGCGCGAGCTGCTTGATATAGGCAAGACCTATGGATCCTTAACAGACATTGAAAGTGTTCCTGAGATGGTTGATAAAGAGATTCAGACAGATACATAATTTTAGCATAGACAGTATTTTATTTATACTGATAATTATATTTTGAGTTGTGATTTATATGTATATAAAAAAAATGTGTATTTTTTCAGATTATAAATACTTTCATCGCTTAATATAGATATTGTCTTATACTTAATATATAGTTTGATAAAAATATGCATGTGATACACACATTAAAACTGCAAAAATTTTAATATTTGATTAGGGTATTGTATACAAAATTGTGATTACTCTTTATTTTCTCTAATTATAATAAATGAGAAAATACTAAAACTGCACTCCTCAGATTGAATTACTTTTTGTAAAATGTTTTGTTGCCTTCTATTGTATGATATATTTTTCTATTGGAGTTTTTGCCACCTTTTAGTTCTGGACTATTTTCATGTATATCTACATTAATGAGGCCTTTTAATTATTGTGTAATGTAAACATTTCTAATTTTGTCTGCACTTCTGAAATTAAACATTCTTTGATTTTATGGGTGCTTAATAATGATCATTTATGTTATTTTAAAAAAACTGATGAAGCTGAAACAACACTGCATTAAAAAACCCTTAATTCTTAAGAAAGCCAAAATTGGATGGTTTATAATCCACACAGAGCACCATAAGTTGGCATGTGATAACATTTGAACATAAATTATACTGCGAATAATTATTTTATTTTATTCATCAGAATTTTAGAAATACTTGAAACTAAGCAGAGTTACCAGTATTTTGAGAAATTGAGTGAGAATCATTTTTTTTTTCAATAGAACTAAAACTCACTTTACTATGTAAATATTTATTTTATAGACATTTTTTAATAAATTAAGTTACAAATTAATTAACATTGCATATCAAACAATTTCCGTGAAACAGTTTTCATTGTAAATTAATAAAGTGTGAGTAAATATAAAATGGTTATGACTTTGTATTTTAGTTAGCAATTGTAAAATGAGTTGATGTTTTTAAAATAATGAATCAATAAATGATCCACAGTTTATCAATGCTGTATTTAAGAAATGATTTTCCAAATTATATAATGCAAATTAACTTGTATTAATAGATTATGAATTTACTTTTTGCTTTTAAAAAGGACCCCATTCAAACTGTCCATGAATATTTTTTTGCAAATATTTTATTCTACCAATATGTTTCAAAAACAATTTTCATTGAATAAAATGCTAAGTAACTTAAAATTTAATAATAGGAAAATATAATCAAATTGTAAATATCAGAATACTTAAATAATTTAGTCATCGACAGAATGAATAACAGATCTATAGTCTTAGTTTGTAAAATCCGTAAATTAACGAAAATCAAAATTAAGTTAATATTGAAAACATACCATAGTAAAAGTAAAAACTCATATTAATTGCTGGCCACACGTAACTAAAAAGAAGAAAGTAGCAATTGCAAAATTAGTACTCTGCCAACTAGTTATTTTAGACATTTGGATTTAAAAGAGTGAATGTAACAAAAAACCATAATAGATAATCTTTACTATTATAACTTATAGCAAAATCTCTTACAGGACTTTCTCATGCATAGCAGCACTTTTGGAAAATAGTTTATTCAGTTTGAATAAGCACGAACTAGTTTTTATGATGCTGCAGACCACACAACATAAAATTGGGTTCTGAATAGAAATTAAGAGAAGTTTTGGCCGTCTGATGTGTGCATTTTAACCAGTGGAGCGAGGTCTTCTTTGTGTGTTTACTAAAACAATACATGCTAACTGAAAGTGGCCACTAATAAAATAATTAGTACTAACCAGTTTTTCATAAAAAAATTACTACAACCTTTAAAGATAAATACTTGAACTATATTAATGCCTTTAATATGAAGTAAACGTGTGTGATATTAGCACATCTAATATTACATTTATAAAATTTTAGATATATTTCAAATTTCAGAATGTTACATTATCTGGCATGCTTTAAATATTAGTTTGTAAGGAGTGTTAAAATTAATATTTTCTAATACTTTTTATAATGGATTACAAAAACTGTACTGTAATTTCTATTTGCAAAACAAAAAAAGTATTTCCTTACATTTTCTATTACATTAAAAATGAGAAAACTACTAAATTACTACAATAAATAATTCTTGTATTTATGAATAAAGAAATTAAATTTTTTTATAAAACAATCATTTTGCAGAAACATTTTGCTACATTTAAATTTGTTTTTATATCATATAGAAATTTATAATTATATTGAACTATTTCAGTATTTAATATAATCTGTGTTATAATCATATTTACTTTAAGTTTTATTATCAACACATTAAATGTAAATATGAAGTTTTGATAAACTATAAAAAAATGTAATTTTTTTTTTTATGAAAGGAATAGTATTATTATTTTTTAGTACAAATTAATTTCTATGCAAATTTGTACAAAACTTCCAACTTCCATTTTAAAAAACAGCCAGATTGAATTTAATTGATATATGTCTTATTGTATTATAACTTGTTTTATAGTCGAGATTGTTAAGTTTCATGGCTTTGTGCCTTGAAATAATTATTGCAATTTCTTTAATATGATAAATGGTTGTAAATCCCACCTCACATTAATAATGTTCAAAATATGGTTATATATTCCTGCCTGACACAGCAGCTATCTGAAATAAACTCTGAAAAGTCCACTTAAGTACACTTTTAATACAAATTGTTTGACTGTTAGGTAATGATTTTTTAAAGGAAATATACATTGTAATATTTAGTTTAATTAAATATATATATATAAACTTTTTTAAACTGTTTAAAAAATTATCACAAATGGAATTTAGTGTAGCTGTTTCATGTTTCATTATTATGTTTTGACATTAGGCAATCAAAATAAAATTTTTAATTTCTTTTCGTGATTGGTGGTGAGCTTTCAAAAACAAGTTACCATAAATAGTTAGAGCATTTTTAAACTTTAAAAAGTTCACTTTTAGTTTTAGGCATATTAAAAGAAATAATAGACTGAATATTGCTGTCCACGTAAACCCCTTTGTAAACAAATGCTACTAAATAAATGGCACAGTATTGCTTATAGGGTCGAATGTTACTATTGTTGCGGCAAGCAAATAATTTCATTATTTCAATCATATGTTAATTTTTCAATTTATATTACATATAGTTGGATAACTAACAATTGCTTCATTTTAGTCTTTGTTTTCTATGAATTGTGCATTCATTTTATTATTTGCACTGGCTTAGATAGATTGATTGGTAGATTTTGATAGATTAATTGGTAGACAATTTTAAAATGGTGAAATAATTCAAAAAATGAATTTGTGGCATGAATGGAACATTGAGGTTAGATGGGGAAACTACATATATGTAGTGTGTGCATAGTATGTTTAAACAAAAAAGTTTAAGAAGGGTGATGAGAAACTTTCTTTTTTATTATGATACAAGAAAACTCTTGCTAATCTGACCATGACACAAAAAAGGCAGAGTTTGTTCTAAGCGAGAAAAATGACATAGCAGCACAAATTTTAATAAATAATTAAACTAAAGTCTTTTATGCACACTCGGTAATATGGCACCCCTCAGTGAAAGTAATGACTGGATTCGCATGAGTCTACTGTGTCTGTATTCATAAGCCAGGCATACATATTGGGGATTGCTTCAAAAATATAAAACTTTTAAATATTATTTCATATTTTTTATTATACTAAACTATTTTCAATAAATTTTTCATAAAATAGAACATATTCTTCATTATGCTTATATTTAAGTCTTCAATGTGCAATCTGATATATCAAATATATCCTTGATAAGTACATTTCAAAAAGTACAGGGTTAATATACTTCTAAATTATTTTATGCAATGTTATAGCAAGAAACAATTAACAGCAGATTTAAAACACTTTTGAAGTAATTTTTAAAGACTACCTAATTTTTTAGTCTAATAATATTTTCTACGTCATTCGCAAATAACCGCATGTAGCAAGATTATGTCTCATATTTGAATTTATTATTATACAAGATGTTAGAGTGCTGTGGGCTCATTTCTATGTTATGGGATCTGTTTTGGTTGGTTTTCAACAGGATGATGTGTTCTTGTATTCACAATTTTTCAGTGACATGTTATTAGATGGACCATTCTAGTTATGCGGTTAGAAGCTCTATTCACCCTGGTGCTGCAATCAAAATGTTGCACTATGTTTAAGTTAAATTTCTATCATTAACCACATTTAAGTTTTATTAACCGATTTCAAACTGCATAAATGTAGCAATAGATTTAATTAAAAACTGCTGAAAACGTAACTCACCACTGTATCTCATAAATTACAATTTTTTTAAATTTTAATGTATTAGATATTTCTCCCATGATTTACATGTTACTTCACACAGAGTACAGCAAGCAGTTTTAAATTGAATATTATAAGGCACATGTGTTGGACTATTTAATTAAATATTATATTATAATATGTTGGCACTAATTTAGAAGTATTAATCAATGCAAAAGGAAATTGTATTAGGTTAAGATGCTGCAGTAAAGTATTTACACACACTCGATGAGTTCTCATAGAAAAGTTAACTAATTTATTTTGTGTTAAATGTAGTTTGTATTTGTTGTGTTTATAAAGTTTGGGCAGAACAAATTTTAAGACATGAGTCTATTTTAAATGTGATTTATTTAGATGTGAATCTGTTTACATTATAGTTTTTAATATATTTATTAAAGAAATAAAAATATATACTTACTAGTTATGTATGTAGCATTCCAATTCTTATCCATATATGCTCTTATGAAACAAATTAAATTAGAAATCAACCTTTCATGAGCACCTGTGTCAAAGTAACACTAAGGCGACACAACTTTTTAAGGCGACTCAATTTTTGAAGTGAGACTACATATAATTTTCTAAGATCTGAAAAGCAAATAATATTGGACAAGTATATGTTTTTTTTTTTGTTTCATAGCAGGGCACCATCTGCAGTGATATAAGTAAAATTTATTTAAATCTGTTCTATTTTCAAAAATAGGTTTGTCTAATAAAAAAGTATGGCGCAAAATATAAATCTATGCTAAATTATAAGATAAAATTATTAAACTTACAATATAAATATTTTGTGATGCCACTTTCCTATCACAGCACCACCATGGAAAATTATATTGTAATCTGCAGATGGTTGCACAAAGAATATACACAAAAATATAGAGTGCGAGACTCCACTTGACATTCTGATACATCCATATTCAAGGTCAGTTACGTTGCAATGAATTAGCGTAACCTGGTGGAAGCTTCTATGATTGCACATGCTCATTGCTATCTACATAAAATAGTTCATAAATGTGTAAGTAAAATACACTTTGTGCAAAGGATACAGAAAATTAGAGCAACATAAGGAAAACTATGCTAGATCCCCTTCATCAGTGCAAGAGAACCAACAAAATTGAAGTCAAAAAGATGAAATGGACACAAATAAAAGAAACAGAGGGGGTTATATACTCAAAACTTCGATTAAGAGCTCACCCGAGGTAACCAATCAGAAAGAAGAATCTGTTTCTTTTATTTGAACCCATTTCATCTTTTTGACTTCAGGTTTGTTGGTTCTCTTGCACTGATAAAAGGGTTCCAGAGTATCTTCGATACAGCTATATGCTGCATTACTGTCCTATTTGTGCTTATATACATTGCTTTAGTTTTCCTTAATTTTATTTTTAAAAGTTTTTTCCACGATTCAGATTTTACTTTACACAGTGTACATAAAACAGTTGTAAATTGACTGTTATAAGGCACATATGTTGGACTATTCAACTAAATAATATATTATTATATGCTGACAATTTATTATCTCATATTTTGCCAATTATTTGTGCTATGTTGCACAAGGAATCCGATTGGTGTTTCAGTGATGAATCACTAACGATTTTCAGAATTCTTTCGACGAAAATGACTTTTGGAGAAATAATTTATAGTGGACTTCTTTTCTTAAATTTTGGTGAATTTTTCACTTGAAAGTTTATATGTATTAATACATATTTTATTACCATAAGGAAACTCAAAATATGACATGATTATGTCCAATATTTTGATTTAACTATCATTTTTAATTAATTTCTTGATTTTTTTTTTTTTTTAATGCCAAGATGATGAGGAGGGATGGATAATCTGTTAATGGTTATGGATTTACTAGTGTCTAATTGTCAATCAGTTATACAGAACTAACACAGAAATTCTCTAATTATCAGAATGATAAAAATTTCACCAATATTTGATACTTTAAAGTCTTTTTTCACAAAATTTTAAGATGGTCATAAAATTATAGGTCTAATTTTAGGAATTTAAAGGAAACATAGAAAAATAAGGAATTTTATGCAGAATAGGAACCCTGTTACAATTTATCAATAAGATAAAATGTTACAGAACATTCTGTTGCTGATTTTAGCTCTGTAATGACTAAACTACAAATGTTTCTTAAATTATTTAGCATTATATTTCATTTAAAATTTATTTGCACATAAAATTTGCTTTTTATAGAGAACATATACAGGGTGTCCAGGGCTATCGGTGCCCAATGGCTATTTCCTCAACCGTTAGTCACAGAGATATACTTTCAATTGCAAAAATGTTTTAAATTTTAAAATCTATTATCTTAGAAACAGTTTAAAACAATAAATGTATTTCTGAAATAAATATGAAATATAAATTTTTATACGGCCCCCCGGTCCTACCAGTTATATTTAGGAAAATCCTCCTCCTACAATTTCATGCAAAATAAAAAAAATCATCCTTTTACGACCAAAATTCACAGAGTTATGAAGCATTAAATTTTATGACTTAAGTCGCTTTTCTGCGCACAAAAATGTCCAGTTACTGGAAATCTTTAAGGGACCGTATAAATACTGAAATTCCATATTCAAAGTATTATGTTTCGATTGCATTTGTTGACATAATGTTGAGAATGAAGCAAAGCTTTTTATCGAATAGTATTTCGTTTAGAAGGGTATTATAGTCAGGGCTCGACTAAGATCTTTTGGGTTTTTTTTAAGATCTTTATTGTAAATGAGGTAACACATTATCGTAAGAGTCGTTTAAGTCAATAAAAGCATTTCTGTAAAAATTACGAAATTAAAATTTTTATACGGTAATAGACCAGTTGCAGCATACCTGCAGACGAAAAAAATATGCACATTAAATCTAAAATAATAAAGGCATATAACACCTAAAAAATAACAGATTTGTAGAGAGTATCTGAATAAGCTGAAATGAAGTATCATGTCTGTGATAAAATGCTCAGCAGACTATAAATATACAACATTTAATTTTCCTTCTAAAATGGCAACAGACGATAAACATTAAATTTTATACTTTGCCAGAGATGAAAAACTGTTGTTTTGTTTATTTTGTTCCTGTTGTTCTAAAGTTTCTTATGCTGTGTTTGCTTGTAGCAAATGTGAAGTGATAAACGAAAAATGTTCAATAACAGGCAGTACACTGAAATGGTATTACTTTATGGGGAATTTAATCGGAATAAGTGAGAGACTGCAAGGCAGTATGCTATGAAATTCCCGAATGAAATCATCCACCTGCTAGTACTATTTTAAAAGTTGTAAAGCGCTTAAGAGAAACAGGTAGGGTTCGAAATTGTCCTACATCAACAAGAATCACGGACTCAACAATGCGCATACCTGTGGAGGATGTTCTCAGATATGTCCTCGCTCATCCACAGTGTAGTGTAAGAAGAGTTAGCGAAGCATGTGGATATTTTAACCTTTTCCTTATGGCTGGTACAACAGTTGTACCACTGAAATTCTCTTGAAACTCTCAATTTTCTTCTGAAAACTTGAAGAATGCCTGCAGCCCTTCCTTCAAGTTTCTCCTGATTGATGGGGGGACGAGTTACGAACAAAAGGCAAGGTCATTGAAGGTGTTTATTTAGAGGGGTGGAATTTTCAGTTATTTTGCCGTTATGGAGTTGAAAAAATGGATTCTTGGAGCCGTAATGTAAAGGTTAAATCTCAAGTGTGGAACATTTTATATACATATGGTGCATATCCGTATCGCCCGATACTGGGACAAGAATTAATATCAGGAGACAAAAAGCATCGCTTTGACTTCTGCAATTACATTTTAAACAGACAAGATGATATTCCGTCATTTGTTAGTGACATTCTGTGGACCGACGAGTGTCAGTTTACAAGACAGGGTATTGTAAATACTCAAAATAGTCACTACTGGTCTCTGCAAAACCCGCACATCATTAGACCAAACAGACATCAAGTGCGTTGGTCGGTAAATGTTTGGTGTGGCATATGGAAGGAGACTTTAATTGGGCCATTCATTTTTGATGGCGCTTTAACTTCGGAAAAGTATGCACAGATTTTATAGGGCCCAGTAACTGACTTCTTGGACGAATGTATTTCCTTACGAGATCTGTCACAGATGTGGTTTCAGCATGATGGCGTGCCAGCACACAAATTACTTAAACCACGTACTGTTCAAGCCACAGCATTTGGAAATAATAATATTGGGTACGGAGGTCTTGTTGAGTGGCCCCCGCGATCACCAGACTTGAACCCCTTAGATTACTTTCTCTGGGGTTTCTTGAAAAATAAAGTCTATGAAAAAGAATCAATGAGTCCGGCAGATTTGCTAAATCATATTTTCGTAGCATGCACATGTGCAACACAGACTATGCTGCACACAGTACAGGAAGAATTTTCTTCATGGGTACATTTTTGCATTGCAGCCGAAGGAAGACACTTTTACTTCTATTGTCAGTACAAGAAGTATTTTTGATATTTTTTTATGTGTTACAAATAAGTATTGTTTAGTGTAATGTATATTGCTGCAAAAAATAATGAAATTGTTGCAAAATATTTGTCTCTCCAATTACTTTGTGTATAGCTCCCATTTCTCAGCACACAAAGTGTTCCAACTTTAAGCAGATATAACTCTGTGAATTTTGGTCGTAAAAGGAGGATTTTTTTTTATTATTTTGCATGAAATTGTATGAGGATGATTTTCCTAAATATAACTGGTAGGACCGGGGGCCGTATAAAAATTTATTTCATATTTCTTTTAGAAATACATCTATTGATTTGAACTGTTTCTAAGATAATAGATTTTAAAACATTTTTGCAATTGCAAGTATATCTCTGTGACTAACGGTTGAGGAAATAGCCATTGGGCACTGATAGCACTGGACACCCTGTATATTCTAACCTCATTTTGCAGAAGAAATTATATTATGGAATACGAAAATTTTTTTAATGACAATATGATTTCGAACACTTTTCAAATTTGCATATTTTTATATTAAGAGCAACATTGGATACCCGTGCTAGCAAAGCTGTATAAAAACAAATGTGTTATTTGAAACAATCTGAAAAACTACATATGTCAGAATTGTTTAGTAAATTATAAGTTATTTTTTTTTTATTGAGAACATATTGCACATGCATCATATTTATGAATTATGAAGTCGCTCTTATTTGCCTTTATTTAGCTTTAGGCATGTATTGTAAATAGGGTGCAGTTTCTCTAGATAGGCACCTATTCTCCTGTGTAGTATAGCAACATGCAGCCCTTACCTAATAACATTTTCCTTTCTGGACTTTGATCTTATGTCCAAGTTACCTTTTATTTGTATAATAATTAAAAAAAAATTGGGCCCATAATAATATGGACACCATTTTTTTAATTATACAAATAAAATCCAAAAAAGTATTGCAGGCCAAAAATTACATAGGACATATAGAGTTACATATAGGAGCTTTAAGACAGCTTTAACTCATTAAGCACCATTGTTCCCATATTGGGAACATCCATAAAATATTTTTTCTGGCAACCCCAAAATTACGAATAAGAAATTTTTCTCCACAAATATTATCCATAGTCTAGTCCAAATCTCTGATAATTTTTATATTTCTTAAATTTTAATTCAAATATTTACTAAATTCAGATTTCCACAATATTATAAATTTCCTGTGAAAATATCCAGAAAAAAAAAACCTGAAACTTAATAAGTGTTATATTCCAAAAGCCGAGATATGGTTCTATATTTCACATTTAGGAATCAACTTTTTGAAATTTTTTTTTGTGATTTTCTTTCAATTTTATTATGTGTTCTCAAAATGGAAGCATTGGCGCTTTACACTACCAAAAATAGATGCAGCACTAATCAAGCATTATTAGCAAATGCAAGAAGTCTAGAATCTCCCATTCTACTCCCAGTCTCTTTGTTGTGCTACAGCCACTTTTCAAACTGTGATTTAATTATTTAACAACCAAATATTATAGCAGCCCTTGGAACTCGTAGTATTAGATCTGATAAAATGTGTTGAAAATTCCTACTGCCATGAATTATACTTTGATAATTTTTTCATTTCTTTGTCTCTTTTAGAAGAGTTACAGAACAAAGGATTCAAAGCTACAGGAACACTCGGGGAAACCCATTTACAGCACTGTCCAATCAAAGACGTAAAGCAAATGTCGAAAGAACCTCGTGAAAGTCACGATGTGTGCACCACTAATAATTTAGTGGTTGTAAAGTGGAGAGACAATAAAGTTTTAGACATAGCATTCAATTTTGAAACTGTAGATCCAGCTTCTAAAGCAAAAAAGGGAAGCCGAACAGGAAAAAAATCAACATTGAACAGCCTCATGTAATTGGTTCATATAATAGCTATATGGGAGGCATAGATCCCCTGGACAGGTGTTTAACAACTATCGTCCGAGAATAAGAGGGGAAAAGTGGTGGTGGCCATTTTTCAGTAATGCTTTGAATATGGCAGTTATCGCAGCATGGAAGATCCATAGGGAACTGACCAGACAAATGTCTCAGATTTCCTGAGAGATGTAACAATGGCTTTGTTGCACAGCGCTGAGTGTGTTGCGATAAATCGTTCTGGTCCGAGTTACCCAACTAACACTAACACACCTTTTGATGGCATACACCATATAATTGAAAATTGCAACAAGCAATCACGCTGTAAAATGTATGGCAAAAACACACGATTGCATTGCAACAAATGCTTTGTTATGCTTCATAAAGTTGTTCAGTTGCATACCATACCCGATAACAGACATTTTTCTGGGATATTTTTTGATATATCAAATGTGCTAATTTTATGTAACATACAGTTACTGTATTTCAGTAATTACAGCATTCATCTGCTACTTATTATGTTCATCAAATTGTTCATTGTATTTACAAAACAATAACACATACAGGGATGTAGGCAGGGGGTGGACCAAAATTTTGGTCCTGTATATTATTGAATAGGCATCAATAACAAAAAAAACCTGACCTAAAAAAAATTTAACATTATGCCTCCCCGCCCCATTTTTTTTTCTGGCTACGTTACTGAACACATATATTACATTTAATTATGACCATTACTAATTTCACTAAATGAGAGCAATGCTCAAAACTTCATTTCTCCCATTTTACGAACACTTGATATATCGTAAATGGGCATTGCTCCCATTTTGGGAATACATGTAATGATACGGTAAAATGCCATTGCTTCCATATTGGAAACATGTCATAAAAATCTCAGTTTTTGAAAAATGTTTAATTTTTCAACTGTTTTGTGTTAATTAGTGTATCCCATGTTTTTAATCACCAAAACGTTTTTGTATCACGTAAATTTAATAGCGGTCTTTAATGGGTTAAGGTAGTTTTTGAGTTTTGTTCAAAATAAACCAGTTTATGCTCACTGTTTCGATCCATGCCCACACACCTGTTTCCGTGCAGATCTCTAGGAGGGGTCATGTGCTTCTGATTCAAAGATTACTCATGAAGAGGAGCTCAACATGGATGCCAGCTAGAGGGGTCACTTCTGTTCAGCCCGAGTACTTATTTGTTTTATTTGTCCTTTTACACTTAGTCATCAGAAGCTAAATAACCTTTGTGCCACCTCGGAATTAACTTGCTGGAGGTTTTGGACAAAGCCTTGCCCAATGTCCATTACTAATCATCAAACTGCCACAATGAATTTCCTTGTGCATTATGACTATAGTTAGGACTTCTACCCTCAGGGTCCTCCAACCATTCAAACAGCTGCTCATACCCTAGGGTGAGTCAGGTGGTTTGGGTTTCCAACCCACAGTGCCCTCTGCTTTCAGCTCAACTATTATTTCTGGTATGTTCATCCTTATATGATCTACCTTATGGATAAAGTTTTGTTCCACAGCTTTGGGTAAATGAATCCTGTGTTTTCGTATATGCATATTTTAAGGATGAGCGTCAGTAAATCTTCTACCCTATCTGCGCTTTGCTAACTTTCGCAAAACACGTTTTTCGCTGAAATTCTGCTCAAACAGTTGCGAATTTTTTTCTGAAAGATAAAATGCAATACTTAGATTATATTAAAACTAAATTTAATACTCAATAAAATACAGAATATATTTTTTAATTTTAATCCAAAATATATTTGGTGCTGCCATCTATTGTCATAATTTAATTCATACCGACTATTTTTATTTTTTAATAAACATTTTTAAATGTCTATTCCTTCTAATACGCTATTAAATACAACAACAGATCATACATAATAATGCCACAATCACGGAAAAGTAATTGAATTTGGACTTGAAGACACAAAGCTGCAGTCCTCAGTGATGTACATTCAGATACCCTTATCAAATTCATAGAATGAGAAATTACCTTTCCGTGATTGGGGCATTATTATATATGATCTGGTGTTGTATTTAATACTGTATTAGAAGGAATTATATTTTAAAATGTTCATTAAAAAATAAAAATAGTCGGTATGAATTAAATTACGACAACAAATGGCAGCACCAAAAATATTTTCGATTAAAATAAAAAAATATATTCTATATTTTATTGAGTATTATTAAATTTAGTTTTAATATAATCTAACCATTTTATTTTATCTTTTAGAAAATATTTTGCAACTGTTTGAGCAGTATTTCGCGAAAAACGGGTTCTTCGAAAGTTAACAAAGCGTAGATAGGGCAGAAGATTTACTGAAGCTCACCCTTAAGTGTTACAAACTTTTAGCTTTTGGGTGAAGTCAGCTGTTAATGAAAAAAAGAATGAAATGATAATGGAAGAGAATCGCTAAAAATGCTGTGCCTGAGCTCTGCAAATTGCAGGCTACTTACTCTGTATGAAACTATATTTTAAGCTAGGATGGTGATACTAAAAATAAAGGAAATAACACAAGGCTAAGAAATTCTATATTTCTACCTATCATTTGAATATTTTTGACATTGTTGGCCTGTAAAGGCCATGAATTTTGTACAATGATGATATACAACAAACAAATGTACTGATATAAACAAAGGAATGATGTCCTTTTCTTAACAGGTCTTCTCATTCACCATTGAACACTCATAACTTTACATTTAATATACATTCCGAATAAAAAACAACTTTTAGATAACCTCAAGTAGCAATGAAATAATGAATAAAACTGCATTATGAACTAATTTCTCAATTTGAAATTTTTATATATATATATATATATATATATATATATATATATATATATATACATTATATTCCCAAAAGTATTTGGACGCCTTACTGAATTCACATATTGTGCATTCAGAAATGCCTTACTCCAGCCGCATGTGGCTAATTCGGTTGAGTTTTGTACTTGCAAATTGGAATTTGATGAACTTCTGAACATTTCTGAGATTTTCACATTGTGCTATTTTTATGACTGGATCCTTCATTGTCTTTTCCAATTCAGAGCTCCTTTTCAAACTTCGTAGTGTGCACAGGGGTGGTTTGTGAAAATTGATAAGTGAATGTTGGACTAGTCTGCTTAGAGTCCGTATCTCACCACCAGAAGAGAACACCTTGAATAAAATTCAGCTCCTATTTGGATTTTACCCTAAGAAATCTTCCAAAAGTAACTGCTAAAGATCCTTTGTAAGAAGATCATCCATACTGCAGCTTGTCCCAGAGTTGTTTTATGCACATAATGTTTGGACTGTGAACTTTAAACAGTCCTACTAGATAAAGAAAATTTGAGCAACTTACATAACACAATAATGCAGCATACAACTGTCTCGAGGATATGCTGAATCCCCTTTGTCAGTGCAAGAGAACCAACAAACCCAAAGTCCAAAAGAGGAATGGGCCCTAAAGAGGGATGAGCTCATTCTTCTTTTGAACATTGGGTTTGTTGGTTCTCTTGCACTCACAAAGGGAATCCAGCGTATCCTCGAAACAGCTGTATGCTGCATTATTGTGTTATTTGTGCTTATATACGTTGCTCAAGTTTTCCCTATCCTTCGCACAAAGTGCATTTTACTTGAGTCCCACTAAACATTTTCAGTTGGTCTCAACAAACTATTCTTATTCATACCATGAAATTTGATTAGGAGTTATATGGAACTGGAAAAGCGATCTATTTCATACAGAATAAAGAGCAAAACTACCCAGAATAATTGGTAATACATTGAATTTAATTTTATGGGTTGTTCAAAATTCAATGGATCTAGTCTTATGCTGCTGTAATAAGGCCGTACTGAATTTACAATATGTGAACACTATAAAGGTGTTTGAATACTTTTGAGAATATAGTAATATATAAATAGTAGGCATATTTTCTTTTGGAGGTTTGATAGTATAATTAATATGCATTAAAAGTATAATTATATTTTAAAGGATTTTTATGTTTATTATCTACTCTATATTTTTATTTAAAATATACAGATTGTAAATTAAGAGTAAGGTCTGGTTCTGTAGTCATTTAGCATAATGTGGCCTAAGAAGTGTCACTAACATGTAGATAGTAGTAATCATTTCATTTCATTTCAAGGTTACCCAAAAAGATTTTTTATGGATAAATGATATGTAGCTATATTGCATTTTAACAATACATTTAAAAAACAGTTTTATGTCTAAAAATAAAGGCGTGAAACAAATATACATACATATATTACAGCAGTGGTTCCCAATCAATGATATATAAATGCACATTACTAATGATGTGCACTTATGAGCATATAGTGTTCATAAGTGCACACCAAAATCCATATTAACAACTTTTTTTATTCAAATCTTAGATCTGCTTATTACAGAAATTTCTTTTGAATACCCAATAATCATAATATTGCCCTGTGCACTTTACTGTATTATATATCATGGGTACTGCATGCATGCAGCAAGAATTAAAAAATGTTATTCTCTAAAATATATTGGCAAAGAAATTACTAATGCAAGTATTCTAATTCTGCAAGTTTTAAAAGGATGGGAACCATTGCATTACAGGATGTAAAGGAAAGTTCATAATCGCCTATAATTATCTGTTCAAAAAAGAATCTTGAAGTGCAGCATTATTTAAATCTAAAAGGAAAGTGGTGAATCATTTCAACTGACGTATTCTTGGAGAGGGAAAATTAAACTTTGTATACATGACAAATAACATATGGAGTAAAATGCAAACTAAAGTTGTAGGCATTAGATTTCTACAAAATTTGAGATTTACAAATAAAAGTGAATGTAAAAATGCACACAATCTGAAATTAGGTATTCTACACTCAACCACTATTAAATTATGAAACAAATTGAATTTTATGAAACATGGCACAAAAAGTAGAGGAAAACAGAAATATTTATAATATTTATTTTATCTTTAAATAAATAACATTCTAATCTACAGACACTAGTACAGAGGTTGATCCCATTTTATAGGTAATTTTTTAAGTGACATGAAATTTAAGAAAATTATTTTTACTACAAATGATACTCAATATCCTTTCCTGTTACTTGGTGTAGTCTTCTATATCAAACTTTCCATAATAGGTATGTATGCTGTACTATACCATTCTCCAATGGAGAGTCCAAACTTACTTTCCACATGTCACTCCCTTTGGATAGTTGATGAACATTTCGGACGGGTGGAAGTCCAGTAGTTAGAGCATAGGGATTGCACTTGGAGGACCTGAGTTCGATTCACAGCTCTACCCATATTGTTTCTGTGTTCACTCAGAGTAAGGGCACATTAAATATATGGATCTGCAAGTCCTTCTGAGAGGTTGGTGGTAGAGGAGGGAATGGTCCCTGTGGATGTCGTTCCCACTGTGTACCAATCTAAATTGGGTGATAGTGCCCCGGTTGTCCAAATAGATACCTTACACCTTCGGGTCGGATGTCTGGGTCGAAAGAAAGAACTTTTTAGAGAGACCAAATATGAAAAGATTCATTTGTTTACTCATTTTTTAAAATGTGAAGAGTAATTTTCAAAGCTAGAAGTATCTTTTAAAAATTAAGGTGCAATATTTTAATAAGATAATTTTTTTATTTTTCTGTAAAACCTACAGTACTTATTCTTAAAAATAATAGTAAGAAAACTTTTGTCTACAGATAATTTCTTGAGTAACTGTTATTTCTTTTATTCCAAAGGCTCATTTTGCCTCTAAAACCGACCCTTATATTTTCGTTTTATCCATATTTTATTTCTAAATAGTAATAATGAAAACAAAAATATAGGTACAAAAATTGATACATCAAAAAGAGTATCGAAAAAATAATATATATGCTAGTGCTAAAAATCTGAATGTGTATTTTTATATACTGACAATATTTTGAGGAGTAAACATGTATTTTGATGCATCATACCAAGCATGTAATTCTGTATTTCAGCGAACTCCAGAGAGATATCCATCCAGTGATGGACTGAACTCAAAGAAGAGTATGAATTTTCCAGGATGGTTAAATTTTGTATCTTAACAATGAAACTCCTTTGTTGTGAGGTTGATTCATACAGAATTTAGGGCTAGATACATTACAAAAACACCCATTTTTACAAGCCACTTTACATTGCCAATCCACCACTGTATTTTGCTTATACAATTTAGGGATATCTCAAAATAAAACATTTTAAGGGTATCATACTCACAGAACCCACCTATGCTGGATGTTTCCAAAGTTAAGAAAGGGGCAACAGCATGTGAACTGGCTTCATGCTTATTATGCATTTGTCAGCATGGAATAGCCGATATCTCAAATGGCAAAAAAGAAAATTTGTTATATGCTACAATTTTGTTAATCTCTATGGGAGCCATCCCATTCAGTTCTATCATGCAAGCAGCTTTAAATTCGTTGAAAATTTAGCTACATGAGACTGCACCTGCCAAGTTCATACTCACAAAATTCACCTATAGAGAATGTTCCCAAAATTAGGATTACATTTTAGGAATACTTTATTCCTAACTTTATAAATGCTCCATATAGACAGATTTTGCGAGTATGAACTTGGCCGTTCCAGTCTTGTGCAGAGCAGTTTTTGACAATAGGCCATTTATGCAAATGCTGGAGGCTTGAGAAACGCTGGGGGACCCGCCTTCTATGTAAAATTTTTTTAACAATAGACGTTTTACAGGCCCTTAGAATTTACTTTTGCCAAGGGTTAAAGCAGTCGTGAACTTGTGTAGCTTGAACTAAATTTTCAAGAAATTTGAAGCCAGCTATGGCATAAGATGACATTTTCCCATTTATTTAGAGGTTCACAAAATTGTGGCACATAAATATTCTTACTGCCATTGCAGATATCATCTATTCCATGCTGAGGAGCACATAAGTGCAAAACTGGTTCGTGCATACTGTTGTCTGCATTGGAAGCCCTATCCTATGTTATGGGTAGCAAATTAGTAGTTCATTTCATGGTTAATTTATTTTAATATGTTTCGTGTGATTCTCATAAACAGGAGTTTTACCACACAGAACTTTTGGCCTTATAAATAGCAGGGTGTGATTGCCTTTTATTTGCATCTGAAAATATACTAAATCATCGTGCAGAGTGATCAGTAATAATTCGCAGACTATCCAGATGGAATGGTGTGAGGAAAGTATGTTTAGAAGAGTTGTCCAGATTGGAGCATACTATACTACAGCAAATATGGCTACAATGGAAAATTCAATTTATAAGCATCGTCAGGGTATAAGGAAAGCCAACTGAACATAATAAAATCCCTTTCTCCACAAATGATTAAGTTTCGCATTGCTTCAAAATTTTTCAATAAGGAAAATTTTCCACTTGCACCAATGGATGTTGCAGGTGAATAATCTTAGATTAATCTTAGATTAATCTGTTAGATCAACATTTATATTTCCAGTTGAAACCACTTACCCAACTTAACCTTTTTCTCTCATAGTGATGTTATACAGTATCTTTGACTTTATCCAGCTGTCATTTTGAAATGTGTTTGAAACCTTCTTTAATTATAAAATAGAGTAGCTACGAAGTACCTAGCTACTAAGTTATAATACCCGTGAATAAAGCAATATATTTTGCGAAATTTATTAAATACTGATTTTGAAATTTTTCTAAATGATACAAAATATTAGTGCTTCTTATATGAAAGAATCAATTACATAAATCTATTGCTAGAAAATAAGAAAATAAATAAAAACTTTTGCACACACATACACTGAATCAGCCATGCTCTATACCCTTCAACAAAAACTTTTGAAAGATAAATTTGTTTATTGTTTGAGAGAAAAATGATTTTAATTTTATTTTCTCCTTAACAATAAACTCTAAAGGTGAAAACAAAATGAAAAGAGAAACAAATATCAACTCTTCCGTGTATTCTGTCACTTTATCATTGAAATACCAGAAGATAATTTTTCTCCTGATAGTAAAACTAATTCGAATAAGTCCACTCACCGAATATGTTTAATTATATCATATGGAACACTAGTGTTTGTAACAAATATTGAATACAGAAAATCTAAATTCAATTCTTTTAAGAATCATAACTAATAAATTTCACAAAACAGTTTTATCTCAATTTTATGTATGAACATCTGCATTCTCTCATTATTTAAAAAGAAGTTTTCATTTATTTTCTTTTCTGAACTTTTGAACTGCTATATTTGTACTTCTGAATTTTCTTGAACAGACATTAGTGTTCCTCAATTATCCAGTCACTTTCCTGTGGGTAGACTTAACTGCTGCACATTATGTTTTTTGCTTTTATATTTAAATGAACAGTCCTGTCTCCCTCTCATTCATATATACAGAGTGTTCCAAAAACATTGGCCTCAGCTTTTATTCCTTAAATATTGATCTTAGACATATATAATAATTTTATAAAATCGATAAAAATTTTCAGGAGATTAAATTTTAAGAAATACAAAATTTAAATTTTTATACGGCTCCCATACAAAACATTTCCAATGAGTAAAATGTGCCCCATAAGGTGATGTACAAAATTTCAGCATTTTATCATAAAAAGTCCCAGAGATATTTTTAAACAAAGTTGGTGAGGGATTAATCACAAATTAAAATGTAAATGTTTACAGCAAGAGTGCAAATGACACATCACAGGCCTGTTATCGGGCGAATGAAGCTCTGTATTGGCATGGATGGAAAACATTTTGAACAAGCTTTGTAATCTTTGTGTAAAGTTATTATTTCTACACAGTGTAGATACTTTTATATCAATAAATTGCAAAATTATTGTTTATTTATGTGATCATTGTTTTCTTACGTAATCTGTGTATGACCCCTGTAACACGATCTGCCGACATGATTTTTTCTCTCTGAGAACCCATGTCAATGCACCAATAAGTGGTCTAAGTCAGCATTTTTGTCTTTTCATACCTCTGGGACTTTTTATGATAAAATGCTGAAATTTTGTACATCACCTTATTAGTATATGGGGCACATTTTATTCATTGAAAATGTTTTTGTACAGGGGCCGTATAAAAATTTAAATTTTGTATTTCTTAAAATTTAATTCCCTTGAAAATTTTAATCAATTTCATAAAATTATGTACCTTTTTTTACGCAACTTTGTAATTTATTATATATGTCTAAGATCAATATTCAAGGAATAAAAGCTGAGACCAATGTTTTTGGGACACTCTGTGTGTGTATATATATATATATATATATATATACACACACATATATATATATATATATATAGAATTACAAGAAGAAATAATAATGTACACTGTTAGACATATTTAACACATTTTCTAAAAATTCTGATTAATGCAAAGGAATGCAAGTCTGTGGCTCAGCATTTTTTACCTTTTAGGAAATATTGTAGATATTTGACTTTAATTAGTACACAACATAGCATAACTTTTGTCAGGTTATATATAGCTGGCAAAGTTAAAAATTCTACAATATATAATATTAACACCAAAGTAGGAACCATATTTCTAATGCCCTCATCAGCTCCATATAACTGTATTTTTTTTTCTGTATACAAGGTTCTGTGTTAGTTCTGATGGCACTGGAAATATGATTTCTGTTGTATTTATTGTTCAATGTAGTATAATATCACAGATTATCTGTATTTTAGTTTTGCACATATTATATTCATACACAGATTATTGTTCTATAGTTGAAGATTTTATTGAATAAAATCACTTTTTAGGCAATTATAAGTAATTTTTATTTAATAGAGATGTCAGCAGTAAAAACTTTATTTTGCCCTTCCAAATTTAATTTTTACTAACAAAAGTTATACTACCTAGTTTAATTATACTACCTAGTTCAGTTATTTCAATCTAATATAGATATAAGTACTTATCCATCTGTGGATTTAATATTATTCAGTAACATGCCCAGAGAGAGAGAGAGAGAGTACAGATGACCTGCTCCTTAATATTCTTATATTACTATAAATTATTGAATAGAAGAAACTTCCAACTTTTGGACTTTTTAATTTGATTTACATGTATTTTTATTTATATATTTATTAAACATTTTAAAGTAAGACTAGTGGAACAGTAAGGAAATAATTTTCTTACTTAATCAATGATGTTCATGTGTGTGAGTCTGTCTGTAGTGTGAAATCTAAGGGTCACGAAATTTGGCTCACAGGTATTTCAGGATCTTTAATGATGTACACTCAGTGTTATTTTTTTTAAATTTAAAGTTAGATTTTTAGTTATTTTATGTTTTAGCATTTTTATGCAAATTGATTCTTTAGCAACCAAAAGTATGTTTCTATCTTGACACCATCAGAAAAATCGGAGAATTCTCTTTCAAACAAACTTTAAACGGAATCCATATAATTAACAGACAGACAAATTTTTGTGAATTTTAAAAATGTATATATTTTTTTCATGTGTTTAAAATGTCTCAAACTTTTAAATTGCAGTAAAAAAATTGACTGGCATTATGATTTTTATAACATAACAGAAATTTCTTTAATATTAAACTTTGCTAAAAAAAAAAATCCAGAACTCATCTATTCAATATATATCATAATTATTAAATGGATTTCATCATAATTATTCAATATCTCCATCATAATAATTATTTTTATACGGTATTTTTTAGGTCTAATTTTTTACATTATAAATAATCTGGCAATTCCTTCTTTATGGCTAACTACTACCACCATCTACATTTAAAAAGATATTTTATGTTTTTAGTATTTTCACACAAGTCAGTTCTTTTGTGACCACAAATATACAGAATTTCCCTCTTGACACCATCGGAAAGATAAAAAAATTCTCTTTTAAAATAATGAAATCCTTTTAGAAAAATTTGGAAACAGAGTGGTATTATTTAAGAAGTAGAGGCTGCTTATTTGGGACTTAGTAAATACCAGGTAATCCATTCTAGTCATTTCAGTAATTAGCAGAAATCTTACTTTTATCCACTTGCAGACATTTTACACCACTTCTAGTGGGATGGTTTGATCTGCATATTTATTATGTATCTGGAATGCAATAGAGTTATCATTCAAAAATACAGATATGATATTAACCCATTAAAAGCTAGCATTACCATATGATAACACAAAATTATGTTGTGTTTGTAATGTAGAAAGACCCTCCTTTAATCTAATGTCACCATATGGCCACACTCTGTACTTGGGATGAGTCGGGCGGTTTGGGCTTTTGATACTCTATGCTTGGAAAAAATTAATAAATTCTTGAACCATCCCATGTAAGTAATTTATTCCAAAAGCACTTTTAAAATAAATTTATATGAAATCGAAGCTGTTGATTTCATGAATCAAAATAAAAGTAAAATTTTAACTTGTTTTGGATTAGCTTAAAAGAACTTTTTTCTAGCCATTGATGTGACCACTGATTAATTGCTAATTACTAATTAATATCAATTTATACAAAATTTTTATGAATAAAAAGTATTAATGGGTAATTACGATTAATTAATAATTACTGTAGCTAGTTACTAAATATTGTTAATTACCAATAATTATTAAAATACTTATGAAAATGCCCCTCATGAAAATTTTCTGGATATGCCACTGTTATTATATTACCATAAATATTGTAATATTTATCCACACAGGATGATTAATAAATTTTAAACAAATTTCTATTATTTTATAAATCTTGAATTTCCTCTTTAGAAAGACTACTACATTTCAAATAAATAATAAATAAATAGTTTTTACTGCTGAAATACCAAAGTAGGTCAGTTTTAATCACAATAACCTTTTCATGAAATGACATATCTGAGAGTTATCTATGTGCTTTAAAACTGCCTTACATAAATATGAATAAAATTCAGAATAACTTAGTATTTTATGCATTATCACAAATTTAAATAAAGAATGCAAATTGCATTAGTTTGCAACAAAAGATAATTTGTTTTTTTACTTTAAATTTCATTTATATTTTAAATGGTATTGAAACAATGACACAAAACAAAAAATAAAATGCAGAATATTCAAGGAAGACTCTAGTCAGAACTTCGATACTCATCAGAAATGACAGACATCGAATTAATTGCTTTTATGGCACTTAGTAAATGTTCATCAATGGATATCATGCAAGCAATTTTAATAAAGGCTTTAGAAACCTACAACTTTATTTATCAAGATAAAAACATTTCCTTTTAACCATTCTCTTATATGGTTGCATACCTTTCTTTGAAACTTTCATTTAAATGTAAGAAATAAATCTATAGAAAAGAAATTCCTAAAAATAAATTAATCAGACAAAACCTCAAATGAACACAAATTCATGATATTACGATAAAGAGAAAAGAAAATCTGCATTCATAAGCTCCGTAAGGTCATATATAAATTGTGTAAAATATGCTAAGAGCCTGAGTAAAATTTTGGCTGACACAACCCTAGAAAATGCATAAGCAGAAAGGTTTACAAAGGAAACTAATAAATACAAACAGTTCAGTATTTATAAAATAAAAATTTATATACACATATTCATCCACAATTCTACTTGCAAATAGGTTTCCACTTTGAGTGTGTAATGACTCTAAATGATATTGTTTATATGTTCATTTCATGCAAATAAAAATTTAAATGACTAAGCGTACCAATATGATGTAACTTCAAAATGCTTGTATATAAGATACATAAATACCAAAAGATTGTGGCAGAAAAAATGTCACATAGCAAAAAATGCTTTTTTATATTATAAAAGTGAGCTAATCAAAGTGAAGTAGACTTGGACCCATCGAGCCAAATTTATCATGAAAAAATCTATGTAGATGCTAGCATAATTTCTAACCATGGAGTCCCAAACTCAGTACCTCTATTCTGTTTTACATAATTTTGACATCATAGCATAACCCAGAAAAATAAAACAATTATATTTTTACAATTTTTTTTTTTTTTTCTTTTGCTTTAAACACAGTTCAAAGAAAATACTGCCCTATAAATGTGAAATACTCATATGGGACTATGCAGTTATTTTCCATTTATCTATTTTTTTTTTTTATGTATATGTGTTTTCACATACCATTTGGTGTTCAATATTAATCAAGTAAAAAGTGTTCTTTATTAGAATGTAGTTTTGCATTACCTATTTTGCTAATTAAAGTAAATAACATATATAAGAAACTATCAAAAACAGGATCATAGTGATAGATATCCAAATTTGTTAGCAGAACTAGTAAAACTTCAAACATAAGACAATATTAATCCTGTTAAGACACAAGCAAGGCAACCTTGCCATTGCATACACAAAATATCTTGAGCAATGAAAGTGAATTTGCACCAATTCTGTATAAATGGATACTTTTTATTATCAGGTGGCAACACTCAATAAAATGTGTTACTACTTTTATAATTTTTCCCTTCTGAATTTATGATTATATTAAGTCTAAATTATTTTGTTAATTATTTATGGCATAATATACACATATATATGTATATATGAAAAAATTGTGTTTCATATTTTAAATCGTGTATTGTGCTTTAAAATTGTGGAATCATTCCACTATTTTTCAATATACTGTACCTTTTCTACTGCGCTTTAATAAACAGAATTGAGTGTATTTCGCTTTAAATGAAAAGATAACAGTAAAATTAAAGAGAAAAAAAATGATTGCCTCTTTGTTCACATGCAACAATACATACAGATTCCATGAAACTCAAAAAATTTGATGATAAATGTATATTACCTGAAAGAATATAATTCATCTGCTCATTTAAACTTAAAATTGAAATTTGTACTTTCAATACATTTTTAAATTAAACCTTAGTTTTGAAAATTATATTTAATCTTTAAGCAGCAAATACACAAAATTATATCACTCAATTTCCTTTTCCAAGAGTATTGAATACACTCATGTATAATAAGTCAACCTCCCTACTATAAAAGCAAAAGAAAAAGTTGTAAAACAAGACTGGTGTATAAGTTGGACCTTGTACATGATAAGAAAATACCTCAGATGAAAAGAATTGCAACAGACGAGCAAATTCTGCCAAGATCTGTATACGATTGTTGCAGCACAATTGCTCTTCCCAGCATGAAATTTAAATCTAATATGTGTTTTCATTTATAACTATATTTTTCATAAAATTATGTTAATAATTGCGATGTTGCAATATTAAGGTATGCTGGGATAAACCAGATGCAGAGTTCATTCTCGGTAACAGATGATGATTTAACATTCTAGTTAGCTTTTGAAAAGTATTACCTAAAACACCACTTTCCTGGCCTTGCCCCCCCACTTTGGTAAGTGTTTCTTTTTCCTTTCCCTACCATACATAGCACAATGTATAAATGAAGTAGAGATGGGTGAATACTATCTGTGAATACTTGAATACTAGAAAGTATTTAAGATCTCAAATATAACGTTACTAGAAGAAATTCTAATACCTCAAGTATCAGCAGGTTCTGGAATAAAAAGTCTGGATACTCCAGAAAAAAAAATTTGAAAGTACCTAGAAGAAAGGAAAGTTCGCTTTTGCCAAATGAAAACATTTTCTGACTACTGAAGAGAGAAAAGTCTGTATTTTCGCTTAAAGTAATTATTTTTTAAGTATTTAATCATGCAGCTGTTAACAGTTTTTTTTTAAGAGTGACTCTGCAGTACCTTTGGTTTAATTAGCGATAAAAAACAGAACAAAAATAGCAGATTAGCTCTTGAATGTGTTTGAATATTTATTGACTTAAATAAAAATCTGCATTAGGTGAGAAACATTTACAATTCTCAATTGTTGTAGTTAAGAGTGCCTAAAAAAAAAAAAAAAAACTACTGTAAAGTAATTAAAATTTAAAGTAAAAAGTTTCATTTCTAAATTAATGTGGTTTTATTACACATTTTACTTTTTTATTTAACTTTATTAATTTATTTACTAATAATAATTAAAATTTAATAAATGTAAATATTATTTAACAATTTAAAATAACTATTCGGAGTATTCAAATATTCGAGATCTGGTAATATCTTATTCACCCATTTCTAGTATAAAAAATGGTTCTGAATAATAAAAAATATATACAGGGTGATTAAAAAAAGATGGGCCAAACTTTACGAGGTGGTAATACACAACAAACCAAGCATTTTTTGTCACATAGTTTACCGGGTCGGAAATGAAACGTAAAGGTGTTACAGGGCACTTACTCATTTGGCAACGGTCGCTCTGCAAACTAGTGTCCTTCTAGCGTCATTAAAAGCATCATTCTGGTTGAAGAAGAAAACCAAGTATGTAAATTTCATCTGGGGAAGAAGAAGAACCCCTTAAATCTGAAGAGGAACTCGTCTCCAGAATTTCAGCCGAAATGCACGAACGACATACCTGGTTTGTTTAAGGAGTTTGCCAATCCCTCCTTCATCGCTGTGACACATGCATTTAGGTTGGCAGTCACTCTTCTGAGCCATCAGTATAATTATTATTTATTAAATGTCATTTCATAACTTAAGTCATTCTTGTGTTTTATCCTCACTTCATCGGTTTCACCATTAAGCACCCACTGGCCCCTTTACGTTTCATTTCTGACCTGGTAAACTGTGATGAAAAATGCTTGGTTTGGTGTGTACTACCACTTCGTAAAGTTTGACCCATCTTTTTTTAATCACCCTGTATTTCATCAGTAAAATATAAATTATCAAAATTAACTTTTGCACATATCTAAGATTCTTGTGAATATTTTTTTCCCAAATACAAACAAAATGTGAAGGTAAAATATCTGAAAAATACAAATTAAATCATTATGCTTGTTTCATCTTAAACATTTAGCATTTAATACAAACTTAATTGAATGGATTTAGGTAAAATTTTAAAATTTGCGATTCCTTTCTATTTTGAAGTTCATCATTTAAAGAGAATATCAAAGGTGTTTATACATAAAATAAATTCATAATGAAAAAATTGCAAGATGTATAATAATAAATTATAAACAAGGAAGAGGATAACAAAATATTTCTGATATATATGATTGAAATGATAATTACCAGTTTAACTATTCTTTATGCTGATAAACATTTGAAAGATTTAAATGTATATCAAATTATTCTGTTACAACATAATTATTTATTCCTTTTGACATAATTATCTGAAATCAATATTTAGATGTCACAATATCAGTGTTTTAAATAAGAGTAACGCTTTACAGATAAATACAGAACATGTTGCTATGTACAAATAATGAATAACCAGATAATAATTTAAAATGCTGTGCAAATAAAAATGTAAACAGACAATAATTTGGAATTTCTTTTTTTAGTGTGAACAAGCTTAGAAGCTGAACACCAAATGAGTTGTGAAAGGAAAATGCTAAATTTCTAAACCTGAGAACCCAGTGTGGTAGTATTGTCTAGTGTGATAAAAGAGAAACAAAACATGGTGGAAGTAATCTTGTTTTGCTCCCCTTTTTGTCACACTAGAAGACCCCACAACATTTTGTTTTGTGGTTCAACCCTTTGCATGGTCAACCTTTCATTTGGCATTCTGCTTAGAGATCGCCACAAAGATATTTTTAGGCATATTTTTACCCCTTTCCCAAAATTTAAGATGCAATTTTCCAAAGTTGGGAGTCAATAGGTATAAATAATTTTCTTATATTTTTCTAAAATCCATAATCAAAAATAATATTAATAAAAAAACATGCGTCTACAGACATCTTTCTACTTTTATGAAGTGACTGCCTTGTTTCTGTTATTCAAAAGAATGCTTGTTTGGCATCTGAAATGGGTTGATATCCATATATTTCTGTTTTATGGTATTTTCCTAACAGAGGTTTTATTCACAAACACACATACACACATATATAGTTAATATTTTATTAGTATATTTAACAAAAAAATATATTTATTCTGTTTGAAAAAGATTAAAAATAATTTTTTTAATAGACAAGATGATTGAATATGCATTATTTAGTAATAAAATTTATTCCATAAGTATGCTAACGGAAAGCAAATAAAACAAAATACTGAAACTCTCAAAAGAGCTCATTATCAGTGTAAATTTTACTGCAACAAACTTTTAACTAATAACTAACCAATTTTAACAAATAATAGATTGCCATATGATTAAAAATTAAATTTATATGTACAGCAATTAAAACATATGAAATCGAAAATTTGTAAAAAAAAAAATGCATTTTATTGCTGAAAATATGTGTATTTTTATGCATTGGTAAAATTTTAAGTAAACAGATATTTCGATGTGTAGCAGATGCGGAATTATGCATTTTGCTGAACTTTTTTAATTTTGTTGAACTGTGCTTGTTTGCACTGAATAAGGAATTCTAAGAAATTCCTAAATGATTGTCTTTTTACAACATTTCATTTGCTCAATTTCTTACATTGTAATCTAGATACGTTATAAATACTTAATTAGAATGCAAGAGTTTATGCATATATATAAAAAAAGTGCAGTACTGCATCAAGTAACAAATGATTTTAAGTTCCATAGTAATTGTGTCAGTTTGAATTTGCATACCAATGTAATTTTAAATACAGATTTTATACATACTTCACAGAACAGTAATAATTAATAAATAACATTAAGACAATAGCTCTGAAAAGAAAAATATTATATAAAAATATACACTCAATACATGTGAATATTATAGCTGTATCAAAAAATTACTGGCATCCTCCCAAAAATAAATAATTACATTAAAGGATAAATAATTGTTACAGATCCCTACAGTTAAGACTTTTTCTTTTAATTTCCAATACTAAATATTAGTTTTCAGTGATAACCAAAGATAATGCCACAGATGAAGCAAGGTAAACACACCACCAAATAAGACATCAAGGCTGCTGAGAAACCCCCATATTCTCTCTTCTAATTTGAAGCTACATCTTGTACTTGGTCTCAATTAGTTGTATGCCCACAGGGGTGCACAAATACATCTATGCTTAATTGTCGAAAACTACTATAAATAACTGTTATGATGGAACAAAATTTTGAATCAAATTAATTGAATCAAGTTTTTAAATTTAATTTAATGCTTACTAATTTATTTGTTAAGATTTGAAGCTAAGACCAATGGAGTCTTTAAGAATATAACTTTCTCAACAAAGCAATAAAAATATTACCTTTATTCTTAAGCATAATCAATTGCAGGCATCTGGCACCATTTTTTGTAGGATAGAATGGATGGGTTTGATCTGCATATTTACTATATCTTCAGAATATGATGCCATTCTCACTAGAAAAATCCAGAAATTATTTTGAAATAAAAAAAAATGTTAGCTGTGTTACCTTAAATTTGTTAAAAAGAACTTTTATGATCATTATATTTTCAACAAACCAGTCAAAATATTACTTTATTAAGCATAACCATTTGCAGGCATCTGGTGCCATTTTTTGTAGGATAGAATGGATGGGTTTGATCTGCATATTTACTATATCTTCAGAATATGATGGAATTCTCATTAGAAAAATCTAGAAATTATTTTGAAATAAAATAATAAAAATGTTAGCTGTGCTACCTTAAATGTGTTTAAAAGAACTTTTTATGATCATTGCTTTGATTGATAACATTGATTCACCATTAAGTACTAAAATCAATGTATACGAATTATTAATTAATTCTTTAGCTATCATGTGAGTCATAAGTGACTCAAACGAGATTCAAAATAGCATTTGCATCATGGCAGCCAACATATTAATTACAGTTAATTTTTAATCAACATAATGAATTAAATGTTATTAATAATTAACTATACTTAATTATTTATTTTGAAATAAAAGCATAAAATGTTAAATTGTGCTATCTCAAATTGATTTAAAAGAATTTTTTATGATCATTGCTTTGATTGATATCCCTAATTCATCATGAAGTACTAATTAATATAAATTTTTATGAATACATAATTAATAAATTAGTATTAATTATTAATCAATACAATAAATGAAAGGTTTGAACAAATAACTATATTTAATAAAATATTTTACACCCTTGTAGAAAGTTTCTAAAAGTACGCTATCATTTTCTCAATGCAGACTAATCTATTTCCCTCACATTTAATTTATTTCTTCAATTTTCATGCCTTCGTATACCAAAGGGCAATAATGATGTTAAGGTAGCAGTAACAGTATGGAGTTTTGACTGAAGCAGAAATCAAGCCCAAAACTTCTTGATCTCAAGACAGAAGCTCTATCAACTGAGTTATCATTTATGACAAATTTCACATACAGCAAGAGCAGCATTTATTAAAAAGTAACCAAAGGAATGCATTTTTGCTGTAAAACAATATTTCATACGTCACACTAGGGAATTGTACACATTGAGTGATTGTTCCTATATAAATGACCTATACACATTTCTCTCTCCTCAAAATTATATTCTACCAAGCATTATCACAGACAATGTTTATTTTTAGTACAGAGTGGATTAAATACAAATCAAAGCTTTATTGAAATAAAACAGATCTTTACAGTTGAGTATGTACTGAAAGACTGTGATAAAATTTTGATTTGAACAAAGTGCTTCAGCGAATCTACAGAGCGATCAATGTTTTCATGAGTGGTACTTTGAAGAGAAAAAAAGGTTTATGGCTAAAAATGAATGTCATTCCAGTAATACAGGGTGGTTATAATTAAAGTCATCACAGAGCTCTTAAACAGTTTCCATAGACATGAATCTGACTTTCCGATACTTCCTTAAAGAAAGCGGGCATATGGAAATTGAGTGACACGGTCATACGGGGAATTTTCTCAGGTCCTTGCAATTTTGGCTCCCAAAAACATGCATAAAATTAAACTTATTCTCTTCTTTTTTTTTTCTTGTATAATCAATTTAATCAACAAATTTTTTTATAGGGATTTCATAACCCACTTTCATAGTCATATCATATACTAAGGTGTACATTCAAGTGCAATGCAGATTGTGATTGCAATTGCAAAATGTGCAGCCAATCACAGAGGTCAGGCATAGTGTATGCAACCAATTGATATTTTGTCATGCTTTATTGCACTTGCAATCTACCAGGCATTATACTTGAAACTGCTCTTAAATTGGTAGCGACTAGATATTTTATTTGTGTACTATATTATAAAATATTGGGGGCAAGTTTTATAGAATAGTAAAAATATGAAAATGGTTCTCACACAGCACAGACATCCAAAATTTATCCATAGTACATCTCACTAATATCCCTAAATAATGTAATCTGGGTCAAAGTTTATATCTAATTCAGGTTCATAAATTATATACTTTAGATAATCCAGATTCAACTTCCATTGCCATCCATAGAGAACATAATATAGATGATGTATACATCCATATTACATCTACAATGGATGAAAAATAGACGCATCCAGTGTTCAATAAGATCAAGCTGTGCAATAAAGCTCTGTGCAGCTTTCTTCTTCTCACTTTGATGATACTTTACATGATAGCATGGCAGCCTTGATTATTTATAATTTAATTTTTCAAGCTGAACTTCATGCAGTATTCTTTTATTCCAAAATTTACAGAATAACTATTAATGTGGAATCACATATTTGACTTTTACAAATTTAAACTTGTAAAAATCAAAAAAGATAATCAAGACAGCAATTTTACTATACTGATACTAAAATTTAATATAACTTTCACATATTTTTTTAATATTTTACATTTTCTGGTGATGAGGGTAATATAAATGCATACTTTTGTCATAGATATGTTACAAACTACTGCAGTGATATAGGTTGAATAACAATCAGGTAACTGCTTTTGCAGTACTTCTGAAAATGAAACTACAGATAACAAAAAGAGAATCACAAAGTATTTTAAATAAAACGTGCAAAATATAATGACTTTAACATTAAAACCTCCATAACTAGCTTTAATTCTCATATTGATATCTTGCAAAATAAAACTGACTTCAATTTATTTAAACTAGAAATGCGACAAAAATAATAAAAAAAATGGTTATATTAATATTTTAATGTGCAAAAAATGAGTCAAACATAATATAGTGGTTAAAAAAACAAGTTCCCTTCTCAAACAGCATGCCATGGGTTCAAATCCAAGGATATAGAAAGAAATTAGAATCAGTAGCAAAATAAGAGACCCCCCCCCCCCCATTTTTTTTCTGCAAAATAAAATATTTTTACTTAATAAAATCTGCTATATAAATTTATTAAACATATTTTTATTCATTTTTCAAGCTCTCCATTTCTTTTAGAAAATAGGCTACCCACATGGAATGGATGTAAAATAAATGACCCTTTAAATGTAATATGGATGTGTGGATGTAATCTGGATGACCTAGTACACATCCATTTCATATTACCATGGACATCCATTAGACATCCATATATGGTATATTGAGTAACATCTGGAATAATAGAAGTTTATTAGAAATAAACACTTGGATTATGGTTCCATTTTGGATGATCCAAATTACATCCGATCGATGGTGATCTGGATGTAATGTGCTGTGTGGATTGTTTTTATGAGCTTTGTTATAATAGCACTGTTTTGCCTACTTTGAGAGTAGCGGGTAAACAGTATGCAGATTTGATGTATTTTGCAACTAAATAAAATTAAGTTTAATTAATATATTTTTATATTCAAATACATGTTACAGAATAGATTAATTTTCTTGCTTCCGATATGAGCTGTAATTTTAAAGAAAATCCGTTCACTTAGTAAATAAGTGTTCACCTGTTAACTAATGTTTTTTTAAGTTTCCATGAGGGAAATTTCAATGACTTCTTCACCCACGGCCCCTGGTATACTTGGTCCAATTAACAAACAAAGTTTCAATGAAAAATGTTCATAAGAAACCCTTTCAGAACACAGCGAGTAGACACACTTTAAATATAACCAACTTGCATTTGGTCCTTCATTGGTGAAACAACATAGTTTTAAAAGGATAGTAAAGTAATAATAAACATAAGCACACATTTAATGAAAGCATTGTTAAATAACAAGCTCTCAATAGTGACAATAGACAAAAATGTGACATATTTTTAATCACTTTGAGCTGTGCCATAATGGATTAAGAAAATCTGTAGTTCAGATTCTAATTCAACATATAGATTAATTACATATACATCAAAATCAGCAGAATTATTGTTGTTCTTTCTCTTTGAGGGGTGGTAGTGAACTTTAAATGAGAACATTTAAATATTTTGTTCAACTATCATATTCAGTGACATCTGATATATCGCCAACTTCTATTTTTCTTCAATACTATTGAACATTTTATAAGGCAGACATGAAATAAAGCAGAAAAATGTACAGTAGTGCTGTTTAGTGCTAGGGATTGCGAATCTGATTAAAAATACTGTACTTTAGAGATGCTTAGAGCTTTTAAAGATTTTTATCAAGTCTTAATCTAAAATTAAAGTCTTAATCTTTAAAATTAAAGACAACCAAAATTATGTTTAAAAATCTTTTAATAAAATCTCCTTTCCTCGATGTACAAAAATTATATGGTCAAAGTGCTTTCGGGCATCAGTATGCCTTCAGCAGTGGTGAAGCCACTGATGAAGGGCATAGTGATGCCCTAATTTTGGTTGTCTTTATTGTAAACCTAATTTCAATAATAAAAGTTTTTAATTCTTGTAAACCTAATTTTGGTTGTCTAATTTTAAAGTTTAATTAAAGTTGATGCGTATTAATACTATTTATTAGTCTTAATCTAGTTTATAGCTGAACAGTTAGCACTCTGGTATTTGGATTCATAGGTACTGGGTCGAAACTTCTTTGGTGTTTGAATTAAACTTTTGATTTTAAATGTTTTTCATAACTGATGTCAGACATTTCTCCCAATCTAACAACTAGTATATAGACATTGAAATTTTTTAAAAATGAGTACATGCATACCAGTGTGCAATGGTATATCTGGCTTTCATGTACACATAGCAAAACACCCAAACAAGACAAACTGATAAATATTAAATTAACATATGATCAAACCTAATACGAAAATATAATTGAAATGTCCTTTTCACACAAAACTGAACAAAATAAAATATCAACAGACCTACAGTGCAGATTTGATTATTTCAATGAGTTTATGCATTATACATTGAACACAGCACAAAGTATTAAAAAAAATGTAGTTTTTCATCTATAGTCCTTACTGATAGCTTTACAGTATGAGATAACATTAAATTCTATTATCATACAATTTCTATAAACTGTGTTAACTACCAGTTAAAAAAATGGTTTTGATTCTTCCATACAAAATCATACGAAATTGATTCAACATACATACGGACATTATAAAAAACATGGTAAGATGAAAATGAAACAACCATACCATAAAATCTGCATTTTGTGAAACAGTACACTACCCATTCAGTACAATTCTTGTTTTTCAGGCAAAAATTTTATAGTTTCAGTACGCACGAAAGATAGAATTATTTTTCTTCTGCATACATGAAAAACAAAGATTTTCCCCCAAGAAGGCATTTGTACAAACGTGCTTCTATCTTACAGAGTGAGTCCAACAAATTTTTGTACATACATGAAATGTCCTACTTATCTTATTAAATCGGATTCGGGGAAACAACAAATTGGTTGCGTAGGCACGCATCATACGAGGCGATCTCCTTGAACATTGTGATGGGTTCCCACAGTATGAACAGCGTGCTTGTGAGCCTGCAAAAGAACGCATCTCATTTAGAGAGTAATACATCTAGTAACAGCAAAGTTACTCCTGCCTATAGCAGATAGATGAAGCATGAAAAGCATGAAAATTCCCTATGGTTTTCAAAATGAAAAAGTCATCTCACGTAAGATTCCTATTTTCAGGTGCAGTGTCATTTATTTATCTTTGACTAATTTTAAAATATTCCATTTCTTTCTTAATATATATATATAATATTGTTTTCATACTTTAAAAACAATATTAAAACTATATATATATATATATATATATAGTTTTAATATTGTTTTTAAAGTATTAAATAACCAAATGTGAAGTAATTTCATACATTAGTATTTATATGGCGATAATGTTGCCAATAGGTTTTGTATCCAATTTAATAAACAACCACTCTGACTTGGGTTTCAAACATTAGTTTTGAATATATAGTTTTTAAAGGATTAAATAACCACGAGTGAAGAAATTTCATACATCAGTATTTATATGGCGATAATGTAGCTAATAGGTCTTGAATCCATTTTATAAAATAACCACTCAGACTTGGATTTAATTAGTCATGAATATAATGATTTTAAAGTATTAAATAGGCATGAATGAAGAGTAATTTCATACATTAGTATTTTAAATTAATTGTTAAAAAATTTTATAGTGAGCTTTTTGGTTTGATTTAGCGTAGAATAGTAAACTTTTAAAGATTTACATATTATTGAAAGTGTATATGTTTGTATATAATTTTTACGGTTTTATAAGAGTCATGAAGTAAATAGGGTAGGGAGTATCGGCTACCAGGAGCGTTTGCCATGGCGAAAAAAAGCTTTAACCGGAGTGTTGGGGGTTGCAACTCCCCCCGGCCGTTACTCCTGTCACTCTTCTAGAAATTTACGAGTACATTGTTACTTGTCCTTTTTTGGGAATTTATATATATATATATATATATATATATATATATATATATATATATATATATATATATATATATATATATCAGACGTGCCAACTTTCCAAACAGAAAAAGCAGGAGACTATTTTGTCCTAAATATATTGTTTACTTATGACGCTTAATATTTGTTTAAAATTATAATATATATTTCTTATAAAGATAACATTAAAATACTGTACCATTTAAGTGCATTATGCTTTAAACTTATCTGAAAAAAAATTTCATGAACTATCTTTTGAATTAAAAATGCTAGTAAGAAATCATAAAAAAAACCTCTAAAAAAACTTGATAATATTAATCCTTGATTAATTTATTAAATCTTAATGAATTCCACGATATAATAGTTTCTTTTGAATGCATAATTTGGGCCACAATGGATTTTTCTAATTTTAGAGTTCTGCCAACAAGCTGAATTTCAATACGGTTCGCAAACCAAAAAATTTGAAAAGCACTGTTCTAGATGATCAATGTCATGTAATTTCAGACTATCAGAAACAATATTCGCCATTCTAATTGTCACATAAACGACTTAAATAAAAATCTGAAAACTGAACTAAAAATATATGTTTCAATAAACAAAAGTTCATAAAAAAGATAGTTGAAATAAAAAATTGTTGAAACAAAACACTTGCTTATCGCATCTAAAGAAATTAAAACAAAATAGAAACATTAGAAAACAAAAAAAAACCAAGCATGAAATCAAAACAGCTGTGCACTCCATTTTTCCAAGACGCTGGGCCAGATTAGAAGGAAGGAAATAAACAACCATGACTCATAACGAGATGCACAAAGAGCTATAATTGCTTCTGGAAGACAGCACACTATGTGCCCCACCTCATTTTGCACATCGAATTTTTACCCCCTATCAGCGTCCGAAGTCCATATATTCCTCCTTAGCGCATTACCATCGAGGAGCAAACTGACCCCTTTTCTTCCGAAAAACTCCCAAGGTACTACACAACAGTCCAACGCTTTTGCCTGTTGCCATCAAAGATCGCCGTCAATAGTGATTAAACGAGTCATTTCCCTAGTCCCAATTTGGCTTCGGAACAAAAATAAAACAGCCCCCCCCCCCCCCCCCCCCAAAAAAAAATGCTTTTATAAATTTGCTATGATCCCGGGAATGGTAGAAATCAGTGCTAAAAAAAGTGAAAATCCACGTTTCTGAGGAATTATATCATGTCTGGGTAATTGATAAATTTCAAACAAAAAAGCCGGAAAATTTAGTTAGTAATCCGGAGGCCGGAGAAATAATGAAAATTCCAGAGTCACGGGTCAAAATCCAGAGGGTTGGCAAGTCTGATAAATATATATATATATATATAAATATAAATTAGTAAATCCAAAGTTAGAATGTATGTAGTAACTCATAATACACTATTCCAAAATTTTCTACAAAATACAAAGAAATATAAGAAATTAAGACATAAAGAGGAAATAATAAAGCGTAATGCAGGTCATAAAGACAAAGACAATCAACAAATTTCAAAAATGAGGAATGCAAATAAGAAAACAAAAAAATCAAGCAAAAAAGCTTGCACATGGAAGAGATTTAGGCTTACGATACGTTCATTTCGAAAAAATTCTCTTCGGGTCCATATATCCCTTCGAAATGAACACAAAAATGCTTGTTTCTGAAACACAAGATAGATTTTATCTATAAACTTGTGTTATATGGACGACAAGCATAAAGAATGGAACAATAAAGGAAACATAAATACCTCAAAACACACCTCATCAGCGCAACCATGACGAGCAAAATATGACTAGAGCAATGTTGCCATATGCCAAAAGGAAAAGATGTGATTTGCTGTTGCCAAAGAGAGAAAAAAAAAAAAAAAAAAAAAAAAGTACTGTGCAAAGGCAATAAATTAAGTTATTCAACAGTTAAAGCTTCAAGATAAAAAGATGAAAATATAATTTCAAGAGAATGAAGAAGTACGGCTAAAATAAGATAATAAGGGGAGAATAAGAGAATTTAGGCTAATCGAAACTTATTAACTATACTATTTACTAAATAAGCAGGATATTGATACATTTTACTGGTAATTTTGAGGTTATTAATGTGCAAAGCATGAAATTTTTTATCTGATAATCTATAAATTCTAAAAAGTTGATTAAGTATAATATTTCTAAACAATTGAATCGAGTTGCAGGAATTAAAAGGTAATAATTTATTAATATTAAATTTAAAAAAATATTTTTTATCATATAAATTAGTAACTATCCCAAGAGCAGGTTCTATAATTAGATTTAAATCCAAATAATAAATATTATTACTAATAGAAGTTTCATTAGGTATTAATTCCAAATTATCCGGATAGAAATCTATATCTATGACATAGTTATCAGTAAATACAAGACAAATCAGATCATCTACATATCTATAAATTTTATAATCTGTTGAAGTAAAGAATTTTTCATAATGATATAGGTATAAATTAGCTAACATACTGCTACTACAGCCACCTTGTGGAACACCTGAGACTTGTAAGTATAATTTATTACCTTGAAAGATATAATTATTGAAAAGAACAAAATAGAGAAGCTTAGGAAAATTGGTAAATTTAGTAAGATTAGAATGATTAGTAATATAAGCATTATATAAAGCTAAAATGACATCATATAGATCAGTGATCTTAATATTATTAAAAAGATCTTTAAAATCAAAAGTTTGAAATCCTATTATTTTACCAAGCGTTTTTAATTTATTTTTTAATTCTTTACTATTATTTAGAATAATGTAGCTATCACCAGAATCTCGTAAATTACTATTTAGTACATTTAAATAATTTAGTAATAATTTACTAGCAGTAGTAGAGTATGAATTATGACCACTAGTAACAGTTCTAAATTTAATAGGATTTTTATGAAATTTAGGTATAAGCACAATATATGGAAATGTCAAAAATTTATTATTAATATCTAAATCACTATACATATTGATAATTTTCAATTTGATACTATTAAGAGAGTGTTGAATCAATTTTAAATAGACTATTATTTTTTAAATAATCTAGCAGATATTGAATATAGAATTTTTTACAAATAATGGCATAATTATTGGAGGCTTTATCAACATAAGTAACAACAAAAGATTTATGTAAATTATTAACAGATTGCTTTATATTATCCATATTATATATAGATCTAGATAAATTAATACTACAAATGGCATTTTTAATAGATCTCAAAATAGTAAATTTCCACATATTAAATGCCTCTAAAGGCTGAGCATATTTAGAAGCTAATCCATGAATAAATTTATCAAGGTCCAGATTGATTGACTTTAAGACTTGTTTAGAATTATTACATGAAGGTAACCTGAATTTAGTGCCAAATGACATAATAGTTCTTAAAGATTTATCTTTTACAATGGCTAAGTCACCAGTAACTATATGATCCAAGTGTAGATTTATAAATTCAGCCTAATTATCAACACTACAAATACATTCACCATCTACATTAGTGGAGGAATCTATGTCGACTGAGAGAGATTTTGAAATTGCATTGAATTAAAAATGGGTTTTCCAATAGGCTTGTTATATTTAAAAGTTTTAGTAACATTCAAATCCTTTACAGGCAAAAGATGATGGAAATGATAAAATAAATTCTTAAAGTTTATGGAATTATAAATAGGATGCTTAAATGATATTACACAATAAGAATTAGAACAGTTATTATTATAAAATTGATTAAGTTTTATTTTTAAATATTTTGATCTAGTAATGAGCAAATCATAGAAAATATGATTAAAATGTTCATTAGTAAGATTTAACTTTAAGAAAATAGCATAAACTGTGTTTAATTGTTTTTTCTTAACAGCAAATACCCATGATTTAATAAATTTCCATTGAAATGTGTTATTGAATCGTTGATGCATACTTTTAATCTCTGCTTTAAAATCATGATGGGAGGAGCTTCCTTTACCGCGTTTAAATCTTTTGAGTTTAGCCAATTTACTATTTTGTAAAAGAGGATTAAAAAAAAGGTGATTAAAAATAGAATATTTATTATCTACAAAATTATTCTTAACAATATTACCATTGAGATATAATTGATTTAATCCATATGGAAACAGAGTACAATGTGATTTAATATAGAAGTTTTCAAAGAATAATCTATCAGCAGTATTTGTTTTAATGTCCAAAATATGTATAGTTATATTTTCAAAACCATGATGAGCAAAGTGTTTATATTCGATTTTATTAGAAGTAGGAAGAAAATTATTATTATGGATATATTTTTTAACATGATCTCTATGTACATTCATACGTAGATGAATAGGATTACTGGTCTGTCCTATATAAGATATATATATATATATATATATATGAAATTCCAATGATAGATTAGAGATAAGTTGTAACTCAAATAACCATAACATAAAATATAAGATAGCCACGTATAAAGTTGTAATATATATATATATATATATATATATATATATATATATATATATACATGTATACATATGTATACACATGTATACATATATACATATGTATATATTATATATAAACTAAATCTACAAACCTAAAGAATAAAACATTTAAACTGCTATTGCTAACAAATGCATGAAAAGTTTGAAATTCGATAATTCTATGCCCCAACAAAACAGCCAAAATATGCAGAAGATATTCTTGTGAGACCTTATCCTATATCATTGATTTTATCCCAATAAAATGATCAATAAAAAACAGTTTTAGGTTTAAATTAATTTAGCTTAAATTTCTATTATGTAATTAGAGATTGTGTTAAATTAAATGAAAATTACCTTCCTTATCAATGCAATGCATTTAACAGCTTTATTTGAACATAAAAATTAAATAATTTACTTCTATTGAATTAGCAATACATTATTTTGATGCAATAAACAAATAAAAATCTTTTCTGCCTAATATTGATTTTATGGAGAAGATACCATTTTTAACACTTTACAACATAGTTGAAAAATAGTTATGACTTTGTTCATTCTGTCTGTTTCTCACGATAACTGCCGTACAATAACTGCCGTACTACTGACTTTATCAAAATGGAATTTTAGTATGTTGTTGAGACAATCTATTGGACATATGGGGATGTAAATGAAAAATATCACTCAATTAATTTTGTATTGAACCTGAGTTAAAAAAGTGAAATATATTGAACCCTATGGGACCTAATTTTTCAAACATTTTTTAAGTGAAGATAAAATTCACAAATTGCTTTGAAAATTTAAGAAATATTCAAATTATGCCATAAAATATATAAAAATAATTTCAGCAAAATATGTTAAGTAGTTTTTTAAATAAAAATGAAAATAATAATTACACCCATATAATATGAAGAGATCACGTGACCCACTTCAAAATAAAATAAGGCATCCATCTTTTTTCCCAGTGTCAAAAATCGTGATTTTTAAAGTTCTTTTAAATTTATATTTAATGTTGCAATCGTCCTAAAACAGCTTTATTTTTGCATATTTTCTGTGCATTTATATTCTGCGCCAATGCAATTAGAATATTTTTGAATTTAAATGATCATCAAACTCTGATTATTTCTACAACGAAGCTTAATTTAGATAGATGCAGAATGTAAATAAGTGATTGTAAGATGAGTTGTATAAGAATTTTTTCAAGCAAAATTATTTAACTCTGGAGTCTGAAATAAAAGTGTATGACTGAAATATTCACTGCTTTTACATAGAGAGCTAGACGATTTATATTTCGATGACATCATTTGAATAAAGTTCATTTTTTTATGAAGTTTTAAGTTTCCAAGTAAAATAAATTATTGTAGTACTGTGATAATTCTTAAAATATCACCGTTGAATGTATCGCATTTTAAATATGTTTAAATAAAATTGCATTTCAGTTGGAAAGTGTTTCATAATGCTTTATGCATGAGTGATTTTTCTTGTTAGTTGACATTTCAGCAATCTATAAGGCGAAAATAGATAAGGTTAACTGCAATAAATCAATATATAATCATATCAGATTTTGAAAGTATAATTAAAAAATGTAAACCTATAAGAAACAAACAACGAGAAAAGCAGGCAGTTTCAATTTTATACATATAGATTATATATTGAAAACTCATTCAAATGAAGAGACTTACTTCATCAGGCCTTCTTTCTGTTCCTTTTAGTAATAAATTATTAAACTCCTGTTCTAACAATTGCCTAGCCTGAAAGAGAAATAAATTTATAATGCATATTAATACATAACAATAAAAGCTAGTCAAGGGGATTAATAACAACGACAACAATGCCATTTGTTGTCATTATTAATGCCCTTGGTAAAGGAACCATCTACGGCAAGTCCAAAGACTAGATCACAAAAAAAAAGGCATTAGTACTATTTGTTAAATAAATATAAAATACTAGAATGAATAACTACTCGGGTCCTAAATAGTATCTGCTACTTAAATAATGCAGATACAGATAAAAACCACTCAATTTTCAAATCAAATGCTTTGAACCAAAATCATTTCTATTTTTATTTCAATCCAAATCCTTTAGTTTCAACACATGTATAGTTGCAAGGGTGTGGTAGCCCAGTGGTTAGCATGCGGGAATTGCACTCGGTAGGCCCGGGTTCGATTCCCTCCACTGCCAAAACTGTCACAGTGTTCTCGTGGAGTACGATCACATTAAACATATGGGTCCGTAAGTCCTTATAAGAGGTTGGTGGTAGGGCAGGAGGGTACGGTCCCTATGGATGCCTCCCCCACTGGATTCCAATCTAAATTAGGTGACACTTCTCGGCTGTCCAAATGGTTACCTTACACCTTTATGGTAGGTCGGATGGTCTGGGTCTCAAAAACAACAACATGTATAGTTGCAAGCAATGCCATACATACAGACAAACATCCAATTCTCCCCATAGCCCAACAAACCGGGAAAAAAAAAAGTTAAAAATTTTGATTTTTATGCTTTTGGTTAATAATTAATAGAAATTAGACTGATAAAATATGTTTGTTAGACTGTGAAAATATGCATACATATTTTTGTCAAACGATAGAATTGTATTAATCTTCCCTTTTCAGATGCAATGAAATAAAAAAATACAAATAAAACATGCATATTTTGATGTATTTAAAAATAAATAAATAAATAATCTTACAGATTCAGTTCAATGATTGTTGGAAAGAACATTCTTCGATCTTTCCAATGATGTCAAGATGGAAGATCTACGATACTATTTTTTATCACTAAGGGACCGATTTGTGTGAATACCACTCAATCAGACTTCAATATAAAATAACTGAAAAACTAAATCGAATAATAAAAAAAAAAAAAAAACTCAATGAGGTCTGTCATACCGGGAGGTCATAGCTAACCCAGTACTAAGTTTTGTGGCTGTCTGAAGCTTAAATTTTCTATTACAGAAGGCTCAGACAGATAACAGAAATCTACTTTTATTATGCAAGATAAATAATGCCAATATAATGTGTGTGATTATAATGATTGTTTTGAACCCTCTTTTTTACTTTTCCTGCAATATATGGTAATGTATAGGGAAAATATTGGAATCATACTAAAAATCGCAACTCAAGTTTTCAATAGATCTACCTGTTTTGGGACCTCTAGAATATGAAAAAACTATTTTTAGCATGACATCTATGTGTCTGTCTGTGCAATGTATGTATCCACTCTAACTCAAAAACTAATGGACCAAATTTCATAAAATTTGGTAGGTAAGTCACTTGTGTATGACCCTGGTGCTGATTAGTCTTCGGTACGATTCGGGATAAAAGAACCTACCTTTTTTGAAAAATGGTCCGCAAAAATTGCCTGTATCCACTCTAGTTGAAAAACTAACAAATCACATTTTACAAAATTGGGTAGATAAGTCACTTGTGGGTTACCCTGGTGCTGATTAGATATTGGTATGATTCAGAAAAAATAACTTGCTTTTTTGTAAAATAGCCCGTGAAATCGTTAAAATCTAAAATAAAAGACCACGTATGCTGAAATATATCAATTAAATCATTGTTTTATACATAATGTTTAACGATGAAAATCCCATTACACTAAGACTAACCGATCTGGAGATAGTTTAGTTTTTTGCATTTTCTCTACGCCAGCTTTGAAAATCAATCCAGTTACCAAATGAGAACAAAAATTGAATTAAAAATGCAAATTCAGTGTCATTTTAAATATTTATGGGTGTTATTTTGTGTAATTAAACTCAATATAATGAATTATTGAAGAAATAAAGTGAACATGAATATGAGTCTGCAGGGAAAGTCATGTATGTGATGCCCACATCAGATTTTTTATAGCATATTCACACTACAAATGTGAATGACACACAAATGCTCTACATATATGAAAAGTACCGCATATAACAAATAAGCATTTTCTGTAGATTTGTACATGGATAATATAATACAAATCTTAATATTTTATTCCATAATTTCTTATTAAGCCTGCCCACCGAATTTCAAAATAATTGATTCAAAACCACAGAAGATTGAAACAGTTTTCTGAAAGTGTCTTTTTAAAGAAGCTATAGTTATCTGAATATAAAATCTTCATTATTAATAGCATAAGTAGTTGATTAAAAGTATTAACTGATTTCAGAAGCAAAAAACAACCTAAGACAGAGCACCCACACTACAACAGACAAGATGATATCTGTCATGCCAGGCATCAAAGCTATTACTTGCCTTCAAAACCGGTTGATACTTTTAATCAACTCTTTATGCTGCTAATAACAAACTTTTCGTATTTCAAATTATTTTAAACAACAGGTTGAGTGAATTTTTAAAGGTGCTACAGTTGGTTCTTATTAAAACTATTATTTATCAATTAGATTCATTAGTCAATAATTCCCACAGTATTACAGATGAGATTATGGCAATATGCCAATTTCTAATATTCATCTCTCATCAAAATTCCAAAAAGCACATTATTTATACTGACTCATTGAGTTCACTACAGCTCTTATCTAAAACAGCTATGAATTTCCACATTGCCTCCGATATTCTTAAGTATCACTACAATTCTTATCATTTAAGACAGCTATGAATTGCCACATTGCCTCTGATATTCTTAAGTATCACTACAATTCTTATCGTTTAAGACAGCTATGAATTTCCACATTGCCTCCGATATTCTTAAGTATCACTACAATTCTTATCATTTAAGACAGCTATGAATTTCCACATTGCCTCTGATATTCTTAAGTATCACTACAATTCTTATCATTTAAGACAGCTATGAATTGCCACATTGCCTCTGATATTCTTAAGTATCACTACAATTCTTATCGTTTAAGACAGCTATGAATTTCCACATTGCCTCCGATATTCTTAAGTATCACTACAATTCTTATCATTTAAGACAGCTATGAATTGCCACATTGCCTCTGATATTCTTAATTATGAGCATCGCCTGAAGGTACAAGGATACCATACTAAATTCTGTTGGGTCCCAGGACATGTTGGTATATCAAGGGAAATGAGTTGGCAGATATGGCTGCAAAATCAGCTACTCAAACTTTAAATCTGACCATCCATTTAACTGACATTAAACAATTCGTTTTAAAAAATATTTATGACAAATGGCCATATTAGTGGAATTAGCAATCTCATAATAAGTTGCTCAAGAAAAAGCTCTTAGTACAAAAATTGACTAGTTTCCAATGTAAGAAACGGGATGTAATTTTAACTCATTTACGCATAGGACACACTCGTTTTATCCACAGGCATTTACTTTTAGAAGAAATTGAACCCTTTTGCAATGGTTATCCAACTGCAGCGAGTGTAAAACGTATTTTAATTGTTTTAAATCTAAACAGTTTTGTTTTAAACATTTCAAGACTATAACTTTGGCAAACTTGATTGGAGAAAATCCTCATTTGGGGATTTTTTCATTCTTGTTGGACATTGGTTTTTACCATCATATTTAACCTTCTATAACTTATATTACCTTCTATAACCTTTTTGCCATTTCTCACCCTGTTTCCATCATTATCCCTCTTCCATTGTCATGTTTTGTTCACACATTATCACCCTTTTAGGTAATACATTTGTTTTTATTCCTTGCTAATATCTCTATTTTAATACCATATGTCTGGCACAGCATATCCTTTTCGGATCTTGTGCCAAGAAATCCTAATCAACCCATCCATCGTATTAGTGGTGTATTTAGACCAGCCAGAAATAATGTTCTGGTCCTTTTTGTGTAGAGATGGAATGTGTTTCAGAACTTTTTTTTAAATGTCATAATAAAATATCATTAAATTTATACACCAAACAATGGTATAATCAAAGGGGGTGGGGGAGATCTGTTTTCCCCATTGCTACTTGCATTGCTATTGCATTGATTTCTTTAAAGTTTATTCATAGAATCTTTCTGCAAATATTTTAATTTGTCTTTCAGAAAATGTTTGAATACCTACAAGGATTATTTGGCTTGCCATAGCATGCCCACAGATTTTAAACACTTAAAAACTTGCAGTTCTGAATGATAAAATGGCTTCAGTAGTATAAATTTAATATCAACCGAAATATCACATTCCTGCCGAATATGGGGAAAGTGTGTTGTTTATTAAACTATACTGTCCATCATTAGAATTATGGCACACACATTTTCCAAATGTCCGAACTTGGTCTCATTATTATGTTGTTGGTCAGCAAACAAAAAGAGCAGTCACACATGATCTTACATGGAAATATCTATAATACTTGTGAAACAGTATTTTTTATATTATTTTGAAGTTTTCGCTTTTTAATTTTATGATTTTTTGAAATTTCTTATCTCTGTTTTATTATTTTGAAATTTTTATTTAATAGTTATAAAAAATACTGAACTAATCTTAAACTTATTATTGTTGAAAATTAAAAAAGTGCACGTTACTATTTGTCGTTCTTCGACAAGCATTCCAATATTATTTTTTTAACTATACACCACTAGGTATCACCTATGTAAGAATGCTCTGAAATATATTTCTTTTGCTATATTTATTTTGAAAAATAACTGCAGAGATGAGGTATCATATATGCAACCATGGACATTATAGGGTTATCAAACTAATCTAGCCAAACCTTGAAGGCATCAACAGGAATAAGAGGTGTTAATGATGCGTGAGATATTAATTTCATGACCCCCCCCCCCCATTGACATTCTGTAAATAACTTTCACTTACTTGAGTATTTGTTGTAGGTATCTGCAGTGCTAATGCCATTGCATTGTGATCAAAATTGTCATCCAATGCAATGAAAGCACCATGTACACCAGATTCTAGAAGATTGTTAGAAAATTCTTTCAGGCCTAGACTATCGACCCACTTGATAACCATATCATTAGACCAGACTATAACATCTAGAAAGATAAAATGCATTTTGAAGCAACAAATACTCATTCTAAACTCCATTACTTTCTAAACAGAAAATAATAAAATTAAGATGTACATAATATTTTTGCAAAAATAAAAACATTATTTCAATTTAGACTGAATATCATATGTATATAAAAAACTGTACATTTATATAAGAAACATGCATATAAGAAACTGTAGAGTATTCCATTTTTTTTTCATCTTTTATGTACTGCATATACCAAATGAAGATAAAAAATACTTAATTAATATAATTTGATAACATAATTTGCTTCAAAACATTAAAATTTGACCCAAATATATTCAATATTTGCTATGAAATATTCAATTAAATTTACTGTGTGATGTTTCATCTATTTTTACATAATATTTTTGCAAAAATAAAAACATAATTTCAATTTAGACTTCATATTATGTGTATATAAGAAACTGTAATAAGAAAATTTTTTTTAACAATATTGTAAGTTCTGACTTGGAAAAAGGCATTCTAAATGTGAAAGAAACTGCATGCACGGCCATCCTATCATCACTTTTTAATGGGCTTACAGTTAGTCATCATATAGTTCTTTGCTTGTTTGCAATGTTCTCTACTCAGAGATTTTGTATTTACTTTCCCAACAACAGCTGTATTATAAAAATACAAACTGGCAAAGTTTGAAAAAGATGTTTACACAAAAACCAAAAACTAGTATCATAAAGATAATATTTTTTCTATTAAATGATTATGTCAGTTTCAAGGCTATATTCCATTTATTTTTCAACTTTTATTTACTACATATGCCAAATGAAGATAAGAATACTTAATTGATAGCATAATTTTCTTCAAAACATTGAATTTTGAGACTCAAATATATTCAATATTTGCTATGAAATATTCAAGTAATTCACTATTCATCCATTCCCATTAAAATGTCAAATTCTCGCTTCTGCAGAAGCAAAAGGTGTTTTTGGAAGTTTGGGAATCCCTGCTTTATTAAATTATTCATGATATTATGCACTATGTATGGGAAGGTAGAAGCAGGGAAGAGGTACCAAAATTATTTTGTCAATTTGTACTCAATATTTATAGTATGCTTTTCCATAACATTTTTAGTTCAGTGATATGGTGAGCTAATTATAAATATGTAGCACATCTACTCTATATTTCCAAATTTATTTGACATCTGAGATAAAATTATGACATTTCATTCTATTAACACTCTTTTCTATGTGTAAAAGATGGTTTTCATCTGATATCATATCTGATACAATTGAGAAACTAATGATACAAATATATATATATATATATATATATATATATATATATATATATATATATATATATATATATATATATATATATATACACACAAAGGTGAATTGGTCAGACATGTGGGCTTTCTATCATGTATGTTGGAGTACCTGACTATGTCTCGCATTTATAGCATATCGATGGTTTTCAGCTATAGCACATTCATGCTATAGATGAAAACCATCGATTTGAGACATCTCACAAAAATTTAAAAATCTCAAATCTCTAAAACATTTTGACCCACCAGCATGTGCACAAAAGCTCTAGAACACCTCCATACGGGAGCAACAAGTATTGGCCATGAAAAAATCAATAACATTTCTAGAAAGTAAGAGGGATGGTGGCCAGACTGAATAAAATAAATGCTTCATTAACCCTTTGAGGATGGCGGCATTTCAGAACTACTATGGCCCAAAGGACAGAGCGTTTCGCTTCCAAACTGCTCACAAAGGATGGCATATTTTCCCCACAAACCTAACTATAGAAAAAAAAATCACTAAAAATCACCCGTTGAACACAGTATTCTACCTTTTTTAGGAATAAAGGAAATACTTATTTTCCATTAGATGTATACATTACGCATAAATTACTTTTTATTTAAGTATTAAAAATTTAAATGATTAAAAATGATTAATTAACTTGATTAAAATGGTTATTTGTTACACAGGAAAAATATCCAAATAATTGTACTCAATACTTTATATAGCTAATAGAAATCATGTACAATTTTTAAGAAGAAAATAGCTTTTTACTAATTAATATGCCTTTTACATATAATGTATTTCAAAACATGGATTCACACACATACCAACATTGTAATCTTTGCATTCATAAAAACTGTCCATGCACTCATCAGAAATACTAAAAATCCAAGAATTTTCACTATCTAATTTACTTTCTAACTATCCTGTTTGATTTACATGTGAGTATATTCTTCTATATGTAAAAAAGTTTTGACCCAGCCATTCTCTTGTCCGAAATAACCTAATAAATTCACTACTGCACATTCCTCTAAAACCCAAACTTGAAAGAAAATACTCTCTTATGTTTCAATATACTAATACAATCACTAAAATCGAAATGAGAACCCATACTTAATTATAGCATAGAGTGCAAGAAATGATCTGTTTGTTAATATTACAAAATGTTTTACCACTCCAGACCACATTTTACCACTCTAGATGAAGTGATGATTCATAGGGACCCCCTTATACCAAGGTCAAGTATCAGCAAAATACGTTATAAATGTTAGAATGGACATTTAGTGCCATTTAGTATTCAAATAAATTCACATTAAAACGTTCCACATGAAAACATACATTGGTGTCAGTCATCCTTTAAGATTAATTTCTTCTCGATGTGAATGCGTGAGTATCGTCCTTGAATGGAGTTTCACAGTTGACATGTGGATGAATTTGCCATCCGCAAAGGGTTATATAAAAAATAGTACACAAGTCACATGAAATATAGCAGTTATTATGTAAAACTAGTGCTTAAAATATGAATATAACACATTTTCTATTACATTGATTGTAATAAATGCTAAGTAATAAATATTGATGTTCTACCTTTGATTTCACTTTCACACATTTTCCGTCTATCCTCTAAGGCGTCTCTGTCATAATTGAGTCTTTTTAGGCAACTGACACCATATTGCAAACTGGTTCTGTGGAAGAATTCACATAAAATATCACTACCATGAAATTAAAAAGGTGCTTATTGGATGATTTTATAGATAGCAATATTGAAATACAGTTACAATATACTTTATCTTGACCAACTTGCCAATACCTTTCCAAAGTTAAAATTATGATTATAGATCTAAAAGTTTTATTTCCTATTGAATATTTTTGTCACTTACTATTTATATCTATCTTTTATAGTTTAGAAAATATTTTGAGTGAAAGTAAGCAAAATGAAGCAAAAACTTGCTCAGGCACAAACATTTTAGTTATTTTTTAATTCAAAATTATAAGAAAAAAATTAAAATTATTATAAATTAACTATAGCTCTACAAGAATGTAGTTAGTTTAGTTTTGGAATCTTTTTCTGTTGATTTTTACCACAGATAGAGAGTAGAAAGAGGAAGGTATCTAACTTTTTAAAATTTGATAAACAAATTAGAAGTAATTATAATATTTATGTAAAATTTATATATAATGTTTTATATAATCACGAATCTTACAAATTAGATCATCTATAAAAATCACAAATCTTCTTCCTTTTAGCATCTACGCTAAGAAAAAAAAATATTCAATAAACTAAACAAATGCTATTCATAACACTTTTTCCCATAGGTCAATAAACTGATACACAATCTTTTGTTGTGAATAACATCTATGGCTGGGGTATCTTCAGCTGAAATCGGAGAGTTCATAAAAATGTAAACTCCTTGAATGTTTATAATACTGAACCTAATAAATAAAACTAAATAATTTCTACTTGTTTTGTCAGAAATAGGGTACAGATTATGAATATATAAAAATAATTTCAATTTTTTTTTTTATAATTTTGAATTAAAAAAGAATAATTAAAGTGTTTCTGCCCGAGCAAGTTTTTGTTTCACTTTGCTTACTTTCACTCAAAATATCTTCTAAACTATAAAAGATAGATATAAATAGTAAGTGACAAAAGTATTCAATTAGAAATACAGCTTCTAGATCTATAATTTGTTTTTACTTTTTCTCTTAGTTCTCATAGTTTTCGAGGAATCATTTCATTAAATTGAAGAGGATTGAAAAATTTCAGTTTTTCAAGTTTGTAATGCTTATATCCCGGAAACTGAATTTGTAGCCCTTTGTAGGTCCTACAGGGATATATAATTTGTTTCAGATCTAGTTCTTAGTTTTTGAACTATAGTGGTTAAAATTTTTATATTTAAATATTTTGAACTTTTTTATAGGTTCTAACTTCGATATTTTAATATTTTAAACTGTTTTGAAAACGTCTAAAGAAAATAAACCACCCACAGAGAAAGATGTTATTCATGCAAAGAAGAATATTACATGGATTATTACAATTAGTTAACAGAAAAGTTTCATCAAAAATTGTATTTTACTTCTACTGTTTAAATTTTATAATTAAATGCTCTGCATTCAAATTTTTCCTAGTATAATATGACAATTTGTACACAAATTTTGTTTGCGGTTTTTGATTGAATATAAAAGCCCAAGCCCCCTTCCCCCCCTTATTTGCACAATCGCCACTGATGATGGATGTCTGACATCTAAAAGCAATGTGATCAAATGTGACTTTTATTATAACGTGTTCTTTCAAATTTAATGTTCCGATGTGTGTGTCACCATACATATCAATTTTAGCATTTATCTATCAATTTTGATCTCAAATAAGCATGAATTCAGCTGCAAAACAAGATTTTCCCTCCTTAAAAATGAAAATAACCCTTTTATTTTCATTTCAGATAAAATAATTCTCTATTCAATTTTTCATATTAGAAAAACTGCTTCCTTACTTTTTCATTTAGAGTTATTCTTTTAAAGATTTAAGATCTAAAGCTAAACTTTTACTTGATTTATGTTTTCATTTCAAGATTTCTTACCTGATTTATGCATAGGGGCCCATGGTTCTGGACTCTATAATTTTGCTATGAAAACTTTAAATAATTGAAAATATTATTCATGCATGATGTGTAATAAAATATCAGTAAAATTATTCTGTTATTTAAAAAAATGTTAGAATAAATAAATTTATATTCCTGTGATTTTTTGTAACTTGAATGCTGTATAATAAGATTTTCTAGTTAGCTTTAAATTTTACTTACAGTTGATGACACAAGTAAATTACAAAATATTTGATAATAGAGGGAGGAGGAGGTACAAAGGTAACACTAGGCCTTGAGACCTATTTTCAGTCATATTTACTTTTTGTATATATCTACTTTGATTAATTTTACTTTCGAATGAAAGCTTTTCTTTAAAATGCTTAGTCAGGATTACAAAATGAATAACTATACTTAACACGAATCACTTGTCACCAAGCATAAGTGATGAGGGTATAACAAAAATGAATAAAACTCTCAGAAATTTTAATTCGTACCTATGGAGGTTGTCAACCATTTTCAAGTGAATTCTAAGGTCTTTTTTTGTCAAATGATCCAACATCCTGGCATCCACCAGGCATTCCATGAAAGTTGATCGGTACTGTGGAAGTCCTAAAGCAGGCAACCATTCGTTGCCCATCCATTCGTGATTCATTTCTCCAAATGCTAAACTCTACAAAGAAAAAAAAATACATATTAAACACAATTTACACAGTAGCTGTTCTTCAGTTGGGAATGTGGTAGTGCTGCTAATACATTACATCTTAAACTAATCTAGATCTGTAACACAGCAATATAAAAAATTATATAACAGCATAATGATAAATGTTTCATTTATTGGTATACAAAGGGCATTCCCCTCATCATTTAAATCTCTACATATACACAAACATTAAACAGTCATTTACTTTGAAAGAAACAAACATACAATACAAATTAACAGTTTCTGAATTAAAAACATAAAACAAAGGATGTAGAATGCATGAGATATGAATAAAGCAATGGGGCTGCATTCTCTGCAGCACAATGTGCACATTATGCCTCGTTCATCCCGCTCTCTATGCATCACTCTGAGCATGTGAACCAAGCCTTTTAGGGGAGAAAAGAAGATGCGAATTCTGCAGCTTGAATGTGCCTTTCCCACCTGTTTTGGGGATACTTGTTGCATAAATTTTAGTCGAGGTATGAAAATTTTCATGACATCAGGATAAGCAAAGTATTGTAGTGAGTATGACTTGAAGTGATTGAATTCAAGCAACAGTGAAAAAAATAAAAATGAAGTTTATTACTCACTAAATCATATGATAATCGAAAGAATAAAAGCATACATCTTTAACTTTGATGCAGCTCACAAAAGGTTACATCAGACAAAATAATTGCTATAAATACCGAGGATAGCCGTAATATTTTGGCTATTAGCAAAACATAGGATAACACCAGCTATAAGTTTAAACATTATCAAGAGCTTCCACAACAAGCTCATTTTAAATTAACTCAGAGCAACAAGCTCTACAGCCAAAGCCAAAAACTTGCTAAAAGCGTATTATAAGCAACCAGCTCTCAGGTCAAAGCCAAAAGCTTGCTCAAGTGCCATTCCCGGCACCGGGCATTTATACTATCATAAATTATGATGCTTCCGGAGTATGCTAATTTCCAGTGATAATGAAAACTATCATAATCCGGTCAGCTATGATACAATCTGCAGGAACTCAAACGTAATTCAACTCGGACACTAAACAGAAAATCCGAAATCCAAACAGTTAACCAGAAATATCCAATACTTTAACTTTTGACTGTATCACTATCACGATACGTCATTTGTTTACGTTTATGGTGTCTAACAGAATGTGCCTTTCCCACCTGCTTTGGGGATACTCATAAGAAAATCGACCTTCCCACTTACTTTCCAGGCGCAAGAAATTATTTAGGAACATTCAACCTACATTCAGTGCCAATTCTATGCTGTAAAACTGTTCAAATAAGATTAGGAAATAAAAATATTTTTTAAATAAATTACAGGGGGTGTTGCAGCTCTGCAACACTTATAGACGAGCCACTACTGAATTTACAGCAAGTAAAACACAACAGAACCCTGGTAAGATGGTTGCAGTGCTATCAGAAACAAACTTCCCGATAGGTCTGTGTCTAAGGTGGCAGATTTTAATGGACAGAAGATTCCTAATGAGTAAATGCTCTAAAATAAATTTTAGTGCAAACATTTTTTTTTTTTTTAATAGTAAAAAAAATAAAAATAAACAAGAGATCTAAACATTTCAAGACCAGATATAATGAAGATGCAAGGTATGTTATGTAGAATGTTTGGTATGTTATAGAGGTCTTATAAATTTCAACTTTTTGTTTCACATTCATTTTATTAACTGTAAGAACTAAAATAAGATTACCTGGGAGCATAAAAGAATAAGTTTTTCATAAGTTATCAGATCCCAATTATTACTTTCTGTCATTGGAGAAGCTTCCCAGATAGTAGATAAACCATATATAGTACTGATCTAATGTCCAGCATATAAGAATACAATATATATTTTTAATTTTCCTTTTGCTGTTACACCCATACTTACAGTTCTAGAAGGTTTAGGTGCAGATGGGCTTGTCAGAGCAACCATTTCCTGAATAGCGAGTCTTAATTTTAAACGATGAAGAGGATTGCTGATTCCAATCTCCCTCTGAATTTCAGTGTCTGACAAGGCAGACATGATAGCACCACTTTTTACATTAGCTCGACAAGCCGCAACATACCAGGCTGGCATGCCAACCCAAAGCTAGAAGATAAAAATAACAAAGGTTTAAACAAGAAATATACTTTAACTACATCACAACACATTTCAGAATTTATGAAGTATATATTATATAGTTTTTTGAAAATAAACTTTACTTCCCAACAAAACGTTAAATAATAACGTTTAAAATATGCAAAAAATATGCCATACACAAACTTTATAGTATAAATAATAAAATACCAGGAATGCATAAATGTCAGAAACATATTTATTGTATCTGCACCTTTGTTATGCTGATTATTAATTGTACATATGTGTAGAGAGAGAGATTGAGAGAAGAGATATGTATGTGAGAATGTGCAATTATGTGTAGTATGCTATTCAACAATATTATTTTGTTATTATTCTTTAAACATTCTGAATAATCTATTGTGAGTATGTGAGTTCCTCATTCTCAAAATCTCGAAATGAAATCCTTGAATATTACCTAAATGTCTTATTTGTGGATCTAGTTATAAGTAATATTTTAAAGTACAAAATATTTGTTTACATGAAAATACTATAGTCGAATGCAAAATGAAAGAGTCAAATGGACTTGAATTCACCTCTAGCCATGCAACTATTGTAGGACCATTCCACAGAGCGAAAGGAGTTCCAGCTTTCATGGATTCTGCAAGAAGCTCATGCCTCACATGAGAAGAATGGAAGCTAAAATGAAAATGACACATTAAAATGGTATATTTAGATTTCATGTAAGAATATATTTGCTAGTGGTGTACACAGAAATTTTTTGATAAGAGCGCAAGATATTTTACTAGGTCCCTTCCACCCTTGGCTAGGTGCACTCATTATCTGAAGACCGTGTCCTAAGAGACACTCCTACCATCTAATTTTTCCTTTCTTTCCTGTAGAAATCTTATTTCCGCTCTTCTAAATTAATTGGCATGAAGGAAGAAATTGGGACTTGTCCCAATTTCATCCTAAATGATCTCCTTTTGCTCCCAATTGGCGGAGCCAATTTTTCGTTCTCTTCGAGAAACATTCATGCTAAATTCTTTTTATGATTCTTGTCCACCTTGTTAATTTGGAGATTAAAGGCAGCCAAAAATGGCTGACCTAGGAGCTCCTTAATGATTTCTTGAGAAGATATTTTACTTTACATAATTATTTATTACTTTAGAATTAATTTAACTGTGGCAATTAAAATCATTGATAATAAAAAATATATGCATTTATAGTTATAGTGGAATTAAGAAATGAAACATGAAAACATGATCCTCTCTTAAAATTGATTTATTAGCATGGTACTATCAGAATACAATTGCGTATATTGGACAGTCCGTCTCTTTCATAGTTTCAGAGCAGTCTGATCATTACATGCAAAGTTACACCTTTTTCAGAGAGAAGAATATAGTGTGGGCTAGTTAAGAATTATAAATCACACAACTCTAAGGAGTCAGTTTCTTCTAGAGCATTGGAAATATACAGTCCTTCCAGTTTCTATATTACAAAAATGTGATGGGGATGCAGTTAAGGATGGGAAAGTTTATCTTAGAAACATATTTTAGTCTTATAGTTATACAGCTTAATATTTCAGTCTCATAGTAATACAGCTTAAAGGTAGCGATTATACCCTGGTCTAATGGTTAAATCAAGGAAGTGGTATTAGGTGGCAAAAGATTACTTGAACATTTGAATGCTCTGATACCAAATGACTAGGCGCATTATCTACGACCAAAAGTACTTTAAAATCACGACATTGTTGCTCCATATATCTTTAAACTCCAGGAACAAAGCATTCTTCAAACCATTCAGAAATAGACCTGTTGTCATCCAGGCCTTTTTATTTGCCCTCCAATGAACTGGCAACTGTTGAATGTTTTTTCCTCTCAAAGCACGTGGCTTTAATGATCGGTTGATTAAAAGAGGCTTTAAAATTTTGTCACCAGAAGAGTTGCTACACAATAAAAAAGTCACCTGATCTCTAGCAACTTTAACCCCCCACTAGCAATTTTTTCAGATTTTGCTATACAAGTTCTGGCAGGCTTTTTTTTAGAATAGACCCGTTTCATTAGCATTGAAAATTTGGTCGGGAACATAGCCCCCATCTTCAATTATTTTGGCTAGTTTTACTGGAAAGCTTTTAGCAGCCTCTTAATCTGCTGATGCAATTTCTCCTTTAATTTTAAAATTATGAAATGCATTTCTTTTAAGAAATTCTGTTAGCCATCCATCACTAGCCGAAAATTCTTTTCTCTTATCTTGACGACTTGTTGATGGCTCTGATATCTGCACTTGCTTATAAATTCGTAGTGCCTTCTGCTTTATAATATTTCCATCTACAGGTATTCTCTTTTAAATAAATCCTTCATCCAAAGCGCTACACATTTTTCTATTTCTACTAACACTTCATCTCTAATGTATGACAATGTTTTGGAACTAAGTTTTGATGTGCAGATGACAGATTTCTGTATGGTATTCTCATTTTTCTTAATGGTTCTGATAGTGGTTTCATTCAAGCCAAAATCCTTGCCCACAGATGTTGCACCTTCACCTCTCGCAAGACGGTCCAAGATTTTTAATTTAACTTCTAAAGAAATGGCTTGCCTTTTACGAATCTTTAAAACTTTTGACATTTTGCTAAATGTTATCTAGGGTAAAAATTTTAGCTAGATAAAAATAACTTTTTTCACTTCGTAAGGTCAGAATGTTCAAATGTACAATTGATAGCACTATGTATGGCTGATAACACAAACAATTGATTAAATATTGTAAGCTAATAAATTTAAACAATTTAATGATGTAATATGTTATGTAAATGTCATACGAAATGGGTAGGTAAGAGTTATCGAATAAGGGGATTCCCCAGTAGTTACTGGGGGATCCCCTTATTTGATAACATTATAGCAGTGCACAGTGCCGCCTAATTTTTGAAGTGTGGTAAAAGAGTGAATTTTTTTTTATACATTGGTACCAAAGACTACAATTTATACTAGACAGCTCATGGTCACATACATAAGACAATGACTTTGAAATAGTGTTAGATCAAATAAATTTTTCAAAAAAGGAAGACTTTTTTGAACCGTGTGACTGCAAATTCGTGTAAAAAAGAGTTGGGTGTATATATAATAATAAAATTTAATTTCCATGATAAAAACTTCATCAGAACCTTTTAAAGTCCGATTCCAAACAAGTAGGCCTATGACATATGAACGTTGTCTCCCGTCCGTTTTGGGGGCACTCATTCTCATATGACAAGCTCCAGGCGTTCTTTTACTCCCAGTATGCAGCGTCCTCAAAACGGACGGGAAACCATGCACCCCTGTCTCTCAAGTGTCCTTGACCCACCATGCAATCAAAACAGTATCTGGCTTCTGCCCGTTATTTGAGCTGATTGTTTCATTAATCCCCCCCCCCTAACACATTTGTTATTAGATACTCTCTTCAATAACTAAAACAAAAAAACACTTTCAACTTAAAATCCTGTATTATAGTTTTAAACAATCCGTGTTACAAAATTATTTCTGAAAAGAGACATTTTTTGTCAAAAATGATTGGCCGTAATTCAAGAAGCGAGAAATAAACATCAAACAAAAATGTATGCATATTTTTTGATGACGCGATACACTGGTAGTCAGGGACATCGGGAGGGCAGTGACTTACAGAAGAATTTTGAAGTGCAAAGAAATTCGGAGTGTGAGATTGCGTAATTACTACTGCATAGTTTTAAGAGGGATTGCCTTGCGGGAAAAAAGACCCTTTAGACTTATGATTTTTTTTTTCTTTTTAGACTCTGCGTATAAGTCAACCTCCCCACTTTAAAGCTTTTTTCATGTCATAAATTTCTCGATTTATGCGAGAATATATGGTATGTTAATTGGGAAAGCTTAAAATTTCTGTATATATATGTATAATAGCAGTAAACTGGCATGAATTAATAGTAAGTGTAGTTAAAAACCATAAAGTAAAGATTTTGTTAAAATACAGTATAAAACAAATTAGTAACATGAGTGTGCATAAAGTCGCGGTATGTATTTATGCCAGTTGGTTTCAAAAACAAAAGGACAATCTTCTTTGGAACCAAAAAAAAACAGGGTAACTATTGCTTTTCTTGGTTTCTTTGATTCTAAATCCAGTTGATACTACAACTCAGAGTAAAAAAATTAAAATAATCGAAAAAAAATGAATTTTGGAAAAAGGCATTTTATGTATTGCTTATACAAAAAGTAATACAGGAGAAAACTTCATAATATAAGAAACTATATAATTTGTTGAATATTGTAGTATAAAAATTAATGGAAATAATATAAAAATGAAAATCATTATTCACACTTAGAAAAGATCAAAATAGTAGAATAACATTTACGTGGTTCAAAATATTAGAATCACCTTATTTAAAAAGAAAATCAAAAACAGTGACTGTTTAATATTTTGCAGCATCATCTTTACATTTTATAACAGCACAAACTATTTGGCAAGTTAGTCACAAGTGGTTCATAATGTTTTCTGCCCAGACATGACCATATCGATTTTAAGCTGGAAAAAAGATCAACTTTGTTTTTTGGCCCAATTTCTTGAAGTCTTTTCTTTATTATTCTCCACAAATTCTCGATTGGATTTAAATCTGGCGAATTAGCCACCCAGGGAAGTACGTTAATTTGGTGTTGTGTAAGCCAGTTCGTAGTGGAAAATGACCTGTGGCAAAATGCTAAATCATGTTGGAAAAAAAAGTCATCACCACATAAATCTTCCAATGATGGTATTATGAAATTCTCAAGGATTTCTTGATATATCTTACAGTTAATCCTTTCGTAAGTGACACATAGCCTTCCAGCTGGCTGCTAATTTCACTGATCGCTTCATGCATTCCTTGTAATATGCTTCTTGCTTCATTCGCCATACACAAACACCTTGTTCACCATAGATACACAGAACATACACTCATCACTGAACAATACCTTCTTCCAGTCATCCACACCCCCATAAAAGTCTTTTTTTGCACCACTTCACTCTCTCTTTTCTGTTTACTAGTAATGAGAGGCTTTATCTTTAGTACACGAGAATGAAATCCAAGTTTATGGAGCCGTCTTAGTGCTGCAGATTTACACACATCAACTCCATGTTCTTTCCACTTCGGATGCAAATACACTTCTAAAACGATTTTTCTTAGCAATATTCTTTAGCTTTCTATCATCCCTCTGAGTAGTTTTTGGCTTTTTGCCCACTATTCAGATGATTGTTTTCAAAATATCCATCATTAAAATACTGCTTTATTGCTCTACTAACACTTGATGGAGAATAATTTATGTAACTGGCGGTATATTACTGATTACGGCCTTATTTATGCAAATCAATAATACAATTCTTTGTAAACGCCATTATGTCAGACGAACGACCCATGTTTCACACTAAATGAACAAAAAAACACGAAAGTCAGACAGAAGCTAATTTTATGCTTAATGTATGCACTTTCTGAACCAATCAGGAAAATTCATAAGTATTCTAAATTTTTGAACCACCTATTTTAGAATTTTCTAATATTTTGAATAATGAAAATCATTATTAAAATCTACAATATTTGCTAGAAATTAAAACTTTTAAAGTTTTAATTTACTTTAATAACATGCACATTCATTAGAACATCAACTGTTGTTCTTTTTCAAATGTACTACGCTGAAATGAAGCTAAATGCAATTAAAATTACAAATGAAATGCCTTATTCTAATATTTTGACTCTGAGTTGTATTACGTTCTTCTTTAATGCCAGTAAATATTTTTACTTACAGATCTAGCAACATTACTATCAACTTTTCTCTGACAGCACAGTACTGCATAAACTCATTTATAAAAAGAAAAGTTTAAAGTTAAATTTTTTTCCCCAGGTTCATTAAAATTGATTTTCATACTTTTTGTTGGTTCTTCTACAGAATTCAGCTTTTTGGACAATGCTACCAGATGGAGGAGTGGGGTCCACTGGAGTGGAAGCTTCACTATCTGTAAAGCCTGAACCTGATTAGGGAAATAAAATATGCATGTTATACAGTGATAAATATGGAAACATTCAATATAAGGAAAATGACAAGCATATACTATTTTAACCCGAATATAATGCAATCAATTGCTTCTCAATCAATTATTTCTTATACATTGATTTGCGTTATATTTGAGTACTAATTTAAAAAGTATCTTAAAGTCCACTTAATTTTCTCGTACATTCATATTTCCTAATGTTTAGGTCACAATGTGTAAGAATCTTTTTAAATATGAAAGAAAAAAAAGAGTATTTCTTTTTTCAGACTTCATATCAAGATATTCTTTTAAAATATTTTTAAAAAAAAATCTTAAAAAGCTTAATTTTTTTTTCAATATGCATTAATTTTAATTTATTAGGATAAAATATTTTAATACATCTGTACTATGATACCTTATTTGTTTTGAAAAATGAACAAACAATAGATATAACAACAATTTTCTTGCAGTCCAAAGCATCTCATTGTAGTCAAGTTCAATTATATTTTTTTCCCCACATCAAGTGAATATCCATATATGTAGAGTATGGTTTGTGTTTATTCGAAGGTGGCATTTGTAAATCTGAATCCACAGTTTGTGATTCTCTACCAGAAAATGTGCAAACATTCTCTAAAATTAAATTCTTCACATGGTTTAGTTCGGAGGGTACGGTCCCTGTGGATGCCTCCCCCACTGGGTTCCGGTCTAAATTGGGTGGCACTTCCCGACCGTCCAAACAGTTACCTTACACCTTTCTGGTAGGTCGGACGGTCTGGGTTTCAACAACAACAACATGGTTTAGTTCAGTTTTTGAAGCACATATACACAATGAAGTTAACTTTCAAAATAAAAGAGAAAATTGATAAAGCAGAGGAGTCAGTAAAAAAAATATAGAGGAGAAAAACAAAGATTAGTGGTATGTATAGAAGTAAGAATATATGGATTATACTTCTCGAGAAATTCATAAAAGTACTGTAAAAATAATGTTCTAAATAACACTCTTTTCAGCATGGATAAATGATATAAAATGGTATGCACTTCATTTGAATGTTCCTTTTATCACATTATATTCATAAAATGAGCATACAGAAATTGAAAAAAAAAATTGATTGTAAGAAAACACTTTTTTTTAAAGAATAGATTTTCCCTTTTTTTTGCTATTTGCTGGGGCAAACAGCTTCACTTTGATACTTTTCACAATTATTGTATGCAGTGCTGTAGTTGTAAAAAAAAACAGAGGGTATACCATGGATGCCCACAGAATTTTTTCCAGGGGGGAGGCGAAACGTGTACTTACTACTTACACTTTCTGGGGGGAGGGGGGAGAGAAACAAGTACACATGCACATACATATATATATATAGGAAATCCGTAAGCCAGGGGGCGAACCACCCCCTTGCCCCCACTCCCTCCGGGCGCCTATGGAGTATACTCGAAGGACTGGGGGAAATGTTCGAATTAATTGAAGTTCAAATTATCGAGAAAAAAAAAACAGACTATTAATTTTACATTACAGGAAAGGAATTGGGGAACTTTGAAGAAACTTCGACTTAAGCAAAAATTCGTGTTTACAAGGTTCGAGTTATTGGGAGTTTTACTGCATTTATGCAAAGCAAAATATGCAGACTAGCATCGAGTGATATTCAAATTTGAAAATCTCACTATATTAATATTTAACTATGGTATAAAATAATTACAGGAAATGTTAAGAGAAAAATATTTAAACCCATATAAAGTAGGATGTAATTTTGTTTTACTTTAACAAATTTTAAGGCCTACCGCTATCATTTTCATTGAAATATTTTCCAAACTGCTTGACGAGAGAAATCCGTCTCTGTGTCTTTTTTTGTAGAGCATGCTCTTGATCTATTGTCAACTGAAGAGCGATGGTTGGCCAACAAAAAGAATTTACAAATTTTTCCAGTTGGAAGTGTTCTATAGGTAGGCCATTTGCATTAATAAACATTAGATTGGAAACGTTTTAAATCAATAAAGATGATCTCAAATCTGTTACTACGTTGTTCATTAAGCAAAGCATTTTGCAAAGCGTGTACGTAGTTTTTAAGAAAAAGCAGAGGGTATACGGAATTTGCTGGAAAAACCAGAGGGTATACAGCGTATACTGCTGTATACCCTCCACTACAGCCCTGATTGTATGCGATACCCTGTCAAATGTGCAATTTGAGCTCCCCATTTTAAAAGCTCCCAATATAAGAATTTGCAAATAATAATAATAACTCTGTGCAAAGACAACCCCATATATCAGTGCTAAAGGCTAATTAAATTAACCCCCAGTCAGAGTCAATATGAGTAAAAAAAAAAAAAAAATGTGAAATTGAGGGTTATAAGAACGTAGCAACAATAGATTCAGACCTAACCAACCAGAAAACAGTAGAATAAAATACATGTTACTGGGATACTGATGACAAGATGTAGTGGGAAAAGTGAGCCATTTGTTGGCTCACTTAGATTCCCTTGAGCTTTAAAAATAAATAAAAAGCAAAGAGAATGGCACCAAATATATATTTAGAACGATGTGCCTTTTTTGATCATGACTGTATACAGGGTGATTAACAAAAGATGAAAGATTTTATGAGGTTGTAGTACACACAAGGATTTTTCGTCATAGTTTACTGGGTCAGAAATGAAACGTAAAAGCGTTACAGGGTAATTACTCGTTAGGAAGAGCCCATAGCTTGGTCCTTACAATCGTCCGATCTGTTGCATCTTGACTTCTTTTTGTGGGGGATATCTTAAGAATCTCGCCTATGACACTCCCCTTGAATCTGAAGAGGAACTCATTGCCAGAATTTTGGCTGCTTCTGCCAAAGTGTGTGACATGCCTGATCTATTCAAGAGAGTTCGCCAATCCCTCCATCGCAACTGTGAGATGTGCATTCAAGTTGACGGTCGCTCTTTTGAGCCATTACTATAATTATTGTTTATTCAATGTCATTTAATAACTTGAATAAACAATAATTATAGTAATGGCTCAAACTAAGTCATTCTTGTGTTTTCGCCTCACCTCAATAATCTGCTGATCAATGATGTTAAAATTCCATATATAGACATAGATAAAAATTCTCTACAACCAACAGGTTTCACCTGCTGCTCACTGGCACCTTTACATTTCATTTCTGACCTGGTAAACTATGATGAAAAATACTTGTTGTGTACTACCACTTCGTAAAGTTTGGCTCATCTTTTTTTAATCACCCTGTATATATGCACCATACATGAGTAATTTCAATATCTGAAACCTGTACTGCTCAAATAAATATTTATCAAATTAGTGCTTTTGCACATGTGGCTCAATGACAAAGGGATTTGTAGAACTAGTGCCTGGCTTGCACCCACCTGAATTCCTGCATCACTGAATCTCAGCAAAATCTTCTGGTGGGTGGCACTTTTAACTAAATATTCATTGTAATGCTGAAATACTTTTTGGTCAGTTGTACTGTTATTTTGGTAATTGTAAATCAGCTTAATTTTTTTTTCTTAATTTTAACTCTTTTAACTAAAAAATAAGTTTGTGCCAGATCAATAAAAATTCCATAGCAGTAGCTAGAAGAAAAATATTCTGCTTTAACCATAATTTTAAATAAGAGTTTTACCCATACAAATAAAATCTTAATAAATACATCAAAGCAATGAATGCATAATTTATCTATCTTTTAACAAAACACCACCCTTTAAATGACACATTTTATTTCTTTGTAAAGTAAAACAAAATTACAAAAACCCACATTATTCGAGGTACAGAATTTTACAGCAGATGTAAAATGTAAGAAAAATTAATTAAAATGTTCACAATTTTATTGCATTAAAAAAGTTTATAATTTGAAATTTATTCACTATTGGAATTTAATTTAGCTTTTCAAGGAATATGAATTTTTGGAATTTATTATGAATGCTCCATGAATTTTGTTATTTATTTTCCACGAATTCTTGCCTAGTTATACATATAACACAAAAACAGCAACATTGTTAATTATTACTATTATCTCCATTGAAACCTTTGAGCATTGTGGTGTAATTGATAATGTGGAGTCTTATACGATGCATTTCGGCATGACCTGCTTTTTAGACAGAGATTTGCCACTGATTATCCTGTATATTATATGCAAACACTTTTCATTTTAATGGAACTCTTCTTCTGATCATTACCTTGCACCATAAGCTCTTTATTGAGAGCCTCCTTTGATTTAACCTTTTCTTTTTTGCTAAAAAACCGCCCCAGGGATGATTTGAAGCCTTTTTTCTTTGCAGCTGCCTTGTGCAATGAATCTTGTGATGAATTCACAGAACTGATGGGAGAGGTAGCATTGAGTAGGCCGCTGTTCACAGTAGGTCTAAAAGGTGATGTGTTGCTAAAGGATAGAGCAAACAGTCAGTCAAAAGTAACAATTCATTATATTTTTCATCACATTATAATTAAAATAGCATTGATAATAAATGGGAGAGGTAGCATTGAGTAGGCTACTGTTCACAATAGGTCTGAAAGGTGATGTGTGCAAACAGTCAGTCAACAGTAACAATTCATTATATTTTTTCATCATATTATAATTAAAGTAGCGTTGATAATGAGCCCACATTTAACAAAATTTCAGATTTAATGAGGAAATTATTAACTTCCTCATAAAATCTTTACTTAATTTTTTTCATCTTTAAAATCTTTACTTCATTTATGAATGAATGTAAAAATCGGAAAGAGGGTATGGGGGTAGACTGTGTCTCACATCAGAAGATCTAAGCATCAGACATTCTCAAAGGAATGCATTGCATTCACTTATAACCCCAGAAATTGTATAAATAACAAATTTTCATCTACAATAGTCACTGAGTTAAAAATGGAGATTTTGAATAAGGTTCTTGCAAATGCCTTGATGAAAGGGAGTTAGAGCTATGTTCATAAGGAAAGGAACATTCCCAATGGATGATAAAAGATTTTAAATGTGGTACTTAAACCATTAGCCTCAACTATAATTTCTTCTTTAAAGGTATATTAATAGGCTTCTAGGTTATTAGAGGGGGGGGGGAATTAACAATTATATAAATAAGTATTCATTCTACAGTTTTATATAACTTTTATATAGGCCTCTGAGGGGTAGAATCTCAAACTCCTGAGCACGATCTTACTGGCTGTTCCTAAATTCTATATAAATTTGCTATGTAAAACTATCATAGTGAGCATCTGCAATTAAAGAGCAAATTAATGGATCTAGGATGGCTGGTTATAATCAGGCTTCATTGTATAAAATAATACAGGGGGTAGTAAGTAGATTGAGACACCACCATTAATATTCTGAAAACATTGATGTAACCACTAATGTTTTAACATGTTACTGATTGCATCAATGTTGGTTCACCAATGGCATTGATGACATGTTTAGCATCTACACTGTTAAAACGTATGTAGTCATGTATCATTTAAATCCAGTATTTTCCCCAATCTCTTAAAAATTATGATTGCTGTGGTTGTTTAATGAAATCACTATTTCTATTGAAAAAAACCTATTAACTATTTCAAAATAATAATAAAAAATTGAAAACATTTTTATTTATTTGCAAAGAGCACCTAAAAATGGGGCCAAAGAGGCCTTGCTGAATTTGCACAGTTATTCTTTACTTTACTGCTGGTAACCATATCTATATTTTGAGCTTTTAAGCCCAAAGGTAGTCATGGAAATGACATGGAGCAGATTACTTTCTCCAATACTTGATTTGAAGAAAATTATACATCTTGCTTCAGAACGAAATGAAATGTCTTTTATTCTTCAAAAAATGTTTATTAGTCAGATCTATAATAAGGTAAGCAATTTCAATTCAAATTATCTGATATAAATAATGAAATTAATAGAAAAATAAATGTAACAAATAGTTGGTAAATTTTGAATTATGTTTTACCACTTGCTGCCATAAAGTAAAGATGACAAAATTATTGATATTTCAATTACTTAAGGATCCGTTTTATTTTGGTAATTTTTTACAATTTATATATTCCTGCAGATACTCCCTTTGAGAATATCTTCAGTCTATTGGGAGTGTCTACCAAATTTGGAGAACACCCTTTACAGGCAGGTTTTCTGTTTATAATATATTTCTGTTTATGCTTAATTAATTACCGGAAAAAGATAAAAAAAATATGGTATAGAAACATCTCATGTGATACTATTTAAGTATATATTCAGTGAAACTTCACATTTTTGTAAAATGATATACAAATGGTACCAGGATGTTTTTAGATTTTTATGTGAAACTAACTTTGTATAATGAGAACAGTGATTCTTATACTTATTTATTTTGAGGGTAATTAAATATTTTACTGTAAAATGTGAATCAGTAGAATCATATTTATTACTATAAAAATCATTATTTCTAATAAAAAAAGAACTTACCTGAGCAAGTCAGGAGGAACTGTTGAGGATGAAGAGGTTGGCTGTGACACCGAACTGGGGAGGGAGCTTTACAATCCAAAAGCAGCACAAAGAAAAGATACAACTTACAATGGAAACAAAACTAATGTGGCTCCAATGGGTAGTTAATTTCAACCTACAGAAATTCACCTATTAATGTGAAATCTAAAACCAAGTAACAGGGGTTGCAAATAGTTTTTTGACATTCCCAGGTGGATTTAAAGTTAAACAATTTATAGGTGAGCACAAAATTTTACTAACTGAACTCAATTACACAATTTTCAATAATATTAACAAATTTACCAAAATTTGTTGACTGATTTACTGAAATTCAGTGTCACTGACCAAAAACTGGTTTTATGCAAAATTGTGAATTAGATGCATTGTACAATCATTGTAATTATACAGAAATGGAAGAAAATTTTCCTGAGTTTTCTGTTGTACTCCCTTGCTGTACTGTCCATACTGTTGCACTAAAAAAAAAACAGGAAAACCTTCTAAAATACATCTGTACATACTACTTTAAGGGCATTACACAAAGGAATGGCATGCTATAAAGTTACTTTGAAACATAGAGAATAATAAAGCAACTAAATACTGAATATTTGATCGTTGGTATAAATGTTAATTGTGAATTTTTCATGAAAAATTTCACAGTAATTAATATGCAAGAATAAAAGTAATAGTGGAGAGAAACGAGTAGATGATTGTCTAAAAGAAAGAAATAACTATTACTGGCAAGTTTTGAACCAGTAACCTTTGTATTGGCATCCTGATGACTCTACCATTGAACCACAGAGATACATTTCAAAACATGAGCACAGAATAGAAAGACAGCTGCTGACTCCCACAAATAATTTACACAAATAAATATGGATGTCACAACAGCAAGTCTAAGGTTGATTGTTCAACTAGGTATGACAGTTTTTTTTCCTTTTATATAGAGACAATTTGCTCTTGAATTTCTATACAATTTTTCTATTGCTGACTAAATTTGAATGCCATTGCAGGAAAAAGTGTCATCTAAAATGTAAATTAAAATTTTAAACAGTACGGAAAACTTGAGATGTTTGATCATACTGGAGGTTTACCACATCCTCTTTATTTTATTATTAACAATGTATTCCTCCATAAAGACATACATGATGGGCAGGCCCGGTTTAAGGCGTGGGCGGCGTGGGCAATTGCCCACAGCGGCCGAATTAGGGGCGGCCATTCGGAAGTGAAATTAGGTGTAGTAAGAATTACTTTTGTGGTCGTATTAAAAAATTTTTGAACCAATTTTGTGCCACTTTAATATAAACGAATTTATTTTTTCAGATAGTATTAAAATATAAAAAGGATAAACTCGTTTTTCTCCCATAATTATATCTTTTTTGAAGCAATGTACAGATCTACTTGAAAGTACATACGCTCAAACACTTGAGAGATTACTAGATTTTAAACAACTTGCAGCTGGGTGCAGCCTGCAATCCCTTAGGGGACTTTGCTTTCCCCAAATCCTAGGAAAAACCCAAGGAGCGATTCTCAGAATTTTTTCCTGGTTTCAAATTCAAATTGCAAACACATGGATACGGTCTCTGTGATCGCACTTCTAAAAGGAAGGGAGGGAGGAGATTAGTCCAGATGGTCATTCTTTTGATCGTCTACCGTTTTAGATCATTTAGGTATTCAGCCTAGCTGGATGGAGGCCATGCAGATAACAAACACAGTGACTAGAAGTAAAAATCTACTTCTTAGTGTTCAAAGTGTTGTGTTATGCTGTTGTGCGACATTCACAAATCCATCGACAACTATGGCTGTCTTTTAAGTTCTAACTATTGGGGTAAACTTTTCTTTCAATTATTTAAAATATTTTTGCAAAATTTCTTAATTGACTACATTTTTTGTCAATTTTTAATGTGTTTCAACAAATAAAATTAATTTGGTACTGAATTTAGTCTATGACATTAGCCCCAGAATAATACTGATAAAAGAATAATTTTTTCATGTTTTTATCCAAAATACTATGCCCCGTGGCTGTTCTATGAGGAATTTCAGAGGCAAATAATTAAGCAATAGTGTAAAATGATCTTAATTTTATATTTTTTCCAGTTTCAATCCAAAACGAAAAATAAAATGGTACAAAATATTTTTGCGAAGTAAAATATTCTTTTATGAATATTTGCATGAAAGTGCAAAAGTTGTTTATAAATTGTTAGAGCTGTTTTATAAATTAATAAATATAGACTCAATCTGAGAATTATACATATTCTTTTGCTCATGCATACAAATTTCTGTCTAGATATACGTTCAATAATCTGTAAATACTATTTTTTTTGCATAATTACACTTTTAGTTATAATTACAATTTAATACACTTTTAAGTAAAATGTTAATTAAACAATCTTAAAATTTGTAATATACATTTTGATATTGTGATTTTTTTTTATACTACTCAAACAATTCATTTAATATCCCCATGTTCTAGTCAACATTCGATTTATTATTATTCTTATATAAAGTTGTATTGTATGATATGTGGTATTTTTTGTCTATTTTTTTTTTTTTTTCGAAACCGAGAAAAAATTAAACATTGACGGTCCTCTTTTCCAACGAAGTGTTTTTTTTAATTCTTAATACACCCTATTTTTATTACCCCACTCGAAAGTTCATATTTTTTAATTTCTAATCTCCCCCCCCCCCCTCATATCCTTTTTTTAATGAATTTGGAAGCATTTGGATATTTCCTTGTGTTACTGTTGGGCCCATATATCTCTAAATTATTTTCAGATGTTTTCGCTTGTTATTTTTTTTAAAATTATGAAAACAATTGCAAAACATTGACGAAAACATTGCATTTTTTACCGTCTTGTTCTCTAATGATTGCAAATATGATTTTTCCCCCTCTCTTAGTTTTGTTATGCACTTTATCTTTCGGTAGAAAATTAGAATATTTTTAATTTTTACCCCCTCCACCTTTCTTTCCTAATTGTTGTCCCTTTTTCTATTCTATATATTTTTCCTGCTTTTGGATTAGGTTTTGTATCTTCGAACATATTTTTTATATATTTTCATACACTTGTCACAAACTCAGGAACATTTTAAACATTACATTTCAATCGTCTTCACCCACAGTGAATCTATAATAATAAAAAGAAGAATCTATCTGTTTGTTTGTCCACAATGCCGACCGATATCTATCTCATTGAATTTTTTCACACAGTCGCATCTCCCGGCCATCCAAATAGTTTCTCTAAGTCCTCGGACGAGACGGATGGTCTGGGCTTTCGACACAGTCGCATCTGGGGGGCGCGGTAGCCCATTGGTTAGCGCGCTGGAGTTGCATTCGGTAGGCCCGGGTTCGATTCCAGCCACTGCCAAAAACTGTCGCCGTGTTCACGCGGAGTACGATCACGTTAAACATGTGGGTCCGTAAGTCCTTCCAAGAGGTTGGTGGTAGGGGAAGGAGGGTACGGTCCCTGTGGATGCCTCCCCCACTGGGTTCCGGTCTAAATTGGGTGGCACTTCCCGGCCGTCCAAACAGTTACCTTACATCTTTCTGGTAGGTCGGACGGTCTGAGTCTCAACAACAACACAGTCGCATCTATATCTGAATTAATGCATCTCGAAGGCCTTTTACCAAAATTTACATTCGAATTTTAACGAATTTGTAAATTCCAAAATCAGATAATCTTCAGCTACCGATATGACCTAGCAGCTTCGTAACGATCTAACGCCACGTTCATCTCCTAGAGGTTATTAATCTATCATTCATTTATATTCTGCATTACGGAGAGAGTTTACTTTCTTTTCGCTTTGCGGATAGCGTACTGGTAATTTGGCGTCGGTTCAGGATTTGAAGAAAATTGAGTAGTGTTATTACTTTTCCTTATATACATAATGTATAAGGAAAGTATTGTGACGGGATCGAAAATTTGAATTCGAGTTTTCGACGGGAGAGCACGTTTCAAGCACAGACTACTATACAGACCTGTCACTCTCGATAGTTTCGTTTTCGCGGCGGCCATTAGAGATAGACCAAACATTGGGTTGGCGCGCTCTTGGCGATGGTCTGGTTTGTTCCGAGCGCTTGGCGATAGTCTGGTTTGGTTCCAAGACGATTTTCAATGTTATAACCCTATTTCGCTCGGCGAAAACTTAGAACAACAGACTAGCGTGGTTTGAGTAACGTGAAAAAGGATTATTTGTTAAGTGTTTAGATCATTTCATAGAAATGGATTGATAAAAGAAAACTGGTTGCGTTACAGGGTATGTAATTTATGTTTATTAAAATTGAAATAATTTTAGTTATCACCATTTTACATACGTGTTCATTATAAGTATACACGTGTTCATATAAGTATACACGTGTTCATATAAGTATATTAGTGCTGTGTTATTACTGCCGGATAAGACTAAATTTTAAGAGGTAGTGGTATAATTAGTTAAAAAATATTTTCCGTATTTTTATAAAATGTGAAATAATTGATATTTGGATAGCTTTTTCTTAGTTGAATGTGATATAGTATGTGTATATATTTATGTAAAATTTTTATTAAGTGCCTTATGGTGGAAAATCCCCCCCCCCCTCGGGTAATTAATGATTGAGTTCCACAACTTTGATAGTGCATTTATGTAAATTTGATATTTACTATATGAATATTTTTATATTTAAAAAAAAAGTCTATTATCAGTATCCCAGAACAAATTAAGGATCAAGTAATTAACGATCAACACGCTAGTATACTTTTTAGACTGAAAATATTATATAATATTTCAGTCTTTTGAGTATGTTAGCTTGTAATTTTTTGTGCATTATGTTTTATAGTGAGACAATGCAATGTGTGTATTTTTTAATCTATTTTATGATTATTTGAATTAAATATATAACTATGTTTATTTAAATATTCTTAAACTAATGAATATATTTATGTTGCAGATTAATGTATTTTTAAATCCTGATCCTTTCTATAGTTTCAAAAATTATAAAAGTACAGTCCTCAACATTTTGTTCCCCTCCCGTTTAAAAAAAAATCGCCAAGCGAGCGATAGCGCGCCAAATCTGGCAGACGCATCGTAGTTCAGTTGGTCCAACTCACAAACTCTAGTGTCTATGCGACATCCCATGTTAAAAATGTTGCCATAGGGTCCTATGGGAGTGAACCTTCTGAATATAGTATTCTGTGGTTTCAAGCAACCCTGATCACGAATCGAACATTTTTGAGGTGATGTCTGTGTGTGTGTGTCAGTGAGCCTTTGGAGACGATATCTCACGAACGAATGGAGCGATTCGAATGAAATTTGGTACAAAAATCACAATCCGTGAATACTGGAAGCCTATTGTTTTAAAACACAATCGAATGTTCAGAACCTGCCTAAATATTCAAGTGAAATTTTGAAAAAATCATTAAAAAAGCAAAACCTTTAATAAAGTTACGCAAATAGAGATTTCTTATGTAATTTTTCCTTAGAAAACGATTGACATAAACTTTAGAACGCTAGTATGAACCGTTCTCGAGATATTGCACATTTTTGAAATAAATTTATCAAAAAAATCCCATAAATTAAAAATAAATATTAACTGTTGAGAAACATGTTTACTTTTAATATGTAATATCATGCGATAAATTTGATGACATCATTCTCATGGATCTAAGTCGTTCTATTCACGAGAAAAGATACTTTGAGTAATACTTTTGTATTTGAACGCCAATAGTCATTTATCTGCTGTAAGAATAACTTATTTTTCCATCTATAACGCTTGGCGAGATTTTGGCAACGAATTTAGCGGAATGTCGCCAACTTGGCGACACTTTTAAATGTTGCCAAATTAACGAAAATCTCGCCAAATGGATAAAAATGACGCTAAATCAATGAAAATAACGACTAATTGAAGAAAATTCAATGTCTTGGAAAGTAATATAGGTATCTACTATAAGAATAACATTTTTTTAAATTGTGAATGTAATAAATTCATTGCATTACTTAAAGAAAGTCATGTGTTGCCCATATCAGATTTTTTATAAATGTATTAAGTAACGGGGGTTTATTTTCTTCCCGGTCAACACCGGGTAATTCGTTCCAGTGATACAATAAAACAAATGTTAAATTAGTCAAAGTGTAAAATTTTGTTGTAATTTGGATAGTATTCCATTATTATGTATATTTCCGTATGTATATTTCCACGTATATTTTCGTATGTATATTTCTACCTATTTTGTTCAAACCTCACCAATCAATAAGCATCCTTAGAATCCCCATATTCATTTGACATCCTAATTTTTTTTAAACAAAACAAAATATGTCGTACTTGTGCACCAATATTTCACAAAAGAGTAAGTAACCAAACTGAGTTGCAACAATCGTGGCATTTCAAATATTAAAGCTTTCCCACCCATTGGAAAACTTGGTTTTTGAAGTATAGTGGTTATAATTTCGATATGTTAAAATATCGAAATTATAACCACTATACTTCAAAAACCAAGAAAGTGACCCAAAATCCAATTATATACACTTGTAGGATTTCTAAAGAGCAATAAATTCATACTAATTGTTTATAGTTATCACTTTTAGTTTTTAAGCTATAAGCATTACAACCTTGAAGTACTTCAAATTTTCAAACTTCTTCCACTTGACAAGATGATTACTCGAAAACCATAAAAGTTTTTTTAAATATACATATAAATTCAGAAACTAAAACTTTCCTTATACATATTTTTATCACTTAATAATTTTATCGATCGTTTATACTTTCGTAGATATTTCGAGTGAAAGTATGAAACATGGAAAAAACCTCATTTTTATGTTTCAAAGTTTAAGCCTCCCCTCACTACCGAAAAAAAAATAGAGTTCTATCCAAAATCCAATTATATATACCTGTAGGGCTTTCACAGAGCTACAAATTCATGCTTATTGTTTAAAGCTAGTTTTTTAGGTTTTTGAGATGTTATTAACTTGAAAAATGGAAAAATTTCAATCTTTTTCAATTTGGCAAGACGATTACTCAAGAACTATAAAAGCTTTTCTTAATAATAAATATAAATTTTGATACTAAATTTCCTAGTACGTATTTTTGTCATTTACTATTTATATCTTTATTTTATAGTTTAAAATGAAAACAAGAATAATAAAAACACTCGCTCGGGCAGACACTTTTTGTTTTCTAAAAAAAAGTTCTGAATATTAAAATATTGAAATTATTATAATAAGCGCCCAAAAGGCTTGCATTTTTCGTAACGCTTTGTTTCCCCTACACAGAAACCCCAAACATAGATGTTATTCACGTAAACTTACATTTAATATGATTGTTTATTTAATATTTTTGAATGCCGTTTTTTTTTATGATTTAAAAGAAGTTTGAAAATTTGCGACCTTCCGCGTGTTCATTTTCCTTTAATCATAAATTTTGTTCACTTCACTCCATTCATTCTAGAAATTTTGTCTCTCTAGACTCCTATACACATCCATATATACATTACACTCACGCACAGACCAGACATCCCTTTAAAATAATTGATGTGGGTTAAAGGATGCCCAAAACGTATATTCATCCGTCGAAAATTCGAGTTTACGACCCCACCATTATATTTTCCTATACATCATTTGTGTGCAGGGAAATTGCAAATAAAGTCCAAAATTCAGTTATGTATTATAAATTACTGCTGCATTATGCATGTATGCATGTAGAAAGAAATGTAAGGCATTACATTTTCTAAACCGCTAATTAAAGCTCGAAATTTAGATGAGAATAAAATTTGATAGGTCAATGAAATAAAATAATTTGCGTAAGGTGATGGCGATTCTGTTTCTAAGGGAGATTATTCTCTCCTGCTCTTGCCTATCTAAGATGCTTTGCTCTTAATTGCCTTCTCGTATAATCACGAAAAAAGTCCAGTCTTCATCCACACACCTATGCGTCGGTCATCAGTACTGACGAAGCGGAATTTGTCTCTAAATATGCCTCCAATCGCACACTGTCTAGTTTGACCGAGCTAAACACCAATTCAGACGTCTCTGCCTATGTTAAGGGATCAGTGGTAGGCGCGTTAATGGACGTCGACAGTTGATCCCATCAGTCGTCTCCGAATAATATACATTGATACAGGATTCACGGGTGATGGCTGATAAGATTCGAATGTCTGATAACCATGCTATTGGTGTAGATGTAACTCCTCTCTTGACTGCACGATCCACTCCAGCAGTTGTCTGTCTGGGGCATTCTAAGCCTCTGCGACAGTTACATTGGTCTTCATTGATCCACTATTTCCATCACCGAGCAACTACCATATCGTTCTGGCCAAGATAGCGACTGATACGTCTGTTGGACCAGTTTCCCTTGGGCCATTGATGCGACTTCTCTCTAAATCCGACAATTGTTCGTAGTGCTGTCGAGTATGTCTCAAAGGCATCTTTGTACACAATTTTCAGTATCAAAGCAGAAAATCCAGTTTCAGTTGCTCGTAAGTAAGAACATTAGACGTTATAAATGCTGCACTATACGTCATTCCCATGCGTGTTGCATGAGCCCTATAACGTCATTGGCGTTGACAGTTTGATCATTTGCATACCTCTTAAAACGAAATTTGCATGCCCAGTTTCGTAGCTGTAGCTCAATATATATATATATATATATATATATATTTATATATATATATATATATATTTATATATATATATATATATATATATATATATATATATATATATATATATATATATATATATATTTATATATATATATATATATATATATATATATGAAAGACGGCTCCAAACTGTCTTGCCCACACACGAAAATATCCTTGAGCCGGCCCTGATGATGGGAACACAATATGCACTTCTGTTTATTTGTTACTTGCACCGAAAGCATAGAAAATAGTAACTCTTTTATATCAAAGTATAACCTATTATTAGCAATAAAGACCTATGTCTGTTGTGAACAATCATAATAGAAATGTTTTGGTTATTTGGTGTACTTTAGAAAATGCTTAAAAAGGCAACATATAAAATTAGAACTTATTGAAGCAAAGTGAGTTCTAAGTGTAGCTTCTTTAACATTGACTCAAATTTGATTATGTGCAAAAGTTCTGTTGACATAGCAAAATTCGACTTCTGTTTATTTATTACTTGCACTGAAAGCATAGAAAATACTAACTCTTTTATATCAAAGTATAACCTATTATTAGCAATAAAGACCTATGTCTGTTGTGAACAATCATAATAGAAATGTTTTGGTTATTTGGTGTACTTTAGAAAATGTTTAAAAAGACAACATATAAAATTAGAACTTATTGAAGCAAAGTGAGTTCTAAGTGTAGCTTCTTTAACATTGACTCAAATTTGATTATGTGCAAAAGTTCTGTTGACATAGCAAAATTCAACCAATTCAAATAAAATTTTGTACATAGCTTGAACTAATTATGTTTTAGGTTATGACGAAGCTCGAATTTATTATTTCAATCTATGTACTGAAATATTTGAGGTCAAAAGTCAGATAATGTTAAGTTGATAAAGAAATAATAATTAAAAAAAATTATGCACCAAACAGAATTTTCTATTTGTTTGGTATAACTTGTACATGTTAGTAGGCTGTCTTGTACATTAATTATTTAATATTTTGAGTTTTCCACTACTTTCATGAAATAAACATATCAGTTACTAAACATGTGATTAGATATTCTGCTTTCTTCAGTTTCGGGTCACGAGAGACAGCCTAGTGTGATAATTTTTATCATGTGCTTTTTATACTTTTCTTCAAAAGAGTGAAGAATGATTTAATTTTAGCAGGTTTTATCCTTGTTGTGACATAAAAATAATAAAACCGAACTAATCTAAACTAAAAATATTCTAAAATTAAAGAAAAATACCTTCGGTAGTCTTCGGGATTTTGAGGTAATGACTGAGCGATCCTCTCCAACCGTAAAGAGCGAGGTGTTGGAGGGCTTGACTGTCTGGCTAGTTGACTGTCATCAATAGCATCAGCCACAGGAGGAATCTAAAACATATTTAAAATGCACAGCTGAAATGAATGAATGAAAAAGTTTTGTCATTTATTGGTATACTAGCTGTGAAGAAGACCATCAATTGATGGAAAAAGTAAAAATTATAATACAATAATAAACATTGCAAATATAAAAAATTGATCTTTTATGTCCATCCAATTGTTCACTTATATACTGAATTTCATCATATACAACTCATTAGAATAAAAAATAAAAAGAATTATATAAGCAATCAAACAGAGTATTAATGAAATAGTATGGAAACACAACTAATTAATACTTCAAAATCAAAGACAACCAAAAAATAGGTTTAAAAGTCTTTTATTAAAATCTCTTTTTTACAACATACAAAATCACACAGCCATAGTGCTTTCGGGCACTATTGTGCAACTCATCATGAAAACAAGGTGCGATTGCACTTTGTTTTCACTTCACCACTGATGAAGGGCACAATAGTGCCTGAAAGTACTATGGCCGTGTGACTTTCTATGTCGTAAAAAAGAGATTTTAATAAAAGACTTTTAAACCTATTTTTTAGTTGTTATTGACTTTAAAGTATAGTATTAATGCCTTAGTCATCTGATAAAATAGTAACAAACCACAGTTGCTAAAAACTTAACCATGAAAACTTCATTTTTACATAATAAAATATGTTTTTAAAAATAGAATTACTACATCTAAAACTTATCCCAAAAATATTTAAAAGAAAAAAAAAATAGTATAACAGCATTTTTATAAGCAAATCCAAGATAAAAAATCTTCTCTATTCATATTTTAAATACTTACTATTAAAATCTAACAACTAAATACAGTCTATATATACTTTACAAAATATATTTGCATTTAATAATTAAGATTACAAGCTATAAAAGTACTTTATGTTAAAAAATATTTTGCACACATAGAAAGAAAACTACACAGGAAGAAAGGAAGATGCTTAGCACAAAGAGAGGAAATGAAACATACACTGAGAAATCTGGGAAAACAATGATACAGAGATACAATTTCTAAAAGAGATTAAAAAATGTAAAATGTTTTTTAAATGTGAATCAATCAAACATAATTTTATCAAAAATGAAGAGAGCAAATGTTTCTCTTACTGGTAAACTGCTAATTTCCTGATATGGACAAATTATTACCATAGACAATTTGCTTCTCATTAAGAAAAAAACAAAAAAACATTGTATTATTTGAAAATTACAAATTTGCTTTTGCTGGCTGCCCCAGATAGTGAAAAATTAGTTATTCCTTATCCTTACTCTTTGCTTTCTAAATTTTGGAATACACAAATTGTTAACGAATGGCAGCAACGTCTGAAAGTTTCTTCAAATTCTGATTCTCTCCCAGTTAGGGTTAAGGATTATTTACCCAAACTTAATATTGATCAGCTAATAATCTTATATAAAATAAATTTCTTATTTATTTTATTATGGACCATGGCCCATTTATGAAGTATTTACATAAGCAAAACATTAAAATCCCTCCATATTGCTCTTGTCTTCAGGTTGGTAATGTTGACCACTATGTTTCTCAACATATACATACTATTTATTAATTACCATTTGTCTAAGTCCAATGATGAAAATAAGGATGCTTGGTTTCCTAGAGTCATTGAAAATGTCAACTCCATTTCTAGAATTAAGGAGGATATACCTATCACTGGTCAAATACTTGGGAGTCTTAGTTAATATCATTCTTTATTATTATTTATTTATATATTGTTTCTTTTCTATTATGTTTTATTGTTACTTGGCTCAATTAGTCTTAGATTTCAAAATTTATTAATTATTTGTTTTATTTATTTTAATTTTATTCTGCTTTTTGCATAAACCAGATTTGCAAAAGTTTTGGATGTGTTGTTCACGAGGAATGTTTTCCTAATTCGACTGGGCGATTCGTACAATTTAGTTTTCTGTTTAACTTGTTATCTTTGTTGTTATTGTTATTATGTTTTATGTTTTATTTTTATTTCTGTGTTATATTGTTTTTCTTAGTTGTTCTGTTTCATTGTTATTTCAATGTTTTTCCAGGCTGTCTGTTGTAACTGCTCTACACCCTAAGGAGACTGTGGGTGCAGTAGCTCAGTGGTTAGCACACAGGAATTGCACTCGATAAGCCCGGGTTCGATTACCTCCACTGCCAAAGTGTTCATATGAAGTACGATCACGTTAAACATGTGGGTTCGTAAGTCCTTCCGAGAGGTTGGTGGTAGAGGAAGGAGGGTACGATCCCTGTGGATGCCTGACCCACTGGGTTCCGGTCTAAATTGGGTGGCTCTTCCCAGCCATCCAAACAGTTACATTACACCTTTCTGGTAGGTTGGATGGTCTAGGTCTCATCAACAACAACACCCTAAGGGGACTGGACGGCCTCGGCAATAAAAAAAAATTGTTTTTGTGTCATTATTCTGAAAATAATAATAAAATAAAAAACACCTGAAATTGCGATAGTATCAAGAGTAGAAGAATAATGCCTTACTGGGAAACCTTCTAATACAAATTAAGTTGCATGCTGGGAAAAATAGGAAAAGCCAGGGCACCCATTCAATTTCCTTACAAGTTGATTGAGATGCTTTATTGCTAAAAATAACATATTTTTCAGAGCAAAAACTAAAAAACAAGAGGTTTCCCCTTCTTGCTTGCACTTACTAACTCTCCATTATGGACATGCTAATCATATTATGGATAGGATCTACCTTTTGCATGAAAGTGTTATCACTTTGAGTGCACAAGACTAACTCTACTGAATGGACCAATCCTAGGATGCTGTCGGCACTTGTTTTCTATTGGTCCTCTGGGACCTATTGTTCCTCTGCTTCTATTGGTCCTCTGGTCTTCTGGGACATTTAGGAAGAAATTGGGGCTTGTCTCAATTTCATCCTAAATGCTTCCTTTTGCTCCTAATGGGCGGAGCCAATTTTTTGTTCTCTTCAAGAAACACTCATGCTAAATTATTTTTATGATTCCTGTCTATCTTGTTAATTTGGAGACTAAAGGCAGCCGAAAATGGTTGACATAGGTGCTCCTTAATGATTTCTTGAGATTATGGATATGCTCAAATCAAAATATCAAAAGCAATAAATGTACCTTTTCATTTAATCGTATTTTCTGAATAGTTATTTTATGTAATAGTATATGCCTCCATTATCATGAGTCAGATAAAACTAGCTGAATCTGTTTAAAACATTTTGTAACTAGATGGGAATAATTTATATTTTATGTCCAATATTCAACAATCATATACACTTAGGTACTATTTACATTTTTAAAATGACCTAGCATATGACATAGCATTCTAAATACAGACTGTAGTAAATACAGACCCAATGTTTAAATGTTTGCTAAACTTTTATTTAAAAATAAAATCATGAAAACTAGCTTAGTAAATTCTGAAAACACACTGGGGACAGTCAACAGTGTTGTAATACTCACACATTCTAACTAGTTTGTCAGACTTAACCCTTATTTAAAATGTAATCCTAATTTAATTAAAAATTTATAATAGTTCATATTTCAAGTGATGTCAAAATGTTCTTTTCAAGGTGGTATCAGAGACACCATTACTGCAGATGGTGCCATGACACACACTGATGAATTTAGGAAAACAAATTTTTCTTTCCAGATTTAAAATTTTGTTTTGAACTTGGATTTAAATTCTTAAAAATTAATTTTTTTTTCTTTAAAAAATAAGTTGTATTCTCGAATTAACAGAGTTTTTCTTTTATGTTACTCCAGAAAAAATAAAACTTTATTTGATTTTGGCAATAATTTAACTTGGTAATTTTTTCTTTCAAATGGAGTAACATTTCATAAATTGGTGTTGATAAACTGGTATTTCTTACATAACTTTTTTTTTCAATTTCATTAAAATACCATTTTATAAAATTTTTAACAAATGAAATTTAGTTGAAATGTTGAAGCTTATGTTTCCAGATGTATGGTACAGTTTCCTCCTATGAAGTTAAATTGACTGTGATTGTTGATGTTTATCAATGTTGACTGTGATTGTTGATGTTTTGTTGTATCTGATGCATTGTAATTGTGTGGCCTTGTTGTTTTAAGGGGTAAAAATAGTTTAAAATATGTCAACCTAACTTTTAATTTTCTTCTTGTATATATCTACTTAATTATTGAATTCATTTTTAGGTTTTCCGTGGCTTTTATTTTGGAACTTGTTTGTGCTCCATCTTGTATGTCTTTAATCGATTATTTTAATCATTTTTAGGTTTTCATTGGCTTTCTCCTTGAACTTATGCTCATGCTAGTCATACTGCTTGTATCTTGAATTCTTCCGGTGTCCTCTAAATTCTTCCTGAAGGAAGAGCTAGCTCTCTTCAAGATGTTAGACACATATCTCAAACTACTTTTCTGAATTTTTTTGAAACTGTGAAAATGTTTTATCCAGGATTCAAGGATTGTCATAATGCTAAACACGCCAACTTGTTTTTCTCATTTAAAGCCCCTTACTTAAAATGTATTCTTATTTTAATTAAATATTTAAAAATTTTCAAATTTCTAGTGGTGTCAAAATGTTTTTTTTCAAGGTGGTATCAAATACTATTACCACATAAATAAAAAACAAATCTGAAAATCAGCCATGTAATTTCTAAGAATTTACTGGGGGACACAAACACCACAAGAAATTATATATATAGATGCGTAATTTAACTAAAGAGCTTTTCACTTTCAATTACTGAAATAAACACTGCATAATAATCTGATAAATGATTGATTTCAATATTTTGTATGCAAAGCTTGTTCACTCACAATTAACTTTTTAAAAATATGTAAGATAGTTTTCTCCCCAAAGCAATATATGCAGAAAATATTACATAAATACCATAAAGTTACCATTCACATGAAAATTCTTGCAAAAAAATCCCAAATATTAACCAGTGGTCATTTTTTTTCAGGGGGTGGGGGGGGTGATACCATGCATAACTACAATGTTATTTTCTAATGCAATTTTTTTTTCTGCAATAATGTACAAATTAAACTTTCTGCAACTCTCGCAAAATAATAAAAAAAAGAAAAATAATGCTTTTTCAATAAAAAAATATATTTTAATATGTTTGTGCATATAAATCTGCCTGTGTTCTATTTGTGCATGTGTTTATATGATTAGAGATCAGCTATATACATATGCATGTTTTAAAAGGAATGATTTAATTAAGTGATAGGTCAATAAAATTTTCTAGTATATTTAAAATAGGAGGAAGAAACTACTAAAAATAGTCACACATTAATGTGGAATAAAACAAAATATATTTTATCCTCTGGGGCATAAGAAAGAATCAAAATACCTCCCGTGACATAAATAATATAATTTGGGAAACAGTGAATTGCACCAAATAAGGTATTTTTTGAATCATTTATTATTTAAAATGGTGCAAAATTTCACACCAATTTAATTTAAATCATGAAAATTTTTGCACAAATTTAATTTATAAAAATCAGATTTGATTCATAACCATAGAAAGGCTCTAAATCCATAAGCAACAGCTATAGTACAATAGTGAGAAGTGAAATATTATTTAATTGATTTAAATTTGATGATGCTGTCATGTAGAACTATAATAAAAGATACTATAGTTAAAGAAGTCATAACAATTCATTTTTATGTAATGTTTTATATGAAAAATCTTTTAACTTATCGATATTTAATCCATTTAAAGTTTCTATATACATGTTTTTGAGTCAGTTTTAAAGAAAAAGCAAGAACTTGAGAAATACTATTAGTCCAAGATACAGCTTTTTTCTGTATTAGCAACAACTTCTTATACTGGCAATTGTACATACCAGTATTTCCAAACTAGTTTCATTCATTTGTTGCCTATTTAACATGATTGATTGACATTATATTTTTATACTTTTTCAATAATATTAAAAATAATATTATTGAATGTTTCATAAAATGAAGGCCAACCATATTCGATAGCATTCATAATTAAATGTTTATTTATTGACTGGAATTAATATATCACATTTTAGGAGAATTGATTACTTTATTACACATATATTATCTCCAGACTCATACATGCACATAACCTCAAAAACATTCAATTTATGCTCTATGATACTCAAAACAAATAAATCCCTTAAAAACTTTATATTGAATTTTGGCCCTTCACACTGGTTCTCTTTTACACACATATAAAGTATGTTGGGAAATAATGTATAATATGTACCAAGTAGATTCCATTAATGAGAAGCAAAAAGTAGATTCCATTAATGAGAAGCAAATTAGACAGTTGAATGTTTTCGTGCAGCCTTGCTTACGCGGAACTTTCATTCAAATCGCATGGCTAGCAGAGAAATAGATATTTGGGCCACGATCTCAAGAATGCACTTGAAAAACGTAAATCATGTGAAATACCTGAGGAGGTATGGAATCAGCTAACACAGGCTGGCTTGTTGAGGCATATTGATACATGTGGGCAGGTGTCATGGACGCAGGAGCCTGAAGGCAAAAACACACTTGAAACAGCTGTAGTCACTCAACATCATCACACCAAACGAGGGGATACTGGGTCAGGCTTAGTTAATGGAATGATACTTATAGGGTAATGCAAGGAGTCTCAAGAAGTTTGACGCAGCATTTGAAGGCTAGTGGGTGATGTCAGTGCAAGTAAAAAACTGTGAACAGTTCTCTAATACATGACTTTGTAGGGGAGATATGAACCTAAGAACAGAATGTGACTTTGCACAATAACCAATGAAGATGAATAATCAAAGTAAAATCATGCACAAATAATATTACACAGAAGTTATTGTTTTAGAAACACATGTGTTTCCTTCTTCAGTGAAAACATGCTAAGAGATGAATGCCAAATAAAATACACTCACAATTCTACATTTGCCTTACAAACAGCTCATAACATGTTTGCACACACTGGAGCAGGGAGCAGAACACAATATGCATTTATCATCAAGAAATGGGCTTGAAAGTAGCGATGTTGAAGTATGATGTGAGCATATGGAAACATGTACTATCTTTCCATTGGTTACATATGCATCTCTACGCAAACAAAAATTTCCAATGGCATTAATATTGCATTACTTTTTAGTCAATTACAACATTTTTATGGGTTCGAAATTCCAAATTTTGGTTTTGTCTCAACTTTAAGAATATGAGATATAATTTTATGTGTGAACAATCATCAAAATTGGTCAAAGCATGTTGGAGTAGAGCACATTCAGAATTATTCACAACTGCTCTACTTTAATCTACTATGTATAACATTATTTGTACAGCAATTTATGTGTTTATACATCTTCATTGATATATGAATTTTTGAAAGATTTACAATATGTCCACTTTCAAATAAATTTCCCTTTGCGTATAGCAAAAATATAACATATTGATAAAAAAATATTTTTAAAATTTACCCTCTTTATGACAATTTTGGGATAAAATACATTGTTAGCGAATTATGCAGTAAAATTTGTTAGCGAATTACGCAGTAAAATCCCACAGTAAAAGTGATTAATGACTGAAATATGGTTAGCACTTTTATATTTCCACCCCCATGCTTTGTTATTTCCAAAATATTTTTGTTATTTATTTTTCTTTTTGTAATTTAATTCCCTTTAAATAATTTTTGACGATTACTGACCCACCTGCAATAAAAAAAAAGTTGTCAAAATCAGTGCTATTTTTCTAGAAAAAAAAGGTGGATATATCCCACTAAAATAAGGGATGTGGTCTAAGGGGGCATAGCTAAGGGGACATAGCTAAACAAATCATTAATTTAGTGTCACTTCTTTAAATCAAATTTAATTAACTGTTATACATTTATTTATAATTTATATATTAGTTTTTCATGCAAACACACGAAAGTGGTTAAAATCACTAGCACTATTCTGCAATAGTGAAGATACAGTAATAAATTATTTGGAGTTCCCACTTTCTTGAGCAAGGAAGTGGGTTCCACTGTTTGAAATGCTTACTGAATGAAAAAAGGTATAAAAATGTGTTAGATTCTCAGAATGTTTCAATTCTAATTCTTTCTGAAAAGTCCAAGTGTCTTGCAGAAAGAAATAATTTATATGAAATGCAAAAAAATTCTAAAATTTTGAATAAATTAAACAAAATATGTCTTTAAAAAAGGTGGGCATATTTCGTATATCTGCATATACGAAAAAAAAAAAAGCCGCAGTAAAAACTAAAGTACAGAAACACAAGAAATGGGGAAAAAGTAAGCACTTCCCATGTAAATTAGTTAGCACACTATTTATCTCAGGTAACCCCCCCCCCCCTCTCCATCACCACACAAAAAAAAACAAACCCCGTTTGCAAAAGTTCAAAAGTTTAGAAACCTACGTATACCAATAAATTAAAATGTTATTACAGTACATCATCAAAAATCCGGACATCAAAAATCTGGAAACCTCCAAAATTCGGACGTTTTCCAAATTTTCAAATTTTTTTCCCCCTTCTATCAAACTGACGAAATCGCAGATTTAAAACAACAGTGTAAGATTACGGAATGTAAGATTACGGAATGTAAGATTACGGATTAACAATGTAAGATTACGGAATATTTGAAAATTCGGACGTTTTCCAAATTTTCAAATTTTTTTTTCCCCCTTCTATCAAACTGACGAAATCGCAGATTTAAAACAACAGTGTAAGATTATTTATATGGAATTATATTTTACAAATAAATACCGTATTTTCCAGTCAACTTTCTGAACTCCGAAATGAAACGAAAGTTTATACCGGGTATAACTACGGACGGCTGTAGATAGGCTCATGGTTGGAGCATGAATTACGTTGTTAGCATTACCCCCCCCCCCCCTTCTTAAGCAAGTCACGATTCCCGACGAATTATTTCACATAAAATATACATGGGCCAACGGCCGTACCGTGCTGAAAACACCGGTTCTCGTTAGATCACCGAAGTCAAGCAGCATCGGGCGCGGTTAGTAACTTGGTGGGTGACCACCTCGGAACGCCGCGTGCTGTTGGCCATCTCGGGTGCGGTATCCCCGTGGTTTGCGCGCTAGATTTGCACGCTGCCACATATGCCGCCGTGTTCATGCGGAGTACGATCACGTTAAACATGTGGGTCCGTAAGTCCTTCCGAGAGGTTGGTGGTAGGGGAAGGAGGGTACGGTCCCTGTGGATGCCTCCCCCACTGGGTTCCGGTCTAAATTGGGTGGCACTTCCCGGCCGTCCATACAGTTACCTTACACCTTTCTGGTAGGTCGGACGGTCTGGGTCATCAACATAAAATATACATTGTTATTCAAATACTGATTTTTTATTATCAAAATTTCCTTTTCTCATTATTGAAAAAGACATTTTTCTGAAATAATGTAATATTTAATATTAAACACTTTAAAACATTATTGTAACATTTTATCACACATTGTTGAATTAAATCTAAAAATCCTAAGAATTCGTATTAACGCTCACAGAAGCTTATTTTGTTCACTTCGTAGTAAGAATCCCATTCTTCAATTCAATTTCTTCATTCAATGTATTCTGTGTTTTGTCTCCAGAATCCCCTCCCATCCCAATATCTGACGAATTTTTCGTTCTCGTCAAACCTCTTGTCAGCTTGAAACTGACTGTATATTTTGCCTTTTTTGTTTAGAAAGCCATATCCACATACTAAAAATAGCAAATAAATAACTTAATAATATCGTATCACACAGAACTGAGCAACAAGGTCATTAACACACTGACCTCTTAAAGGGGTCAGCTGTGTTTACGATTACAAACTGAGCAAATTCCTTTCTTCATTTTCCCTACCCCATTCATCATCTTTTATAAAAATCATTGAGAGGAGATATATTTTTTCTTTTTCAGAAAAGATATTTATTTTATCTACTACGATATTTTTTACATATTTGATTATTACTAATAAAGTTTTTCCTTCTTTCAGAGTCATCAGCCTTTTTAAACATAGCATTATATAGACGCTAGAAAATAAATAAAACTTTTCAGTTCTTATTTTTTGTTTTTCGTTTCGTTAATAGCAAAGACGGTTTAAACACATTCACACCTTTAAATATATTAGCAAAAGTGCTAATCCTCGTGCTTTATTACATCTCAGAACTTCATTAAATATTTCCAAGCTTCATTAAATCTCGACACAGCCGATATAACAGAAGTTCTGCACTGTGATGATGATGCGCCAATCGAAAATAAATTGAGTGATGGCAAAATTCGCGATATGATATTAAATAAAAAAAGAGCCAAGTAGCGGCGATAAATGTAGAGAAGAAAAAATATATGTAAGCAATCGATCATGAAATTAAAAGTCTTGAACAAAAAAGCTTTATAACCAAACAGAAATAATGTCCATCTACAATATAAAAGAACTGCTTTCCCATAAACCAAAATTAATGAAACAAGAAACATTAATTCAAATATTTAAATGAAATGATAAAATGTAATTTTATCATTTCGTTTCATTCACACATTCTAGATTATTAATGCGTATATTTTTTATTAGAAATTTCTTTTGCTCCATTTTTTGTATTAAATAATATGTTTTAATTGATTAACTTAACTTTTGTCATTATTTTTACTAAAAATAGTGCCTTATAATGTATTTAGTTAATATTAAGTTTGAATTTTATTCAAACTCTATAATCCGGAAAAATCGAAAATCCGGAATCGGCAAAGTCCAGATTTTTGAGGTTGTACAATATATGGTAAGAGTGTATCTTGAAGGAGGGGGGAATATTAATCTACAGCATTCATTGTGAAAACATAACTTTACATGGAGTATGAAAAATCATCTGCGAACTGCTGAATATTTGCTAGTAAATCAAGCTATCAAAAACATTCTGCCAATTTCTACGTACTCCGTAACATCCCCAAAATTGTTTTCAGTTTGAAGTTCTTTATAAGATACTTCCATGCTTTTTATTTATTTATAGGTTTACTCTTTTTAGTTCAAATCTACAAGTCAAAAGTTCCTCGAATTGTGCAGAATTTAGAATATAAAATTAATTTTCTCTGACATTTTAATCAACTTTTAAATTCTCTGTTTCCAGAGTGTGTATGTAACGTGTTTTAAAATATGATTACATCGGGTGAATTTACTTGCTAAATTGCTATGATTGAACTTGCCAATGAGTGAGCAAGTAAAGTAGCCAGGTCTTCAACTTTACTCACTGGTCTGTGAGGCAAGCGATTTTACACACATACTCAATTATACCAAGTGAGCAGGGCCGGCTCAAAGATATTTTCGTGTGTGGGCAAGACAGTTTGGGGCCGCCCTTCATATATATCATATATATATATATATATATATATATATATATATATATATATATATATATATATGTATATATATATATATATATATATATATATATATATATATATATATATATATATATATATATATATATGTATATATATATATATATATATATATATATATATATATATATATATATATAAATTGAGCTACAGCCACGAAACTGAGCATGCAAATTTCGTTTTAAGAGTTATGCAAATGATCAAACTGTCAACGCCAATGACGTTATAGGGCTCATGCAACGCGCATGGGAACGACATATCGTGCAGCATTTAAAATGTCTGATGTTCTTACTTACGAGCAATTGAAACTGGATTTTCTGCTTTGATACTGAAAATTGTGTACAAAGATGCCTTTGAGACGTCCTCGACAGCACTACGAACAATTGTCGGATTTAGAGAGAAGTCGCATCAATGGCCCAATGGAAACTGATTGGTCGAACAGACGTACCAGTCGCCATCTTGGTCGGAACGATATGGTAGTTGCTCGGTGATGGAACGGTGGATCAAAGAAGACCCATGTAACCGTCGCAGAGGCTTAGAACGCTCCAGACAGACAACTGCTAGAGTGGATCGTGCAGTCAGGAGAGGAGTAACATCTACACCAATGGCGTGGTTCGAATCTTATCAGACATCGCTCATGCATCCTGTATCAATGTATATTATTCGGACGACTGATGGGATTAAGTGTCGACGTCCATTAAAGCGCCTACCACTGACCCCTTCAATATAGGCAGAGGCGTCTGAATTGGTTTTTAGCTAGTTAGTGTACTAGACAGTGTCTGATTGGAGGCACGTTTAGAGACAAATTCCGCTTCGTCAGTACTGATGATCGACGCATAGGTGTGCGGATGAGGACTGGACTTTTTTCGTGAATATTTGAGAAAGCTATTAAGGGCAAAGTATCTTGGATAGGCAAGAGCAGGAGGGAATAATCTCCCTTAGGAACAGGATCACCATCACCTTACGAAAATTATTTTATTTCATTGATCTATCAAATTTTATTCTCATCTAAATTTAGAGGTTTAGAAAATGTAATGCTTCACATTTCTTTCTACACCTCAATCATATATAATATTAAATAAACAATCAACATACATGCATAATGTGTTGGAAATAATCAATACATCGCGATTCATGTTCCTGTGAACGGGCGTTTATGCAAATTTAATATGAACGACTCTTCCCGTTCACCGGCGTGAACCGTGACGTTTTTCAACATGAGGTTTCATGCAAATCAGTTCTCAATGCGTACGCATCTGATTTGCATATCCGGGGGCGTTTCCGGAACTGTCCATTCTCGGATATATAGGGCAGAGGTTTCTTGAAGCAAATGTGAAGGTCGGAGTCGATCGAGATCAGACGTCTGAAGAAGTCAGACGAGATAGACACTGATGGTCTGATGCAGGCAGACAGAAATGTTTTTTTTGACAGAAGCACTGCGGAATATCGTTTGACGACGGTGAATAGTCGAAACGGATGCAGATGTGGTCAGTTTGGACCAGCATGTATTGAACGTTAAATTTACTTACAAACGTTCGGAAGCCGCTTTAAAGATTTTCCTGATGTTCTATCCTTTGGTTTCCCTTTGCCAAGTGATGGTGGCTGAAATACACGCAAGTGATAGAGGTAGTATAGTAACTTACTACTAAATGCTTCAAGAAATCTCTGTCTAGTCATTTACAACTAAAAAATTTTTGTACATAGTATATTTTTGATGTTTTACGGCATGGAAAATTACCAGGTACGTGTAATATGCCGAGTTGTGTTTTTCACCAAATAAAGTGAACGAAGTTTTTCTTTAAAACTGGACTTGTGTACTTTCATGACCCAGCCAACACTTATTGACTCTAACAGTGCGTGCTTTGCTATCTTCAAATTTTAAATTTTCCAACAGAAACGGTTACGGGGCCAGTTCAACGCCCAATAGAGTCATAAGTGCAAGTATCTTTAAAGAAATCGTTCCAGTGTTCAGATGGGGGCCGCACATGGCACCATTTTGAAGTTCGAGTGAACAACGAAACGCAACAGTGTAAACGTAAACAGTGTACAAGAACTTTTGCTTCTGCTTCTTCAAAACTACGAGTGGCCATGGAGGCAAGTAGAACGGAGTTGCTGACGCGGGACAACTACGTCACCTGGCGTACCGACATCTCATTCGTCCTCAAGGGAGAAGGATGTTTCGGACACGTAGATGGAAGTGCTAAGCCTATCGAGGAAGATGCAAGTCGCCGCGACTATGATGATTTTTATCGCCGGAAAGACCGAGCATTAGCCATCATTTATCAAAGTTTATCCTCGGAATACAAGGAGTTGATAAACGTCACCGACGAACCTAGTCAAGTATGGAATACCTTGAAAGAACATTTTCAAGCGCCTTCCAGAGCCAACCTGGTTAGATTACTAGATGAGTTCTTCGACGTTCGGCCGGAGCCAGACGAGCCTGTTGATATTTTTTGCTCAAGACTGCGGAAGGCCGTGACGAGGCTTAAAGACGCGAAACACCCCATTGAAGACCTGTATGTAGCATTCCAGTCGATTCGGTACCTTCCGGAAGAATTCCGAGGTATCGTTCAACTTATATATCGATGGAATGACTCGGACTTCAAGCTCAGCAAAATACAAGCAGAGCTAGCAGCGGAGGAGAGCCGGCTGAGGCAGCAAGCAAGTGACTTTTCCAAAACTGTGAGTTCAAATTCTGCATATTTTACTTCTAAGAAATTTGTAAATAGAGTAAAAGTGTCTAAACTTCCAAATGTATCTCATAATGTGTCTAATGTAAATACTTCTAGTCATAATGTAAATATTTCTAAAAGTAAAATTAAGTGTTTTAAGTGTAACAAACTAGGTCATACTAAATCTAATTGCAGTAGAAATAATGGATCTAGTATTGTGGAATTTCTTGGGTCTCCACAGATTGAGGCTAATACTGTAATCGATCCTAGCGATAGACTCAGCTGGGTAGTAGACACTGCTGCTACGCGACATTTCTGTAATAACATTAAGTTATTTTCAAAATTTAATGAGTGCAAAGGCACTTCAATGTCGCTAGCAGTAGGGGATGTCGAAAGTCCAGTTGAGGCTATCGGGACGGTGGAAATGTATGTCCAATTTAAGGATAAGCAAAGTATTATCAAATTGGAAAATGTTATGTATTCTCCTAAACTTAGGAGAAATTTATTAGCTGCATCTGTTCTTGAGGAACAAAATTTTAGTTTTAATGGAGCTAATGGGGTTCTATGGTTTTTTACACCTAAAGGGGAGAAATTCTTTTATGCAAAAAGAAAGGATGGGTTGTATTTTTTAAAACCTAAGTATAGTACCCAGGAACAACATAACGTAGAAAACCGTCAATCTAAAGATAGGGATCGAGATGGAGACAAGAAACACAAAAAGGATAAGAAATCCAAGGATAGGGATCCTAGTGCTTCCAGAAAAATAGACAAAGTAAAAATAGCACCTAATCTTAAAGAAACTAAATTTAAATCTGACAAAACAAAAACTAAGCAGAATAGAAATGTGGATAGTTCAATATCTAAGCCTAGCAGTTCAGTAACTGAACTTAATAGTACAAACTGTCTTTGGCATAAACGATATTGCCACATAAACGCTGAATATCTTCTCCAAACCAGCAAAGTTTCTGCCGTAAACGGACTTCCTAGGCTTAAATACAAAAAGTTAAATTGTAAATCGTGTAAATTGGCTAAGTCTAGGAGAGTATCGTATAAACCCACCGGTAGGATAAGGTCCACTAAACCATTGCAATTGTTACACATGGATGTGTGTGGTCCCTTACCCACAGCCTCATATGGTGGGAACAAGTATGTCTTAACTATAACAGATGATTATAGTAGAAAAGTTTTTGTTTACCTCATGAAACAGAAGTCAGAAGTATTTTCACATTTTAAAGAGTTTCAGGCCAGAGAAGAAAGGCAGTTAGGTACTAAAATTCTATGTATCCGGACGGATAATGGGATGGAATTCTGCCATGATAAGTTCAAAAATTACCTGAAGGATATCGGTATTAAGGCTGAGAGGACTAACACATATACCCCACAGCAAAATGGAGTATCAGAGCGATTCAACTTAACCGCATTTGACTGTGTTAGAGCCATGTTGAACGACAGCAAATTACATGACAGATTCTGGGCGGAAGCAATATTGTGTTTTGCATACACTAAAAATCGAATATGTCACAAATTTAAGACAAAAACTCCACATGAACTCTACAGTGGTAGAAAACCTTCAGTCAAACATCTTAGAACCTTTGGTTGTAGAGCATATGTAGGCAAACCCAGTCAGCTCAGAAAGAAGTTAGACATGAAAGCTACAGAAGGGGTGATGGTAGGCTATGCTACTAAAACTAAGGGCTATAGGATATTTTTGTCAGGGGAGAAACGAACAATTGAGACCTGCAATGTGAGGTTTGATGAGGGTGATGTAGTGGAAGGCATCCTGGACCCAATTTGTCCCAGAAATATCTCCTCAGGGATATCAAGAGATAACCTTTCAGAATACTCCGACGGGGAATATCCGAGAGAGCAGTCTGATGGGGGGGCAGGAGAGAGTGAAGACACTGGTGACGATCCGTCTGAATCCAGTGAGGAAACGGACTCTCCTGCTGACTCCAGTATGACTCCTTGCTCGGATATTGCTTGGCAGCGAAAGACGGTTCCAAGACCCGATGGGAGTAGAACCGATGTGTATTATTACGCTCAAGGAGATAATAAAAGGCTGAGGTCACACAATGATGTTAAGAAATATTGTGATAAAAGGAATATACAATTTGATCAGCAACTGTTTAATTTTCGGGAAATTAAAGGTCTTAAAAGGGTCAGAGGCAGACCAGAAGCAAGCAATATTGAAATAAATATACCAAAAGGGTACAACGCTGCTATTAAATCTTCCCAGTCCGAAAAATGGTGTAATGCTATGGATGAAGAAATGGCCGTAATGCAAGAGAGGGGTGTCTGGGAACTAGTTCCTGCATCCACCTCACAAAAGCATATAGGCAGTAGATGGGTCTACACCATTAAGAAAGACGAGAAAGGGAAAATCAAGAGGTTTAAAGCTCGTTTGGTAGCCCAGGGGTATGGTCAGAAAAAGGGAGAATCATACGATGAAGTTTTTAGCCCTGTTGTTAACTTCAACTTAATTAGAGCATTCTTCTCAATTTTCGTATGCATGCTTGGCTGGATGCATTTCCAATTAGATATCAAATCTGCCTATCTCTATGCTAAATTGAGTCAAAAGGTATATATGAAACAGCCTCAAGGTTATGTCAATCAGGAACAGCCTGATTATGTTTGTTTGTTGAAGAAAGCCATTTACGGTCTTCATCAAAGTGGAAGAGAATGGTTTAATGAACTTGACACCAAATTAAAAGAATTAAATTTTTTAAAACTTCAATGGTGTAATTGTGCATATATTTACAATAGCAAAGTTCTTATGCTAGTCTATGTGGATGACATAATTCTCTTCTCAAAGTATCAAAGGGACATAGACCACATTGTTTCATTACTTAGCATAGAATTTGATATCAAGGTATTAGGAAAAATTAGAAAACTTTTAGGCGTGGAATTTAAAGAGTGTGACAATAAATTTTTTATACATCAAAGTCAGTATATAGATAAAGTATGTCAAATGTTTCAACAGTATAAATATCCAGTTACTTCACTTCCCATTTCTAAAGGGAATATTCTAAGTAAAATAGATTGTCCAAAGACAAGTGAAGAAATAAAGCAAATGCAAAGTTTTCCTTATAGGAGCTTAATTGGGTGTTTGGCTTTTATATCTAGTCGGACTAGACCTGATATTTGTTACGCCATCAATATATTATCTCAATTTCAAGAAAACCCTGGAATTAAGCATTGGGATGCATTGTTAAGACTTTTAGGATATGTTGAAAAGACTAAAAACTATATGTTGAATTTATCTAACATTCAGGAGTTAAAATTAAATTGTTACTCAGATTCTGACTTTGCTGCAAACAGAGATGACCGTGTTTCACTTGGAGGCATGATACTCTTTATTGACAATGTACCTATTTCTTGGCGTACCTTTAAACATAAGTGTGTCAGCTTATCAACCATGGAAGCTGAATACGTATCACTAACTGAAGCCGCTAAGGAAATGGTATGGGTACAAAACATAATAGAAGAATGTCATTTACTTGGGTTAAACTTTAATAAAAGTAACAGTGTTATTTTTAGCGACAACCAAGCAGCCATTAATTTTTCTAACTCTCCAATTGAAAACAACAGAACTAAGCATATTGATGTTAGATATCATTTCCTAAGAAATTTAATAGTCAATGAATCTTTTAATGTTAAATTTGTAAATAGTAAAGATAACTTAGCAGATCACTTTACTAAACCAATGACTAAGGAAATAATACTTAAATTTTGTAATAAAATTTTTAAAAACTAAATCAAAACTTTTTGAGATTAAATGTTTAGTCTAAAGAAAATTTTAAATACTAAATTGAATTTACAACTTGGGAATTTTTTTTTAAAAAGATGTCATATATATACATTATTGTTTATCTTAAACCTCATTGATATAAGATAGTATATCTTGAGTATAAATTTTTGTGATATTGAATCTTTTTCACTTTACACCTTTGTATATACATCCATTTTCCATGACCCGCATGATGCTAAATAATAGCTTATGTGTATAAAATTTTGTATTTTTCAACTTGGTAAAAAGTATGTGTTGAAAGTTTTGATAAAGGAATTTTATTATCTAATTACTTGCATCATGTATTTTTAAATATTTGGTATATCAATGCAGTCTAATAGTATTAATTATGTATACTTATATTGTGTTAATAGACTAAATTTTTTTAAGCTTTTTGAATTATAGTGTTTATACTCAAATTTAAAGTAAACTTAAATTCTATGCTTATACAAAATCTTAATCTTTTAAAGTTGACTTGTTTAATATGATAATGTGCTTATACTTAAATTTTGGATACTTATAATTAAATTTAAACTAAAATTTCAATTTTTGAATGCTGATACTTAAGCATTGAAGTTGTGTTGTATATAAATTTCTACTTGATGTGAAATGTTGTTGTTACAATATTGTCGACAATACTTAACTATTTTTCAGATGCTATAAGTACTTATGCATTTTATTTTAAATTTAATAATGATATAATACTTTACATTTTTTTCTTCATTATATGTTTGATAGGATACTGGGGGCCTTGGTGTTTATTGATATACCTTGGTTTCTCAGAGTAAGTTTTCTTTTGCATATGCATTGAGACTTAAGGATTTGCATGAGGGGGCCGATTGTTGGAAATAATCAATACATCGCGATTCATGTTCCTGTGAACGGGCGTTTATGCAAATTTAATATGAACGACTCTTCCCGTTCACCGGCGTGAACCGTGACGTTTTTCAACATGAGGTTTCATGCAAATCAGTTCTCAATGCGTACGCATCTGATTTGCATATCCGGGGGCGTTTCCGGAACTGTCCATTCTCGGATATATAGGGCAGAGGTTTCTTGAAGCAAATGTGAAGGTCGGAGTCGATCGAGATCAGACGTCTGAAGAAGTCAGACGAGATAGACACTGATGGTCTGATGCAGGCAGACAGAAATGTTTTTTTTGACAGAAGCACTGCGGAATATCGTTTGACGACGGTGAATAGTCGAAACGGATGCAGATGTGGTCAGTTTGGACCAGCATGTATTGAACGTTAAATTTACTTACAAACGTTCGGAAGCCGCTTTAAAGATTTTCCTGATGTTCTATCCTTTGGTTTCCCTTTGCCAAGTGATGGTGGCTGAAATACACGCAAGTGATAGAGGTAGTATAGTAACTTACTACTAAATGCTTCAAGAAATCTCTGTCTAGTCATTTACAACTAAAAAATTTTTGTACATAGTATATTTTTGATGTTTTACGGCATGGAAAATTACCAGGTACGTGTAATATGCCGAGTTGTGTTTTTCACCAAATAAAGTGAACGAAGTTTTTCTTTAAAACTGGACTTGTGTACTTTCATGACCCAGCCAACACTTATTGACTCTAACAGTGCGTGCTTTGCTATCTTCAAATTTTAAATTTTCCAACTGATCGCTCATGCATCCTGTATCAATGTATATTATTCGGACGACTGATGGGATTAAGTGTCGACGTCCATTAAAGCGCCTACCACTGACCCCTTCAATATAGGCAGAGGCGTCTGAATTGGTTTTTAGCTAGTTAGTGTACTAGACAGTGTCTGATTGGAGGCACGTTTAGAGACAAATTCCGCTTCGTCAGTACTGATGATCGACGCATAGGTGTGCGGATGAGGACTGGACTTTTTTCGTGAATATTTGAGAAAGCTATTAAGGGCAAAGTATCTTGGATAGGCAAGAGCAGGAGGGAATAATCTCCCTTAGGAACAGGATCACCATCACCTTACGAAAATTATTTTATTTCATTGATCTATCAAATTTTATTCTCATCTAAATTTAGAGGTTTAGAAAATGTAATGCTTCACATTTCTTTCTACACCTCAATCATATATAATATTAAATAAACAATCAACATACATGCATAATGCAGCAGTAATTTATAATACATAGCTGAATTTTGGACTTTATTTGTAATTTCCCTGCACACAAATGATGTATTTTTAAAGGGATATCTGTGCGCGAGTATAATGTATATATGGATGTGTATAGGAGTCTAAAGAGACAAAAATTTCTAGAACGAATGGAGTGAAGTGAACAAAATTTATGATTTTAAAGGGAAATGAACACATCTGAAGGTCGCAAGTTTTCAAACTTCTTTTAAATCATAAAAAGAAAACGGCATTCAAAAATATTAAATAAACAATCATATTATATGTAAGTTTATGTGAATAATATCTATGTTTGGGATTTCTGTATAGGGGAAACGAAGCGTTACGAAAAATGTAAACCTTTTGGGCGCTTATAATAATAATTTCAATATTTTAATATTCAGAACTTTTTTTTAGAAAGCAAAAAAGTGTCTGTCCGAGCGAGTGTTTTTATTATTCTTGTTTTCATTTCAAACTATAAAATAAAGATATAAATAGTAAACGACAAAAATACGTACTAGGAAATTTAGTATCAAAATCTATATTTATTATTAAGAAAAGCTTTTATAAATTCTCGAGTAATCGTCTTGCCAAATTGAAGAAGATTGAAATTTTTCCATTTTTCAACTTAGTAACATCTGTTACCTTACACCTTTCTGGTAGGTCGGACGGTCTGGGTTTCAACAACAACAACTTAGTAACATCTCAAAAATTAAAAGAACTAACTTTGAACAATAAGCATGAATTTGTAGCTCTGTGAAAGCCCTACAAGTGTATATAATTGGATTTTGGATCGAACTATATTTTTCTTTGAGGGGAGGGGGGGTTAAACTTTGAAACATGAAAATTAGTTTTTTTCCTTGTTTCATACTTTCACTCGAAATATCTTTGAAAGTATAAAAGATCGATAGAATTGTTAAGTGATAAAAATATGTATGAGGAAATTTAGTTTCTAAATTTATATGTATATTTAAAAAAGCTTCTATAGTTTTCGAGTAATCATCTTGTCAAGTGGAAGAAGTTTGAAAATTTGAAGTATTTCAAGTTTGTAATGCTTATATCTTAAAAACTAAAAGTGATAACTATAAACAATTAGTATGAATTTATTGCTCTTGGTTTTTGAAATATAATGGTTATAATTTCGATATTTTAACATATCGAAATTATAACCACTATACTTCATAAACCAAGTTTTCCAATAGGTGGGAAAGCTGTAATATTTGAATTGCCACGATTGTTTCAAATCAGTCTGGTTACTTACTCTTTTGCGAAATATTGGTACACAAACACGAGATATTATGCTTTGTTTAAAAAGAACTAGGAAGTCAAATGTATATGGGGATTCTAAAGATGTTTAATGATTAGTGAGGGTTGGAGAGAATAGGTAGAAATATACGTATTCAATTACGTATTTATGTACCGCCAGACAAGTTTATAGATTAACTATAATGTAAAATTTTGTCAGTAAGTTTAATTTTTATACTGCAAATCAAGTTAGTAAAATAATCGAATATTCACTGGGGGGGGGGGGGGGGGGGTGAAGACGATTGATATGTAATGTTTAAAATGTCCCTGAGTTTGTGGCAAGTGAATGAAAATATATAAAAAAATGTTCGAAGATACAAAACCTAATCCAAAAGCAGGAAAAATATATAGAATAGAAAAGGGGACAACAATTAAGAAAAAAAGGTGGAGGGGGTAAAAATTAAAAACATTCTAATTTTCTGCCGAAAGATAAAGTGCATAACAAAACTAAGAGAGGGGAAAAAATCATATTTGCAATCATTAGAGAACAAGGCGGTAAAAAACGCAATATTTGTTTTCGTAATTTTGAAAAAAATAATAAACGAAAACATCTGAAAAGAATTTAGAGATACTTGGGCTCAACAGAAGCACAGGGAAATATCCAAATGCTTCCAAATTCTTTTTAAAAAAAGGACGGAGGGGGGGGGGGTTAGAAATTAAGAAATATGAACTTTTGAGTGGGGTAATAAAAATAGGGTGTATTAAGAAGAAAAAAAAATCCATTCGTTGGAAAAAAGGACCGTCAATGTTTCATTTTTTCTCGGTTTTGAAAAAAAAAATGGACAAAAAAATACCACATATCATACAATACAACTTTATATAAGAATAATAATGAATCGAATGTTGACTGGAACATGGGGGTATTAAATGAATTGTTTGAGTAGAAATAAAAAAAATCACAATATCAAAATGTATATTACAAATTTTAAGATTGTTTAATTAGCATTTTACTTAAAAGTGTATTAAATTATAATTATAACTAAAAGTGTAATTATGCAAAAATAAAATAGTATTTACAGATTATTGAACGTATATCCAGACAGAAATTTGTGTGCATGAGCAAAAGAATATGTATAATTCCCAGATTGAGTCTATAGAATAAATTTATTAATTTATAAAACAGCTCTAACAATTTATAAACAACTTTTGCACTTTCATACAAATATTCATAAAGGAATATTTTACTTCGTAAAAATATTTTGTATCATTTTTTTTTTTTCGTTTTGCAGTGAAAATGGAAAAATTACAAAATTAAGATCATTTTACACCATTGCTTAATTATTTACCTCTGAAATTCCTTATAGAACAGCCACGGGGCATATTATTTTAGATAAAAATATGAAAAAATTATTCTTTTATCAGTATTATTCTGTGGCTAATGCCATAGACTAAATTCAGTACCAAATTAATTTTATTTGTTGAAACACATTAAAAATCGACAAAAAATGTAGTCAATTAAGAAATTTTGCAAAAATATTTTAAATAATTAAAAGAAAAAGTTACCCGAATAGTTAGAACTTAAAAGACAGCCATATTTGTCGATGGATTTGTGAATCTCGCACAGCAGCATAACACAACACATTGCTTTGAACACTGAAGTAGCTTTTTACTTCTAGTCACTATGTTTGTTATCTGCATGGCCTCCAGCTAGTCTCAATGCCTAAATGAGCTAAAACGTAGACGACCAAAAGAATGACCATCTGGACTAATCTCCTCCCTCCCGTCCTTTCAGAAGTGGGATCATAGAGACCGCATCCATGTGTTTGCAATTTGAATTTGAAACCAGGAAAACATTCTGAGAATCGCTCCTTGAGTTTTTCCCAGTATTTGGGGTACAAAGTCCCCTAAGGGATTGGACTCAGCTGCAAGTTATTTAAAATCTCCCAAGTGTTTGAGCGTACGTATATACTTTCAAGCAGAACTGTACATTGCTTCAAAAGAGATATAATTATGGGAGAAAAACGATTTTATCCTTTTATATTTTGATACTATCTAAAAAAGTAAATTAATTTATATTAAAGTGGCACAAAATTGCTTCATTTTCAAATTTTTTTTTAAACACGATCACAAAAGTCATTCTTACTACACCTAATTTCATTTCCAAATGGCCGCCCCTGATTCGGCCGCTGTGGGCAATTGCCCACGCCGCCCACGCCTTAAACCGGGCCTGCAAGTGAGTTTTATAGCGGCAAGTAACAAGTAAATTCACTCCATGTAATCAATTCTTAAGTCATATTTTAACTCAACAGAGGGCAGCACGACAATCTTTCAAAATTTCCACTTCTGTTTTCTACAGATCTCAGCACCATCATTCTGACATTCTCAGTGGATGAATACATACTACACAGGAGAAAATAATGCTTGCTTTGCAGTGGCGATAGATGGGTGTGAAATGGCCATGACTCTTGAACTTTTTTTCTATGGACACTCACTTGGACCCTGAATTTAAAACTTAGCCCTAGCCTGGTTCATGATTTTAAGTTTCTACTCGTTCTCAAAGTCAGTACATATTAAACTAGTATACTTGATTTGGAAGGATAATCAAAGCATTTTCTGACCATAAAATTCAGTTATCCCTACTGTCCAGAATTTGATGACTTGTAAGCATGCAAATTCCCCATGCATCTCTGTTTTATTGAGGTGTCATTTTCAAACATGCTAGCTAGTTCACCCCAAATTGCAGTATTGCCATTTTTTTATTTTGCTTTTCAAAATACTGTTCTAATGTTTAATATTCTACTATTCACTTATGATATTCTAAATATTTTTTTATTTTGTTAAAAATGAATGTAATTATTTCCTAAAAGTTTATAATTTCCATTTACCTGAATTTATCATTTCTTTCAAGTACAGATACTTTTCTCTTTCAGAAGTTAGGGAATTACTGAGTTTTTAAATTGAATTTAATAGTTTTCTAAATTATAGTTTACATTATCAAATACCATTTGGTTATTTTCCCCCCTAAATTGTGTTTTTAATCATGTCTACCACACCACACTTGATCACAATCATTTGAGTCTGCTAAGTAAGTTAAAAAATCTCTCAATCAAGCACATGAAATGCAGAGATTTCTCAACAAAAATTTCAAATTAATTTATTATAAATACTTCTGGAAAATTTTGCCTTAAATTTTAAGGAGGAACTAAAAATGACCCTAAAAATTATTTAAAGCAACCTCAGGTAAAAAGACTATTCTGGAAGGAAAGTTACAAGGCTAAACAAGAAAGTAACATAGAGAAAAGAGGACATCAGGATCACTAGCATGCAAATGTGCATTTTCCTATATTAATCATAACAAATTTATAATTCAAGTATTTAAATATTAAATTAAAAATAATAATCTTTTACTGTAATTTATAATAATAAAAACATACTTTTGCAGTGAAAATTGAGAACTATATAGAAAATAATATGTGAAATAGAACAAATTAAGCAGAAGAAAATAATCGATAATCAATATAATTAATTTACTATCCTTTCATAAGTACAATTACTTTATTACCTATGTACATTTCATATCATACTTTCATAAAAAAAATGTTTTGTAAATGTGATAGTTCTAAGCGCAATATAAATTGAAAATTTTAACTTGATTTTGAAAGGTTCTTGGTGAAACTTACCAAATATTTATAAAATTTGTCAAATCATCATAGATTACTTACATCCATTTTATATCATAATTTCATTATAAAAAAATGCTTTATCAAAAGGTGTAGTTTTCCAAGTGCAATATAAATTGAAAATTTTAACTTGATTTTGAAAGGTTCTTGGTGAAACTTATAAATTATTTGTAATATTTGTCTAATCATCATAGATTATCCATGTTCATTTCATATCATAATTTCATTAAAAAAAATGTTTTTTGAAAAGTGGTAGATTCTAAAGACAAAGAGAGAGTTTAACAGGCAGCATGATCTTTTGAACTTGACCTAGCATTCTCTAGGTCAAGGGGCTTAGCTACAACTGCTACAGTGCAATATAAATTGCAAATTTTAACATGATTTCGAAAGGTTATTGGTAACTGGTAAAACTTAAATTTGTAAAATTTGTTCAAATATCACAGATTTTCCTAATCTCGTCTTATGTGTGTGAAATATATATGGGAATATTAACAAAGGAATAATGAAATTGTTTTTATTCATTCCTATTAATATTATTGAAAAAATTCACTGCTTTGTTTAATTCATATTTTAATTACAGTTATTTAATAAGATGAATGTCATAGTAATAGATGACATAGTGATGACATAGTTTGAAGTCAAGTAAGATTATGTTTGGCTGCAACTCCTGAGGGATATTTAATGGCTATAACTACTTGGTCAGTCCTTTGAAAACTAAAAAATATCCCCTAAATGATATTTTTTCTTACAGAATATTCTTTAAGAGATTCAATCAATCATTTATGAATTCAATCCAAAGAAAGGTTGGATAAAAATTGAGCAAAAGTAATGAACTTACCTATAACAGTTATTACTCATGTAAAAGATGTACATACTTCTGACTTTTCAAGAAAACAAGTCCCAGTAATTGTACTCAAATAATAAAAATACTTACTATTTTTTTTTTACTTTTACACAATACTCATTACTTTTTAAATATACAATTTTTTTAAATTCAGTGTTAACTTTTTTTTTGCTTTCCACATTTAAAAATAATCTAAATTTGATTTTACAATGCATAACGATACATATCGTTGACAAACATAAATGTGGAATAACTTACTGATAATAATTGACAATATGTGCTTATAAACACATTAATTGATTATACATTACATTGGATTTATTTGTTAGTTTTTTAAATCTGTTCAAAGCACCTGAACATCAAAAACTAAAAACCAAGAATTTTACTTCACATTTTGAAAAACCTTTTACTTTAAAAACCCTGATTGAGGAGTGAAATGTAAACCTGATATGTACACCTGATTCAATAAAAATACTTTGAATTTGAATTTTGCACCTGGATTATGCTTTGAAGAATAATAAATTTCTTTAATGTTAAAAATTTATTAATATGAATTTTGCAGATATTAATCTATAAAACTATGAGTTGTTGACTATTAAAAATGTGAAAAACTGTCAAATTAGAATTGAATATTCAAAATAGTCTTAAAGAACTTATTCAAAATATAATTGAAGCCTACAGCTGGTAACACCCAGATATTTTTTTATTTTCAGAGGTAACTGCAATGATACTTATTTACTTACACACAGAGTAATACTAATTTACTAGTTACGTTTTTAAAGATACTTTACCCAAAGTGATTCAAGACAAATTTTTTTAACCCTTTCGCGAAGGCAGAACTAGCCATCAGTATGCCACCAATGAATGTGTCATCGTGCCATTAGTGCACACCATACACGTTAATTATTTTACTTTTAACTATCATAGCTGCCAACCTTGGAAAATGAAAATTAGGGAGATTTTTATATATTTGCAATTCGCGACAAAAATCGAAAAATTGCACAGCGCGATAACAATTTCTTTTTTTACAGAAAGCATAAAAGGGAATTTTCAAGACAGAATAGGGATTTTTTCCCTCTACTACAAAACTGCACCATAAAAAATAGACAAATATGATAAAAAATCTGTATTGTATCTATAAACACAATTTAATTTCAACGAATACAAAAGAATTAAATCATCTTTTCAAAAATAAGCACATTCGTTAGAGTTATTCTCATCAGAGTCTATAACAATGTTCATTACACTGAATATGATGCATAAAGAAAAATGTCATTGGTTACTGTTTAATAATCATTCACATGTCTTTGACACAGAAACACTTCTCTGCAGATAAAATATTGAATGAAAGAAATCTTTTGGTAAGTAAAAATACAGCACGTAAAAGTTCTATATAATTAAAAAATGTCAAATTCAATCCCTCTTACTACTTAAAAATAAAGTAGTAGCTCTTTTTGCTTTTTTTAAGAACTCCTTACTAAATTCTTCACTATCCCTTCACAGAGTTCATACCGATTTTTCAAAATAGAAAAATTTGTATTATGCAAAAATAATCAAAAAATTAACCTTAATAATTAGCCATAATATGAAAATAAGCTAGTTTAGTCAATCTAATATGCAACATTTAAATGATGGAGATGGATGGAAAAAGATACTAACGTACTCTCGGCAATTCACGCGAAGTAACTGAATTGCGCAATCGCACTATTTATGCGAAAATAATTAAGAAATTAACCACAATAATTAATCAGAATATGAAAATAAGCTAGTTTAGCTGATCTAATATGCAACATTTAAATGATGGAGATGGATGGAAAAAGATACTAACTTACTCTCGGCAATTCACGCGAAGCAACTGAATTGCGCAATCGCATTATTTATGCGAAAATAATTAAGAAATTAACCATAATAATTAATCATAATATGAAAATAAGCTAGTTTAGTCAATCAAAAATGCAATATTTAGAAGATTGAGATGGATGGAAAAAGATACTATTGTACTCTCGGCGATTCATGAGAACAAACTGAATTGCGCAATCGCAGTGTTTATGCGAAATTAATGAACAAAATAACAGTTTAGCGATTTATGCTCAATAACATTTGAAGAAGTATGTTTATTACTTTCATAAAATAAGCGATCGAGATCTTAATTTACAATACACGCGGCCGTAAATCTCCGTTAATTTGATTGGCATTACCCTGCATTGTATTATGAATTTGCTACGATCCCGGGAATGATAAAAATCAGTGCTAAAAATGCGGAAAATTGGTGTTTTCGAGGAATTATACCATGTCTGGTTAATTGATAAATTTCCAATAAAAAACGCCGGAGAATTTCGTTAGTAATCCGGAGGCCGGAGAAGTAATGAAAAATCCGGAGTCTCCGACCAAAATCCGGAGAGTTGGCACGTCTGCATAGGGATTTTTTTAGGAAAATCCCTTTTGTAGGGATTTTTTCTAATTATTGTAAAAATTCGGGAGATTTAGGAATTTTTCGGGAGTTCGGGAGATTGCCTCAAAATTCGGGAGACTCCCGGAAAAATCGGGAGATTTGGCAGGTATGAACTATGATACTCCACAAAAAGTAGAAAACAAATACACTTTACTCATGTCAAGAACTTTTCTTGTGCTCTAGTTAAATGTGCGGTGTCCAATTCATGTATCATTACTGCAAATATCGCTAGCCAATGCGATACATTTAGTGGATGCTGGATACAGCCGGCACTAGCCAGGGTGCAGCATTTAGTGGATACCGGATAGAGCCGGTCCAGCCAATGCAACACATTTAATTGATGCCGAATAGAACTGACGCTAGTAGTGAAAGGGTTAACTTTCAAACCTCACTTCATTTATAATTTCAAACTAATTATTAAGCTTTCTTGATACATGATTCCGGTTATGAATTTTACCAACTTATCATAAATTAATAAAATCATATCATAAATTCTAATTTATGACAAACAACAACATTTGTGATCACAAAACAATAAAATTCATTAACATAGAAAGAAATTTCACATTTCTCCTTTACACTTATCATGGATTACAACATTAATCCAAATAGAATTGAGTCACTTCTGAAAAGAAAGAATAGATTACTACTCACAGTGTGATATTTTTGCAAATAATCTCTGTTGGGGCTCAAGTGGGATTTAGGGGTTGAGCGTCCACTTTGAGGAGGAGATATCCTTTCAGAAGGACACCCACGAGCAAGAAGACCCATGGAGTCCATGCTGCCGACACGAGACTCCAGCTCTTCTGCACGCTGCTCTGTACTTTGCTTCTCTTCCTGAATCAACCTATAATAAACATAAGAGTTATTAAAAGATTTCGAAAATATAATATGGGCAGTATATGACTTCCCCTACTGATTCAAATAGATTTTTATAACTTTCATTATTTATATTTTTTTAAATGAAATATATTTGTTTTATCACACAAAAAATTATACATAAAAGTAATATTTATTTAAAATTACATGAAATTTGTAACTTAACACTGTTTGCTTTAAGTAGGTAAAATTGGATTAGCATGGGATTTTTATCTACTACCAGTCAGTCAGTTCATGCTTGGGTTCGAATCAGGCAAGGTTATGTTCATTTTAACAGGAGTGGTACCTGTAAGGGTCTGCCTTCCATAAATTAACCATTTCAATCACCTAATTTTGGATTTAATTTTCGAATTGAAAATTTGATTTTCTCTCATAGATTCTCAAATTTCAAAGAAAATTTCTTAACAATCTAAATCTTTATTGCTGTCATTTTTCTTTACAGAATTTCAGTGGGTTTTTTGTTTTTCTTTTATTCTTCTTCTTCTTTTCCGATAATAACACTTCAAATTCTATATTGGTAGTACTAAATGTACTATCGGTATCCATTTAGCTGAACATGCTCATGATGTTAAAAATAGTAAACTATCTACGGCTCTTGTCCAGTATGTTATTGATGATAATTATCATCCCTTGTTTGAAAAAATCTTTCCTTTTAATCAGTTGCAATAACCTACATAATATTTTACTTTATGAATCCCTGTTTATTTATTTGTACCATGATTCTATTTGTAATTTTAATCCTGTTCAGACTCTAAGTTATGCTTAGCAACTTGTTCTCGACTCCATGTGTTGAAGACCCAGACCGTCCGACTCATCCGAGGGACTTGAGCATCTATTTGGACGGTGTGTCAAACCTTTACATACCCTTACCTCCTTAACTTTACAAACCTTTACCTCCATGTGTGTCAAACCTTTACATAGTTTTCTGTGACTTTCCTTTTGATGTAATATTTGTGTTTCAACAACATACTTTTCGGTCATGAACATTCTTCGATTTTATATTTGTATTTAATAATTATTTAAATCTTAAATCCCTGTTTATAAAATAATATAATGTAATTATTGTAAAAACATAAATGAAAAATATGTAAATATTTTGCATGCTGATTTGGGATATATGTAGGCATTTGTTGGCACTGTAATTTTTATTTCGCCACTGATGAAGGATATGGTGATGCCTGAAAGTGCTTTGGCTTTGTAAACTTTTGTACATCAAGAAAGGTAGTTTTTATTAAATGACTTTAACTTATAATTGGTTGTCTTTAATTTAATAGTTGTTAAAATTGACATGTGTCCATTTTAATCAATAATGAATAATCAATGCTTATTTATTTAATATTTAAGCAATTTATAAATGGATATAAATGGTAATATTTTATTTTTAAAAAAGTCACCTGAAATGACAATTGCTAAGATATTTTAGCAATTCTTATTAGCAACTGCTAAAAAAGGAATTGTTTTATGGCACATTGAGAAAAATGCAATAAGTTCCCCTGCAGTTGCATGTGCAAGAATTTCTCTCAGGAAGAAAGGAGGGATTTTACTTTGATGAGCAACATATTTAGAGTCCAGACTGCTATATATAGTACTATTTTATAGTACTTTTTGTTTCTAAGATGATCATCTACTTTTTAGTTTTGTCGACTTCAGTGTTATGTAAAAATTGGGTGCACCCATTTTTTTTAATCATTAATGTGAAGTTTCCCCATCATTTATCAATCAATTAATATGACATTTATGACTAATATATGAATTTTGACATTAAATCAAGTCAATCTCATTGAATTTAATTATTTATAATATGAAAAGACTGAAATTACCGTATTTCATTATTTATAGCATCTAACTGCTCTTGAAGCATAAGAGCAAGGGTTTGGGCATCTGTATGTCCAGATGGAGACAATATATCCATTGTTTCAAAGATATTATCACCTTCATCTTGACTGCATTCATTATCACTGGTATCAAATGTAGACTGGACGCTGGAAATAACATGTGCCTGCTCCAGTTTTTCCCAGCTCTAAAACAAAAAGAATTAAATGCATACACAAGTGAATTTATATTGGTATAAGCAAAATGTATTTAATTTAGTCACTCAGTTCAATAATTTCCATTTTGTTAAAGTTATCACTGCATCTGCATCTACTATTTTATACACTGCATTAAATAAGTGAATGGGAAGTTCAGGAACGAGCATTTTGTACTGTATTTCTCCCACAGGACTAGGATTTTTGGTCTTTTTTCCATGTTTATTAAACATACTTATTTTTTAAATATCATAACAAGTTTTTTATAAATCTTAGAAGTTCACTTCTTTCTGTTTACAAATATAAAAATAATTAAATAGCATATGCATAAGAATTTTTTGTGACAACAATAATAATTTAGCATGTTTTGATGTTGAAAAAGAAAAGTTGTGCATACGAAAGAATCATATTTCAGGATCAAATTTTATATATTTCCCCACTCAGAATTTAATTACATCACATATATAGATATATAAACTTACATACATTATTTAAAAAAAATTGCTTTAGTATGATAAATTTCAAAAAACAATTTTTGGCGCATAATGCTAAATCAGCTTGCTAGACAAACCTTCTATTTTTAAAACTATTAAAGACCAAACCAAAATTTACATTATTAACCAAAATTTAAATGGATTTGAAATTTTCAGAATATTTCACCATTCATTATTTGTTAACATTATTTTTATTATTTGTTTCATTTTTTGTTTTCACTATTTGTTAACATAAATTGTACTGTTGTAATAAGAAAATATCACCAGCATAATTGTATACTCATCAATAAAAGCCTGGACTATCTTTAATAAAGCACTCTTAGGACTGGTGTTATGAGGTCAAACATTTTAATATCCATTTAGTCACAATTATACTAATATTGAAAGGGATATTATGACATCAGTATGAAACTGTACCATGAAAAATTCAGTGCCAAAAGCCTCAAAAATCAAAAAGATAGCTCTGATGGCAGGACTTAATATCCAAGTAATTATAACATAATTTTTTTCATTGATTCTAGTCATTTTAATTTTTGAGAGACCATGATTTTTGACTCATCACAATAATTTACTTTTATATATACTACTAGCAGATATTCCCGACGTTGCTCATGATTTAAAATATGTGCAAATTCTAAAATCATTCATACTGTTTTTAATAAAAACTCTATTAAATTTTTTTATTTAATTACTCTATGAAAAAAGTATAAGAATCGTTGTTCTCACTATGCAAACTTATTTACACAGGCAAATCTAAAGAATAAAATATAACTGACAATAAACTAATTTACAGAAATATGAAGTTTAATCAACATATGCCATAATAAACACACTGTAAACATTATTTTGTTAAACAAAAACACAAACTTGCAAACTGCACATTCTGATAGCCAACATTATTTTCTTAAATTTGTTTAACCTGTCGCAACAATAATTTAAATACAATCAGAAATATATGAATTTATAAAACATTTTGCCAAAATAAAACAGATGGCTTGAAATATAGACAGTATCATTAATTATCATAATTCTATATCGTATGGCTGTAACTAATATAACACAATAAAAAATATAACACCGTATTTGCAAAATGTTTTTTTTTTCCCCCATCAATTTTTTTTTATTATTTAAATTGAAAATGAAAATTGTCTGTCATATAAAGACATTTAATTTAATTCCATTGCTAAAAAACATATATATATATATATATAAATATTTTTAAATAAAGTTTAAAAAAAAAAAAATCTGTACAATGATTTTTATTTTTACGCAGTTTTTTATCATTATCTAAACAAGTCCTGGGCATAAAAACTCAAACCATGGGCAGGGTTAACGACAATGAAGAAGGAAATACTAATTTGAAAAAAATCCAAAAACTGTGGATCTGTGTGCAGAACAGACAAACAGGTTTTTAATTCTATATATACTATGTATTGAAAGCAAAGTAAAAATGAACAAAAAAAGTTTCTTACATTAACAGTTTCCTCTGCAGGATTCAGTCCATGAACTCTCTGACTTTGCTGTGAACCCGAAGGGGATGTAGAGGTATATGCAAGCCCGGCACTGTTTGCAATGGAATTGATGGAATTTGAATTGATCATATCCATATTTCTGTTTGGTGAAACAGTACCACTTGTTGCTGTATAGCTCACCCACGATGGGGAGAGTGAAGTTTGATTTGCAGAACGCCTGCGGGAAAAAAAAGTACCATGAATGTTAATAAAAACTTATATGTGACCTCACCTTGCACAAAATAAGATTTATATATGAGGTCACAAAATATGATGACATGTCATAGGAATCCCCAAGAGTAAGTAGTATTGTTAAGATTCCCCCAATTATGTAAATCCATTCTTGGAAATATCCACACAGTTGAAATAAAAACAAGGAGATTAACCTCAGGCTATCCAAGTCAGACGCAATGTACAAATAAACAAATAATGCAATTAGCACTTCCTTAAAGAAAGCAGATGGCACTTGTGTGAGCTAAAGTGAGGCCACCTTATCGTTAGTGTTAATATTTTTATGACTGGAGTTTTGATCCAATGTCTGTTATCATCGCTACTAATCTGCTCTTTTTGGGTTTTCCAAATCTAAAGGTAGTGAGAAAAAGCACATAAGTCAAAAATTCCAATTTTTTTTAATAGCATATTTGATTTAAGAAATTTATGATCTTCGTTGTAGGAAAAGCACATAAGTCAGTTAAGCTTCCAAGATGTTAAAAAAGGAAAAACTTTAAACACTCATTAAATTTTGTACGGATAGCAGTGGGGTAAAAATATAAATTAAGAAAAGTTATTATTTATTTCACTCATAAATGCATAACAAACTCCCTAAAAATGAAATTTGTATTCTGAAAACAAAAAAATAAAATTAAAAAAATGTTCTGAAAGCATCAAAATTTTCTTTCCTTAATATTTCAAAATACTTGTTTTTGACTGTGTTTTTCCCCACCAGCTCTAGATATATTCTATTGTTTATTGGCTTGCTTAGCGTTTGTTAAGTAAAGACACTGTTTCGATCTGATAATGAGAAATCTGACTTTGAAATGTATCCCTCAAAACAAATGTCACATAATTTGCATATGTCCACATTCTTTCAGGAAGTACTAATTGTGTTATTCCCACAAGCAGCAGTTTCATATTTTATATTTTTTATTGCTTTTGTGACAATGTACAAAGTTCTATCTAAATATGCACTACAAATATGGCTCAATTTCTTTAACAAATTTCTTCAGGGAAACATTTTAGATAGCAGAACATCCTTCCAACATTTATGCTCTCATGTAATTTAATTTTAACATTAAAATAAAATTAGTAAAATTATGTATTGTTACAAATGCATTATCTTAAACCATTATGTTTAAAGTATTAATTATTTTGACGTGTTTCCATACAATTTCATTATTTTAACATTAGATTATTGACACTCAGGCTAAAAAAAAAAAAAAAAATCAATTTAAATAATTAATAAAAGTCAATGTTTGATTTTTCCTTGGAAACACATACATTATAATATGTACAATTCAAGCTGCCACCAGGACTTTATGAATAAATTATAAGTCATGTAAAGTAAAACTTCAAAATCTCTACTTAAGTTGAAAAGAACTGACCTGGATAAAGAATCTGTCCTGTAGTTTTGAAACTCATGCTTTAATGAATCCATTTCTGATCGCATCTTCCCCAATTCACCTATAATTTTATCCTAGAAGCAAATAAGAAACATTTAGGTGTTAAGGCAGGGGAACAAAGTTCAGATTCGGATAATTGAGAAAATATTCCAATTCTTTTCAGATCCACAATTTTTTTTTTACACGCACCAAATTAAACATAATTGGGATTTCATATCTGATATGTCATAGTAATTACCATAGGGGAAGCATCAGAGGAGAAACTTTTATTAGTTACTACACTTTTAGGTAGTTCAAGAATAATGATGTTATTACACGGAGCAATTCCTTCCAGCAATTTTTCAGCAACACCATACATTTCAATGGAAAGAAATTTTACCGCAATTTTTTTGTACTCGACAATAAAAATTGCTCAATATCTGAGCAGTGGACCAATCAGAGGACGATAAGATTGGACGTCACTCCGCTCTGCCTTTCCTCTCTTCATTTGCATTCAAAATGGCAATGGCGACTTCAAAGCAAGCTCAACAACGTTAGAATCCGGAGATGGAAAAAATGATGGAACTTTTAACAAATTACAGACACCTGTGGAATATAAAAAATCAAAATTATACAAAAAAACACTAAAGAATGCTTCTTGGAATGAAATTGGCAGCATTAGAGAGGAGGGGCATATTAGAATGGCAGGGCCTAAAGTATCATTGCCAGGCGGAATTGCTGAAGTCTGAAAATGAAAAAATAACAATAGAACTTTTACCAAATTACAGACACCTTTGGGATATAAAAGATTCAAATTATACAAAAACACAGTAAAGAATGCTTTCTAGAATGAAATCAGCAGCATTAGATAGAAGGGGCTTAAAGTATGATTGACGGGTGATTGCTGAAGTTCGGCAATAAAAATTGCCCTGTGGAATAACACCATATAAGTGTGTACACATCAATGTACTAAATGTGTACACCTAAAAATGTATATCATATATAACTGTGTATCAGTAACATTATATAAAGCACTTAATTTTTTTTTTATTTGGTGATTTGGTGTATTTTAAATATAATGCCAACTCACTAAAGTTAAAAAAAAAAAAGATATATCTTAAGAGGAATCCTCAGTGTTTTAAGCTTTGATTCGCTATCACTAGATGGCGCAACGTATTTGGACATGAATCCGTTCAAAATTACAGAAGAGCGATAATTCGTCAATTCTATCTACCTCTGCCTCTTGGCGACATTCAAAGCGTGCCAAAAGATTAGTCTCATTTCTTCTATTGAGGAGGTGCGTCACCTCCGAAAACAGGGTAGTGATCTTCTATGGGAGGTGACGTATTTTCTGGGAATTCTCAGAAACAAGTTTACCAACCCCACTGCTGTGCCTGGGGTGTCAAGGAAGATCCCTTTGTGAATAAATAATTTTGGGATCATGAGTGGGGAAGGCTTTGGGCACAGACTATTATAGTATTCTGTGGCTTTGGGATTCAGTTCGGATGCTTATTGTACGAACTCGTTATTTCGAGCGATGTTGCTTACTAAAGAATGTAGTAATGCGTGTATATTAAAATAACAAAACCGTGAAATATGCAATTGTATATATTTTACTATTCCTTCTATAAATAATTAATTTAATATAATTTGCAAATAAATAATACAAATTTTAAAGAATTCTATTAAAGCGTTATTTTCTATGGCAGACAATGATAATTCTATGAACGGTATCATATGGGGTCAAACATACAAACAGGGCGGTCGAGAAAAGATAGAAGCCAGGTTAATTTATGAAGAGGCCCTAGTCCCAAGGCGATCAATTCATCCCCCTCAATCGCTTTCCACGAGTTTGTATATGGCATGTGTTCAGGAGTACGTATACTTTTCACCGAAATCTCAAATACAAAATATCTCGGAAAACATTACCTTATACTTCGATTTTGACTGACAGGAAAACGTTCAGGAGTACTTATAACGTATTTTTTTTCATTTATGTTGGCCCTATGTTTTAAAAGTGAAATGGTCCCAATCAAAATAAACAAACGTTTTATCAAATGGCAAGTGCTCTGTAGAACTCTAATTCAAATTTTATGATTGGTCAAACATATAGGGAAGTGTTTAAAATGTGTTCAGGAGTCCCTATAACGTGCGAATACGAAAATTGTCAGAAAAACACCTTATACCTAGATTTTGATTGACGAATAAGCACAAGTCCTGGATTCATGTCTACGATCAGGAACTGTTTTTTTCCTACTCAGACCATCCGAGAAACCAGAAATTGTAAAGTGACTGTTTGGGCGGTCTGAACAATGCCACCCAATTTAGACTGGAACCTAATGGGTGTTGTTGTTGTTGAGACCCAGACCGTCCGACCTACCAGAAAGGTGTAAGGTAACTGTTTGGACGGCCGGGAAGTGCCACCCAATTTAGATCGGAACCCAGTGGGGGAGGCATCCACAGGGACCGTACCCTCCTTCCCCTACCACCAACCTCTCGGAAGGACTTACGGACCCACATGTTTAACGTGATCGTACTCCGCATGAACACGGCGGCAGTTCTGGCAGCGGCGAGAATCGCGCGCTAACCACTGGGCTGCGGAACCTAATGGGTGTGGAAAACCACAGGGTCTATACCATACTTTTACATACTTGTAATACATATACATGCTTTTAACCGCAAATGAATGGACACAATTATTTAGAAATTATCAAAAGCCGTCCTAGAGATATCGGACTTTTTTTCTGCATTTAGTGCTATACTAGCTGAATACCCGTTGAAAATTAATGGTCTTGATTGAGGATGAAGCACGATTTTTGAACTCCTGAACCCATTTGTATGGTACGAACTTCTTGCAATTGTTTGGGCAACCAGAGTAATCAGATAGGGGTAGCAGCTAATGAGACCGTACCATCCCTCCCCTAACCTCTTGGATTGAGGGCCAGGAGAATTGAACATTTCAGCCATAACCAGCTTGATGCTTCTGAAATTTTTATTCACATACCATATTCACATACCGCAGATACACTTTGGGCCATATATCTGCATAAATGTGACCCTCCCCCCCCCCCCTTCTTTAAATCGAATGTTATTCCGCCTCTACCCTCTCCCTCTTAGAAATTCTGAAAAATTATGTAAAACAGCCTCCTCCCCCAAACATCGAAAAAAATTAAAATAATCCATCCTCGGAAAAAATAAATTTATTAATGTGCCCCCCCCCCTCCCTTTAAATCGAATATTGAAATATTGAATCTAATGTAAGAATGTTCTTCTATAGTGGTCAGATGTTCTTATAACGTTTCTTTACATTAATTTTTTGAATACAAAAATTATTGGATAAATACTTTATACCTTTATAAAGGCTTTGACGAATAAGTACGTTTTCTGTCCAATTTCTAATGCTACACAAACTTCTTTTATTCATACCCAAACCATCCGATCTACCAGAAAGTATAAGGTAAAATTGTTTGGGCAACCAGAACAGTGTCACGCAGTTTAGACCGAAATCAAATGGGGATGGCTTCTAAAGACCGTACCCTCCCTCCTCTAACCTTTTAGAATAAAGCCCAGCAAAATTGAACATTTTAGCTGTAGCTAGTTTACTATTCACTAAATTGTGACGCATGATACAGCTACATTCTGGGCCATATATATAATTCACTTTGTTTTTATTATTTGTCCTTCCACTAGCCAGTTCCAATGGTGTCCATAGGTAAATACTATCGCCATTGTCAGAAACTGGCTATTCTATCGGTTTTAATTCGAATTGTATGGCTGTCTTGACGAAATATTTTTGCATAGCTGAAAATAAAATCTATCGACAAATTCCGCTGATCAGCAACCTCAAATATGACTGAACTATTTTTTCTCTAACTAGTCTTTCGGATGGAGGGCCACAAAAACATAACTTTTCAATCCTTGCCAGTTAGATTTTTTTTTTTTAATTTTCACTAATCAGACATACACATGACGAACGCACACTTTAAAACAGATGTCTATTTATCTACAAACAATGGTGTCTTACGAGGTCAGACAAACAGGACAGATGAGAAGAGGCTGAAGTCCGGTCTGATTAGGGAGAGGAGCCATAGCTTTAGGGCCCGCAATCACTTTTCATAGGACTGCAGCTGAAATGTGTTCAGGAGTTCGTATAACGTGTTTTTTTTTAATAACATCTCAAATACGAAATATTTCGAAACTATATCTTAGATCTTGACAGACTGATACGTATATTTCTATAACTCCTGAGCACATTTTGAAGACATTTAGAGCCAGCCCATCTGTGTTGTATGTTCAAGAGTTGCTATAACGTGTTTCATTATCAAAATTTCGAATACGAAATTTCTATGAAAAACCATACCTTATACCCAAATTTTGATTGACGGATAAGTAACAGAGTACAAAAAGCTGTGTACACGATGTGTAGCATAGCACAAAAACTATTGAACATGTTGAGTGTAGCAATTGTTCAGGCGTTTGCCAAATCTTATGTATTACATTTTTTCAAACGTCTTTTTTAACTTCTTAAAATTTTATATAAAAGTAATTTGCATAAAAATTTGAAAACGAACTATTAGGGGTGAAGGAGAGGGGATCTATTTAACCGGGGTCAGAAACTTAATCTTGATACTTCCACAGTAAATTCACCACTGAGGAAAACGTTTAGGTGATATAGTAATGACGTCAAATTGATGACTTGATCAATCTGAAAATAAAAAAGCCTCTGATGACTTTCAGTGGAAATAACCGTATCAAGTTTCTTTCAATTTGTTCGAGAGATATCGTGTCTACAGACGGACGTACAGACAATATACACGGACATCATTGAAAAAGTGTATGATTTCTGGATGCACAAAACGCACAGATCCATCAATATTGAATGGTCTTTTTTTTATTATTATTCCCTTTACATATATCATGTGTTGCATGGAAAATATATGAAAGGAACATCTATTTGTATATAATATGTTATTCAAAATAGAATGATTCTATTTATATGTTGCCAGCTAGGAATGTTTATCCCACAATCTAGAGTATAATTTATGAAATGATTTTTTCTTAGTTCTGAAATTATATCAAAAGCGTTGTAGTGAGCGATGTCATCAATGTAATAAATCCACCAAAAAAGTAGTAGATAATTTTTGAAAAAATTGCCGATATCATATAGTATACAATTAAAATTAGTTTTAATTCAAATCAGATATCTTCGTGCAAAATTAAAGTAAAAAAAATCTGATGTAAGCAGTACATACATGACTTTCCTTATACAATGCAATGAATTTACTCTTTTGACAGTAAAAAAACAATAAGTTCCACGGTACTGTGTTTTTAACTTTGAATTGTACATTTGGCGATTTTACGAAAGGACAACATGCAAGACTATTTCAAAGTACCCAATAAACTTATACTTCACGCAACTCTATATAAACAATTATCAATATTGATAGCATCCTCCATAAGCGATCGAGCCCATATATTAAAATATTTTATTAATTAATGCATCAATTAGAAGTCATTTTCCTTAATTTAGCGTCATTTTTGTAATTTTGACGATATTTTCGTCAATTTGGCAACATTTAAAAAGTCAGCAAGTTGGAGATATTCGACAAATACTTCACCAAAATTTTGCCAAACGCTACGGACAGAAAATTAAGTTTTTCTTATAGTAGATTCTTATATTCTTTTCAAGATATTGAATTTTAGTCAATAAGTCGTCATTTTCATTGAGTAAGTGCCATTTTAATCAATTTGGCAACATTTTCGTTAACTTGTTAATATATAGAAAAGTCGTCAAGTTGGCAATATTCCGCTAACTTCGTTGCTAAAATCTCGCTAAGCATTACGGATGAAAAATAAGTTATTCTTATAGCAAATAAATGACTATTGGTTTTCAAATAAAAAAGTGTTACCCAAAGTATCTTTTCTCATGAATGGAACGAGCTAGATCCACAGAAATGATGTCACCCAATTTATCACATGATATTATATATGAAAAGTGAACATATTTCACAATATTTAATAATTTTTTGATAAATTTATTTGAAATAAAAGCGTTCTAAAGCTTGTGTTAATTGTTTTCTAATAAAAACTACACAAGAAATAACTATTTGCATAACACTTTATTAAAGGTCTTGATTTTTTCAAAATTTCGCTCGAAAATTTAGGGGAGTTCTGAACACTAGACTGTGTTTAAAAACAATAGGCTTCCAGTATTCACGGATTGAAATTTTTGTACTAAATTTCATTCGAATCGCTCCATTCGTTCGTCAGATATCGTCTCCACAGACTTCATTGACACACACACAGAGACATCACCTCAAAAATGTTTGATTCATGTTCAAGGATGCGTGAAACGTGCTCCCATCGAAAACTCGAAGTCGAATTTTCGACCCCGTCACAATACTTTTAGTATACATTATACTACGCATATAAGGAAAGTAATATATTTTATAATTTTATTTAATATTTCACTTACTAACTGTTTAGTTTGACTTATTACATGATCAAAAGAAATTTAATGCTGAATATTATTTTATTTGATACTGTTGAAATTTAGAGATTGACTGCTAACAGTGATGAAATAGCACTGTATAGCAACATAAAGTATATTCAGTAAACCTGCTGTCTTAAATAATCTGAAATTAAAAATATTTCGTTATTAGTTATAGCATAAACATTTGATTGAATATATTAATCAATTTCTGAGCAACCACACCAGCAAAGAACGTCTTGCCTGAAGAAGAGGGATATTTTTTGCTTCTGAAACGATTGATATATTTAATCAACTATTTATGCTGTAACTAACGAATTAATTTTAATTTCAGGCTACAGAAACATTTTTTTAATAGGTAAAGATATGTTCTTTTATGTATAGAAAGTTTGTTATGGAAAGAAATCTATTATTCTATTATCGTTAAAAATATACCAAAGGAATATATTGATCCAATTCCCAGTAACGTAGGCTAGCGTAAGAATATATAGAATATATTTAATCAACTATTTATGGTGTAACTAACGAATTAATTTTAATTTCAGACTACAGAAACATTTTTTTAATCGGTAAAAATATGTTCTTTTATGTATAGAATGTTTGCTATGGGAAGAAATCTATTATGTTATTATCGTTAAAAATATACCAAAGGAATATGTTGATCCAATTCCCAGTACCGTAGGCTAGCGCAAGAATATAGCCCCTCCCCCGCCCCCTCCAGGTACAGCAGAAAGCAGAAACACAAGTTCTCTGAAGCTGAAGAACTCCGTTTTGCGGGAGGAATGGGACAAAGCGAACAAATGGAACAAATCGACTCTTCCTCGGACAAACTTCCACCTCTGTGCTTCCTACCATACCCATTACCTTAGGATGGAATGAACTCGCCGGTGTATTACTGCTTTGGCGGTCTAGTGGGTTGCTATACCTTAGTTAAACAATTGGCGATTTTTAAAACATAGTTACTGATTTTATTTCTAGATGGCACCACCATCCAATAAGCCAAAATTAGGAAAGATGCCTTTTTTGAAAATTAATTTAATATATTTACTAACTATAAAGAGTGTTCTAATTGTATTAGAAGATTCAGAAAAGAGTATTTTACAAGCAAAGTAAATTTCAGACTTTCATATTCAGTATTTTTTTTATTACTGCTCATTTTTATAAAATTGCATTGATGGTATAGGGAGTCAATGAGTGAGACTTCCCCTTAAAAACAGTTTATCAGAGTGTTGTGGAAGTGATTTTTATTTTTGTTATCTAAAACTGTAAAAAACAAACATTTAATTTATATATTTAAGCATATTTCATGTTTTGAATTGTTTTTCATTTTAGTGGCTACTTTTATAATTTACAGTATTCACAAACTCTTTTCTCCATTTGGTAACTTGTGGCAGTTTAAAATAAAGTTATCAGAATTCCAAAATCTGAAATATCTAGAAAATACGAAATCTTAGTATAATGGGAGTGGCTTTACTTGTTTTGTTAAATTAAATATGAAATAAGCAATTAATTAGTATATAAGTATATTTCTTTTATTTAACTTTTTTTTAATTTCACAAGTAATCTTATATAGTAAAAGGTAGGTCAGTTTTATTTCATTTTGCATTTACACTAAAATTTAATCAGCACCAATGATAAGGCAAAAATTAATTAATTGCTGCATTTAATGAAAATCCGATAGAGTTTCCAAACTAGAGTGGACACATTTTATTTTATTAGAATGTGAATATAATACTCCATATTCACACAAAAAATTAGAATTATGCGGATCTTCAATTCGCCGATCCACAAAACAGAATTATTTTTGCATGGCTTAAAAAATGTGTATTTCGACGTATTTTCAAAAGCAAAAAAATTAAATATGAAGAAAATTATCCCACGAATTTAGTTAAAAGTGTGTTCTTTAATCTTTACAATGGTGCTAAGATGGAAACACTGAGATAATATTTTTGATTGCTAACGGACAGATTTGTGTAAAAATCACTCAAAATTATGCTTTAACATAAAATGTCTAAAACCCTAATTAGAATTTTTTAAAAATTGCTCAGCTATATCTCGGAACTTGACTTGAACTAACATTGTACTGAATTTTGTAACTGTGGGCCACTTACACTTTCCGCTATACTGTCAACAGACAAATAGAGAAACATCTTTCAAGCTTTCAAGAATGCAAATGCACAAAATATGCCAATCCATTGAAGACTTGAAATGTCCTATACAAATGCTATGCATAGTAAAGAAAGCCCAATTGAGGCACTTGTAATATCTCAATAGCTCTATAAATACTGTACAACATGGATATAAAGAGATTATAAGATCAATGTACTTTTTCTGACTGTGTGTCTTCCAGTAGTTTCTGGGTTCTATCAAGATTTTGAGCGAGTGTGTTTTTCTCCTCAAGGGCATGCATCTTCTCTTTCAGGTGCATTTGTAACCTCTCGTTGGATTCAGCAAGCAGTTTGTCAACTGTGGCTGTGAGTCTTTGATTGTGATCTTCGTTCATTTTCTCTCTTTGCCTCGCCTAAAAAATGAAATGAATATTAAAATATTAAATGAATACAGTTTCTTTAAAAATAAATTAAAGTAGAAACAATTAAATAAACTCAGAATTTTATTTTATATATATATATATATATTTTAAATATCAGATACAAGGCGTAAATTAAAACTTATTCATATGGTTGCTTTATAGAGATCATCTATACTCTTACTGAGTAGAATAAACATTCTCTATTTAAGAATTTAATAGATATTGTAAGACAGTGCTTCTCAACCAACAGTCTTGTAAAGTATTTTTAATGATACATATGATGAAAAGAAATCATGAAATTATATCAAGAAAATATAATGCATACCATATATACTTTAAAAATTAATGCTCCATTGTTTTGGTAATAGGGCAATTTTGCCTTCCATCTACAATATTCAATAGAATACTCAAACTTATACAGAATATAAATAATATTTGGGATATATATATATATATATATATATATATATATATATATATATATATATATATATATATATATATATATAAAGAGAGATAGAGATATAATAGTTTATTGTATATTAGTTGAAATAAAGTAAATGATAAGAAACTTTTAGTTCTTATAATCTTTTTGTGATTTTTACAAATTTTAAATAACAAAAGTGTTACATATTATCAAATAAATATAAAATTTAAATATTAATTAAACACTGAATTCCATAACAACTTTGCATTAAAGTGGTCAGGAATGTGGGAATAAGATGGGATTCATAAAAATATTTAAAATTAAGAGAAATAGAAATGAACAATATTGAAAATTACTTTCAAATTAGAAATTTGCATGAACTTATGTTTGGCTTGTGGAACAGCAACAAACAGGTTGTAAACCTCTGTAACAGGATGGTCACAAGAAATTCATTTTGAAATTCCCTGATATTTTCCTGATTTTGCTTTGACAATTCCCTGAAACATTCCCCCTCGAAAGATGTTTATCGAGGTCATGTCGCCTATTAATGAAAACTCTCCCTCCAGCCACTTGTTCAGAAGTATATTTAAAGGAGATGAGTGATGGATCTTGCAATGCAAAATGAAAAATGTGACACCATGAAATGAACAAGAATTGTTCATTTAACTAAAAGAAAACTATAAAGTCGGAAAATGAAAAAAAAAATTGCAGAAATTCGAAGTTTTTCCAGACTTTCAACGGAATTGCCTGATTTTTCCCTGATATTTCCAGAGGCATAAAATTCCCTGATAATTCCAGATTTTCGAGGTCTGTGGTCACTCTGTGTACAGCCTTGAATAAATTTATCTCCAAGTGAGACACAACTTCCTATTATTTTGAAGTGAAGGCAATTCTACATCACTCCATCTTTTGTACTAACAATAAAAAAATTACAGAGGCAATCTTGTGAATATGTTAGAACATATCTCTAAACAAACTACCTATATGTTTTATATATTAATAGCTAAATATAGAATTATAGTGGACATCAAATTCTAATTGATTATAAAGCCTTCGTAAATGCAAGGAACATTACTAATTGATGAAAGAATTGTTAACTACAATATTTTATAAAAATCTAATTGTGTATAGAATGGGTTTATTTAGACGTTTAGAGTCTTTAGGCCACTAAATTGTTCATATGTGCTAATCCAGATCACAAGACAAAATACTACTAACACTAACTAATATTAACTAGTAATAACCGACAGTTCATATTTAATTTATTACAGGAGGGTTTTCACAAGGATAAAAATATAGAATATAAATTTAGGATTCAAAAGAGACTTACTCTTGAAAGCTCTGTACTTTTCTCTTCTAATTGCTGTTCTAATCTCAAGAGTCTTTCTTCGACACTACCTTGCCTTTCATGTATCTATAACAAAGAAATAAGACAATCATGAAATGAAAACTATAGTTAGCAGCATTATGGTCATTTAAAATGTAGCAGTATACTTTTTATCCTCCTCTGATTTTATCGAAAATTTGCATTGTAATGGAATGTTCACACACTACAAACATATATGATCTGATATGCATTCAGTGACAGAACCTGATCAAGCCAAAGTGAGGCCCAAGGCCTGCTGTTAATTTGGGGACCCCCATGAATCCATAGTGCACAAAACACATGCAAAACATCAATACATAACAAATCTGAGGGCTCAGTAGGATCACAACTTCGAAGGTCCTTTGGTACACGTAGAGAACTTCCAAAATTTTTACTTCAAAGTAATATATTAAGACTTTAGGAATGTATAATATTTAAAAATGTTAACATATTTTATAATTTAAAATTAAAACTAATATTACAAATTTTAAATTGTTTAAAAAATTATTTCTGCTTTAATTTTTTTTATCACATACAAAAAATTTAAGGGCCTAGGCCTGTGCGTTAATCAGGTCTTGTTCAGTGATATAAAAATTCATTCAAACTGCTATCTGAAATTATCTGCAAAAATAAATATTTCATTAGCAAAAACATGGTTGATTAAAAGTATCAACAGATTTCAAAAATCCTTTTGTTAGGATAAAAAGACAGAGCATCAGTACCAACAAAGGCAAGAATGCATATGTCAATCATTAACAGATGTGTTCTAACTTTTAATGGTACTAGCTGTACCTTAACTTGGTGAAGAAGGATGTTCCCTATATATACTCTCTATATATACTCTCTAATATACTCTAACCTCCCTATATATACTCTCTTGTGTGTATGCTACAGGATTCTTTTACAGGTTGCTTAGACTATTATTGACAACAGATGGAATTATAAGTTTTAAATTGCAGATTACAGAGTATTAAGTAACAAACTAGTGGAAAAGTGATAAATTCATCACATTGGCATTTTCAAGGTTATAAAGGGATCAAGATTGGGTGATTTTCAAATGTACTGTGGCTACTGTGTTCAAAAAGAACTTTCCCCCCTTTAGATGTCAGTAAATTGTGCTACCTCACCCTAGATGTTTTGATTTTTGTATAGATATCTTAGTTGTATTGATGCGGCAAAAGTATAATCTATTAAAACAGTGAATGTGTCTTTTCATCCAAATAATATTTTCTAAAGAATGTAAAAGTTAATAAGTAGAATACACTTTGTGTCAAGGATAAAGAAAACTTAAGCAATATATATAAGCACAGATAAAAAAAAAAAAAATGCAGCCTACACCTCTTTTTAAAGGATATGCTGGATTCCCTTTGTGCTAAAAAAACCAGCAGACCCAATGTCAAAAAAATAAAATGAGCACAAATAGATAAAACAGAGGTGTATAAACACCCAAGTCATGGATTCAGCATCCACCAATCAGAAAGCAGAATCTAGAACAGTCCTGCTAATCTGAAAACAGAACTAAAACATAAGACCAGATTGCACTAAAATACAACAGAAATGTCTCAACAAGATCAGTAAAGTTCAAACGAGAGTAAAAGAGTATCACCAAGACCAAAAATAAATCAAAACTACACACAAAAGTCTCAAAGGTTAAAAAAAAAATGTATATAAAAAAATAATGTAAAAATTACAGGGTACTCCATCAGACCATGGAACAGGAATTTAATAAATTGTCATTGCTCAACCTTGTTTTAATTTTGACTACTATTTCAGTTAATTAGTCAATTAAAAATTTGTACTAACATTATATCCTGACATTTTCTCCTCATTTATGTCCCATTTGGCTTGACAAAATGCACATGTTCAGTTTGAGAATGACATAGTCCTGTGACAGTAAATCTATCAGCATTTTATCATTTATTATATTTAACTACTATGCATTTTTTTTACATCATTTTATTCAAATTGGATGACAATGGGAAAATTTTAAAATGTGTATGATAATTAAATTCAATTGATCAAAGACTAAATTCTGAGACTAAATTCAATTGATCAAAGTTTTCGTATATCAAATTACCTAAATATATAAAATTTGGTATAAAATCAATGCATATTAGAATTTTCAAAATTCTGCACATGCAATTAATGCAGTCTATATTTTGGTGACATTAAATTATTTTCATATTCAAATGTTTCATATCAAATTATCTAACTATAAAAAATTGTACAAATCAGATAAACATGATCAAAAAGTGCACAATTTTTTTCATAATTTCTGATAATATATTAAAATTGTTCTATTTGTGATTATAAGACAACTTCACAGCTTTGCATCTTTCATAACTCCAGATTTTTCAGGGGTTTTTTTGTAGCAGTCATATATGTGAATAAAAATTTTGGAATAATTTTGGGAATAATTTTGGAGTCATATATGTGAATAAAAAAAAATAACTGACTTAGGGCAAACATTTTATATGTGAATAAAAAAAAAAATAACTTAAATAATAGCAACATACCTGACTTAGGGCATCAAGCTTACTTCTAGATTCTTCACTTCCATCATTGGGTGATTCTGTTTTATTAGAAAACTGAGTAAGTTTCTGCTCTGCTAGTTCAAAACGTTCTATAAGAGCTTTGATTTTTTCTTCACTCTAGATCAAAAAACAATTTATAATGAATAATAAGCTATTAAATAAAGTTGCTGTTTTATAAATCAGACAATTATGACAGTTTATAACTTACTTGAAGAAATTATATTAAATTTACATAGATAAAGAACTTTTGTCAATATTAAAAAAATGAAACTTCTCTCAACAAACACTTCTAAATACAAATATAGTCAGTTACTACTAATCCTCAGTATAAAATTTCTTTCACACAAAAGAAAAAAAACTAAATTTATGTTGTTTTAAGTCAAAGATGAGGGAAATAATAAAAACTCCTATATATTTTGCTAATTATCCATGTAACACTGAGCAAGTAAGCTATTTAATGGCTGAGCGATAACAACTCACAGATGACTTTTGAAATCTGCATTTGTAGGGAAATATCCTATAGTGTACTTCTTTCATCCTTCTATTTATGTGAATTTTTCACTTATCTTTTTGAGGATTTTATACACTACATATAAAATTACCATAAAGAATACATCTAAACATAACATGAATGTCCAATGGATTTAAAAAAATAGTTGTAAATTAATTTCTCGGTACAGAAGCAGGTGGGAAAATAATTTTTCTGACAGCATTTATTTGGGCTAAAGTGCTTGCGTATGAGCTACATAGAAAACTTTAGCTGTGACGGCACAGTAAGCTACCATCCATTGTAGCAGCTGGATAACTCAAGCTATATATTTCTCTATGAAAAAAAACCCACTATATAAGATGTTAATGACTATGGGTTTATTAATCTATATATAAATAAAATTGAAAATCTGTCTGTTTGTCCCATCATCACTGAAGAACGGCTGAACGGAATTTGATAAAATTTTGTGGGCAGCCTTAAAATAGCCCCACTTAAAATTTAGTCTATGAGTCGAGTTTCTACGACCAGTGGTTTTCGAGATATTAGTGAAAAACGAAACTTTCGTTTGTCTCATCATCATGGGAGAATGGCTGAACTGAATTTAATGAAATTTTGTAGGTAGCTTTGAAATAGCCCCCTTAAATTTAGTCCAAGTTTCTAAGACCAAAGGTTGTCAAGATATTAATGAAAAAATGAAACTTTTTCCCTCGGAGTTCTACTCTGTAACTCCCTGGTTCCTCCAAACTAAAAGGTTGGAAATCGTTTGTTTAAAAAGTGAAAGTAAATTAACATTTTATATCTGAGTTTGGTGGAAGACTTTTGCGCTAATTAGTCACTTTCTGAAAGCATGAATTGTTTGAAACATGAATTTAAATGGAAAATCTATCACCATGGTTTATTTTTTACAAGTTTTTACTCAACAATGAAAAGTATTAAGAAATCAAAATGGTTATTTAATTATTAGCACTTTATCAGGAAGATTCTATCTTATATCATGTTGCTCAGCAACACAAATTAAATGTGTTTGTTAATGTTTATTATTATTTTTTTGATTTGAATAATATATAAATGGATATAAAAATATATCTTATAAATGAACGGTTTGATTTTTCTTTTAATTATATTAATTGCAGACTGTGTATATCACTTTTATTTATTTTGGCAAAGAGTTTTCAAGATTATATATTGTGTTTAGCTAATAAATTCATTCAGCTGCTTGTTGAAACAGAAAAAGAGTATAGAACGGGTATATCTTCTAATACAATTTTAGTGTTTTCATTTAGTATATACAAACAGGATCAGGATGTTTCATTCAAATCTGCAAATTCAGAGCTACGAATTTGGCGGGATATCGCTACCTTGGCAGCTTTTCTTAAACGTTGCCAAATTGACAAAAATGTCGCCAAATTGATAAAGACAACGCAAATCAATGAAATTAAATTTGTTTTTTTAGAAGAGAGTACTGAAATGATCGTTCAGTAGCATTTCCCGGTCAGTCCATCTGTCCTACTTAGTAACACATTTAGCGAATTTTTAAAATGTCAAGAAATTAATAAAAATGTTTATAAATCCATTAAAATATCTTGAAAATGATAAAATTACACTAAATAAATGAAATTAATTGTGTTTTTGTAGGGGATAGTATTGTGATGATGTTTCGTCAAGTTGTTGCCAAGTGGGACTGTCAGTTTTACAGTCCCACTTGGCGATAAATTGTGACTTTTAAAATGTCGCTAAATTGACGAAAATTTCGTCAAACCTTCCATAGAGATAGCATTATTCAGACGATATTTTTTCCACCAATTTATTTGAAGCAAATGATATCATGTCGCTTAGCAACGGATTTAAATTCAAAAATCCAATGTGTTTATGCAGCAGACGATTTTTATTAAATCTTTTCCGATTTGAATAATGAAGATATGTATATAAAATAAATTTCATTGCCATTCCATTTTTGACTGGATAATATCAATTGCTGTCTTTAGGTTTAAACATTATTATTATTGATATTTTTGGAGATTATTGATTCAGAGATTACTGATATTTTTAAGTTATTATGCCATTGTTTTATTGAAGCAAAACTTGTTAAAACACATATATTGTACGTTGTACGAGTAATCTTCTACAAATGCATGGGTACATCTTCTAATCTACGAGAATATAAGTACAAGGTCTTTCAAAAGTCCGTATAAACTTTAAAAATTCATTAAAAATCGAAAAATCATCGCATTGAGGTACGGTTTGTACCATAAGTATTACCAGGAAGGGTTTTTTTTTTTTTTACGTGAAAAAATTTTGTAGTTTAAAAAATCAACTATAGGTGGTGCTTACTCGAATACATCTTCCAGAAGTATGCAAATGAGACTGTTATAAAAGAGCTGTCTGTAGATTCTTTATTTGATTCATTAGTAAACGGTGCAAAGAAGAAGTTTTTGCGTGAATGTTAACTTTGATCAAGAAAGCCTTGTTAGTGAAGCTGTATTATGTGAGTGGAGAATCAGCATCAGATTCTTTGCGAACATTTCGATTTAGGAAAAATGTAAAGAAAGGAAAAGGTCCTATCACCTGTTTAGAGTTACTTAGGCTTGTCACGCGATTTGACACGTACAGTTATTTATTTTCTTTGTCTTTCCAATGCGTTCAGTGCCACCTATAGGTAATTTTTTAAACTACAAAATTTTTTCATGTCAAAAAAAAAAAAAAACCCATCCTAACAATACTTATGGTACAAACCGTACCTCAATGCGACGATTTTTCGATTTTTAATGAATTTTTAAAGTTTATACAGACTTTTGAAAGACCCTGTAGTACAGGTATACTGGCATATATTGGAATCAAGTATGGCCTTCTGGTATGAAGATTATGGGGATTATTGATATTTTCAACTTATTATGTTATGTTTTATTTTAGCAAAGATTTTTGAGACTCATATTGTAATACAGATAATCTTCTACTAACACTCTGACATATCTTCTAATCTATGACTATATAAGTAGTACTGGTATATCTTCCCATATAATGTTAGCACTTTCATTTTGATATATATTGCATATTGCAATAAATTAATGCCTTCAGGTTTAAAGATTTTGAGTTTATTGATATTTTCAATTTATACATGTAATATACTAATATAGATTATACCTTCTAATATTCGTGTATATAAGTAGTACAGGTCCCATACAATTTTAACATTTTTATTTTGCATATATTGATTCAATTCCATATTTTTTGTAAATTTGCTTACAAAAGGGGTCAGGATGTTTTATTCTTCAGATCTGCCCATGAAGATAATTTTGTATAGCGAGAACAGATATTCTTAAACTTCCGTTTAGGAGCATTAAATTAAATATTTTAACAGAATATTTTGATTAAAAATGTCATTTAGTATACTATAGGAATTTGCACATGATTGTGAATTTTAAGTTTCTTTATATTATATACTCTGTACGAAGGATGGGTATGCTGCTAGTTATTTATATATTTCTTATAGATATTGAGACACAAGATATTCTATATTCTCAAAAGATTGTGGATTCAGGAATAGTTTGTCTCAGCTACATGAGACTAGATCCACTGAGTTTTGCACTTGCAGTCAAGAATTTGGCACATTAGTGGACATTCTAAACAATTCCGCCCTTTCTACAATATGCCACTTTTATGGCACAAATAGTTTTCTTTTCAGCTGAAGAAAACATTTTATCACACTTCAGTGTAGGCATACGTGTGGATTATGAAAACTGATATGGAAATGTTGTACTGGCCTGCCATGAGTTGAAACCAGAACACCCAAAAACATCGTTGGGACTATGAGTACAAGTGTGGTAAAATGGGAGTAAATATTACATAACCATGTTACCTCATTCTAACATTAGGAAAATAAACCTTGCAAAAAAGAACATAATTAAACTCTTCATTCATCTTTTGAAATCTAGGGCAATATACTGACAATTCTCAATAATATTAAAAATATATGTAGTAAAAAACATATAGTCAATAGTTGAGTTAGATTTTGGAGCGTGTTCGAGCATTATGGGCCCTTTTCCTAGATATGCCACTGGCATTACAAGGTTAACAACAGACATTTCTCAATTCCTTGGTGTATATGCATTAAGTTCTATAAATATTCTCAGCACCAGACACTTAAAAAGACACAATTCTCATACCTTGCAAGTATCCATCATTAAAAAAGTTTACAATATTAATAAACAACAGTATTTTAATTAAAAGAGAAATTTAGAACCATATTGCATACAAACAGAAGTAATTCAAGAAGTAAAAATCGTTTTGTGTAAAGGATAAGGAAAACTTAAGCAGCATATAGCAGAAATAAATATACAAGTTATGCAAATTAATTATTTATCTTTCTTTGCTAATTTTCATTCTTAAAATGCAAATTTGTTTTTCATTTTCATATTTTTCATTCTAAAACTTAACATATTTTAAGATTTTATTGCTTTTGATGTAATTCTAAGTTTACACTGATTACTTAGTCCTTAATCTTTTAACTCTTAAATATTCCTTGTGGCTATAAGGAAAACTTGAGCAATATAGTTCTTTCCTCTTAGTAATAATATTCATACTTGCCAAAGTTCTACCCAATTTGTAAAGAAAATTCGCAATTTAAACTCTTGTGGTTTAACTATGGTCTCTTTTGATGTAAAGTCCTTACCAATATCAATGTCTCTGTTGAGGGTGCATTGTCCTGTTTCAGAAAAAAAAAAATTGTATAAAAATTCTATTTCTTTGAATAAGAAATTGGTGAACTTGTTTCTAATCCCAGAACTTGCTTATAGCAAAATTTTTTTATCTTTCGTAATAAATTCTACAGTATGTCTGATGGCTTGGCTATGTATGGGTAATCCACTCAGTCCCATTCTTGGTGATGCACAGGGTAATTTAAAAAAGATGGGCCAAACTTTACGAGGTAGTGGTACACACCAAACCCAGCATTTTTCATCATAGTTTACTGGGCCAGAAATGAAACATAAAGGCATTGCAGGACACTTACTCGTTGTGAAGCGGGCACTCCACAAACTTCAAAGTGTTATTCTGGTTGTTATTTTCTGGTTGAAGAAGAAAACCATGTATGCAAATTTCGTCTGGGGAGGAAGAACCTTTATACACATTTCGTAACCCCGAATGTACACAGCTCCACTTTTGAGACGATGTAGGAATTTACAAATAAGGTAAGAGTTGATATGCATTTTACCCATGGATCTTCTTTTGTGGAGATATCTCAAGAGTCTCGTCTATGACACTCCCTTTAAATCTGAAGAGAAACTAGTAGACAGAATTTTGGCCACTGCTGCCAAAGTGCGTCACAGGCCTGGTCTATTAGAGAGAGCTCACCAATCCCTCAATTGCCACTGTAAAACGTGCATCCAGGTTGGCAATCGCTATTTTGAGCCATTACTGTAATTATTGTTTATTAAATGTCATTTTATAACTTAAGTCATTCTTGTGTTTTCACCTCACCTCATCGGTTTCACCATTAAGCGCCCACTGTCGCCTTTACATTTCATTTTCGACACGGTAAACTATGATTAAAAAAATGTTTGATTTAATATGTACTATCACCTCGTAAAGTTTGGCCCATCTTTTTTTAATCATGCTGTATATATGCATGATTTTGAAATTAAGCTTTTGGAAATTATCAAGTTTTTTTTAATATTCATTCAGTTAATGACAGTTTTGTTCTTCTGGATTTCAGTTTTAGTGCTATCGAAGGTATTTTGAAGATTTTGAATTCCATTGATCCTTACATTCAGTTTACCTATGAAATGTAAAAGAACAATCGTCTTGTAATTTTGGATGTCTTGGTCATCCTCAATGATGATGAATTCCTCACTACGGTCTTTCGTATACCTTTTTTAGTCTCTCTACCTTCACATACAATTCCTGATAAACAGAAAATTGCTGCTTTTAATGCATTTGCCCTTCATATTTTGAACATTTGTACTTCTACAGATTTGCTCAATTCTAATATCAATTATTAAAAAACTGTTACTGTTGATCATGGTTTCTCTCCTAGCATTGTAGATTCTGCTATTCAAAAATTTTTTAAACCTTCCTCTAAACTTTCTTCTGAAAAGGATTTCAACAACATTATCATTTTACCCTATTTCCCCCAAAACCAGTAAACAGATTGCTAAAATCCTTTAAAAGTTGAAGTTTAACATTGTGTTTAAACCTTCTAATAAACTCAGATCTTATAATTTTAATCTTAGATCCTATAAAAATTTCTAATAGTTGGGCATTTTAGTACTTCTAGCAAGTGTGGTCCTTTTATATTGGTCATACTAGCTTTAAAATTTCACATTAAGGAATATGAAAATGATGTCAAAAAAACAGGAATTTCTATAAATCTTTAATTGCTCAACCTTGCTATAATTTTGACCACTGTTTTGAGTTTTCTTCAGCAAGAATCATACAAAAATGCGCATTGATCTATGATCTTTATATTCCTTAAAACTTCAATATTAAAAAAAATTTTAGTAATTTTGTTAATGACTTGTTCAGTACTGCATTTTTGTCCTCTTGTCTGGCCTTGAAAATTTTCCTTTTCCTTCATATTTGTTCCATTTCTTAACTTTGGGACTCTTACGTGCCATTTTGACTTATTTTCATCTTGTTGGGTCTTGTTTATTTTTGTTCGAACTTGACTCATCTTGTTGGGATATTTTTATTGTGTTTTGGCACAGGCCAATCTTGTGTATTACTTTTCATTTCGGATTGGCTGGACTGTTCTTTCTGCTTGGCTCTCTCACATAGATTCATCCAGGACTTGGGTATATAAACCCATCTGTTTCTTCTATTTGTGCTCATTTTTTCTTTTTGACTTCAGTTCTGTTGGTTCTCTTGCAATGACAAAGGGGATCCAGTGTATCCTTGAAACAAATGCATGCTGCATTATTTTATTTCAACTTAAATACATTGCTCAAGTTTTCCTTATAAATAGAAAGAATATTTAACAGCTAACAGATTAAAATCTAAATAATCAGCGTTAAACTTAGAATTACATCAAAAGCTCAAAAGCAATAAAATTTTAAAAATATATTTGGAGTTCTAGATAAAAAAAATATAAAAGTGGAAAACAAATTTACATTTTAAGAATGAAAATTAGCAAAGAAATGGAAATAGTAATTTGCCTAACTGCTATTCTAAAAAATACAGTTATTCTTAAGAAAATAAAAAACAACATACAAGTTTCAACTGTGCTTCTTTGTTTGAAAGCTCTTGCTCTAATTTTTCATTAAGGTCGTGTAAAGAAGTAGACTCCCTTTGGGCATTTAGGTACCTTTTCTCTAAAGTTGTTATCCTCTCTTCTTGGTCTTCCTTTTGTGCATTGTTCTAAAAAATGCATTAAACAATTGCATTTAAAATAAGGCTCAGAAGTATCTATACAACTAAGAAAATATAGATAAGAAAAAACAAGAAAGATAAATCATGCATAGAGCATTGATTATGAAACACTTTTCAACTGAAATGCAATTTTACTTAAACATCTCTAAAATGTGATACATTCAGCAGTGATATTTTTTAAATTATCACAGTACTACAATACTTTATTTTAATTAAAAACTTAAAGCCGTGGAGGTAAAAGTACTTTCTAACACCATGCTTAAAACTTCACCGAAAAAAGGCAATGCCATAAAATCTTCTGCTTCTCTATGTAAAATCAATGAATATTTCATTCATATCCCCTATATTCTAGACACTAGAGCTATTCTAGACACTAAAGAAGTAATTTTTCATTAAAAAAATTCAGCAATTCTTATACAACTCATCTTACAGCTTGATTTGTTTACATTCTGCATATCTTAAAATTAGGCTTCGTTGAAGAAATAATCAAAGTTGGATGATCATTTAAACTAAAAAATACTGTAATTGTGTTGGCACAGAATATAGATGCACAGAAAATACGCAAAAATAAAGTGGTTTTAGGATGGATGCAACACTAAATATAAATTTAAAAGAATAAAAATCATGATTTTGACACGGGGAAAAAAGATGGATGCCATACTTTATTTTAAGGTGGGTCATGTGATCTCTTCATATAATGGGTGTAATTATTATTTTAATTTTTATTTATAAAACTACCAAACATATTTTGTTCAAAATTTTTTAATATATTTTATGGGATAATTTGAATATTTCCTAAAATTTTCAAACCAATTTGTGAATTTTAACTTTGCTTAAAAAATGTTTGAAAAATGAAGTTCCACAGGGTTGATTGTATTTCATTTTTTCAACACGGGTTCAATCCAAAAGTAATTGGGTGATATTATTAATTTACATTTCCATATGTCTCACAGACTGAACAACATACTAAAATTTCATCTTCATAAAGTCATTTTTATGGCAGTTATTGTGCAAACGGACATACAGAATAACCAGTCAAAAACTTTTCAACTAAGTTGGAAAGTGTTATAAAAAACAACCCAAAAGTCATACAAAGTAAACTGAGTGATTCTTTGCCAACAGAGGTATAATTGATTCTTAAATGTTACAAATTTGACAAAAGTACCATTAATAATTTAAAAATATTGTGAAATATGATTAATTATTTAAAATGTAAATTATAAATACTTTTGTTCATTTCTTTTATTCAATAATTTTACATTTAAATAATTTATTTAAAAGTATTAAAAAGTTAAATATTCTAACATTTAAAATTTTAAAGTACTTTCTTTACATTTTAAATTGTGTACATGTCAAATTAATTGGAAATATTTAAAAATATTTTCAAATGTTTAATATTATTTAATCTTATTGATCTTTCTTTTGTGCATTGTTCTCAATCTTACATTGCTTTCAATCCTTTATTTAAAGAATTGTATAAAAAACATGGCTTAAAAGTAAGTAGAAAATGTAGATAAGAAAAATGAAAGTGTGGACTCTATAGTCATACCTGGGAAGGTACAACTAATTTTTGAATGCTGCCAGTTTGATGCTTGACCAAAATACAATTAAGCGTTTAAAATATTTTTACATTTAATTAAATATTTAAACTGTAAATTTATAAATGTGTTTTGTTTATATGTAAGAATTTTAAAATAATTTTATATTTAAATAATTTAAAAATGAATTTAAACACATATTTATTTGAATGTTAAATTAATTTATATATGTTTAGAATTAAGAACTTGGAATATATTATTAGAGTTAAATATTCAAGTCATTTAAATTTTAAAATATTCAGAATTATAAAGTAATTGTGAATATTTTAAGATAATTTCAAATATTTAAAATACTAAAAATAAATATTTAAGCAATTAAATTTTTTAATGTTTTTGTTTACATTTAGAACACTTGCTTTGAATATAAGGTTGGCGTTTTTATAAGGTTATTGGCTAACTAAAAAGATCTATTAGAAATATTTTCCATTTCAAGTAACACCTTTTTCTGAAAGACTTGGAAAACACTCCCATTGCAAATAACAGCATACATGGACCAATTTTGCATTTATTATGCACTCTTCAGCATAGAATAGCCATTATCTGCAATGGCAGTAAGAATAACTTGCTATATGCTGCACATTTGCAAAACTCCTATGAGAACTGACAATTTCAGACCTTCCCAACTGCCAAAATCAAAGTTCCCAAAATTGTGAATAGTTTCACAAAATTGAAATAGCAAGTTTTCTTGCTGCCATTGCAAATAACGGCTATTTTATGCTGACGAGCACATAATAAGCACAAAACTGGTCCATGAATACAATGGGGGTGTCTTCCAAATTTTGCGGAATGTCCCTTACAGACAGGTTCTGTGAACATTTTGTTTTGATTCTATGTTTCATTCTAAGCATTAAACACTATCAATTTTATTTAGGGTATAAACTTTACTAATTTTAAATACAAAATTTAAAATCTACAAATATATCTTACCAGACATAAAATTAAACTTTTACACACACTCTATTGATAGGATAGATATAGATGATGAAGTAAATACAAAATGACATGGGAGGTTGATAATAAAAGATGAAAGTGTTTTCAATTTAACAGTAGTGTTATCAGTTATCATATTTACAATTTAATATATACAAGTTTGTACAAACAAAACCAGGAAAAGGGGAACAGCAGAGGAATCTTCATTGATCAGGAAAGTTAAAAGCAGTAAAGCCCGACGAACTTGTCAATTTACTTTATTGGAAATGTCTCTTGCAATGAGGACACAGTTCTTATCTTAAGAACTGTGTCCTCATTGCAAGAGACATTTCCAATAAAGTAAATTGACAAGTTCGTCGGGCTTTACTGCTTTTAACTTTCCTGATCAATGAAGATTCCTCTGCTGTTCCCCTTTTCCTGGTTTTGTTTGTACAAACTTGTATATATTAAATTGTAAATATGATAACTGATAACACTACTGTTAAATTGAAAACACTTTCATCTTTTATTATCAACCTCCCATGTCATTTTGTATTTACTTCATCATCTATATCATGTTGTGCAATGTCTCATTATTATTATCCTTGATGTTTTCCTGAATGTTTCGTGTCCATATTTGTGTCTGTTTACAGTACCTGTCTTCGTTATGTCCGTATTTCTTGTCTGTAAAACTGTCTGTCTTACGAATTTATTCTTAAACTTTAAAAAACTGGATTTTTAATAAACCTCCAGAGCGGTCGCTGTCCTTGGAAGTCGGCACCTGCTAGCTTCCTTTCCCGGTCGTCCAACCAGCTACTCAAATCCTCGGATGAGTCGGACGACCTGGGTCTTCCACATTCCACACACTCTATTGATAGGGGCGCGGTAGCCCATTGGTTAGCGCGCTGGAGTTGCACTCGGTAGGCCCGGGTTCGATTCCAGCCACTGCCAAAAAACTGCCGCCGTGTTCATGCGGAGTACGATCACGTTAAACATGTGGGTCCGAAAGTCCTTCCGAGAGGTTGGTGGTAGGGGAAGGAGGGTACGGTCCCTGTGGATGCCTCCCCCACTGGGTTCCGGTCTAAATTGGGTGGCACTTACTGACCGTCCAAACAGTTACCTTACACCTTTCTGGTAGGTCGGACGGTCTGGGTTTTCAACACACTCTATTGATGGGCCAACGGCCGTACCGTGCTGAAAACACCGGTTCTCGTTAGATCACCGAAGTCAAGCAGCATCGGGCGCGGTTAGTACTTGGTGGGTGACCACCTCGGAACACCGCGTGCTGTTGGCCATCTCGGGTGCGGTATCCCCGTGGTTTGCGCGCTAGATTTGCACGCTACCACAAATGCCGCCGTGTTCATGTGGAGTACGATCACGTTAAACATGTGGGTCCGTAAGTCCTTCCGAGAGGTTGGTGGTAGGGGAAGGAGGGTACGGTCCCTGCGGATGCCTCCCCCACTGGGTTCCGGTCTAAATTGGGTGGCACTTCCCGGCCGTCCATACAGTTACCTTACACCTTTCTGGTAGGTCGGACGGTCTGGGTCTCAACAACAACAACACACTCTATTGAGGGCGCGGTAGCCCTGTGGTTAGCGTGCTGGAGTTGCACTCGGTAGGCCCGGGTTCGATTCCAGCCACTGCCAAAACTGCCGCCGTGTTCATGCGGAGTACGATCACGTTAAACATGTGGGTCCGTAAGTCCTTCCGAGAGGTTGGTGGTAGGGGAAGGAGGGTACGGTCCCTCTGGATGCCTCCCCCACTGGGTTCCGGTCTAAATTGGGAGGCACTTCCCGACCGTTCAAACAGTTACCTTACACCTTTCTGGTAGGTCGGACGGTCTGGGTTTCAACAACAACAACAACACACTCTATTGAACTAAGATGAATGTCTCAACATAGTTTATATGCTCCCCAATGAAATTAAAATTGCTTAATAACAAAAAAAACTTCACAATAATCAAATGAAATTAACTTAACACAGTATAACTCTAAGCTAACTACTGTTAATTTCTTTTAAATATTGCACAATTTTCAAGTTATTAAAAAATTTAAGGTAAGGGGATGAAAATATAAACTTTTAACTACTGGTAATTTGACATTATATATACTTCAAAATCTTAATTTCATAATTTTATATTATTACTAAGTGAAAAAACACATAATCACCAGTTTTAACATTTTAGAAAAATAAAATGAAAGTTTGCTAAACTTATATTTCCATTGGGTGTTCAATTTTTAACATTGGGGAAAAGCTGCTAAGCCTTTAGCGCTACCCAGACAACCAGTGACTTCCACAGGAGATCCTAGAACGATCCCAAAGATCCTAAAAGCGTCCCATCCTAAGTTGGATGTCTTGAGACGTCCCGCGTAGGAGCCATTAAAAACTCCTTCCAGAACGACTCCAAAAGGCTTCCTATTGGAATGGCTATGGGATTCGTAGGAAGAGCCAACCAGAGCGACCCTGTCACAGCCTGTCAGACGAGTTTCTCGCGCATGCGTTGCACACCACAGACTATTGTATATAGTATTCTGTGCGGTGCACAGTGATTCTTTGCTTTAGTTGTGCAAGTTCATTCTTTCAGTTCAGTGGAACAACGTTATCATATCAACGTCTCATTTCTATTTTATTTTCCGTAGCAAGTGCACATCGTCTTTCAACTATATAAGTAAGTAAGTTTTTACTTTTTATAAGTATTTATTTTATGCTTTTTTCATTAAAAGTGCATTTATATTTATTTATACAACGTGTAGTCTATATTTCGTACTCTAGGTTCCATTGAAACACAGGAATACTACATTTTACAAATTTGTTTATTTGACCATAAGCATTTTTATTGAACAATATTCCCCCCGATTTTAAACACAAAAATATTTAATTTCAAATATATTTAATTTCAAATATATTTAATTTCAAAAATATTTAATTACAGTGGAAGCTTGATTGTCCACTGTCTTGTCTTTATGTAGTCTTTTTATGGTATTATCTATCATTTTTGACGATCGGGATGTTTTTAAAAAAACTTTGCTTCTAATTCTGATATACTTTCTAACAAAGCAATATAAAGAATTTATAATTTGGAGATTATTTTATAGAGATTCGCGGTGTTTAAACTTTTATAACTGCAAGACCGTTATATGTCCTAAATTTATATTCGAAATCGCATGATTCAATCTACTGTTTTCACTGTAAATAAGTTAAACGAGATTACCGATGTAAAATACTTTTTCCAGCAATCTGATTCCTATTTTGAAAATCTTGTCTTAATTTTATTTTAGGCATCAGCAACGATCACGCGTTTCAATCCCATTACATCTATTTCATTATTGTTTTGTTTCCTTCCGAATCTGAGTAATCTATTTCTATTGATGAATTAAATTTATAACATAGATATTATTAATATACATTTTTTATTTAATTCGCAAAAAACATCAGTGAAGGATTCATTTTTTGAAATGAATTCCATAACATTCATGTACAAGGGTTGTCTATTTCCTCCCTAGACAATTACAAAATGTAAAATTTTATTTGCCTGGAATTCAGTTTTTCTGTTGTATTGTGCACAAGTTTTCTGTTGTATTTGTTTAATGTGCACAAGATTTGCAGGCTGGATTTGGCATAAAAATATTACACATGTATAATATATAATGCAGGGTTGATATGGAAAATGTTTTTCCTAAAAAGATGGAAAACTTACTGTTAAAAATGCATTTAGGAAACACTCATATCACATAACCATGTATGCTTATATTCACTTAGAGGAAAAATTGGCAAAAACTTTTATATTATTGATTAATAATTGTTTTTTATGGATTGAATTATTCATCTTCAATAATATTTAAGTAGCATCTTTTCTGAAACTTTCAGCATTTATGTATCATATTTTAAACAATCTTTTAAAATACTCGTTCACATATATGAAGATTATTTTCTGGAACAGAAGATTTTTATTCCATAGGAAATATTTATTAGAAAATATAAAAGTAGGTTGCAATGCATTATGGTGTTAAAAATAAAGATTATATGATAGAAAATTTTTTTCCAAAGACACAATTGCTATGAAAATATGAAAACATTTTAATGTCTAAGCAATTAAAACACATGGCGACTGTAACAAAGTTTTTCTCCACCTAATTCACATAACCCAAAATCATGGTTGGTTTCTAATAGTTTTTTTTTTTCTGTAGAAAACCTTTAGCATGCTTAAAAGAATAATTTATAAAAAAATTATTGTATTCAATTATTTGCCCCTTCCCCCTAAAAAAATACTAAAATTAGGCCAGAAAGTGTTTTGCAGAATTTCATCAAAATAGAACATTTGCTAAAAAGAATACAAAAGGCATTGATGCATGGAAGTATTCACATTAAGAAACATTTGTAAATAAAATAATTGATGTGCACATGATTATCTAATACTCGGAGTTGTAAAATACATACATACACAGATGCTCCAAATTTCGGCTAATTTTGAATTAACATTTTAGACAGTATGAATGGGGTTATTTTATTACTGCATGTACATAATATATTTGTTTTATCATATGTTTTAAAAATTTGTTAATTATCTTATTTTATAATATTCATACACTGAAAACGTTTGCAGCATATTCTTAAGCTACATTTATGTATGTAAATACATTTTTATTTAATTTTTATTTTTTATTTTATTTTTCACGTCAGCACAATTATATGCAGTGCAGTATTGGAGGAAGTTAATGCTATAATGATAGCTGGTACTATTTAATGCAGCAAGATACCAGTATTTATCATTTATATATATACCATACCAATATTTTCATTTAATTGCTAGTTTCTAGTTATGGTAGCGGGTGATCGGTAGAATAGCCTACACCTCATTCTTCGAAGTACTAAATTGCGCCAAGTTGGCGCGATGCACCGCGTTACGATTTCATTCCGCTCACTTTGCCAATCTGGTAGCCTACGACTTTCCGGACATCCAATCAGCACGCGGAATAGTATTTCAATAGTAATCTGCGTATTTCATCAGATCTTTTTCGTTCGAATTCGTTGAACCTTGTTTCGAATAAATATTTGTTTCTTTTCATGTAATTAATGTACATAAAGATTGCCGAGTAGATATTTTTGTATTGCAGATAAAGTTTCTAAATGACATCTGGTAAGCGGCAAATGGGTGTAGAATGTATGTGTATGTTCAAGAAAACGTGTTTGTGTGGATGTAAAGTACAATCGTTTAAATTTTCATTTTTTTAATTTTCGATGTTTTGAGTTTTAAGTTTTTGATATTGATTTAAAATCAAAAAATATTTTAAGTATCGTATGTTTCAATATGGTTTCTAAAATTTTAAAAGTTTTTTATTTTGCCATTACGCAATATTTTTATAATGCACAAAAATCATATTTTGTAAGCTTTTTATGAGTATTATTCCCATTTATAAAAATTGAATTTCACTATCATTTACATTCAAAATTCCAGTTCATAAACTAGAATACGTCACTTTGGTAGGAGGAGCCTTATTTTAAAACAAGGGAATATGCGGCACTTGAGTTGGGAGGAGTTAATTTCAAAACACTGAGAAATGTGACAACTTGGTGCAATTTTGTACTTAGAAAAATGAGGTGTGGGGTATTCTACCAATTTACCATCGTTTTTTCTTAAATTTTGTTAAAGTATTGTCTTTTTTTTTAATTTTTATAAGTTTTTGATATTGATTTAAATTAAAAAAATATTTTAAGTATTGAGTGTTTTAATATGGTTTCTAAAATTTAATTATTTTGCCATTACGCAATATTTTTAAAATGCACAAAAATCGTATTTTGTAATATTTTTATGACTATTATTCACTCTTATTTATATTCAATTGCAATATCATTTAACAAAATTCCAGTTCATAAAATTATAGAATACGAAGTCACTTTGGTAGGAGGAGCCTATTTTAAAACGGGAATATACGTCACTTCAGTTGGGAGGAGTGAATTTCAAAACACTGAGAAACGCGCCAACTTGGTGAAATTTTGTACTTGGAGAAAAGAGTGGGGGTCTATTTTCAGAATTTACCCAAAATTGTTTTAAAATCACAAAATCTTAGTGTGTTCTGATATGTTTTATAAAATTTTCAAAGTTTTTTATTCTGCAAAGTTACGCAATTTTTTTAGAATGAGTATTATTCACTTTTATTCAAATTGAATTTCACTATCATTTACATTCAAAATTCTAGTTCAGATAACTATAGAATATGCCATTTTGGTAGGATGAACCTATTTTAAAACACTGAAAAATACGCCACATGTGGACAGAAGTCAATTTCAAAAACATAGGGAAATGCATCAACTTAGCACATTTTTGTACGGGGTTTTTCTATCTACTGCTTGTACCTACTATTTAATGTCGCAAGATACCAATATTTATCTTATATTTTCATTTGTAATTTTCACTTAATTATTGGTCTGGTTTAATTTCTACTGATTGCTTTCATATGACAAACAATATGTTCTCAAATTTCTTGAAATTCAATTTGTTTATAGTTTTCGTGATTTTAATACCTTTAGTCTCTTTTCAGGTGTCTACACAATTTCACAATATGCCAAAAATTAGAAGTAAAACTTTCTCAAGACAACATCAACATAGGGTAGTAAATGAAATTGTCAGGTCTTATGAGCTTTTAATTAATGAGGAATTGATTGAAACAACTATAAATAACATTGATCATGATTTGCTTAATGAGAATCCACACTCTTTGAATTTCTCGGATTTAAACTTTCAGGCTTCAACTTCTCAACATGAATCTCATAAAATAATAAATCATAAATCAATTAACATACCTAATGATTCTTCTGTATGTTTTGAGACATTGTCTGATGCACCTCTTAATGATTCTTCGGAATCATGTACAGATAATCAGGGTGTAACAGATAGTAAAAGTTCCTTCGTTGATGATTTTCGTGATTGGGCTGTACGTTTTAACATTGCACAAAATGCCCTGTCACATTTGCTCTCACTTTACCAAAAGCACAATATTTGTAACATGCCCAAAGATGCTAGATCTTTGCTTAAAACTCCTCGGAATGTCGAAATATCTTCTGTCAGCGGTGGTGAGTACCTACACTTGGGTGTTAAAAATCAATTAAGGGATATCATAAAAAATCAGGTTGAAAGTAATATTGATATTTTTGTAAACATTGATGGGTTGCCTGTATCTAGGAGTTCTAGCAGTCAGTTGTGGCCAATTTTGATAAAATTGGAAATAAAGAGTAATGTTTGTGTTTTTCCAGCTGGGATATTTTGGGGGATGCAAAAACCACTAGCATCTATAGATTTTGTGAAACCTTTTGTTGATGAGTTGTCAGATTTGTTGAAGGATGGGATTGTAATTGATGATAGAGTTGTTCGTGTAAGGTTTATGGGTCTTATTTGTGATGCTCCAGCCAGGTCTTTCATCACTAATACAAAGGGCCACACTGGATATTTTGGTTGTCCAAGGTGCATTCAAGAAGGAGATCATGTTAATGGAAGGATGTGTTTCACAGAAGTTGATGCTGTTTTAAGGACAAATGATAGTTTTAGAGGGCGATTGCAAGAAGAGCATCACCTGGGATATTCTTATTTTGAAGAAATTGAAGGTTTTGACATGGTTACCCAAGTCCCTTTTGACTACATGCATTTAATATGTTTAGGTGTAATGAGAAAACTTTTTAATTTGTGGATGAGGGGTAGTTTGCCAAAGCGGTTGAATGCTAGGAATGTAGTTGAGGTATCTACAAGGTTGGAGAAAATTGAACCATCAGTTCCTTTAGATTTTGCTAGAAGGCCAAGGAGTTTGAAGTATATTGATCGTTGGAAGGCAACAGAGTTTCGGCAATTTGTATTATATACAGGGCCAATTGTTTTGAAAGGCGTTTTAGAACCTGATCTTTATTTGAATTTTTTGATCTTGCATGCAGCAACCTTTATTTTGTGTCACAAGACTTTATGTTTTGAGAAAAACTCACTTGCTAGTTCACTAATGAAAAGTTTTGTTTTAACTTTCATTAAAATTTATGGAAGGGAATATGCATCTTGGAATGTTCATGGTCTAGTTCACATAGCAGAAGATGTACGAAGGTTTGGGGAATTAGACAAGTTCAGTGCGTTTCCATTTGAGAATTTCTTACAAAAGTTGAAAAGGTTATTGCGGAAACCAGAGAAGCCTCTACAGCAACTCAACAATCGACTGAAGGAGATAAGAAGTATTGGGATGGAAAAAACATGCTTTCAAGAAAGCAAATTCAGACTCTCTGCTGAATATCATGGAGGAAAGCTGCTAAAAGACTGTTGTGGACCAGAGTACAAGGAAGTATATATTAAAGGCTTCAAGTTAAAGATAAAGGCACCAGATAATTGTTGTATTTTAGATGATGGTACGGTTGTTTTAGTAGAAAACATTTGTTACTCTAGGGAAAAGTCTGTGGTGATTGGTCGTTTTTTTGAAAATAAAATCAACTATTATAATTTGCCTTGCATGTCTTCTAAATTGGGAATTTATCAAGTTAGTTCGCTATCATCTATCCAGTACTGGAGAATTAACCGTATTTGCAACAAATGTTGCTTGTTTCAAGATCATGAAGAAAATTTCATAATCATCCCCCTGCTTCATACAGAAGATTGTTGAAATTTTGTTTGGCACTTTCTTGTGTTTAGAAAATTGCTCTCTCATGCATTCAACTTTTGCAAGTTTCGTTCTTTTAAAATTTCTTCAATATTTCTTTCTTTTTTGTTCTTTAATAAGTACTGAATTTGTGAAATATTAGCTAGATCCCACAAATGTTTTGGAATGTACAAAAGTGATTTGCACATTTCTCATTGTTTTGAAATTGATCCCCCCCCCCCCCCCCACACACACACACACTATAGTGACATATATTCCTGTGTTTTAAATCAAGCTCCTCCTACCAAAGTGACATATTCTACAATTATGAACTAGAATTTTGAATGTAAATGATAGTGGTATTCAATTTGAATAAAAGTGAATATCATAAAAAGGTTACAAAATAAGAATTTTGTGCATTTTAAAAAAATATTGCATAACTTGCGCCTGTAATTGTAAACTATAAAAATTTTAGAAAACATATTGAAACATGTTATATTGAAGTTTTGTGATTTTAAATCAATTTCAAAAACTTGACTTTAAAGAAATTTAAAAACATTATGATTAGATTAAAAACGATACTTAGAAAAAAGATTGTACTTTAGCAAAATTAAAGAAAAAATGATACTTGGAAAAAAGATTGTACTTTAATGAAATTTAAGAAAAAACGATACTTTGAAAAATGATTGGACTTTTAATGAAATTTAAGAAAATACTATACTTAGAAAAATGATTGGATTTATTTACAATTGGACGAAATTTAAGAAAAATGATATGTTTCGCAATGTAGAACTGGTTCAAAGGTTTTTCAGTTGAAATCATGTTACCATATTTATTAGGATTTTAGTAATCTTTGGATCATATTGAAGGTCTGGCTTTTTAAAACATGCAGTTAATTGTCATTTAATTGTATAGTAAATTGTCAATATGTTTTAAGTTCAAACACGACCAGGAGTTAACCCTTTGTGAAACCCCAGATGTGCTTGTGTGTGTGTTCAAAGGCAGTACTCGCCCATTCATGTCAGGGAAATGATATACCATAAAGATGATAGGCACTAAGTTTGGGTTTTAGAGGGATAAAGCAGTAGTGAATTTATTAGGTTATTTCAGTTATCAATACATTTTCTTTGAGTGGGAGAATATACTCGCATGGTAATCGAACCGGGCAGTAAAAGATTCATGGGAATTTGGTATTTCTGATGACCGTACAGACAGTTTTTATCAATGGAAAGATTACAATGTTGGTCTGTGTATGTCTATATTTTGAAATATATCATGCATAAAAGACATATTAATTAGGAAAAATAGCAACACTTTTTTTTTTTTAATTTTGCATAATCTATTTGCTATATAAGTTTCGAGTACATCGTTCAGATATATTTCTCAATTTTCCTATCTTTTGTAATCCAACATACTTTTGTTCTTAAAACCTAACTTTTTTTGTTGAAATTGAAAAAAAAAAAATCTTTATCATACTTAATTCCTTAAATTTAGCATTTAGTTTAATAAAAAGTTTAATCATAATTTTTATGAACAGGCCATACCCCATCCAAGACCAGAAACAAATGAAACTCTTCTTAAAACATCAAATGATACACGATGCAAGTTTCAGAGTCAAAAATGGTTACAATAACAAACTTAGTTGTTTAAGTGGGAAGAAATGTACTAGGCAGATATTGTGAATAATAAGCCATTTAATATCAATCTAGAGAATTTTTTCAACTTTTTTTAGTATAACTATTAAGGTGATTTTACATTCCACTTGAGTTTTTTGAGGAATTGTATTCTTTATAGTTTTGTAGAATAAAAGTTGTACAAAGTGTATATACTTGCACATAGTATCTTTCATTTTTTTCTGGTCTCAGCCGGCCTTTTTTGGTTGGGGATATATATATATATATATTGATAACATCTCATTAGATATTAATAGATTCATTTGTAAGACCGCAATTTCCCCAAATGTTAAACAAAATGGTAAGTTAATACTTTACTGTAAAATTGAATAATGCTTGAAGGAGTTATGTATGTATGATTGTATTGATACCATTTTATAACTTAATTTAATTTCAGAATGTACGTAATAATTGAATTCATAAATGAAGGTGTGGTTGACATGGCACCACAAAGTTGGATGCAATCAAGTTCAACTTGTTTCTGGCCTCCACAAAATGTAAAATCGCATGAAATATCAACATATGTGCGGCAGTTGCGGCCAGCAGATAAAACTTGGCCATTGTTTGAAATTCGCGTACTGGGGTATGCAGGTGAGTTTTGATAATGTGAATTGTGTACATATTCTTTTCCTTATTTTGTAAGGCCTTAAGGTACCTTCACACTCGTGTCAATAATTTATTTGAAATATTTATATCTTATTAAGCTAATAGAGCTTATACGGATAAACATGAAAAAATAATTTGTACAACAAATATCCACGCTATTGTAAGACATGAAATTAGTTTTTAAAAAGCTGTTACTACTGTTGTTAACTGTAATGAAAAAGATGTAATAAATGCATTTTAATTCAGGAATGTTATTAAAATATCAAAAACAAATTTAAGTAACATTTTATGATTGATTTTAAATATTTTCAAATACTTAAATAAATATTCAAATATGTATTTTGCTATTTGGATGCGAAGCCAATTACAGGGGCTTGTGATCAGGGAGCGGAACCCAACAGGAGTATTATACCTGCGTAGCAGGTGGAACTAAAGTGCTCTTGAAGTGAGTTGTAGGTGTTGGCAAGCAAGGGGCGGAGCCTCCTAGTATAACATATATATAACCCTCGCTCACCTAGTTTTAATTATCACACGATAAACTCCTTTTGTCAACTGTTAGCAATGGACAATGTCTGAGACACACAGGTGTTATATATGAGTTAAGTTAGACCTGTAAGTCGCTAACCGATTGAAGTTGATTCCACTAATTTACAATGTCCAGTCTAATAGATTTAACGAATAGGGTAGTCAATAATTAATAACGTCACATTTTACTATACAACACTTCCTTGTACAGAATGATAGAACCCATTCACCAAGACTTCAATTAAGATTTAAGATACCTGTTATTAGTAGCTCTTTTGTAATAAAATAAAATGTAATTATCTTTATTTTCAAAGAATTTATCAGCATTTTCTAATAGTTTTGAGTCTGAATTTCACTTAGTACCGTAGAGCCCTAGTCTGATTCGGACTCTAGCTGAGCTTGTCACATCTCTAGTAGCCACCCTGTGATTGGTTAAATTTCTTCACCTTTAACTGCCTGTGGGCATGGCGCAACAGCAGTCGCAAAAGTGCACTGGGTTGTTATCATCGTGTTGAACCGTTAACTATGAGTGGGACAGCACTATTTTCATTTTAATTTGATCAAAATGTTGATTTGATTTCAATACTGGATAGACCAAAGTAAATTTTCTTCCGCAAGAAATAAATATGTGTTTGCGATCAGTTTCCCAAATTTTTAGGTGGGGAGAGTTCTGTGTTTGTAAAGATTCAGGCTACTTCTGGGAAGCTATTTTCAAAATTTGTTTGAATTCTCTTTGAAAATTGCCAAAGAGGTTGGTTCACATTTTCATAATTGATTATCTGAACAACCAAAAACCACACCAAAAAGCATTCTTCTCTTGACAATTAATATGTTCATATGCATGTTATGGATTTAAATTGCATTTTTTGTTTGAAAATATCTTATTTTTCTCAGATACATTTCAAGAAGCAAGAAGAAAATCCAGAAAAGCTGAAAGCGGTAGTGAGCTAACTACCGATTCAGATGAGTATGGTAGGGGTGGGTCTCGGAAGGCTTCTAAAAAGAGACTACTTGTCATTTCATCAGATGAAGATGAAGACAGGGAAAATTATTCAAAAACAATGCGGAGTCTCTTGCCTCATCTTTCTGATGATGAATCAGAAAATTCAAGCAGATCTCAAAATACCCTTCTAAATCATTCACAAGTAGCTGGATATTCAAAATCCGGCCCAACTGGATCCTCACATATCACTCCCACAAAGGGTATGAGTAGGTCGCAGAGACCCAACCCCATGCAAACAGACCCATATCTCGACTTGGATGGATTTGCGACACCAAGAGGCCCCATACAGAAACCAGCAGAGCAAAGTAAGCATTTTTAACACTGTTCAAAAGTTGTTCCATTCTTTTATATTTACTATTAATTATTATAGTATTTTTTATTATAAAATTTTAATTTTTAGATCTTATATTCGTTACAATATATCAAAATTATTGATGCAGGTTTGCATGGCTTCTGGCAATTTTAGTTGAGATCTTATAAAAGAAAGAATAGATAGTTGCATTAAATGTGAACAACCAAATCTTTCATCTCTATAAGGCAGGGTTGTAGATGCTGCTAGATAGGGATGAAAGGAGGGCTGGTATCCCTCGAGGCAGGTCCTTCCTTATGTAGATTCCACCCAAAGTTTAATTTTAGAAGTAATTGATCCATGTAATGCAGTAGTATCATTTATAGAGTAGCCTGATTTGAGATTTTTACTGATTAATTGTTTTTATATACAGTGGAACCTTCATTTAACGTTTTCCTGTATATAACATCATTTTTCATTGGTCCCAAGTAATTTCATATACTTGTAATGTTGAAAAATTTCCGCTTTAACGTTATCACTTTGAAATACTTCCCACATTTAACGAGTTTTCTTTTTCAGCAGGAACTTCTGAAATAGGTCAGTAATTGTAAAGAAAAAAAAGAAAACCTTTCTTTCCTGCCAATAGGTGCAATACGTTACTCAGAATCTGTCCTATCTTTGTGTAAAAACATGGATGACCCTCCCCCCTATCTCCCCCTATCCATCGCTATCCCCTTCATATGAAGACAAAGATGGATTCGTAGAATCCTGGCTGACCGTTACCCTTTTGTCTGATTGGGTGTTTAGTTGCTGGTTGCTTTCTGTAGTTGTGATTACATATTCTATCATGAATTTTTGTTAGCTCTGGATGGTGAAAGTATGGTGTCAAAAAGAAAGCGATTTTCTTTTGTCGAAAAAGTGGAGATCATCAACAGAACCAAAGATTACAATGGCGGTAAATTTGATTTTGCTAAATCAATTGGAATTCCATATTCAACTTTGCTAATGATTTTAAAGCAAGCAGAAATTGAGGAACCGAATTCGGAAAAGATGGCAAAACTGGCTAAAGAAAAAATTTGAAGTCATCTGTCCACTAGTGGATGGAAAATACATCGCTGTCTTTGTACAACAATATTCTGTTAAAGACATTTCCATGCTGACAAGGGATGATTGTTTTACAATCTTCTTTTATATATATATATATATATATATATATATATATGTCATAATTTCTATTAGCTATATAAATATTTCATTACAATCATATTCAATATTTTTTCTGATTAACTGATAACTATTTTAATCAAGGTAACTAATCATTTTTAATATTTTGATAAAAGAAAATTTGTATGAAAAATATACATCAAATAGAAAATAAGTATTTCCTTTATTCTTGAAAAAAGTAGAATGCTGTGTTGAACTGTGATTTTTAGTGAATTTTTTTTTAGAGTTAGGTTTAGTGCAAAAAATTAGCCGTCCTTTGGGAACAGTTCGGAAACGAAGTGTCCCGTCCTTTGGGCCACGGCAGTTTCGAAATGCCGCCGTCCCGAAAGGGTTAAGCTTTGAAAATAGTGAAGGCCAAGAGAAAAGTTTACAAAAACTCGTATGTGTTGAGAATGCGATTTGTGATGTAGCTGGTAAAAACAAAACGCAAAGTAAAATAACTGGTTTCTAGAAAACTGATATTTAAATCATTGTAAACGAAGAAATAAAAGGTATGTAACCTAAATTGCTCTTTATTTCATGGTCAGTGTTTTGTTTTTGTCCTGCCCCAATTTTAACGTTTTCCCGCATATAGCATTATTTCTTTTCGATCCCTTGAATGACGTTAAATCGGAGTTCCACTGCATATTTAATTTAAAACAATACTCTATATTCCTGCTGCATAACAGTAGCTTAAGATGTACTGTACATTTTTACTAATTATAGTTTTTACATGTACTTAATATTGTCTTTACATATATTTTGTTTCCAATTAGATTTATCTAGACTCATTTTAAGAGAGCTGGCAATCATACGGTCTACTGTAAAAGAAAATAGGGACATGCTAGAGTTGCTACTTAGTAGGAACAACAATTCAAGTAAGTTATTTTTATTTAATAAATTGTACATGTTGCGTGTTTATGGTGTCTGTAAATGTACTTTAAAACTTTCTAATTTTATACTTTTAAACTGCCTAAATTTGTGTTGTGTGTTTATAGCCTAGTGCTCAAGCATCACATTACTCTAGCATTTGAGATTAATGGCACAGCATTCTTGAAGACTAAATGTTGAACTTGCTGTATTTAAATTTAATTTGGCAAATTATTTAAATGTACCTTTATTATAATTTTTAAAATGACGACTTTGAAAACTGACACAGAGTGCAACACCATGAAAGAGTGAATATACATAAGAGTGTGATGATAAAAGACACACAGACAGAGAAGTGATGTTAATTCCATAAGGATAATGCAATACAGTAATGACATAGACAGGGTGATCTGTAGGCAGTGGGAACAGCTCTTGTGGTGATATTAGCAGCAACCCTTTGCCTTAAATAAATCCCCTTTCTACGATTGTCCAAATGCTGAAACGGATTTCTGCATCAGTGCCTAGGCATCTCTTTAACAACATGTGTCTTCTAAAATGGAAAACTGATTTCCATAAGTGACAGACAGTAACAACTGTTGGCTCATCTGACATTTCCATCTCTTTTGTCCCCTGCTCTGATCACTTGACCTACTTGCATTTTATATCATTGAATACATCGGCCAGCTGTGTTTGTCTCGCAATTTGTATAATTATACAACCATAGGTCATGAGGATGAGCAAAATATAATTGTCTGTAATCAAAAGTATTTACAGTTGTCTAATCAGTTCTGCATTAGAGCTTAGATTTCATGGCCATATCATCTATGAAAAGTTATGTTTTAAAGAATGTTTTGTTACTTTTATTTATTATTTTTAACAAGAATATTATATTGTAATATAAATGTATTTTGTTTAATTATGTGCATGAATGTTAATCATGATTTCTTTTAGCATCAGCACCAGAAGCCGAAAAGCCTATGGATTTTTCCCTCCCAGCCACCTGTGAGGAAGAACTTGTAAAAGTTGAGGCATTTGCCATGACTCCAGCTGGTGGCACTCAACTTGTATGTTTTTTTTTCTACTTTGTTTCATGATTTTTCAATTATTAATAATGCATGGTAAAATAAAAATTTAATATAAAAGCAAAAATAAAATTCAAGTATTCATTATTTCAAAACAGAAAAAGTCAAATTTACACTTTGCCATTCTTATTTATCCCACTTTTATTAAAATAATTTTACATTTAGCTTTGCCACTTTTTTTCCAGTAATGATTATTAATATATTTAAAAATTCAAAACTAGAAAATTTGCATAACATTGCCTGGGATTTACAGCAGAGGTTAATTGCATTTATTCAGTTTATAATTTTTCAAATTTTTTATGATGGTGTCGAGATGTAAACTGATAACATATTTAATCACTAAAAAACAAATTTGTGTGAAAATTGTTCACAATTTTATTAGACAGTTAATCAAAACTATTATATTTAGGGAATATCCTATCATTGTTATTTAATTGTTGCTCTATTCTAAAAGTGCACACAGTTATTGATGAGTTTTAATTTTGCTACTGTAATTTTTATTATATTCTTGCAGTATAACAAATTCAGAGGACTTGGTGGGACAACATATGCTGATCATACAAGGCGCATATTAAAGCAACTAATTGTAGATACTGTAGCAGAGGAATACAGTTGGCATGGGAACACAAAAAAACGATTCTCTGCTTTGAAAGTTACAGACATTGCTATTGGTGAGTATAGCTGCAATCAGTATTTAAAATATGCTTTTCAAATTAAAATGTGTAAATGTCAGGAATAGTACTTGTCCTTAAATTCCTGAAAAAAAAATTGGTTCTGAAATTTCTCTCCTGAATTTACATTCATCATGCAATCTGATAATCTCACTTGCAGTTCTATTGTACATCATGCTCTTTTCATACATTTTAAATTGTGATATCAAGCACTTTTAAATAATATAATTCAGCACTTTTTAACAAAATTGCATATTTTAGCACTTTAATAGCATCTCAATGTTTAACACTTTTTCATAAAAGTATACTTTTAAATGAAATTATGAATTTCAGTGCTTTTAAATAAAATAAATATTTGAACACTTTTAATGTAGTTTTAGCATATACAATCCCAAAGTTAGAGCTTCTAAATAAAATTGTGAATGTCTTTGTAAATAACATCATGAGTGTTGTCGCTTTCTGTAAAAGAGCACAGTTGATGTTCATGAGAGTCAATAACAAATATTAACCAAGTTACTTTAAATATAAAAACAACCAAAAATTGGCCATAATTAAAATTTATAGTATTTTATTAAAATTACTTTTATGACATACTAAAATTACACAGCCATAGCTCTTTCTGGCATTACTAGGCCCTTCATTAGTGGCAAACATGTGGCATGCAGGCAGACCCTAACTGCTAGACAAAATTTACATTTTTAAATGCGAGACATTTAAAATATAATTTAATTATAAAATACAGAATGTTCTCGAGCTCCTGTAATACAGCCTCAACCAAATTGCAATATATCTTTTAGCAAACAACTGGCACCCCCTTATTTGGCATTTTTTCTGAGGCTGTGTTACAGAAGCTTAAGAATAAGATTTTGCCTTTTTTATCCCTTAAACCTTTGGTGCCATTATGTGGTTTGTTTATTCAATTGTTTGGAACCATAATTTGAGATACCTCCTTAATCTTTTGGATAATGTCAATTATTTTTATCACTCTTCATTTTACCGTTGAACATGAGTCTAATTTTTCTTTACCCTTTTTTGGATGTTCTTGGATGCACCATGGCTGTGTAAATTTAGTATGTTGTCTTTTTTTGATTGGTTTCATACAATTTTATTAAACAAGTTGCTAGAAAATTGTCTTAATAAGAAATGTATATCTGAAGTTAAAGTAAAATTCTAATATTAGTGAATGAGTTACAGTAACTCATTGAATTTATAAACATTTTTACTATAACATAAACAATGAAGTAAATATAATGCAAAATATGTTATACTGAAAGAATATAATAAAAATTACTGTAGTAAAATTAAAACTCAAGACAATGTACTGCATCTGTATATTTGTTTAATCTATATTTTTATCCCAAATAGATGCGGTGATGGCTATTGAAGGTGGTGGTGGTCGGAATGTCACAAGATCAGACATTGAAAATGTTGTTAAAAATTGGTTACGGCATGCTAAAGAAAGAAGAATATATTGTGTGAAAAAGGCTTCAAAATAAATAATTGTTTTAAACTTTTGTGTTCTTATTATACAATACTGATATACAGAGAATTAATTATATTTAATTTTGTAAGTTAAAGAATATGCATCTCCTCAGATTTTATGAAATATATCATCTACCTACAAATTATACTATGACTATATCTTAGTATTCTGTAGTACCAAATTGGGATTGTGAACAAATCTTTTATTTGTGCTTCTTCATCAATATGAGTAGGAATTAAATTTGTTGTCTTATATGAAGGGGAGAAAGCATAGAACTTTGTTTAATTGCTTAAAAGACTAATTTTTAGAAATAAAATATTTTTTCATCCTTTTCAAATTTTGTGACTACTATAATGGTAAAAATTCATGATAGTCATTAACAAATGAAAACAAGTGACAATTGAAAAATAACATGCTTATAATCAGATATCAGACGCAGCGAAACTACAGTGGTCACTACTTTTTCTCATAGTTTGTAGTGTAACACACAGAGTTTTGATGCTACTTTTAACGTTCCTTCAGTGCACAAACAAGGTGCCATTCTACATATCATACCCTTTCTTCCTTTATATAAAATCTGATATGCTGTGCAACAATATACAATTTGCCAAGCACTATAAATAATAAATATATAAATAAAAAATGTCAGTTGTTTTAGTTAACAAGATATCTTCAGAGCTAATTACCCATCTCATAATACCAAATAAATATAAAATGGAGTTCCAGGCATCCTGGTGTCGAACGCATATGTCTGTTCCTGAAAATGAACAAGGAGAAACTATACAATAGTTCTGATGCTACAGGGTTAGGAAGATTCAGATGTGTTATGTCCCAAAGAATATCCTGCTTATCTAATTGCAATTCTGAGATGCAAAATCTACTAAAAATGAACAAACATATTTTTAAATAAATAGTTTTGTTTTATTTTATTGTTTTCAGAAGTGGGTAAAAAAGCATAAAGTTGGTAAGGTAAGTTGATCAGTAGATTTTACTTATTCAGAATAAATATATTAAATTACTAAAGTATTTTAAAAGTAGTCTGTACTTTTCTTAAAAAAAGTAATTGTAGTTCACTACTAGAATAAAGTAGTTTTTCCAACCACTGTTGCAACATGAGTGTTTTTTTTTTACATTCTTATTAGTAAAATTGGTTAGTATTGATACAAGCACTATCTGTTTGACCACTGACCAAATTTTAGGCCATTTTAAAATAAGTGTAAAATTAGTAGAAATATAATAAAACTATTTGATAATAATTTTGGAGTATTTAATTTTTATTTGAAGTAATTTTTCAATAATAAATATGAAGGGAAAATGAACAATTAAAATATTGATAAATTTTGGCTATTCATTATAAAGGATAAATAGCAAAATTTATCAAAACATACACAAAAAAAAAACTATAGTGTATATGGAACATTTCTGAAGATATGTAACAATGCATTCAAAGTGTGATAGCTTTGAAAAGTATCTGGTAATATGTTGGATAAAACCAAAATATCTCCATTATAATATATTGAGAAACATCCTCAAATCAACTAATATAGATGGTCTTTAAAAGATCTCTGAAGATCTGCAATATGTTGAGAACCATCTAAAAAGTTCCAAAACAAATTATAATCAACTGACACATTAATCCTGAAAAATCCTAAGTGTCCAGTGATATGTCAAGAACAATCCTATAACAGCCCATATCCATCCAAAAACTACCCTGAAAAATCCCAAAAGCATCCAGTAATGTGTCAAGAAGCGTCCAATAAATTCCTATATCCATCTAAAAACTATCCTGAAAAATCCCAAAAGGATCCACTAATATGTCGAGAAACATCCTAAAAAATCCCATGTCCATCCAGAACTATCCTGAAAAATCCCAAAAGGATCCACTAATATATCGAGAAACATCCTAAAAAATCCTATATCCATCCAAAAACTATCCTGAAAAATCCCAAAAGCGTCCAGCAATACGTCAGGAAGCATCCAAAAAATTCCTAAAACAAGCCTATATCCATCCAAAAACTATCCTGAGAAATCCCCAAAGCGTCCAGAAATATGCCAAGAAGCATCCAACAAGTTCCTAAAGAATCCTATAATAAGCCTAAACGCATACTAAAATTTCCGGAAACCATCCTACAAAGGATGCCCACAGTACTACAAAAAGTGTCTCATTTTGACTTCCACAGGAGCCCCTCTGGATGACTCTGGGAGATTTCAGGACTTCCTTAGGAAGTCGCAAAATCCTACATATGACTTCCACAGGATTGATTTAAGTCATCCTTGTGTTGTTTGGGTAGTTTTAAAAGTTTTTTTTTTTTTTTTTTGTAAATCTAACATAGATATTGGAAAGATGAAAATTTGTGCTTTTTAAAAATTAATAAACTAATAATAATTCTAATAGTTATTAAAACAAAATAAGTATATTTTAAATAAATGTTAGTGAAATGTATAATTCATTTATTAAGTTTTCAAGCATATTCACTTATTGAAAAAGTATAATTTTTTTTTTTTGCATCTATGTTTGGTAAAAAAATTCCATAAACTAAACAAGCTAGAGTTTTAAGCCTTTTCTACATTGGAGAAACTGAAACATGTGAGGCATTTACTGCATTAATGTTTCAATGCATAATCTCTTATTGTAGCTAACTGAAGCTAACAATAAAAAGTGAACAACTAAAAATTAATTGAGTAAAAATGCATTTTAGTGCCAAAAGGAAATTGCTTGAAACATTTTGGTGCAAATTAATTGATTTCTACATTAATTAAATTAATTTTATTCATTTAAAGGTTGATTTTCTTCAAATAAATATAATTTTCATCCCCTTTATATTTACTACATCAGCTCATCAAAATTGCACCATTAGTTTTTGGTGCTAAATAAACCAAAAATATTCTACTATTTGAACAGGAGATAATTATTAGACAAGGGACAAATATCACAATGCTGCCAAATGGGGGTGCTTTTTATAGAGGTACTTTTAAGGGGAAACTATGTCATATTTATATTAATTATAAGAAAATGTGAAAGTACCTACTTGAAAGTACCCAAATATCAAGTGACAAATTTTATTTTAAAGCCACTTTATGACTTGACTATAAATGTAGTAATATATAAATACAGTAAAAAAATATTAATGCCATCTTATAAATGCCATAAACAATAACAAAAAATTCTTTTTAACTAAAAGATACAATATTTAAAACAAATAATTTACTTCTCTTAAATCTCGTGACAGCCTGTTATTTTCCTGTTGCAGGCGAGACACCTCTTTTTGTGCAGATGTCATGGTGTCTTCAAGCTCACGCATTTTCCCTGTGAAATCAATTAGTTTGTTGCGTCCAATGACAATTTCATTCGCCTGCTTCTCAACAATATCTTGTAATTCAATAACCTTGGACGCTTCCACACCCGCATCCATTGTGCCATTAGAAATCTGCAAATTCATATAAAAAATATTTTTAATAGATGGTTTAAAATATGTCACGCTTGCCAGACATATAATAGGGTCAGTAAACAATTATAATGGCAGTAAGCATGACTGCATGATTGTGCCATTAGAAATCTGCAAATTCATATAAAAAATAATTTTAATAAATGGCTTACAAATATGTCACACTCACCAGACATATAATAGGGTAAGTATATAAATATAATGGCAGTAAGCACAATTACATAATTTATCTTTGTACATATATTCTCATTTATTGGCATAGTGGCTGCATCAGGTGTAAAACCCATCTAAACAAAGCAGAGGTTATTTTCTGTAAATGGGAGTTTTACAAGTTCCGAGTGTTTAATAAAAGTCTGCATGACTTAGGACTAATTTTGGACACTGATTAGTTTTACTCTATTGTAGTTTATATTTGTCACTCACTAGCTACATAAATAATTTATATTTTTAATATTTAAAACTCAGGTTTTTTTTATTAAATGTCATTTCCCTGTGTGTCCCAACAGCCAAATCTTAAAATCACAACTTCATTGGCAAGCCTTCATTTTCTAGTTTTCTTTCAAGTGGATGTTTTGTATTAAATTAGACAATTTAAAATAAAAACAGCAATAAAAAATTCACTATACTTTAGAGCAATATTTCAAATTAATTTTTTACAACTGTCCCCTAGCTTTTTTTGTCATTCACCTGGCTTTAAATTTTAACACCTCATTCTGTACACAGATGGCAACACAATACAATTAAAGCATTATTCTTTTCTACTAAAGTCCATATTCACATTTTCAAGAGTTCGGCTGTGTTCTAGCTATCATTCTGTGCAGCGGAATATTATAAAACTGAACCATTTTGGGTAAGTATTTTTATTCCTTGTCATTCACTTGTCTTTAATTATTTTCAGAATAAAGAAGTATAAACATTCTTTTTAACATATATGTGTGCCTAGTTAGTGTAGCAAACTGAATATCAAGTTAGGTTTAAATGCAAATAAAACTCATATGCTCAGAAAGTAAAATCATATGATTTGTCATTCCCCTGTCGTCATTTACCTGTCTTCTTGGTAGATAAGGGAATGACATTAGAATAGGTGAATTACATTTAAACTAGATTTTCTTTTTAGAAGATAAAACAAATAAGTTAGTTAGTTTTACATATAACATTGCAATTAAAGCAAAACAATTTTTTCATTTTTCTAATGATATACATGACACTAATTAATTAATTAATTATTAATTAATTAATTAATTAATAATTAATTAATAATTTTTATGACACTCATTGCCATAAAAATTTGCACACCAAGAAGTAATTGTGGAATCGCAATGAAACTTGGCATGAAGGTATATGTCAGGCAGATATGCAAATGATTACATATACAGCATGACTATGCATTGCATAATGCCACCAGAGAACATTGAACTTTATTCTCACTGGCGCATAAAAAAGGTATGCAGAGGTTTCTTGCCTGTACTTAATCTGTTGCAGAGGGATGCTTTTTCATTAGGGGTGCCGTTACTCCCCCATCGAAGACAATATGATCAGCTGTCAGAATTCTAGAGGGGAAGAATCATTGAGATGATGGAAGCCAGGTAGTCAGCTTGGCCAGTAGGTCACCACTTAGGCCGTTCTGACTTTATTGTGAGGATGTGTTGGGACCAGTGGACGAGAGAGAGGTTGCATACACAGCGGCCAGGCTCAGGATGCCCTTGGCAGGCCAATAGCTGAGAAGACCATTACATCACCTGAAACACACGCACAGCACCAACTGCATCATTATCCGCCATACGGACACAGGCAGCACCTTCACTATGGGCCCCTGTGTCTGTCTGTACTATCACAAGACGTCTGGCTGAAAGACATTTGGTATCATGGCGTCCATTATGTATGCTGCCAATGACACCAACCCACCATCGCCTCCATTTGGAGTGACGTCGTGCTCGACGGGATTGGACCACAACTGAATTGAATCAGTTGTCATCAGCAATGAATAGAGATTCAATTTGGGCAAGAATGACAACCATGTATGTGTCAGCATCGGGCACGGTTAGTACTTGGGTGGGTGACCCCCTGGGAACACCGCGTGCTGTTGGCACATTTCAGGCGTGGTAGCTCGGTGGTTTGCACGCTGAATTTGCACACTGCCACAACTGCCGCCGTGTTCATGCGGAGTACAATCACGTTAAACATGTGGGTCCGTAAGTCCCTCCGAGAGGTTGGTGGTAGGGGAAGGCGGGTACAGTCCCTGTGGATGCCTCCCCCACTGGATTCCAGTCTAAATTGGGTGGCACTTCCCGGCCGTCCAAACAGTTACCTTACACCTTTCTGGTAGGTCGGACGGTCTAGGTCTCAACAACAACAACACATATATCCACACACATGTGCATACATATACACACATATACACATACACACATACACACATACATATATACACATACACACTCGACGGGATTGGACCACAACCGAATTGAATCAGGTTGTCATCAGCAATGAATAGTGATTCAATTTGGGCAGTAATGACAACCATGTATGCGTGTGGAGGCCCCATGGTGAATGCCTGAATTCTGCCTTTGCTTTACAGTGGCACATTGCTCCCACAGCTGGTGTGATGGTATGGGGTGCCATTGCATACGACATCTGGTCACCTCTAATATTGATCCACAGAACCATGACAGCCCAGCGGTACGTTCAAGACATCCTTCAGCCACATGTGTTGCCACTCATAACAAGGCTTCAAGAAGGCATTTTTCAGCAGGACAATGCTTGGTCACACACAACAAGGGTGTAACAGGAATGCCTCAGCCACATTACCACCCTTCCCTGGCCTGCCCAATCCCCAGATTTGTCACCAATCGAGCATGTCTGGGATTACTTGGTACGGCAAGTTGGACAGCCTACGAGTTTGGTCGAACTAGAGGTGCACTTACAACAACTGTGGAATGAGATAACGCAGGACACAATACAGGACCTGTATGCCTCAATGCCTGCCCATATCGCATCGAGTATTCATGCTAGAGATGGCTCAACAGGGAACTAGAACCTCCATTAATTTCTAGATTTTTCTGTAATAAATGATCCTTTTGCTTTGATTTTGTGTCACTTATATAAACGTTGTACTCACATATATAAAATTTCGTTCAATAATTATGACAACTCTTTCTTAGTGAGCAAATTTTTATGACAATAAGTGTATATATATATATATATATATATATATATATATATATATATATACTAAAAAATATAATAATAAAAAAAATTCAAATATTAACATCACTATAGAAGCAAAATCACGGTCATAATGCCGATAAGAGAAAAGAACAGCACAGGCCCAAATTCGATGATTAATCAGAATTAAATTCTTCTTCAGGTCTGAGTATTTAATTCTAATTAACCCAAACAAATGCCTGTTTCTGATTGAGCAATAGTACATTACTATAAATACTCAAACTCAGACTACAGGCATCAAAAAATGAAAATAGGAAACATTAAGAAAATTTGTATTACCATGTGGCATGAACCCTTCTTTCACCACATGTATACGCGATCAAACTCAACAGCTTATATATATATATATATATATATATATATATATATATATATATATATATATATATATATATATATATATATATATATATATTGTTTGAAAATTCAATGATAGAATATAGAGTAGTTGCAACTCAAAAGACCCAAACTTTAAAATATGCCTACATAATAAAAAGAAGTATTAAATAGAGAAGCATCAGTCAAATGGAAAATAAAATACAAATTTCTAGTCATCAAGCTGAAGATAATCAACAAATATCAATAGAATGGAATCGATAATTGAAAATCAAATAAAATCCAAGCATTAGAGCTATACACGTGGATAAGCACTAGGCCTAAATATATGAATTGTTCATTTTGAAAAAACTATTCTTCAAGTCCAAGTATTTAATCAAAATGAACACAAAATGTATGTTTCTTCTATTAGAGATAGATTATATCTATTAACTCTAATAACTTGGACTACATACATAAAGAGGGGAAAATTATAAAGGAAACAAGAATATCTGAAAAAAAAAGAACCTCTGCAAATGTCCTAATCATTGTAGCCCAGAATGAAGAGACCAGTGTTGCCAATCACAAAAGATAAAAGTAGAGAACTACTGTTACCAATCGTGAGAAATAAATAACAGTATTGCGAAAAGACAATAAAAGGTGATATTTTACAGTAAGAGCTACTAAATAATGGGGAGTATAATATAATCGAAAACAGTGAGGCTAATGTATAAGGGGATGTAAATACAATGTAATGTTTATTCAAGAGAATGTTGATGTCTGGCTAATATAAGATACATAAAAGAGAATTCAAGAAAATTCAGCTAATCCAAACTTTTTAACAATACCATTTACCAAATATGCTGGATATTTATATAATTTGCTGCTAATTTTTACATTATTAATATGCATAACATGAAAATTTTTATCTAATAATCTATAAATTCTAAAAAGTTGATTAAGTATAATATTTCTAAACAATTGAATAGAGTTGCAAGAATTAAATGGTAATATTTTATTAATGTTGAACTTAAAATTGTCTTTTTAATCATATAAATTAGTAACTATACCATTAGTAGGTTCAATAATTATATTTAAATCCAAAAAATTAATATTATTACTAATATAGTGGCTTCATTAGGAATTAATTCCAAATTATCTGGATAGAAATTTATATCTATATATCTATGACATAGTTTTCAGTAAATACTAAACAAATCAGATCATCAACATATCTCTAAATTTTATAATATATTGAAGTAAAAGACTGTTCATAATGATAAAGGTATAAATTAGCTAACATACAGCTACTGCAGTCACTTTTTGGAACCCCTGAGACTTGTAAGTATAATTTATTACCTTGAAATATATAATTATTGAAAAGAACAAAGTGAAGAAGTTTTGGAAAATTGATAAAATTTGTTTGAGTTGATAGATTAGTAATATAAGCATTATATAGAGCTAAAATTACAACATATAGATGGGACAGTTACCTTACACCTTTCTGGTAGGTCGGACGGTCTGGGTTTCAACATATAGATGGGAGATCTTAATATTATTAAAAAGTTCTTTAAAATCAAAAGTTTGAAATCCAATTAGTTTACCTAGTGATGTTAATTTATTCTTTAATTCTTTACTATTATTTAGAATAAGGTAATTATTGCTAGAATAACGTAAACTATCATTTATTAGATTTAAATAATTTATTTGAAATTTACTCAAGTATTATCACCACTAGTTACTGTTCTAAATTTAATAGGAATTTTATAAAATTTAGGAAGGAAAAGCACTATATATGGAAATTTAAGAAATTTATAATTAATATTTAAATCACTATACATATTGATAATTTTCAGTTTGATACTATTAATGAAATGTGAATCTAATTTAAATATACTATTATTCTTTTATATATGCATACTAATAAAGCAGTTTCTTGTATTAAGTGTCATTCCCCTGTTATGTTGTCATTTATTTGTCTTGTAAATAAAAATTTGCATTTTCTATTTAATTTCCCCAAAATGATTGCTGCTACTGTTTTTTTTCTTTTTTTTTTTTTAGTTTAAATGACCTATGTTAAAATATAATGCAGAAAACAGGCTGAAAAATAAAAAAAAAATATTGTAACAAGAAAGAAGGAAAAAGCCTGTTTAGAAAAAATGACCCATATATAAAAGTATACCAGAGAAAAAATTGCAACATGAGCTAATAATTAATCATTAAGAACAAAATATAAAGATTTAATAGGCATGAGCTAGAACTGATAAGCAGCACCAATAAACATATACTGAATGTAAAATATATTTGAGTACTGGTGGATAAATTATAAGAAATGCTTAAAATTAATAATGACAAATTTCAGAAAATGAAATGAAATAAATTTTACATATTTATTAGATACTAATAAATATGTAAAAAATAAATTATTCTTTTATATATGCATTAAATAAAAGAATAATGCAGTACACTATGGCAGCATAAAAGTTTTCCACAGCCCAGTGGGCCAGTCCACTTTGATAATGCAAAATGTATCCACTGATTCCTTACCTACTCAGGCAATGCAAAATGCAACCATGGCAACAAAAAAATTTCAACTGTTGCCATTTTTCTGCTCAATAGTGCAACAGAAGAAAATATGTAGAAAATACAAACATAGAAAATTTGTGAAAGAATATAGCCACATTTTCTTTTTTTACTTACAGTATTTAATTTGATAACTCAGATAATAAGAACTATTGCCCATTGACCAAAATAATATTAAAAGCTTCATTACAAGTTGTATCGCTTCCAACTGTGTAATACACTAGAAAACTTTTTACTAAGCATAAAATTTCAGACTTTTGTCACAGCCCACTAAGTGTTTCTTTGTGGCCCATGGACCACAAACTCCTGAAAAACACAGGCTTAGTACACAAAAATATGTCTATAGGAGTGAGTTCCCCATTATAGTAATTAGTCGTTTAGAGATGGTCTCTGAATACACAGGTGGCTGTAGATACAGGTTCCAACTTAAAGCACAAAAGACATCGTCAGAATAAATTCAACATAAAGTAGTCCACCCTCAAAGGCAGGAAAATATTATTCAAAAGAGTAGATCTATCAAAGGCAAAACATATACTTTCATGCTTTAGCTGAAGTGACTACTCTGTCCAATAGTGATTTACCTTAGCATTTTCACCATTATTTTCTCTCTTCACTTTCATGTCATCATGGCCTGGAGGAAACCCAAGAGATCTGTACTGTGATAACTGAAAGTAAAAGAGAAATCACTAGGATTTTAAAATACAGCAATCATAAATAAATATCATGCTTTACTCTTCAACAAAACAAAATACATAACAATGTACAATTAATATTACATTATAATTTAAATTTACCCTCATATATTCATTACATGCCAACCACTAGTGGTGTGAGTGTGAAGACCCAGACCGTCCGACTCATCCAGAGGACTTGAGTATCTAATTGGACGGCCGGGAAGAGATCCGGCGACAACACCAGAAAAAACACAAATAAACAAAACAGCAAACAAACAAAGCAGTAATCAAAAACAAAACACAACACCAAAACAACACAGCAAACCAAAATAAAAGGGAAGGCGACACCACCGGGGAGGAGCAAGCAAAAACCAAGGGGATCAACAACCAGAGAAAAAGTTAAAAGCAGCAATGGCTCTCAGGCTATTCAAGTGATTTTGTTGGATATTTCTCTCGCTATGAGAACACAGTTTTTAATTTTGTTGATTGAAGTTTTATTCAAGCAGACACTCGAGAACCAGGCCGCGGAATTAGCGGGGGAAGGTTTAGAAAGATGAAAAGGTTTAGAGTGGGGGCAAGCAAAGACGTAGTGGTCTGCATCTCCAAAGGAACCGCAGGAACAGCAAGAGGTTGATTTAAATTTAAAAAAGTAAAGGTAATCCAAAAATGGGCCGTGGCCCGTGATAAAATAAATAAGATATTTGTTCATTAAAAGGAAATTAAAGTTTACGTGGGGAAGAAAGTTTAAAATTCTGGCTGGGTCATGGGTGCGAGGGGAAATGTAGTTGTTTAGATAAGATTGTCAGGCGTTTAAAATATCTAGTTTACAATGCTTTTTTAACAGAGAGTAGGGATAAGGTAAAGGAGATGGGGTACCTGAAGAGGTAGCAAGTTTTGCATTTTCATCGGCGGCCTCGTTGCCCGAGATGTCAGAATGGGCTTTAACCCAACAGAGGTTTATTAAATGTTTGTTTAAATTTGCATCTAGTTTAATTTTGAAAAGATAGTCAGATTTGTTTCTAATGGAGTTAAGGGCCGAAATGGAGGATTGACTATCTGAAAAAATACTTATTTTTAAATTATTTGTAGAAGCCCAGTTGATAGCAAAGTGTATTGCTGCTATTTCAGCTTGAAAAACTATGTTCCCAAGGTTGAGTTTGAAAGTGACAAAATAACTTGGGGTGGCCAAACCAGGAACCAAACTTAGCAAACAAAAAACTTCATGCTGTATATTTTAATAAGGTTACAACTAAAATAAAATATAATAACTGAATTACTATTAAAATAAATTAATGACATTTTGCAATTTTGTTATTATGGTGGAACCCGGGTTTCATATTTTTCCATGGAACTGAATCAAAAATGTTATATGTGGGAAAACATAATATACAGGAAACTATACTTTAGCTAGTATATGAAAAGCAACAAGGAGAACAAGTAGAAAAATAAATATACCACTTACCAATCTTTGCGTTTTCACTTGTTAAATTTAAAATTTACATAGAGAAATTCCAAACAAATTAAAAATATGAAAACACCTATAATTTAGCAATTCTCTAAATCAAATTTGCTATTTGTTAACTTTTAAAATGATTCTGTAGAGTCCCCAAACAATAAACATTATGTTTTGGCAAATGAAATAATTCAGGCAAAAAATAAATAAACAGAATAAATATATACATTTCTAACTGGCCCAGGACATAGCAGTTAAATGATAGAAAGTGTGTGTTCTACTTCCAATGCAAGATGTCCTCAAGCAGAGAGACATATCTGATATGTCTCCCCTGAATAAAAGGCCATCACATATGAGGGTCAAACACCAACCAATCAGAGCAAACATTTGTCTTAAAAGTTAGACACCACTTGATGTTCGATCCCTTTGTTTCTGTACACAGAAAGCATTTTATATATTTTATATTTCAAATAATATATAACTAAAATAAAAGTTACAAAGTCATAAATTATTTAGGTGGAGATTGTTTACATTATCTTACCTGATGGTCATGACTTATGAATTAGAGGTGGGTGGCTCAGTGAGAGCTTAGCACAGAGACCAGAGGTCTATTGTACTGTCCTCAAAAGTTTCACAGTCCCTAAGAGAAGAGACCAGTAGCAGAGGCCAAGATCAGCAGGCACTTGACAGGAATATCCTGCAACTTTCAGGACACGATTACATGCCGATACAAGTGCTCGAACCTATGAGCAGAAAACACCTCACACTCAGAGTGAATGTGAGGCAGTTTCTTCCACTATACTTACAACCTCTACAGATCGGGCCCTTAGTAACACTCATAATGCTTAGGTTTCTTTTAAAGGTGCAGTATCCACCCCTTTATGGTTAGTCACTGCCAATCACACAACAAAGTGATAGTTAGGAGAAAAAATGTCACAAATATTCAAAACAAAATCCATCTAGAAAGAAGGAGATAAAACTCCTATGGGTGAAATGCTTGAAAATGCCATAATGCTTTAAGAATTATATGTAGGTATCGCTAGTGTTAATAAAGTAGCTGTTATTGTTAGTTGACACAACATAAAGATGTAGTATTGAGCATATTTATTTTTTATTATTTTTAAATTAAGGTTTCCCTAATTATGAGTATAATTAACCAGTATTTTTCCATAGTTGTAGGATAGAGTACAGAATAGAGGGAGATAAAAATAAAATGGAAGGTAAAATAATTTTGAATGGGTAGGAATATTCTTTATTGTTTCAGTTCTACTTTGCATTGTGCTAATAATTTATTTTTACAAAATTGACAGTTTAAATAAATATTTGAGGTCTTTAGCCATAGAAATGCATACAATGCAGGACTACTTATCTTATCCCAGCGCTACCTGAATTATTGTCTCAAACGTTATTGGTGTTTTTTTAATATGAAGTTTTAGCTCCTTAATTTTACCTGCATGGCTCAGAGTGTCTGATATCATGGTTCTCATAACTGATATTTCTTTATCGTAATTATATTAATATTGAAAAAGGAATGTAAAGTAATATTGAGATTGAAAGAATTAAAACAAAATAATAAGTCTATTGGCAACAGCTAGACAATAAATCAAGTGCAGTGCAGCAGATTGATAATACATATAAAAAAAAAATAATAATTGATTGAACGTATAAAATTATGCTAAAATAATTATTTACATGCACACATGTATTGTTTCTCTATGGTTTCTCTAAGTTATTGAAATATGAAACATTGAATAATTATTGTGTGTGATGTTATTATAGCAAACTAAAAGTTCTCTCACTCCAGTTTTTAAAAAGATGTTGAAAAATAAGTCTAAAAAATGTAGTATTCAGCTCTGCTTGTCTCACAATCATTATCAGTATGAAGGTATAACTCTTACACTCCTAATATCTCCAGACAATAATATAATAATGCATAATTTCATTATTAAGCAAAAGCCTGAAGAAAATAATAAGTATTTGAGCTATAACCATGGAGGTAAAGAGACCCTCTAACTCCATGGATACTTTTGATAAAGTTTTTAAATCATAGAGCAAGAGTTTCTCTTTACCTTCATGCTTTAAACCATGGAGTTAGAAGTACAAGAATGGAGTTAAACCATGTTTTAAATGTAATTTAGGCTAAACTCATTGTCACTTAGCAAATGATAATTAGGCTCTTTCTTCATGCCATGCACCTAAGCAATATATATATATATATATATATATATATATATATATATATATATATATATATATATATATATATATATATATATATATATATATATATATATATATATATATATATATTAAGAAAAAGTAATTAAGCTTACCTCTTCATTTTGTTGATTTACTACTTCTTCTAAAGCTGCAACTCTTTCAATTGCCACTCTAAGTTTTTCTCGGACCTGAATACATTACATATAATTGAATTAAAATATATACAATGTATTACATACAAGTATATAGATTTTTGACAGAAGTGAGAATGAACAACTTATTTAAAAAAAAAATAAATAAATAAATAAAAAATAAAGGAATGAGGAAAAGGAAGAAAAAATATTTGAGAAACATACTTTATCACGAAAAAGGCAAGAATTAAATTGTAGTCGATAATTGAGAGGAAGTTTGTCATACATTATAAAAATCCTGTAACAAACACTGAAGTGCGTTATTTGTATCAACTTTATTTTTTTACAGTAGTTAGAACAGCTTCAATCTTTCACAAACAGTAACAGTACATAACCCTGTAAATTTAATAATTAGTGTATGGTCCCCTACATACATTATCCATTGAGTAAAGGTATGCCCTATCCCATGTTGTGTCTGAGGTAAGAATATAGCACCACTGTAGCTCATGCATGTCGCAAAAGGAGACTAAAATGGGTACCCAGTTCCTAAGGGTATAGTTGGGTTCCCCTTTTTGGGGGTTGGGCACAATCACCCTTTCCTGTGAAAAGACTTTGACTACGGAAACCCAAAGCTTGAAAAAACTACTTCTGGCTGATGGTGTTGAGACTTGTGAGACACCAGATGATGGCTATCTTGCATGAATGGGCGAGCTGGTCAGAAGCAAGGACTGAGGCACAGGATCGACCAGGGTGGTGATGCAAGATGAAGGCCTTATATGCCACTAAGCACAATGAGTGATGATGATGATGAAAGGTAGGCCCCTGGCATTTTCGGGCCTTGCAAGAACTATTTTTTAAAAATTTGGCTTTATAAGTTAGAATATAATTTTGTTTTTTATCATCTCATTCAATATTCTTTAGAATTTTTATTATTTTCAAAGAACACAGAAGATTTATATATATATATATATATATATATATATATATATTGGTTTCATTAATTTGAATGTATTTTTAGTTTCTAAAATGTTATTTTATTTTATAATTTATTATTTTTAGAGAATCAAAAAATAATTCATTTTTCCAACTATATTATATTTTTCATAAATTTAATTTTTTTCATATGTAGCCTGCCTGTTAGTCTGTTAATTTAAATTGCCTCATTTCTTTTTCCATAAAAAAAGGCCCCAAAATTTTAAATCCAGCACTGTCTTCATATCTTTAAATTACCTCAGATTTTCCCTTTCAAATATCTTGATAATGTGTAATAATATCGCAATTCTTTAGGGAGGAGGGCTAAATTTATTATGCATATTTTAAAATTTCAAGCTGAACTGTGAATTACTCGTATTAAAGTAAAGGACTTCAAATTCAGCAAAACGCTGAGCAAAGTGTTATGTCTGAGGTATAAATTTTATGGGAAGATGATACATGAAATCAAATGATAAATGAAGTCATCAGGAAGATTGATTTGCATATCAAATGAATCTTCGTGAAATGGCTTTGCCAAGGAAAAAATTTCCCCAGGCCACATTATAAACGCTAATTTTGGAAATCTTTCATCCCAAGCTTTCAAAACAAATATAATTAATATAAATTTACAACAAGTACAATTTTAACTATTTATATCTTATTATGCAGTGTAAATAAAAAAAATATATGTATCAATGCTAAATATTAATTATCTTTTGAAAATATCGTATGTGTACTACTATTGTCTCTCACCTTTTCATCCAGGGCCTTGTGATGTTCAAAGAGCGACTTGAGAGCCTTAAGGACCTCGACTTCTGACGAGACACCGGCGGGCGACTGAGCTTGCCTTTTCACCACAGTCATCCTCAGGGACCGTTCGTGACGAGACACCAGGCACTCGAGATGTTCCAGAAGAAGCTGTAAAGTAATAGAGAATGCACAATTTTTCATAAAATATGGGGACATACCATAAGAACAGGATCAACAATTTCGATTTTTGGTTGATAGATAATTGAAAACCAGAAAATAGAATAATTAAAAAAAAATTAGAATCTGAAGATATATACTCATATTTTTGTGAAACTATGGAATTGTGCTAATCTTCCTATTTAAGATACGGCGAAATTCGAAAAGAAAACTTGCACATTTCTATGTATTTAAAAATAAATGAAAAGGAAAAAAAAATGTTCTACGTATTCGGTTCAAAGATCGTTAGAAAGAACGTTATTTGATCTTTCCAACGATATCAAGATGGAAACTGTGATAATATTTTCGATAGTGCAGAAACCGATTTGTGTGACAATCACTTAAAATCGTGTTTCAGCATAAAATAACTAAAAAGTATACGCCCTTAGTATATGCAGATAACTCTCCAGTTTTATAGGATGATAAAGTGTAAACGTTTGTTATGGTGTTCCACTCCCTGCAATATAAGAAATAAAGAGAGTGGAACACCATAACAAATGTTTATTTCAAGAAACAAAATGCAATTGCCACAAACTTAAATAGTAGTTGAATATAACTAAACAAATGAATGAAATCAAAACAAGATATTTGAAATTATCGTCATAATAGCATTACGTTCAAAGATTTAAAATAGCATCTTCTGACATATTTTTAATTACCTGCATCAGGTGTGCGTCAATCACGTCAATGAAGAAGGGATCCAAAATTTTCAGAAAAGCAGAAAATAATAAGCGTAGAAAATAAAAAAATATAAAAAAAGGAAAATTCTCTAACTACGAAAAAAAAAAAAACTAGAATAAAATAGCGGATGTGCAGACGGTTCTAAAAGCGAGGGGAAAAAAAAAAAAAAAAAGAGCAACAAATTGTCTGTTTTGCGACAGATTCTTTAAGGCGGTTTTCGGTCGTTTTCCACCCATGTTAAAGTATAGGCCATTTCTATTACAACAACCGCGAAAGAACGGCTACACAAATACCTTTGGAATTTGTACGAGTGATAGAATGATATATGTAGTATCTTGTGTAGTCAGAAAATTCGTATAATATTAATTAATTAATTATCTATAAATAAAAAACTCAAACAAAATTATAAAGTTTTAGTTTTACAGCTTCTAACTAGAGGGCGCTATAGAGGCGTCACACAGCTATCGGGGTACTTTAATAGTCGTTTTCTTATTTCCTGCGCCAGATATTTTAAATTTTCTGACTACACAAGAAAATAGAGCTATAGCTTTATCATTTACATAAATTTTTCTAACATTCTGTGCAGTAATTAACCCGTTTATGTTGTAATACGATTTAGAGTGGCAGGCGAAATTTTGGACATTTTTGCAGCCAATGCTTATAACATTGGTGTAAAGCTAGTATCATGGCAACCCTATCTGTGAACGTGAATAAAAACATGTTTTTGCTTCATCAAAATGTAAGTAAGGGTAAGTATTATATTTAATACATTTCTAGTATTATTTCAATTTATGTCTGTGTCTGTATAAAGATTAAAATTTTAATTCTCCTGCATATTAGGTTCGGTTCACCGGTCAATTGACAATACAAAGTGAATTTTTTTTTCTGTATTTGACAATTTTAAAGAAACTAGCAAGCTAGAAAATTTTTAAGATTTGCACCTTATCAGTAAATGAATTAAAATTAAACTGATTGCAATACACTATTATTTTTTAAAAAGTAGGTAACATTGCATGAAAACATTGGAAAGTTGTGTTTTATGTAATGCCAATATTCTAAGTTATAAATAAGTGTAAGATGGTGGTGCATATTGACAATACAAAAGGGGTATTTTTTAATATATTTTATGCTATAAGCTAGAAATTTTCCCTTAAGATTTGCAAATGCCTTATTAGTAAATGCATTAAAATTAAACTTATGGTGTAGACAGCTTATGCTAGATGATAACAAATACGTAAAATACATTTATTTTTTTAACATTAGGTACTATTGTATGAAAACATTAAAGAGTTTGTAGGGTTAGCGTTTCCAAAATTGTGTTTTATAAAATACCTCTATTCTAAGTTATAAATAAGCTCAAGATAGTGGTGCACTTTTTTAATCATTTTTCGTAAGATTTTGAAAATATTTATGAATGAAAAATTAATTTACAGTTAGACTACATTGGTTAAATATTTTACAGTAAAACAACTAATTAAAGAATTCTAATTGAACAACAAGCTAACAAATTAAAAGAAAAACAAGGGCTATAATAAAAAATTGCACCTCTTTTATGTTCTGATTAATCAAGATGTGCAGGCTCCCAATACCATCTTTAAGGATTGAACCTTGTTGGTTAATATCCATAACAAACACCAATCAACAATACTTGCATCACTTTCATAAAATTTTGCTACTGCCCTTAAAAGAAATTTCAGTGCTTTGCATTTTAATGCATTTTTACATTAAGCCAAATAATGAAAAGTTTTGATGCTACATTGCGATGAGTATTTAACTTTCAGCATTAATCCTCATATCAAGTAATTATTTGACTTTATTTAAAAAATGACTATATATTCTTGAAATATAAATTAAACAAATATGGATTCCGGCAATAACAGAAGAAAAATTTGTTGAACAGAACCAGTAGGTATATTCAAAATTTTAACAAATAAAGTTAATGGTTGTATTGAGAGAACTGAATAGCTAACCTTTACGCTTATAAAATCTTACAAAAAATTACAAAAAAAAATTTTTCAATTGGTAGCTTCATTAAATATTCTAATTTAACATGTAGTAGTGGAAGGACATTTTTTGTACATTGTATTCAGTATATGTTCCTTTTGTTGCAAATTTTGCTAAACTACATATATAAAAAATTCATCAAAAAATTAATTATGCATAAAGGTGTAATAGTTTGTTATATTTTCAAATCAGTTTGTAAAAAATCCTAAATACAGTGGTAAAAAATTGAAATTTATCATGGTTGTGGGAAAACAAAATTTATAACATTCCAAACATTATTTAATCATGTAAATTGCATATAATGTTGGATTGTAAACACTATGGCATTATACTGTAATCATTGTTAACTAATATTTATGAACCATGAGAAAATAGTGGTATTTGTACAAATTTAGAATGAATTTTTTATTTGTCTTTTATTCTGAAAATTAGAAATTCTTCAGTGCTTTCTTTTCTTAAACAAGATACTTCCACACCATCTCTATCTGCATATAAACATTTGAGCAACATAGTCTTATAGACTTTTTTACCTCATATTCAATTAGCAATTTGTCTTATTCAATATAATATGCCATTTGACACTGAAGACTGCTTCCTCATAAGCTATATACCGATATTTGTCTTTTTATCTCCCTTGATACTAACTTTTTCACCTTTGGCACAAATAAATATATCTGATTCGATGTATTTTATAAATGATTCAAAATAATGGGTATCATTTATTTTAAGATGAGTCTAAACACCATGCTATCTCACAAAATTCAGAAAATGTATATTTCTTTGATATTATATACAATTAGAAATTTTTAAGTTGCATCATATTTACATCATAATTATTCGCCAACAAAGTCAATAGTCATGTCCACTTTTTCTCAGAATTCATCTAAAATCAAATTTATTTTTAAATTTGTTTTAAAATATATATTCTTAATTTAAAAATATAATCCGTTTTTAGGCTGTTCATGTATAATTAAAGTAGAATTTTTGGTATAATTTATAACTTTATATCCCTGGCTGCTTTTTTACCCATTTGCCAGTCTTTTCTTCAACTTTAACATTGAAAAAGAATTTCAGTTAAAGCAGTTTATTTCACTAAACTCCTTGTTTCCTGTTTTTATGTATAAGGTAGAGAAATAATAGAGCTGTAATACATGAAACAGAAAAAGCTGTGATTGTAGTTAAACCTGTAACAGAACCCAAATAAAATGTCTTTAAAATCGCACCAAAAAAGTCATTTATATGTAATACAGGTACTAAACCCCTTGTACCCTATATTAACATACATGTTGGATATTCAAAATATGGTAACGAGCAGTATAACATCTAACAGAAATAGCAACGATTTGAGTTAAGACTTTATCAGCACCCAAATGAAATTGTGACATATATATATATGTTTGTACATATATCTTGTCCCAAAGCAATTCACACATCAGGGTGTCCAGTCTACTGACTCTCTTTTGCGGTTCTGGAGGACATTCTGGGTAGATGCCTGAAGGCAGAGTATTGTATATCATCCTGGGGTCACCCTTGAAAGACCTTTTATCTATCAGAATGTTCCTAAGCAAGACTCATGTGAATAGGTCCTATGAAAATGAAGTTGTTCCGTTTGTGTTGATGATATTTCAGCTTAAGGAGGTGAAAACTTATTTGTCGGTAATGTTTTATCACTAATATAAATGCTTAAATTAATTATTTGCAATTAAAAGTGTTTAGCATAGGGGGTTGATATTAAAGTATGTTTAAATTAATTCTTATATTTATTCAACATTATTTTTAATTGCTTTAACATCTTGATCTTTGAACGTTATTTATTTTATCAGAATTTTATATAGTTTTGAAAACTTATTTTTGTAAAATATTTGTGTATTTGAAATTTGTATAAAACTTTCGGATGGATTTACTCATTGAAAACATCCCAACATATTAACCAGTAATTCAATAATATCTAAGGGTATAATATCTCTCCAACAAATTGAAATAATCAAACAAAATGTCGTACAATTATTTTATTGCCTAAACATAACAATCCTTTTGATTTTCACTTTTAGTAAGGTCAGACCAAGAGAAGGCTTTTTCAAATATTTATTCCTAAAACTGAAAATACATAAAATAATGTTACCAATGTATGTACAGAAATGGCTATTTAATATTGAATTTTTTTTAATTTATAAAGCAAATGACATCATTTACAGGATGTACCGTCGTCCAGATATTGAATATTTTTTATCTGTGTTAAAAATTTAAATATGATATTTATTATCAATTGGGTGGATACTTTAAGTACTTTTAACCCAAAATAAATGGAAAATGCATTTAGGATTTATCACAAACCACTTTTGAGATATTAGACATTTTACTTTCCTCACGAGTGTAATATCTTTCAAGATCATTAAACAATTTCCACATGATTAGGTACACTTATTTTAATCTGTGTCATGGTATACTCATTTTAATCAGTGTTAGGTATACTTATTTTAATCAGTGGCCATTTATTTTCAGTGAATTCGCATCATAAGGAAGTTCTAATTTTTTATTGTTTATGGATATCAAAATATATTCATTTGCTGGTAAAGTTTTATGTTAGATACATCAGATGTTTTAGTTATTAGATCTATGGATAATTTTATCGTTCTCTGAGAAGTAAATAAAATAATTAAAATTTACAGAAAAGTTGTAGATTCTTCCAAATTATCAAATAACTCATAATAAATATTTACAACAGATGTATTGTTGAACATACAATTAAAAATAGTTAAGGGAGATAGGTCTCAGATACCTGTCATACTACAAAATTAATCATATCAGAAGATCGTAGGATGCAAATAGGACATTTTCTTTCTCCAGTTGGATATTTATATACTACTAGAATAAATTACCTGCTATTACGTTGCCCAGGTCCTAAATAGGCTTCCAATACTTAAATAATACATTTACGAGATAAAACCTCTCAATTTCCATATCGCCTTCAAACTGCCTCAATTTCCAACTCATTTCCTCCTTTCGTTTTGCAACCGTGGAAAGCAGGAAAATATAATAAATAAATAAAAGAAACAAAATGGAATCCTTTCTCTAGGAGAGAAGACGTGGCTTAAACCACACTGTGAATTCCAAGGCTTTGACGATCATGCACTCAAACGTCTACTGGGGAGAAAAGTGGATATGCACTTCATTAAGGATACCTACAATTTTAATTTTTATGCTTTATTTGAAAATTCACAAAAATTAAAATAATGTAGTTATTAAAAGAAAAGTTTCGTTAGAATACGAAAATATACACACATAATTAAGTATTAAATAATCTAAAATATACACATTTCGATGTATTTAAAATATATAAATAAACATAAGGAATTGTCCTACTGGTTCGATTCAGTTCAAATATTATTGGAAAGAACGTTATTCATTCTTTCCGATGGTGTTAAAATAGAAACTCTGTGACAAAATTTTAGATCATTAAAGAACCGATTTGATATAAAATAACTAAAATACTTAAAATGAAAACTTCAATATAAAATAACTAAAAAACTAATATGAATAAAAGAAAATTCACAGAGTCGTATTTGTTCGGGTCCGAAGTAGCTATCGCATTCCTTCTTTGTCTGCAGGTTAGATTTTCTGCTACAGAATACACACCTTCTTATATTAAGTAAAATTAACTGTTTGGTATCTCTATGGTGTGCTGAAATAGAGATCAGCTGATATAGAAGATCCAAACTGCTATTGCCTATTTTAAAAAAATCTGATGTGGGCAGCACATGGCTTTCCTTATATAATTCAATGAATTTACTACCTTTACTGTAAATTAAAAAAAAAAGGTTATTCTTATAGTAGATACTTATATTTTTTCCGAGATATTGAATTTTCGCCAAATAGTCGTTATTTCATTGATTTAGCATCATTTTATCCATTTGGCGAGTTTTTCATTAATTTAGCAACATTGAAGATAATTGCCAAGTTGGCGACCTCGCCAAGCGTTGTGGATGGAGAAATAGGTTATTCTTATAGCAGATAAATGATTATTGGCGTTCAAATACAAAAATATTACTCAAAGTATCGTTTCTCATAAATGAAATAAGTTGGATCCATGAGAATGATGTCACCTAATTTAGCGCATGATATTACATATGAAAAGTGAACATGTTTCTCAACAGTTAATATTGTTTTAATTTATACGATTTTTTGATAAATGTATTTGAAAAATATGCAATATCTCGAGAATGGTTCATGCTAGCGTTTTAAAGTTTATGTCAATTGTTTACTAAGGAAAAATTACATAAGAAGTGTCTGCGTAACTTTATTAAATGTTTTGATTTTTTGATGAGTTTTTCAAAATTTCACACAAAAATTTAGGAAGGTTCTGAACATTCAATTGTGTTTAAAAACAATAGACTTCCAGTATTCAAGGATTGTAATTTTTTGTACCAAATTTCATTTGAATTGCTTCATTCGTTCTCTACAGACTCACTGACATACACATACATCAACTCAAAAATGTTCGGTTCATGATCAGGGATGCTTGAAACGTGCTCTCCCGTCGAAAACGCCAATTCAAATTTTAGATTCCGTCACAATACTTTCTTTATACATTATTCTATGTATATAAGGAAAGTAAATATCGTTTACCGCAAAAGCTAGAAACTTTGCATGAGATTTTGATACAAAAAATCGATTGATACACAAAATCAGAATATCATATCCTGCTTTTATTAAAAGAGTGGCAATAGGAATAAAAGTTGTCAAATAATGATATTGGAAGATATTTTGGATAGATAGGTATTTTTTTTTTTTTACTTTATTGATGAATATACATTTATTTTTTTGTTTCTTAAGTGATTGTTATTACCACTGTGTTTTACTATTTTGTAACTAGAGAATGCAATTTTAAATTATTTAAAAATATTAAGCAAAAAGTATTTTATTACAGTTAACTTCGCCGAAAATACGTTGGATACAGGGTGGGGGAGGGTAATCTGCCATTAATTTACATGGAGCACACGGCTTTACCTGGTACCCTGTCCCACAATTTGATGTGGGGGACCTGTGTCTGATCCATTGGATATATATATACATAAGATTAACAATACAATAGTAAAAATCTGATGTGGGCAACAATTGACTTTCCCTGCAGACTTATATCAACGTTATCTTTATTTTAATTACATTTAATTCATTTTTAATTCAATTTTCATTCTCATTTGGTAACTGGACTTATTTTCAAAGATGACATACAGAAAATGCGAAAAAACTGAAATATCTATCGGCTAGTCCTAGTGTAATGGGGTTGGTCTTATTCTTTTCTTCGTTAAAAATTACATATTAAACAAACATTTAATGGATATATTTGAGCATACGTAGTTTTTTATTTTAGAGTTTGGCAATTTTTGCGGGCCATTTTGCAAAAAAAGGCAGGTTATTTTTTTCCGAATCGTACCAAAACTAATCAGCACCAGATTCACCCACAAGTGACTTACTTACCTACCAAATTTTATGAAATTTGGTTCATTAGTTTTTTAGTTAGTGGATACAAAATCTGCACAGACGTCACGCTAAAAAATTTTTCGTATTCTAGAGGTCTCAAAACGTGTAGATCCGTCGAAAACTCGAGTTGTGATTTTCGGCATAATTCCAATACTTTCCATGTATTGCAGGGAAAGTAAAACACTGTACATTAAAATTAGATAAATGTTTTGTATACACCTCTGGAAGATTTTACAATTTCATTACCTTCAATCATTGTTATTCATTCTTTTTTTTAATTAGAAAAACAATCTGTATGAATTAAAACTATGTATGTGTATCTTCATTGATTCCCTTGAATTTTTATCCAGTAAGTAATCAGTGGAATTCTTTTGTTTGTTTTTGGTACTATACTATGCCTCTTCTAGTTCTACTTCATATCATATACCTATTTATTTGATATTACACTATATGTACCACATTTGGAAGATGCTTCAAAATAATAAAACACATATCAATCATCCTTATCTTAGGAGCCTCTACATTCATGAGGAAAATAAAAGACCAACCTTTTTGTAAGGGAAAATCTGTAAATGAAGCTTCAAAGGCTAAATGTGTATTTGCTTAGAGTGTGGATAATATATCTCACCTTTGCAAATTCATTTTTGGCTGATTTGTTTCAACAATGAAGCAGCTGTAATCAAGAAGAGAACTGAAGTTAAGAATAAATACCGAAAAGGGTAAGATTTTTGGCTAAAAAATGTATTAACATTTTTATTCTTATTAATTTAATAATTTTTTTTATCCAGAAAACCTTTAAGAGTGCATTTTGGGCTGTGTATTGGTTTATTAAAGAAGAAAATGTAAGCAGCACAAGAATATTTATATCTGTAAATGAAGTTTTAGAGACTAAATGTGTATTTGCTTAGAGTGTGGATAATATATCTCACCTTTGCAAATGCATTTTTGGTTGATTTGTTTCAACAATGAAGCAGCTGTAATCAAGAAGAGAACTGCAGTTAAGAATACCAGAAAATGTAAGCTTTTGTCCAAAACATATATTAAAAATGTTTTATTATTCTAATAATTTTTTAATACAGAAAACCGAATGTATTTTGGACTGCTTAGATTCAACAGAGAAGAAGAAAATATAAGCAGCACAAGAATATTTATAAGCAAATTTAAGGGTATAACAAGTTATGAAATGTAACTTGGAAGATATATGAAGCAGAACAATAGAATGTATATTCATATTTAATTGTAGCAAATTCTTTACAATCTTCTGCTATTCTATTCACTCTGCTTTATATCTCTTGGATTTTCTTTGTTTTATTCATTATTTATTTTTGGATTGGCACAACTATTGTCCCAGGTTACATAAATATCATTCTGTTTACAAAAATTTCTCTACCATTGTAGTGATTGCTGTCTAATTTATCTTGATGAAGAAGATTCTTTCTTGTCTTTGAAACCAGTAGATACATTTAATCAACTGTTGATGCTGCAACTAACAAATTTTTTTATGTATAAATTAATTAGTTTATGTTGATAAATGCTTGTTGTCATATTTTCTCAATGTGCAAATTTTAAAATAAGTAGTTTTTTTAAATATATCAGCATTTTTATTTACTTAAATAACAGATTTAAATTTTAATAATAAAATATATGAAATAAGTTTGCAGCAATATAATAAATAAAACAATTTGATGTATAGTTTTAATGTTGAGTTAAATGAACTATAAATCATAATTTAAGATCATTTTATTTATCATTAATATTGACACAAGAAATATTTTTATATATTTTTTTAACTTCTGCCTAATAAAATGGGGGGAATGTTCCTGGGCCAAATTTGGCTCAAGGTCTTCCATTTCCCAATCATTAGTATATAACAGCTGTGTTATGCATGGATGTAACATTAAAACTATATTCAGATTCAAATTCTTAGAATATATTGCTTTGTATTACATTTTTAGGTATGTCATGTGTTTAGTTATATCAATATTTTGTGCCTGCTATTATTTTAGTGTATATAAAAAGCGATATATTAAATTTATACTATTTACTAGCAGTATACCCGTTCTTCGCACTGAATATATAATAAAGAAATTAAAACTTCAATTTTGTGCAAATTCCTATAATATTTTAAATGACATTGTTATTCTAAACATTTTATTAAAATATTTAACGTAATTCTCCTAAAAATAAGTATAAGAATCTCTGTTCTCGCTATACGAAATTATCTTCATAGGCAGATATAAAGAAAAATCCCCGTTTGTAAAACAAATTTACAAAAACTATTATTTAATTCCCACACAATGACAAAGGCTTTAAGGGAAATTGAACTTTTGCAAATTATTGCAAATTATTGAATTTTCATTAATTTAGTATCATTTTATCAATTCGGCCGCATTTTTAGTAATTTAACGGCATTTTAAAAAGTCGCCAAATTTTTCGGAAAGTGGGACAGTTCGACTAATAGACAAATGCTACCGAAATATCATTACAATACTAACTTCTTTCAAAACGCAATTAATTTCGTTGATTTGGCGTCATTTTTTCAATTTGACAACAGTTTTATCGATTTGGAGATATTTGAGCAATTTGACCACATTTCAAAAAAATCGCCAAAATGTTAAATAAATAACATAATTTAAAAGCTAATTTCAGCATGGTATTATTGTTCACATATATATAATATTTATAGATAAATAAATTGAATATTAATTAATTTTTTTAGTTAAAGTGGATACAGACATACACAGATGTCACGCTAAAAGTTTGTTTTTTTCGTGTTCTAGAGGTCCCGAAACGTGTAGATCCGTCGACTTGCGATTTTTGACATGATTCCAATACTTTCCTTATACATGATCATGTATTACAAGGAAAGTAATAATAATGGATTTTCCCGAAACTTTATCCGGCTTTGTTATCGAAAAATCTAGAAGAAGATAGAAGTTTTTTAAATTCGAGCGAAAACTTCGAATTTTATTTGAAATTTATACATTTTTTTAACATGGCAGCATATGATAAAATTTGATATAATCATGCATAAAAGGGCTTATTCATGGTTCATTAACCAAGAGACTTAATAGATTCAATCATTGTAAAAAAAAGGCGCGATACAATTTTGTGTGCTTGATGTCATTAGCCACCCTCTGGGGGAAAAGTTTCCCCCCCGGGTGTACATTGTCAAATATGGTATCAATTGAAAATAAATATCAAGCCCTTTAAAGAAGGGTAGGTAACACGGTATAACTGTAATCATTTGGACCAACAATACAGATTTTTCAAAATTTTTCTTGAAAAAAATTCGTATGCTGTTTAAAAATTGAATTTTCGTATAAAAAAGTCGAGTGAAGCCACTCTCTAGTTAATTTAAAGTAGAAAACGATGTACAAAATGATGACTATGTTAAAATGTGGGTCAAAAATAGTTATTTTATATGTTATTTTTAATTTAGAAGCACAAGATATAATTTAAAGAACGATAACATTCGCCGTTCGAACGGTGCTTCATGTTTTTGATCTAAAATATGACAAAAAATCATAAAATAAATATTCTTTTTTTACTGTTATCGAATGAGTCATTCATTGAGTTCAATCATTGTTTACTATTTATCATATATTTATCTAGATATTAAAAATGCTACTCGTCCAAATATAAATAAGATAACCATGGTCCATTAGAAGGAAATAAAACATAACAAAAACGTTGTGTTGATTTTTATTCAAATTGTCATTTTCATTTTAAAAATTTTAAAATATCACCAATTTTGGCGACAATATAACATCTTCGTGTATTTCTTTTTTTGATTTATTATGTTTTAAGTGCCAAATCCCACAGTCTTTTCTCTGCAACTTGGAAAAACTTGATTAAGCTAGCACTTGAATTTGAAACTCTCTTAATACATCATTAATCAGAGGTCAAATAATTTTCCTATCGTTCTATAATATACAGTGATGAGAATCTACAAATCAATCGTTTTCACGAATTGGTATACGATACACGGCCGTTTTTATGCCAACATTATTAACCTATTTTGGGTCACATTTTATTTTTGCATTTAACATGTCCTGTGTACATGCAATATCGCAAACAGAATTTTCGACATCCCATTCAGCAAATGCCATAGAAAAAAGTTTCAATTTTAGATATGTTTTTAATTACTTGTGGCGCCTAAGTAGGATACTCCCCCTCCCTCTTGCTCTGGAACACAATAATATAGTCCTTTATGTTGCTTTTTCATAATAAAATTTAGTTGAGTATTCGTAATAAGTCTTATTTTTGTGTCAGATATGTTTCAATATAATCCAGCAATTTAGATTTAGGGGTAAATCCTTAACCATTTCAGAAAAATTTATTTTCCTTAGAAATTGGTGGGAAAAATATGTCTAATGTCAGACGAATAGTCATGTATTACTTTAATTGTATGTCATTCTAAGAATTTCAAATATCCCCTTGTTGATAATTTGTTTTAAAGAATTTAAAAATACAAAAGTTTTAATTCAAAATTTTTGACGATATATTTTCTCCACAATCAACTATGACAGTTGCAGTTAATTATTTACAATATTTTGATCGAATTATGTACTTTTAATAGTTTTCGAACTATGTTTTACTTAAAAGCAAATCTAGCCTTTTCCCCCCTTTTAAGCAGAAAACGTTTTGGGACTTTTTTTTTTTTAATATTTTAAGGGTAATATTATTTTTTTTATTTTAGGTCATTTTCTACCATTTTTTAAAATAAATTAAATTGATCAATTCTAATTGTTTACAACAGTACATAGTTCTAAGACAACATCCGAAAATTCTGAAGTTTAAAAAATTGGGTGAGAGATGTTGATAAGTTGAAGTGAGTCCATTGCAGACAGAAAATACAACATGAAAATGTCATCAAAACCAAAGCAAGAGTCGCCAAGATAGAAAAAACGATTTTAAAAAGGACCCTCCGGCCCCCTTTCACAGCCTACTTTTTAAAAATATTTATAAATACCCCCCCCCCCCCCCCCCCAGCAAGACCGTACATCAAAAAGTATTTGTTTTACGGCCATTTCACCATTCTGATTTAAGTAGAATTAAAATCTTAATTGCTAACTTTAGAAGTAATTATCATAGAAACGTGATTTTTTCAGGGAATGCTTATAATACTGCTACAATCTTATAATTCAAAATTCCCAGCTTTGTCTGCAAAACTCGGGAGTTTAAAATTCTGAATTTTGAATCCTACTATCCAAGCTCCCAAGAGAGGGTCTCTTCCCTTATTACAAACTCCTCATAGATATTCACACCCCCACCCGCACCACATTCACTCGCTGGCTTTTGTACATCTGTGACCTTGACAGCTCCTTTCATACATATACGAGAACACTTTGTAGGAAGCGAGGCGGACAATCGTAGTTCAAAATCGCTCAGAGGCAAGAGTCCCCTCAGCACAACCCAGAATTTGAGACATAAAACGTCCGTTACCAGAGGCAATCGTGAAAGAAAAGACATACCGTTATTATACATATTATGATAGTAACGAACCGCCAACAAAAGTGTTTATATAAATTGCCAGATTATGCAAGGAAAAGGATTGGACAGGATATTTAATTATAAAATTGACACAGCAGAATAGAAAAAAAAAAAAAAAAAAAACCGTGATGCGGACAGCATATGACTTTCCTTACATACTCAAATACATTTGCTTCTTATTTCTTTAATAATCTATTAAATTGAGTTTAATGGTACAAAATAACACACATAATTATTTTAAATGACATTGATATTGCACTTTTAATCCAACTTTCGTTTTCATTTGGTAACTAGACGTATTTTCAAAGGCGAAAATACTCAAATATCTCGAGAACGGCTAGTCCTAGAGTAATGTGGTTGGTCTTATTTTTTTAACATAAAAAATTACGTATATAAAATAAGCATTTAATTGATATATTTCAACATACTTAGTCTTTTATTATAGATTTTGTCGAATTTTTACATGCTATTTTTTTTTCAAAAAAAAAAAGGGGGGGGGGGCAGGTTCTTTTATCCCAAATTGTGATAAATCTAATTGGCATCAGAATCATCCACAAGTGTAAAATTTGGTGAATTAGTTTTTGGGTTAGAGTGATTATATACATTGCACCAACAGACACATACGCAGACGCCATGCTAAAATTAATTTTTTGTGTTTTGGAGATCCCTGTAGATCGGTTGAAAAACTCGAGTTGCGATTTTCCACGATTCCAAAACATTCCCTATACATTACCATGTATTGCAGGGAAAATAATATAAAAATAACATATTTATTTGTCTAAAAATTCAGACAATGACACGATGAATATAAATAAATAGCGATTCAAGACACAAAATATTACGTGGATTATTACAATTAGTTAAAAGAAAGGTTTTATCGAAAACCGGGATGAAGTTATCATTAATAACAATTTGGAATAAAGCAGTGGAAAGTTTGTTTTTATATGTTAAGTTATAGTTAGTAGGGGGGGGGGGGGGATCTTACAGGTGACGGTAGGATGTGAAATTCAGCCACTGTCTCTGTGGGCACGATATATCGAACAAATTGAGAGATTCAAACAGTGACTTCACCAGGAATCCACTGGAGTTCAGAGAAATGAGAAACAAAATGCTTTGTTACCCCCCACCCTCTTTACACACACACAAAATTTCTAGCGACGCTACTGGATTCATGTGAATTTTGATATAACTATAAACCTTAATTATCGATTGTAAGAGGGCTATTGATTGCATACTAAAGGAAGGTCATCCACAAGGATTATATCCCAGTAGGAATAACATGAGTAACAAGAAAAGTTATTTTTATTTTAAAACATAAATAGAATTAAGCAGTTTTACAATTGTAATGTCACATTAAGCAAGAAAGATCAATCATGCATAAAGCATTGATTATGAAACACTTTCCAACTTCAATGCAATTTTATTTAAACATCTCTAAATTGCGATACATTCCTCGGTAATATTTTCAAAATTATCGCAATGCTACATTAATTTATTATATTTGGAAACTTAAAACTTCATCGAAAAAAATTAACTTCATTCAAATGGCGGCATTGAAATATCAATTGCCTGGTTTAAACATCTCTAAATTCCGATACATTCCTCTGTAATATTTTTAAAATTATCATAGCACTACAATAACTTATTATATTTAAAAACTTCATCGAAAACAAATGAAATTTATTAAAATGACGTCATCGAAATATAACACACCTGGCTCTATCTATAAAAGCAGCATTTCATTCACAAACTTTTTCCATTCATTTCATTCATCATAATACTATAATAATTTATTTTATTTAAAAACTTAAGACCATGGAAGTACAAGTAATTAAACTATGCTTGAAACTCATAGAAAAAATCGTCTGCTTCTCTGTGTAAAAACAATGAATTTTCATTCATATCAGCTATATTGTAGACTCCATAAGCTAAATAATTTTGCGTTAAAGAAATGCAGCAATTCTTATACAACTCATTCTACATCTTTTGGTATTTACATTCTCCATAAGTGAGAATTAGGCTTCGTTGTAGAAATAATCAAAATTTGATGATCATTTAAACTCAAATATATTGTAATTGCGTTGTTTCAGTATGTAAATGCACAGAATTTAAGCAAAAATAAAGCGGTTTTAGGACGGATACAACACTAAACATGAATTAAAAAAAAGAATAAAAATCACGATTTTGACATAAGATGGATGCCATATTTTATTTTGAAGTGGGTCACGTGATCTCTTCATATAATTGTCACGTGATCTCTTCATATAATTGTCACGTGATCTCTTCATATAAAAGGTGTAATTATTATTTTAATTTTTATTTAAAATCTACTGAATATATTTTACTGAAAATTTTTTATATAATTTATGAGATAATTTAAATATTTCCTAAAACTTTCGAAGCAATTTGTGAATTTTAAATCCGCTTAAAAAATGTTTGAAAAATTAGGTCCCATAGGGTTCAATGCATTTCATTTTTTCAACCCGGGTTCAATCCAAAACTAATTGGGTGATATTATACATTTATATTCCCATAGGTCCCACAGACCGTCTGAACAACATACTAAAATTTCATTTTGATAAAGTCATTTTTACAGCAGTTATCGTGCGAACGGACAGACAGACAGACAGAAGGAACAAAGTCATAAACACTTTTCAACTAATGTTATAAAGTGTTAATAAGGAAGAATTTCAAAATGTACATTATATAACAAAATTATACAACAATAATAATAATGGGAATAAATAATATACTATAATTTATGACATAAAAGTCCTATAAAGTTCTTCAGAACAATATTGCCATATTCTCTAAATACATAATAATACAAGAAAGATCAATCATGCATAAGCATTGATTATGAAACACTTTCCAACTGAAATGCAATTTTATTTAAAAATCTCCAAAATGTGATACATTCAGTGGTGATATCTTTTACATTATCACAGTACTACAGTAATTTATTACACTTAAATATTTAAAACTTCATCGAAATATAAATCGTCTGATTCTCTATGCAAAATCAATGAATATTTCATTCATATAACTTGTATTCCAGAGCTAAATAATTTTGCGCGAAAAAAATTCATCAATTCTTATATAACTCACCTTACAATCGCTTGAGATATTTGCATTCTGCATAAGTTAAAATTAGGCTTCGTTGTAGAAATAATAAAGGTTTAGGGATCATTTAAAATCACAACTATTGTAATTGCTTAGGCACGGAACTTATATACACAGATAATATATGTGTGTGTGTATGTATTCAAAGTATTCGAATCGTGCCGAAGATCGAAACTCGAATTTTCGAAGGTTCTACGCGTTTTGGGACTTCTAGAACACGAAAAAACTATTTTTAGGGAGACGTCTGTGTGTGTAAGGGTGTATCTGTGTGTATTTCTTTGTGTCTGTGAGGATATTGCATTCACTCTAACTGAAAAACTAATGTACCGAATATCATAAAATTTAGTAGGTAAGTTTTTTGTGGGAAACCCTGATGCTCATTTGATTTTAGTACGATTCGTAATAAAAGAATCTGCCTTCTTTGCGAAATGGCCGGCAAAAATTGCCTTTATCCACTCTAGCTAAAAACTAATGTACCAAATTTAACAAAATTTGGTATATAAATCACTTGTAGGTTATTGTGGTATGATTCGGGAAAAAGGAACGGCCCGCAAAGATCGTTAAATCTAAAAATAAAAGACTACGTGTGCTCAATTATATCAATTAAATGCTTATTTATACGTGATTTTTGACAACAAAAAGAATAAGACTAACCCCATTACTCTAGGACTAGCCGTTCTTGAGATATTTTAGTTTTTTCGCGTTTTCGCTACGCCACCTTTGACAATAAGTCCAGCTATCAAATGAGAAACAAATTTAAGTTTAACGTGCAAATTCAATGTCATTTAAAATACTTATGGATGTTATTTTGTACAGATAAACTCAAATGATTATTGAAGAAATAAAGGGAACGTGAATATGAGTCTGCAGGGAAAGTAATGTGCTACCTACATAAGAATTTTTAACAATCTTACAACAATGATTCATAGAAGTGAACGGGGATTATTTGCAGGCCATTTCGAAAAAAATGTAGGATCTATATTTGAGGATCCACAAATTTTTGTAGAATAAAATGTTCTAATAATTTAAGTTGTGTACCAAATTTCAACTCTCTAGGACGTAGGAAAGTATATTAAAAATGCCAACAAATAAGTATAACATGAAGATTTATATAAAATTAAAAAAAAAATTGAGTTGATCCTCATTCAAATCTGCATTATGTACATTTGAGAAAGTTGAGTTTCCATTTAAGGATATCAATATGCATTATGAAAGTATGAAAAGTTATAGGTAGGGCCAAATACATCGAAAAGAACGGGATCAAATTCAAACCCCTTCTGAAAAATGGCTTGAAAATTTGATCTGGATTGAAACATCACCATCTTAATATTTAGTTGAGATGTTGATGCATCAACCTGGATTTAAATATTTGATCTTCTTTGCAGAAAGAGATTGAACGTGTTATACAAAAATATGAAAAAGTTGAGTAGAGCCTTATACCCTGTATAATTTTTTAATTCTGATATTGATTACATTACAAGTAGACCCAATAAATTTGAATTATAAAGATATGAGGAAGTTGTAAATGGATTATGACGGTATGCCAATGGAATATAAATATAGAAAAATTAATTTTATAAAGTAATAATTTAGCAGGGTGTTTTTATACAGCTTATAGAAATGTGGTCAAAAGAAATTATTTCCAATTGTAAGGTATGAATGTGAAAAATGTTAAACAATAATGCCTGTTTTTGTAGCAAGAACTTCTGCTGCTGTTATTTTGTAGTCCTCATTTTGCATTAAAATATGAATACCAGATAATAGGTGAAAATTTTGGAATTCGATATTTTGCCGAGAAAACACGTTTTATGGACATCTATGACGGAAAGATAAGTTTTATGGACATCTGAATACATTTCGAACACTTTTGAAAAATTGCCCATCTGCGTGTATGCACACGATAATTTAAGAACGAATGCGCGTACAGCTATGACATTTTATGTGTAGATACATTGTGTAAAAAAAACGAAGTTGAAAAAAAAATTGTAATTTAGATGATTAAAATTCGAATTATTAGAAATTTAAGAATTTTATAACATTTATTCTTATGGAGAAAATTATAATTTCCAGAAAAATGGTGGTGGTACGGCCAATGGATAGTTTGACCATAAGGATATAAATGCTAATAAAATACAAATTAGTCAAATTTCTACTATTTTTCTGCATCACTGAGCTAGTACCAACTTTAAAATGAAACTCTGAAAAAGTTTAAAAAAATTCAGCGAAATGATTTATTCTTCAGTTTAAAGTGTATGCTTTTTTTATGAGCTTTCGTTTGCAAATTTCTATTTTTTTTTTTTTTAAATCTGGAAAAAAAATTATTTGCTGATAATAGCAACAAGTTATTTAGGTGAAGTGATGCATTTGGCTAATTTGCGTTGTGTTATAACTGTTTCCAACTTAAAATATATATATATATATATATATAATAATAGTAGTTTGAAAATCCAATGAACGAAAAGTAAGAAGATGCAACACGATAAACCTAACTTTTTAAAACACCCACAGAATAAAATATAAAATAGCAAATCATATATATATATATATATATTTACTTTCTAAGATCAAATTATATGGGTCGAAATATATATATTATAACATATTATCAAAATATATGGGTTCTTTTTTTTTCATTCATTCTGATATTGATTATGAAAAAAAGTGAATTACCCCAACTTCAAAAATTTATTGGCGCCATATCTCGTTGAATGTTGACCAGGTGCGAAACTACATAAGACATGTAACATCTTCAATGTAGGTGGTTTGAATAATGTTTGCAAAATCAATGTCGTAAGGAATAAAAACTATTGAAGACTATTATATATATAACATGATTCGTGCGCATCAGGTGCATGCATAATTCTTACTTTCCCTACATTACAGTATAATGTATATAAGGAAAGTATTGTGACGAAGTCGAATATTCGAATTCGAGTTTTCGACAGAAAAGCACACGTTTTAAGCATTCCTGAAATCGAAGCGAACGTTTTTGAGGGAAGGTCTGTTTGTGTGTTCATCGGTGAATAATGAAAGCCTATTGATGTTAAACGCAATCGAATGTTTGGAACACTCGGGGTCTGATAAACGCACGGGGCCGCGTCCTGTGTCCCCAAATTTTAGGGGCCTCTAAATATTGTATGTGTTAAACCATTTTATGCAGAAATAATTATTTATTTAATTATTTAAATAATATAAGCTGATAATGTTAGTTTTTATTTTAAATTTTGAAAATATGTGTTAATAATTTTAAATATTATACATATTTTAAAGTTTTACTTTTAAATAAAAAGTTCTACATTTACAAAAGTGCCTTCGGGTTAGTGATCCTAAACTTCCAAATTTGCTTTATGATTTTTTTTTCTTTGCATGCATTTGGTATGCCGTGAGTGTAAGGGGGCCCCCAATTAACACCGAACCTCACATTGGCTTAATCAGGCCTTGGGAACATTCCCTTAATTTTCAAATGAAGTTTTGAAAACTTCTTTAAAAATTGGGATCTTTAATAATCATAAATAAATAATCATTTCGACCGTAATTTTTCATTAGAAAACGAATGACAGAAACTTTAGAACTCTAGCATGAACCGTTTTCGAGATGGTGCCTGTTTTTCAAAAACATTTATAAAAAAAATTACTTAAACTTAAAAATGCAGAAGTATTATCAAATATATAAAATTCTCGTCTCGTAGAGAGCTATGGAGAAAGTTCTTCAACCATTCTAACAGGAAGACCCACCCCTGCATTTCTCAGAATTGTTCAAAGAAGACACGGATGATTAGTTCACATTCTTTGTCAAGGTCACAGATGTCCACCGTTTACGCCGAGGAGGGCATTCCGCCTCTGGCATTTACTTTTGGGGAGAATAAGAGGCAAAAGGGATCGCACTCGTACTCACATGTGTGTATGAGGTTATGCAAAAAGGAGTTGACTCAACTTTCTCCTACATTCATACAGTAGATTAGTTCATAATTTGCATGCCTATTGAGAAGGGGGTGGGAACAAGGTGATTGTGATTCTTCTATATATATATATATATATATATATATATATATATATATATATATAAACAATAATTATGGAAGTGAAAAAATAATTTTTTGCGCAAAATATTTTTCTTTCTATCTCCAGGTAAAAAAAAAAACAATGTGGTACTGTAACAAATCTGATTTACAAAGGGACAAAGATGTTCCATTTCTAATGTTTTGCTCATTCAAGAAAAAATTAATATTTATATTTATTATTTTCCGGTTTCGTCTACTGTATTTTTTATAACTTGAACATTTTGCACTTTAAATTTTCTCTAAAATGCACAAACTACTTTAAAATTAAGCTCAGTGTGAAGAGAAATTGAAATAAGGCCTAAGCAAAATAAGGCTCGCGAGCCCGGATTATCTATCTCTCCATAACCTTAATAATTTATATCAAAAACCTATAGAAAACTAGCATGGACCGTTTTAAAGATATTGCACGAGTTAAGAATACATTTTTCATAATTAGCACTTTGAATATTGTTACATAAATTATTTCATACGTAATTTTTAATTAGAAAATGATTTTAATTTAGAACAGCATCAATCGTTCTCGAGATATTGCATGTTTCTCAAATTAATTTAAAAAAAAAATCATACGAAATTAAAAATGTAGTAAGTATTGTGAAATATGTTAAATTTCCATATGCAATGTTATGCAACATCATTCTCGTGAATCTAAATCATTCTACTCGCAAGAGATGATACTTTTTGTAATAGTTTCGTATTTTGACTCTTAAGAATTCGGTAATAGTCAATTATTTCATACAATTGATATTAATTAAAGGTTAACTGCATATATATGGATCAGAATTTTGTACCTGAGCATGAATAAGCCATGTGTTTGAAATCATAAGTTGCAAAGAGAGCCCAATTTCAATTTATATGTTGTTAATTCAATGGCAAAATCATAGTTTTGTGGATCTTGTTCGATTAATTCGTTATGAAATAAATAAAGTTACTGCGTCACGTAGGGAAATTTAAAATCATGTGCTACTCACATTATACTTTTTACATAATGTATATCCACACTTAAATTTTTATAATACACACATACGGACATATTTTTAAAAAATATTCAAAATGTAAACGTGTCTGTCCGTCAAATCACGATTTCCAAAGTTTTCTACATGTAGAAAGTATTGTTTCCGCGAAAATTATCAAATTCTATAATTTGAGGAAGAGCGACCACCTGAACGACGATATTTTGACGATGCTCACGCTCACTACTATGTTTGAAGACATTTACTATAGATCAATTGTTCAGATAAATTTATTTGAAAAACGTTCTTGAGAACAAACAGTTCGAACTAGCGTTCTGAAATATGTGCCATTCGTTTTATAAGAAAAATTGCGCATAAAATGACTATTTATTTAACATTATTAGATGCATAGATTTTTTTTTTTTTTTTATGAATTTTTCTGGGAACTGCTGAACGTTTGATCGCGTTTAAAATCAATACAGGGTTCCAGTATTCACAGATCACACAAATTTACGTTCGAAATACTCCATTCGGTCGTGAGATATCGCTCCCATAGACTCACGGACACACACTAGCAAACATACAGACATTACCTTAAAAACGTTCAATTCGAGTTCAGGGATGCTTGAAACGTGATCTTCCGTCGAAAATTGAAATTCAAATTTTTGATTCCGTCACAATACTTCCCCCTATAAGAGAGGTTGGGGTACAATGGACAACTTATGTACATTTTGATGTTTTCTTTTAAACGATGAGGAAAATGACCACTTCGAATGAGTATCGTATTATCTACATATTCAGGTTTATGCTATTAAATTTTGCTGCAGAATATTTTAAATGATAAGTGACAAAGTGGACTACTGTACCCGGTCGCATATATGCAATAGCAACCAGCCAAAAAAAATTTTATGTGTCACTATTTTGTAAACCATTATGGAGACAGACATATTCAGTTTGCCATGCAGGTAGGTGGCTTAAAATGTCTTCAAGAAATTAAGCTTACTTTGCAACAGTGGAGTTTCTACTTACAGTATCAGCTTACACCACTAATGTCCCATGAAAACAAATGACTATTTGTCGAATGTTTAAAATTAAAGTACAAAACTATTACAAATTGTGTCTCTACCCATTGTAATACACAATTTGTAATAGTGTTTTACGAGAGATTACAAATAGTGTCTTCTCTTGTGAATGGAACGCGCTAGATCCACGAGAATTTTATGAGTCAATTCGTCGCGCAATATTTCATATGGAAAGTCAATCTGTTTAACGATTTTCATTATTATTTCAATTTTATGTAACTCTTTTTATAAATGTGTAATACCGCGAGATCGGTTTTTACCAGAGTTATAAAATGAATGCCATGCGTTTTCTAATGATAAATTACATAAGAATAGTTATTTATTTAATATTATTAGATATCCTGTTATTGCGTTATTCACTATTTGTAATAATCGTACCAAATTTCATTTAAATAGCTAGTTTCAACTCGTATGTGAACTATCGCTCGCCCATGAAAGGATTATACATCACTTCAAAAACGAGCTCAGGGGTATTTAAAACATGTAAATCAACCGAAAACTCGAATTCGAAATCATCACAATATTATGCATTAATTATATTATAGTATATACTCCATTAATTAATTACAATAATATTAATTACAATAATTTTATTTTAAAATAAATTTATATTCTTTAGATATAATTATATATATTTCTTTGTAAAAAGATACTACATTATACATAAATAAAATATAATATAACACACCTTGCAATTTGTGCCTACTCCTGAAATAAGTAACAAAGCTAGAAGGAAGCTTAGGGGGCTATGCAATGTTGAATGCCCAAAGTTACATTATTACTCTCCCCAGTGATTTTTCACATGTACATGGTATTCTACATTGCATCTGAAATTATGGGTTCTATAGGGAGTACAGGGTATATTTTACATTGCATCCTACCAAAAGAATATTCATAGCTCCACTTATGGAGTGGGGTGCTTGCCTCATGTGCAAAACTACAGAAAGTTGCTAATGATTTAAAACTATTTTGATATGTAAAAACAAATATGCATTGAAAATTGAATTATATACAACTAAACTTATTTAAAGCAGATACCGAATATGACTGAGCACATGCCAAAATTCTTTCATTGTATCCTTTCCCATAATGTATTTTCTTTGATCCTTAAAATAAATATAAATATGTTCACCACAAGAAGTGCCTCTTTCTTATTCTACACCCTGGAGCGATCACTCCATCTCACTCCATGACAGCATGCCACTTATGGGTACTCAATGATTTTGTTGAACTGAATGGGGTTATGACTTCTGCCCTACACTGCACTTGCTATGGTGTAATAGGTTGAACTCAGGCCTTCCAATAAGATATAATTTCTTACCAATGCTTACTTACAGAAACTGAATAATTAAACTATTTTAAGAATATTAAGAATGTATGTACATTAAACTGTATAACACAACAATTATTTATATTAAGAATGTAGTATACTACAAACTATATAATACTATACTATAAATATATATATTAAGAATATATTCCAACAATTAATGCATACAAAATTTTAACTTGAAAATTCTATTATTCAATCTGTATTTAATATGTATATATACCTATATTGAACAATAAAATATATGTAGTTTTATATAATAATAAAAAAAAAATTAGAATATGAATCTAAATGAATAAATTATGCAAACATGTCAGCAACAAATGCACAAGCTTATCATTTCTGCATCACATTTTGTAATAGTTCAGAATTATATTTTAAAAAATAACATAACATATTCCAGTGGTGAAGAGTGATAAAATAATTTGAAGAGACATAAAAATAGGGGACCAAAATTTACAAATAACGTTTTATGCTATATTTTTTAGCAAGGTTACAAATAAAATAAAATATGCAGTAAACTTTAGATAATCCAGCATATTTCAGATTTCAGCAGTACCGAATAACCAAATTTACAGAATTATCAGATGTTGAACTAAAATGCTATAAAAATTGGAAAAAATTAATGGAAAAGAAAATAATGGAAAATAAATGTGATTTTTTTTTATTAGAGTTACACATACTGAATTATACTGTACAGTTTGCGAAAAAATATTTAAATAGATTTTAACATTATAAGGTAAACTTCAATTAACATAAATCTGGATATAAAAGCATTCAATTTATTACAGTAAATATAACTCAATAAAGCCAAATGGACCCTAAACAGAGCAACCGACAGAATTTTTGAGTTCCTATACAACAAATGTATACCCCTATTTTCCAAGTTATTGGTCTTTCTTTGTAAACTGTTTATATAACATAGAACCTCTAAGCTAAGCATCATTTTGGCTCTACTTGTCGGCGGCTCTAAACCTGAATATAATGTAGGAGCTGAGATGGACACATTCCGAATAATTAGATGTCGAATAAACCAGAATTTATTTAATAACTCAATTACACTGAAAATAAATTATGACATTTTGCAATTTTACAGTGGAACCCTGGTTTTACATTTCTCTTTGGAGTCAATTAAAAAATGTTATAAGCGGGCAAAACACAATACATAGGAAACTCCATTATATTTAGAATATAAAATTCAAGGAAAACATGTAAGAAAATAAACAGATCACTATTTTATTTCAGAAACAATTATTACATAGGTTAGAGTGGCCTAATCTGAACAGGTTAGTTGTGGCATAATGTCCATTCAGATAAAAGGCATCAAACAATAGTTTCACTAGTATTTGATGCAGTTTAATTTAATAGCAAACATCTAATTTAACCTCACATATAAACAAATGAAAAAATCAAAACAAATAAAAAAGAAAGTAAAGGAAATAAAATAATAAAAAAACAAAATGCGTGGATAAAAAATGTTATAAGCGGTACTGTTATAAGGTAAACTTCAATTAACATAAATCTGGATATAAAAGCATTCAATTTATTAATCAAGCGGCAGTGTGTACTTTTAAACAGACAAGAATAGGAAGGGCTTATTCTTTCAACGGGAAAGAGATAGGTATGTGAATTTTATCTAAAAATTAAACTGCAAATTTACAATATCAGCCTAGAGTAGACCTAAAAATAGGAACTCTCCACTCACCATAGGTCAATTACACAATCCAATGTAGTGATTAAATGAAACAACTTTGGGCCACTACATCCCTCTTCTATTCTGTTTTAATCAGAAAACTGTCCCAAAAGTTTACTAACTGTTATCTCCAATTCGTATCCCTCATATCTATATATATAATAATATATTAAGTATATGTAACCACACTTATTGATTTTACAAAAAAATTGTGATACAGTGGCCACCAAACTAAAACTGTGAACTTGCTACTAAGTGAAAAGTTGAATTTTCAAGTTTAAGGGAGATTATCCTTAAAATTTATAGTTGAAGTGAAGCGTATTCCATGATTTTCCACTGGAAAACAGCATAATCCCCACCCCAGACCTTCATTACAACCAAGATATGTTAATCTGTTTTAGCCAAATTTGTTGAGATATCAAAGATATAGGGCTATAGTTTAAATTTTAAAGTACAAAAAATTAGGGTTATGCATACTAAGTAAGGAACATAGGTTCCTAATAGGTATACAGTGTCTGTCCATTATTACATTTTATATAAAAAATACTCCAAAACTGCAATAGAAAACAAAATAAAAACTTCATAATACAGCATACCAGGGCTGCAAAAAAGCTGGCTAAATTTAATAAAAGCCACGTGGGTGGTTTTTATTGGTTTTAACCAACTTTTTTTGGTCAAAATTGGGTTTTTTTGGGCCAAAATTGGCTTTTTTTTTTCTAAAAAAAAGCGTGAAGAATTTTAATTTTAAATTATACATTTTTATGTGTTCTTTAACTAATTTTAAAGGTATTTTATTGGGTTAGAATTTAATAAATAACTTTATTTCTCAATAATGAAAACATTAATATTGGAATACCTGCTAGTGCAAAAAAGCCAGCTAAATTTTAAAAAGGCATACCAACTGCTTTACTTAGTTTACATTGGCCGCGAACACATTTTTTTAAAAATGTTATTGCTTTAAATAATGAAATATTTTATTTTAGGACAACAGTTGCTTAGTGATATATTTTATTAGTTAACTAATTTCAAGGATTTTATTGATATGTAAGAGTCTTATTTTCACTTATAAATATTTAAAATCATGCATAAAGTCATAAAAAACACTATTTATCACTATTAAAAACAGTATTGGGAATAACATATGCATGAACTCTTTTGAATAGCATAAAGCTTTTAAAAAATTTATTTTAACAAGTTTTAATTTGGGAACAATTTTTAACCTTTTTTGATTGCTCTCTCTTGTTAGCAGTGTGTAAATAGTAGTGTGTAAAAAAAATGTTTTTCCTTTTTGATGTAAAATTCATTTTCTTCCTTTTTGATGTGTGGTGATTTGTCTGTTTAATTAATTATAGTCTTTAAAATGTGTAGTATACGTAATTTTTTTTTTTTTTTAATCAAATGGCCAGGCACTTGACTTTCATCATTCGCCTTTGTCAGCGGCCAGAACGTGAACCATTTAGCCAGCCTAGAACGTTGCCCCAGGTGCACCAGAGGGGGGCGGAACACACTGCACCCACAACACAAACATCCATGCCTTACGTGGAACTCGAACCCACAACTTGGCGGTCGAGCAATTGCTGTGGAAATGCTCGCCTTGACCACTCGACCACTGAGTCGGCAGTATATGTAATGTAGAGCTACACATTATGTAACAGAGGCTTTCAAAACACCATCTTGGTGTCTAATTTAATGCATTCTCCTCAATGTATATATATTTTTCCTTTTAGACATATTACCTTCATAGTATTTTTCTAGTGGTCGTAAAATCTTGTGTACTTGGTAATATTTAATAGAAGTTTATAAACATTTAGGAGTGCATCAAAGATAAAGCAATACAAATTTAATGTCAATTGGCTGTAAACCACCTTTTCTTAATAAAAGCCGGCTTTTTTTAAGTGGTTAAAACCAAAAAACAGCCGGCAGGCTTCTTTTGGTTTTAAGTGGTTAAAACCAAAAAACAGCCGGCAGACTTCTTTTGGCCTGGCTAAAATCCGGCAACTCTGCAGCATACATTAAATTTTTGCCAGTTGACTGCTAAAATGTAATGTATGCTGTATTTTGACAAAGTTCTTATTTTATTAGTATATTCTTATTACATTTACTGTTAAGACTCTGTTATTTTATTGAATAAAAAATGTATAACCAAATAAACAGCTGAATTTCAATCAGTAAAAACTCATGATATACATTGAGAGAATTTATGAGAAATAACCCTTTGAGTTAAGAAAAGTAGAGGCTATGCCTTCAGAGAATGATGATGGTCAAAGATTTTATTTTATATAGAATTTCCTTTTGTTCACTTATATTATCAATAGATAAAATATAATATACAAAGCTAACTATAAGAAGTAGCTTGAAAAATGCAGACATACAAGCAAACATATTTAAAATGCTGAATAAACGCAAACAACAAAAAATATTTGTCATTTTTATATGAACCTATTTATTCACTTTTGTTGTCTGACACAGTTTAGAATTGAGCATAAAAAATAAACAAAATATTAATACATAAAAAATACTAGTTAAGTATATACTAGAATTTATATACCTCATGAGCATTGAGAGTAAGAGCTAACAAAATTTACAAATAACTTAACAAACAATGCTTAAAAACATAAATCATAGGCACAGCAAATATTTAGTGTTGGAAGTTTTAAAATTCAATAAAATCAACTTGTCAGTTTTGCATCAAATCTCTACTAATATTCAATACTATTATAAGAATATGTAAAATGTTGTTATACAGCATTTTACTTTATTTATAGGGGCTTTAAGTTAATTTGCATGTAATATAAACATAAAATATTATCAATATAAAAAAAAAGATAAATCTTACTTTTTTTATTGCCCATTGCAAGGCAATTGCTTTAGTTATTTCATATTTCATGCTGTACCCTAACATTAATATACAATATAATTTGAAAAACACTTGAAAACATGTTGAAATAAAGCTAAGTATACTTCTCGGGAAAAAAAATTTGTCCATTGATCTGAATAATCCCCATAATATTAGGTTTTGTTTGGAATTAAATTGAAAGTGAAGAGTGCTACAGCAAATTAAACAATCGCCTTTTGGCATATCTTGCCAAACCTGCAATATTCAGTATCATCTGTTGATAAAAGGTGGTGACCTGGTGGTGGGTGTTTCTAAAGCCACCTTAACTTTGATGTGTACACGTCTTAACTGTGCCAGTTTTATTTAGCATTGTTCCAAAAGAAATCTTGTTAAAACATACCATTTTAGCTAAAATGTTAAAACTTATAAACACAACATTAATCTTAAGATTCTGGATAGCATGAGCATTTTAAGCAAAAGGCATTTAAATTGAGCAGCGCATGAAAGTCAAATACTTTTAATTTGCATATCTTATAATTAGTTAGAATTGGTCAATGGTAAAGAGAAGGGACTGGGGATAGAGACTTTGAGCTAAGAAGACAGCAAATTATGATTAATGTTAGAGATAACATGCATCTGGTAATTTTCTAAAGGAAATCCAAATTTCTATAGATTTTGGCATTAGGGTTTCTGGGATATAAATTAGTTTATGATTCTATTTATATTTGATAACTAGCACCTGCTATTCATGGTTGAAATGATATTACCATATTAGTATGATTTTATATTTAAGATTTTAGTGTGAGTTATAATGTTATTTATTTGAATTATAATAGAAAATTGTATAGTAATTGCAATTTATTTTTCAGATAAGCATTTAGATCTATTTCACCTTAATATGACAAAAATCAAGACTGGCACTTCGGATAAAGAAAATATGAAAATGCTAAAATAATTTTCGATTTTAGTAAAATTGTTAAATATTTTAATATGCCCGTTTAAATCCTGTGTGTTATGGGTTATTATGTATATGGGTTATTATGTATAGCGAGCAGGGAACATAGATCCCTAATACAGTAACTGTCGATCATTACATTTACTGCTATGATTCCGCTACTATATTGAATTTAAAATATATACAGTTGAATTTTCAATCAAACAGAAGAAATTTCAATGTTTGCTAACACTGGATTTATGGGGAATAAGAAAAGGGATAAATTTGTCAATATCATTTCAAGCCAATATAAACCTTCATTTCATTCTTTTTTAAGTCTGTGTTTTAATGGCACTAATGCAGGGCCACAACAAGGAAGTGGTTTCGACTATTCATCATTTGGTTAAAGATGAGTAAAGTGACTTCATTATAAAATGTTGGTGAAGTATTCATTTCTTAGAATTTTGTTTGTTATGTTATCAAGAGAATAAAAACAATATACAAAGTAGTTCTACAAATGGTTAAGAACATACATCATAGGTAGAAAAGGCAAAATATGTAAATTGCTGAAAATTCAATACACTCCAACAACAATATACAGGAATTTCTCAGTTTTACTTGAAACCTATTTGTTATTGTTTCCTAAAATAGTGTAGAATTAAGCATAAAAGAATAAAGACATCATTATGAACGCATTACAAGACATTATCAATGTAGGTTTTATTTTACCAACCCATGAGCAATAGAAAAGCAGAGATACTAAAATACACAAATGCTTAAGAGTGTAAGTGATAGGCAAGACAAGCAAACCCATTTAAAGTGTTAAAGTTTCAAATATACTTCAACAGCAATGAATGAATAAACTCGTCAGTTTCCCATCAACACTCATATAACAAATATTTATTACATTATGAATAGGCATGCTACAAATTCAATTTAAATTATGAATACGCATAAAAGATTTAAAATTTATACTGGTCGTTGTAAACATGCAATATAAATATGAAATTTTATTATCAATATGAAGAAAGTTTCTACATACTTTTATCTGTAGTCCTCGTTTCGAATTTATCAGCCGATGAAAGTAAGTTCTAATTTGAATGCATTTCATAACATCCGGTTTCAGGATTAATCCGGAAGTGAGACTATGGCTACCGCAAATGCAACATAATCGCTGTTTGGCGCAAGGTCGGATCTCGCCAAACCTGCGATATTCAGAGCCATCTATCGGAAAAAGGTAACTTTACGGATCGGTCTAAATCCGCCTTAAATGAAGAAAGGAAATAAATTCACAAATCTATGGAATATTCTCCAAGTGTAAAATCAGAGAATAATACTTCCGGATGTGAAGATAATAAAAACACAAGAAAGAATAAAATTGTTGATTTGTGCAAGATTACTGAAATGCAAGCAACAAGTACAAAATTCCGAATCTGCGAAGATGCACTTTTATATTCTATACTTTTGACATCCATTTGCATCACAATCAGAGTGAAAATAAATTATTTTTATGAGCTTTCATTTGCAATTTAATTTTCTAAGAAAAATATATGTTGCTAACAAGTTAGTCAAGCCGGTGCACTGGATGCATGTAATTGTTTTTTGTTAATAAATGCATACCATTTAATGCATTTTACATGCGTAAAGAATTTCAAACTATCACTTTCCTGTATTGCCTATACTATCTTTACACTAACACAATAAATAAAATTGTTGTTTGTAAGAAAATAATTTCAGGCTAGTTAGGTGACTACAATTGCACCGAGGGTGTTATGAGCCCCTTCTTCAAGCCAAAACAACAGTACTGGCCCTTAACAACCACTAGGAACAAACTGTGACACGGCAGGCAACGAGCAATTCAAAACGAAAATTCGCTGGCTGGTAGTATCAGCCATTGAAAAAAAAAACAATCATAAACATATCAACACGGGCCGATAAAACCGCCCCCTCTCCGACGAACAAGACGAAGAAAGCTGATTCAGAAATCTTTTGATATGATCATTGATATGAAATTTAAAATAAAGCAAGGAGAAAAATATATGCGAACCGTTAAATTACTGATAAATGGAGGACACAAATAGACAAACCCTTGTAAAGGAAGAAAGATACGAAATTACAGGGGAAAGAGACAGTAATTTAGAGGGAAAAAAAGTTTCAAAAGTTTATTTCATTAATCAACCTACTATGAAATTAACAGAAGTTGAAACTAAAGTGCCTATATAAGAGAGCTGGCGACAACAGGGTTGCTACGCATCTGCTGCCACCATTTATGCACCTGCTTGGTTACCTTGTCTTGGTTACTATGAAGTGTAGAAAATCGTCAAGCTGGCTACTCTAAGTCGATATTTTTATTTTTACAGTGGCCGCCGATTTTAAGAATTAGTTTCTATAAGAATCAGCTGTCTAAAAGAATCAAAACAACAGGATCAATTGATTGAATCGTGCATTGCATCAAATTTTAAGTCTTTATCTCTCATTTCAACTTTCGAATGTTTTGATGTGGAACACGCCCCTTTCTACAAAACATTTTTGAAAAACTCGATTTCTCCTCTTACAATTGACACGTATATCAAATTTCAAATCTATATCTCATTTAAAATAAAGTGTTTTTCATTCAATTCTGAAAATAGAATATTTTGGTGTGCAGCACCCCTAAAGATATAAATATTGGAAAACTGAAATTGTACACTTTCTTATTTTCGAACTATCTACCCTCACACCCAATTTATAATCCTTAATATCTATCTGATCGTGAAGTATATTTTTTTATCATTTCACCTTTTGAAAGTTTTGGTGTAGAGCACCCCCACCCCAATCCCCTTTACTAAACATTTTTGAAAAATTCGATTTTTCCGAAGATTTTACTGAATAATTGACCTGTGTAGAAAATTTCAAATCTCCATCTCACTTAAAAGAAGGCAAATCGAATAATTTGGTGTGTGGCAAACACTAAAGTAGCAAATTTTAAAAAACTAAAATTGAGCACTTTCCTTCTTTCCAACTGAACTATCTACCCATACATCAAATTTGAAATCTTGCTCTTATCACGAAGTATGCATTTCTATCGATTTACATTTCAAAATTATGATAGGGAGCCTATTTTTGAAAAATTTGACTTTTTCAGAGGGTTTTAATGAATGATTGACCCGTGTACCAAATTGCAAGACTATATCTCACTTAAAATAGGCGTTCTTCATTTATTCGGCAAATCGAACATTTTAGAGTGCAGCACCCCTAAAGCATCCAGTTATGCAAAACTGAAATTGTACACTTTCTGCTTTTTTTAACTATCTACCATTAGGATTAGATCAAATTTAAAGTCTCTATCTCATTGCAAAGTATGTTTTTCTATCATTTCATGTTTCGAATGTTTTCGTGTAGAAGACCCAGACCGTCCGACTCATCCAAAGGACACGAGCAACCATTTGGACGGCCGGGAATGTTTTCGTGTGGAAACATTCCCGGCCGTCTAAATGGTTGCTCGTGTCCTTTGGATGAGTCGGACGGTCTGGTGTGAAAGCCCCAGGCCGTCCGGCTCGTCCAGAGGACTTGGAGCAACAAAATGGAGGACGGTCTGGTGTGGAGAACCTACCTCCCTCAATGAAATTTTTGAAAAACTCTCTTCTTGACTTTTCTATCAAATGATTGGTCTATGCCAAATTTCAAGCCTCTATCCCATTTTAAAGGAGGCATTTCTCATTTATTCGGCAAATCCAATATTTTGGTAGGGACTCCCTATCAAAGCTCTCCATGTAAAACTATGTATTGCAGACTACTGTTTACTAAGGAAGAACAGCATTAAAAAATTAACTGGAGTGTAGCTCAACTGAACTTTCTCGTACCAGAATCCATTTTTTAGGCCCCCCCCCCTCCCCAAATTTTACAAGAAAACAGTGGAAAAATCGGTATCGTGGGTTCAAATGATTACAATTATAGTGTAAAAGGCTTGACAAAATCTTTCGATAGATACCATACTTGACAATGTACCCCTCAGGGGGGGGGGGGGGGGGGGGCTAATAACGAAACGAAAAAAAAATGTATCGCAGCTATTTTTCACAGTGATTGAAACTATTAAGTCTTGTGATCATTGAGCTATAAATAAAACCCTTTTACGCATGATTATGCCAAATTCTGTCCTATGCTGCCATGTTAAAAAAATCTGATGTGAGCAACACATGACTTTCCTTATATAATGCAATGAAAACTTTTACGGTTAAAAAAAAAAATTATTCTTATAGTAGATACTTATATTCTTTCCAAGATATTGAATTTTCTTCAATTAGTCGTCATTTTCATTGATTTAGCGTCATTTTTATCAATTTTGCGAGATTTTTGTTAATTTGGCAACAATTAAAAATACCGCCAAGTTGGCGACATTCCGCCAAATTCGCAGCCAAAATCTCGCCAAGCGTTATGGACGGAGAAATAAGTTATTCTTACAGCAGATAAATGACTATTGGCGTTCAAATACAAAAGTATTACTCAAAGTATATTTTTTCATGAATGGAACGAGCTAGATCCACGAGAATGATGTCACCCAGTTTATCGCATGGTATTACATATGAAAAGTGAACATGTTTCTCAATAGGAAATATTTTTTTTTTATTTTATACAACTTTTTGATAATTTTTTTGAAAAATGTGCAATATCTCGAGAACGGTTCATGTTAGCGTTCTAAAATTTATGTCAATGGTTTTCTAATGAAAAATTACATAAGAAATATGTATTTGCGTAACTTTATTAACGGTTTTGATTTTTTGACAATTTTTTCAAAATTTCACTCGAAAATTTAGGGGGGTTCCGAACATTCGATTGCGTATAAAAACAATAGGCTTCCAGTGTTTACGGATTGTGATTTTTGTACCAAATTTCGTTCGAATCGGTCCATTCGTTCGTCAGTTATCGTCTCCAAAGATACACACACACACACACACACACACACACACACACACACATCACTTCAAAAATGTTTGATTCGTGATCAGGGATGCTTGAAACGTGGTCTCTCGTCGAAAACTCGAATTCGAATTTTCGACCCCGTCACAATACTTTCCTTATACATTATGTATATAAGGAAAGTAAAAATATAAAATGTTGAAGTTTTCACTCGAATTGAAATTTTTTTTATCTAGTTCTAAATTTTTTTTTTATAACAATGCCGGATATAAAGTTTCATGAAAATCCATATGTGTGGCCGTTATCTTGTACACAAGAAATTGACACACATACATCGAATCACAGACAGACAGACTGGTGGATACCACTCCGAAAATAGTGAAATCGTGTTCAGGAGGTCTTAAAACACATATTGACATCAAAATCTCGAATTCGAAAATTTTCGTGAAAACAATACTTTATACATAGTATGAGCAAGTAAAAATTCCGTATTTAAGCATCAACTGCTTATAGAATCTAAACGGATGAAATCAACATAATTCTTATAAACGACTACTGTATTAACATGCTATACGGAAGTAATCCAAAGAAAACGTGACGTTCTCTTTCTTGCTCTCTTCACGCTGAACGCTATCATCCTATTTTAACAACCAGTTTCCAGAAACAGGATCAATAACACCCCCACTGACATAAACGCATAAGTACACGCCAGAACAAATATACAGATACACGTATATTTTCAAGTCGTTCAAAATGTGTTCAAGAGATTTTAAGACGTGCCTTCAAAATATCCAATCACCATTTCCTCCAAAATATAAATTATCTGAAAAACAATGCTTTCTCAAACAATAGTATAAAAAAAGCAAAAACTGAAGAAAAACCTAAAATACGGATTTTATCTGCATTGCTCAAAGGAAGGAAAAGAAGAAAAAAAAAATTCCATTAGAAAATGAAAATACTATCAGTGGGATATTAATGCTGTTAATGCAACTACTACTTAGACTAAGAAGATTTCTTTTTTCATTGAAGGGTTTCACCAGCAAAAACTTATCGACCATATGTCGCGAAAACAAATTTTTTTCAGTTCAAAAGGAGAAAATATGTTTTACAACGAAATGCGAAAGCTATAATTAAGGCAGAAATGGGAAAATGCATTTGCCCCCCCCCCCCCCCGTAATAATGGTTTGTTAATAGGTTGTTTTTCCTCCGAGTTGATTTAAATTATATCGTATATAGTTACTTATTAATGAAGAGGGAATATAGTTTATAAGAAACAGAAAACTAATTTTCTAAAATATATTTGTTTTCTCGTGTAAATTAAAAAATAGAATATTTCAGATGAGAAAGAATCTGAAGTCTGTCTCGACTTTGCTTTTTTAACACTTTACAACAAAGTTGAAAAGTGTTTATGACTTTGTTCATTCTGTCTGTCTGTCTGTCAGTCTGTCCGTTAGCACGATAACTGCCGTAAAAATGACTTAATCAAAATGAAATTTTAGTATGTTTTTCAGACGGTCTGTAGGACCTATGGGAATATAAATGAATAATATCACCCAATTAGTCTTGGATTGAACCCGGGTTGAAAAAATGAAATACATTGAACCCTATGGGACCTAATTTTTCAAACATTTTTTAAGCGGATTCACGAATTGCTTCGAAATTTTTAGGTAATATTCAAATTGCTCCATAAAATATATAAAAAAAAATTCAGCGAAATATATTCAGTAGTTTTTTAAATTAAAATTAAAATGATAATAACACCTTTTATATGAAACGATCACGTGACCATGATATGAAAGTATCACGTGATCCACTTCAAAATGATATATGGCATCCATCTCGTCTCAAAATCGTGATTTTTAAAGTTCTTTTTATTTCATATTGAGTGTTGTATCCGTCCTAAAACCACTTTATTTTGGTTTAAATTCTGTGCATCTACATACTAAATCAACGCAATTACAATATATATGAGTTTAAATGCTCATCCAAATTTGATTATTTCTACAACGAAGCCTATTTTTCACTTATGTAAAATGTAAACAGCAAAATATGTAGGATGAGTTGTATAGAAATTGCTGAATTTTTTTAACGCAAAAGAATTTAGCTCATGGAGTCTGCATAGCTGATATGAAAGAAATATTCATTGACTTTACCGAGAGAAGGACGATTTTTTGCGATGAAGTTTTAAGCATAGAGTTAAATTACTTGTAGCTCCATGGTCTTAATTTTTAAATAAAATAAATTATTATAATATTGTGATGAATGACATGAATGGGAAATTATTTATGAATGAAATGCTGCTTTTTTAGAGAGAGCCAGGCGTATTATTTTGTCTATGACGTCATTTGAATGAATTTCAGTTGTTTTCGATGAAGTTTTTAAATATAATAAATTATCGTGGTATTATGATAATTCTAAAATTATTATCGAGTAATATATCACATTTTAGAGATGTTTAAACCAGGCAATTTATATTTCAATGCCGTCATTTGAATGACGTTCATTTTTTTCGATGAAGGTTTAAGTTTTCAAATATAATAAATCAATGTAGTATTGTGAGAAGTTTTAAAATATTACCGAGGAATGTATTGCATTTTAGATATGTTTAAATAAAATTGCATTGCTGTTGGAAAGTGTTTCATAATCAATGCTTTAAGCATGATTGATCTTTCTTGTTATATATTTAACATTGCAAATATTGTATAGATCCATTTGCAAATCAATATCTGAAGAAAAAGTGTATATTTTTTATCATTTAAAATTTTCTTGAGATTTTCTTAAAAATTCTTTGAGTTTTTTTATCTCCCCCCCCCCTTACCACACACACACACACACACACACACACACACATACACACCACCACCACTACTCAAATTGACAAGAGCTTAGTGAATGGACAAATTCTATATATTTGGCTGATTTTTGTATTTTAATACTATACATCACAAATCACATCCATAGCAAAGGATTTTTTTTTTTCTAAATACCGCACTCCTTACGGGAGAATAAAATTACTAATATCTCGAGTACGTCTTGTAACTCCAAAACAAGTTTTAACATAATTACTTTTTATAACTTATTTTTTTATTATTATTTTCGGAGAAACCATATCATGGTGCGAAATCCCTTCAAATCAACACACCTCTGACGCTCATCGATTGAAAAACTCATTCCAAATTTCATTTAATTTGCCCAATTCGTTCGAGATATACTGCTCACGGACTTGAATGAAAACAGGTTTAATTCGTATTCTAGAACACTCAAAACGTATGATCCATTTAAATCCGAAAATTGGAATTTTGACCCTATTGCAACATTTATCTTTTACACATGCTATTGTCATTTCCCTGTCTAAAAAGTATCTTAGTTGGAAAGCGACATTTATAGTAACATATCCCACTTTGGTAACCTATTTAACGAAATATCGATGACTTGTCGTACTTTGAGAAAATTCGAGAATTCACGTTGTTTGATCAAGAATTAAATGAGTTACCCAAGTTTATCTAAATCTTTCCACAAAGGGTATATAAAAATGCTTGCTTATTCAGTGTTCGAACTCAATTCTGAAAACAAAAAGTAAGGAGCTTTTAATGGCATATCAAAAATTTTAAGGAGATTATAGATAACACGCTCAAACCATCTATATAAGCATTATTTCCCTCCCCCCCCCCAACAAATATGCAGAAATTTAATTAACGCCTGTGCAAAATTACAAATTTAAAAATTAAATTACAAATTTCTTAAAATAATACCAATGTACAATCACGTGTTATACAGAGAGTCCCAAAAACATTGACCTCTGTTTTTTTATTCCTTAAATATTGATCTTAGACATATTACAACGTTGCGTAAAAAAAGGTACAGAATTTTATGAAATCGATAAAAATTTTCAGGTGATTAAATTTTAAGAAATATAAAATTTTAATTTTAATACGGCTCCCGTACAAAAACATTTTGTAAGATATTTGTGAGGTACTTTTCAATTACTTCTCAAAATCATGCCTTTTTTATGCACCAGTGTAATTTACTTCACTCTAACTTAAATTTCCAATAACCTAATGACTAGAGTTCGACGAAGGAATTACGACATTAAAAAACAACATAATTTATTCCAGCTAACATCGTTGATAATTTAAAAAAATCTGATGTGGGCAACACATGACTTTCCTTATATAATGCAATGAATTTACTACATTTACAGTAAAAAAATAAGTTTTTCTTATAGTAGATCCTTATATTCTTTCCAAGATATTGAATTTTCGTCAATGAGTCGTCATTTTCATTGATTTAGCGTCATTTTCATCCATTTGGCGAGATTTTCGTTAATTTGGTAACATTTCAAAAAACTTTTTACCATTAATACCAAATTTCATTCTCTGTTTGTTCGTGAGATATCGTCTCCACAGAATCACTGGCACACACACACAGACATCACCTCAAAAATGTTTGATTCGTGATCAGGGATGCTTGAAACGTGCTCTCCCGTCGAAAACTCGAATTCGAATTTTCGACCCCGTCACGATATACATTATGTTTTATGTATACAAGGAAAGTAAAAAATGTATTTGGAGCGAAAGTCATGAACTGTCCACATCAGAATTTTTGTGAAACAAATACTTATCTCTAAAGTTAGACTTGTTTTTGAATGCATTTTTTATTGGGGCTAATATGCTTAGAGAAAAATTGAACCGAATGAAAAGAGGGATTGAAAGTTGTATATTAAAATTCAAACGATATCAAACAAATTTCTATATTAAAAAAAAGTAGCTGACCGCTGTTTGACAAATTTCTCGTTTCTCAATATTCTTTGCTTTGTACCGCAAAAACTATTGCATATAAAAATATGAAATTTGGTGCACTTTTAGAAAAAGCTTTGAGGAATGCGCTGAAATAAACGGTTCTTCAGAAATATTTAATGTCAAAGTCAAAGACAAAATATTTGAGCGGCGAGTTCGTCTCCTGGATAGACTAACAATAGCAAGTCTACGAATTTTTACAGGCAGGTACCTACATGGGTGAATTTTTGCAAAACGGAGCCCCCTTTTTAATTTCTATATAGTTTTTGAGATATTTTACTTTTATACACCTCTGAAGTGTACTTTTTCTCCGTATCAGCATGTCTAGCAATTTCTCTGTCTCGTACCGTAAAAACTATAGCATACAAAAATATGAAATTGGGTCCATTTATAGAGAAATAATAGGGTAACACATGGCCCCCACATCCTAGGCCGGTCCCCCTGGCTAAAATTCTTTAAGGGCCCACTATGGGCTGCGGGCCCTTGGACATTAGTTCCACCTATCCCCCTCCCTTTATGGCGGACCTTGAAAAAAACAACGAACATCCAAAAATTCATGGACAATTGATCATTAATAATATATGGGGGGAGAAAGGAGCCGCTACCGTGAGTTTTCACAGGATCCTAAGATTTTGCATAGGGGCCCGGAAATTTTGTCAGTGCCCCTGAGTACAAGTAGTGTTTCTTCCTGGAAAAATGGAAACGATGCGATGGTATACAACGATCGTGATTGATCTTTTTTGTCACGCCATATTTTTAAGGACAATGACCGTTAAGGACATAGCCACGAATTGGACCCTCTTTGACAAAATAAAAATCATGTTACAGTTGTTATTTTTCATATTTCTCAAAGTCACAAAAACCAGTGCCTCTTTTTTTTTTTAGCAGCTGTCAATTAGTCAATTAGAAACCCCCCGAAAGGCGCCTGGCTTCGCCGGGCCCCCTTTCACATCTGTTTGTCCCGGGCCCCCTGGTTGTAGCCGTGCTAACCACCCCCTTGTGGGGGCCATGGGGTAACACGATGGAATAATCCGTTTATCGATTTAAACTTTAGTTTGGAATGAAATAGTTCATGATCAAGGAATTCAGTTTTTGGATTCCCTGGGCTAAGAAAAATCCCTGCTTTTCCCTCCTACGGAAAATAGGCAGGGATAGGAAATGGCACAGACTATATTACTATATAGTATTCTGTGGGAAATGGATTTTTGAAAGTAGAATTTTTAGGAAAGATAGATATGAAGCTAGCTCTGCGCTGCGAGCGCAGCGAGTAGGAGGCAAAGCTTCCCGAAGGGGGTTGACCGAGAGGAGCGAGCAGGCGGCAGAGTCCCCTAGTGTTTAAAAAAATCATTACATTCGAAAAATATTTATATATTTGAACCTCGTTAAAATACTTGACCCCTTTAATCCCATAAATTCCTAGCTGAGATCAACCAAAGACATAACTCCCACCGGTTCCTCCTTCCGTGTTTGACTTGACTGACTCATAAACAGTCAACACTTTGTGAAAATATCGTTCTCGCTCAAGAGGAACGTAAAAGTCCTAGTCCGAATCATTAATTATATTTGGAAATATTGGTTTTAGAGCAAAAATTCTTAAAGAGTTCCAATTTTCAGAACTTTTGACCCGAAACTGACACCAAAGTATAATTGAGCAAAAGTTTACCTTTGTAAAGAAAGTGGAACTTATAGAAATTTATTAAAAGGGAAGTGCACTGATCTCGCTAATGGAGTTCGGATTTTAGGGCAAAAAAATAAAAAATAAAAAAAATAAAAAATAGTAATCTCTAATATTTTGATAATATTCATGACAGTGCCAATTTTGGACAGTTAGTCATTTGTTCGGTTTTTTTCTGCATTTCGGAAATAGAACAGCAAAATTTTAAGGAGATTTTAAGGAGATTTTGGCAAAAATAAGGAGTTTAGAGGCCCTTAAAAACTAAATTTAAAGAGTTCTTAAGGAGTTTTTAAGAACCGTGCGAACCCTGTCAATGTTCACAGGACGAAGCTGGGTGACATGCATAACACTGAATTGTGAATATGTCAGTATTTTGAGAATACTATTCTCTTGTTTGCGAATAAGTCGAGCATTTAATTGCTATAGAAATGGGTCGGTCATACACATTTGTTAGCCCCCCCCCCCCCCCCCTGCACACATTTATCACTCCCTATTTGATTTTCCCCTCTTTGTGTATTTTTCACGCCTTCTCCATTCTCAAAAACTATAGTTAACGCCGAGCCTCCCACTCGAGTGGTGTCTATGGGCGATCCTGCTAGAAAGCTATTAACCGTATTTTGTTCTTGTTTACCCTTATTGATGCTTTGAACAAAGACTATCAGAATATATGTACTCTAGGGAAAATACTGTGTACTCTAAGGAAAATAAATAAAAATGTCATAAAATAGACGAGCACTCACTCGGGCGATCTATGGGCGATCCTGCTAGAAAGCTATTAACCGTATTTTGTTCTTGTTTACCCTTATTGATGCTTTGAACAAAGACTATCAGAATATATGTACTCTAGGGAAAATACTGTGTACTCTAAGGAAAATAAATAAAAATGTCATAAAATAGACGAGCACTCACTCGGGTATTGTTCCTCTCGGCCTTGAGCTCTTGGATTTCCTCCTCCTTCTCCAGCAGCAGCTCTCGGGACTGGTTCAGCTCCTTGGTCAGGGAGGCGAACTCCTGGAAAGAGGGACATATATTAAAGGGATCTCTTACGCAAAAAAAGTCAAGTTAAAATAAAATAAAATTGCATTTCCTTTTATTTTGACCGAGAAAACGTGGAAATCAGATTATATATATATATATATATCTGATTTCCACGATATATATATATATATATATATATATACTGATATATATATATATATATATATATATATATATTTGAAATGTAATAATAAGAATTATGTAAAAATAAAAAAAAATAAAAATACAATTCAAGTAATATTAACATCACCATAGAAGCAAATTCACGGCCATAATGCCGATAAGAGAAAAGAACAGAACCTTCCCAAATTCGATGATTAATCAGAATTAAATTCCTCTTCAGGTCTGAGTATTTAACTCTAATTAACCCAAACAAATGCCTGTTTCAGATTAAGCAATAGTACATTACTATAAATGCTTAAACTCAGACTACAGGCATCAAAAAATGAAAAAAGGATACATTAAGAAAATTGTATTACCATGCGGCATGAATCATTCTTCTTCTACCACGTGTATACACGATCAACCTCAACAACTTAATCTAGAAGCACCGGAATGAACAAGTCGAAATTCTACCAGGGAGGTAGTACGAACGTTCACGGAAATACTCCCAAACCCGTCCAGTGAGTCTAAGCTGGAGACTGGACAAGCAATTCAGAATACAACTTCCCAAACATGCAGAACTGAATATGAATATGAATCATAGATGAAAATTCCTACTAAACAAGAATTCATAGGAAAACTGGATAATCGAGAATGCCACTATACACCATTATAAGGGCGCACAAAACGTAGTTTCATACTGACAAAAGTTACATTTTTTTGCGAAAATAAAATTCAAAACATTAATGCATCTTATTTTCCGATTTTTTGATTTTTCTAATGTTTTTGACTTAGTTTATTATTTTTCATTTTTATTTATTTATATAATTAATAAATAATTATATATAACATACAAACATATATATATATATATATATATATATATATATATATATATATATATATATATATATATATATATATATATTTATTTTTTTATTTTTTTTTCTCTCTCTCTCTCTCTCTCTCTCTCTCTCCTGTATGTTAGTCACTATAATTGGGAATGTTATTATCTTTATATATATATATATATATATATATATATATATAAAGATGTTCTGGAGTTTTATGTCACGTATGACATCTGATACTGAAAACGAAGCTGGACTCATTTTTAACTTATTTACAACAATGAATAATTATGGAGCATATACTTTGCATATGATATCAGATACTAAAAACGAAGCTGCATATTGGACTCATTTTTAATTTATTTACAGCAATGGATATTATACTATCACCTTCTGTGGTGTGGCTACGCAGACAGTAATTGAGTATTGCCTTTTATTATAGTAAAATATCCCATGAATAATCCAGTTTTTAAATTACTTAAGGGCAGAATACCCGCGATCTCACTAGTATATATAGTATTAATTGATATAAATAAAATGATAAGTATGTCTGTTTGTTTGCCTGTTCCGTATACAATCCACAATTTTTTGAAGAATGTTTGTTTTTTCTTCAAATTTGTTATGATGAGTCTCAACTACACCGCGGGTAAAGTACTGTTTCGAGTTTCTAGGACAAGGAATTCTCGAGATATTAATTAAAATAAAAAAGCAAAATTATACTTTTTATACTTACGCTAAACCTACCTTGACAACAGAGAGGTATAGCGAGAAACTGTATAAACCGCTGAGATAAGTTATATAGTTAGTCAATGTATGCATAATGGGCGTATGAAGACAAAAATAATTTATTAGTACGCACAATATTCAAGTTAGCCTTGCGGCGAGTCCGAGTATAAAGAAAGAGCATTATGCAGACGATTTTTTTTTTCGAAAATTTATTTGAAAAAAAAAAAATATATATATATATATATATATATATATATATATATATATATATATATATATATATATATATATATATACCATATTGCTCAGCAGCGGAATTTAATCGAATGTGTCACAGCAGCCGATTTTTATTCAATTTATACAATTTAATTAATAAAGAAATGGATGTAAAAATGAATTATTATAAATGAACAGTATTATATTTCTGACTAGCAGTATACCCGTTATTCGCACGGAATATGCAATATAATGAAACTTAAAATTCATAATCCTGCAAATTTCTATAGCATTTCTTTGCTATTCAAAACATTCTATTGAAATATTTAAATTATACTCCTAAAAAGAAGTTTAAGAATCTCTATTCTCGCTATACAAAATTACATTCCTGAAGAATAAAACATCCTGATCCCGTTTGTAAACAAATTTGCAAAAAAAAAAAAAAAAAAAAAAACATATGAAATTGAATTAATATATGCCAAATTGAAAGCGTTTAAAGTGTAGGGGAAGCTATACCGGTACTATTTATATTCTCGTGTATTAGTAGAAGATTACCCGCACTACAATATAAGAGTTCCAAAATAAAACAGATGACGTAATAAATTGAAAATATCAATAATCCCTGTAATCTTTAAACCAGAAGTCCGGAATGGATGTAATTCAATCAAAAATGCAATTTTGATGAATATTATTTTATATACATTTCTTTATTATTTCGATTATATTCAACATTATAAAGATGTAAAAATAAATCTATAGTTTAGAGCTCGAGATCGAATTACGTTGAATACGGGTACAGACCGAATCCGTCATATCTCCAAAAATACAGCACAAGCATGAAACGGGTGCATCATGCATCCCAACGATTATGTTGCAGGCACAAAACTACACAAAATGTTGCCGAACCATAAAACTGCATATTGCATGAGAGAGAAAGATTGGGGCGGGGATATAAACGTTGGCTCTCCACGGAAGGATGAGAAACTGTCTGTCTTTTAACAGTGAGAGTTAGGAGAAAAGGATAGAGAATTAACTCTGTAGAGGAAGGACGTGATTTTCTTGTCCGTTCCGGGTTATGCTTACAAGATTAGGACCTTAAGGGGAGATACTAGTTTTTGACTTGCAAATAAAAATACAACTGAATTTTCAAATTTAATTTAGAAAAACATATTACATTTTCAGGATTAATTTAAAGTAAACCACATCAAAATCAAACGCATCCATTTTACTTTCCCTGCAATACATGGTAATGTATAAGGAAAGTATTGTAATCATGTCGAAAATCGCAACTCGATATTTCGACGGATCTACACGTTTCGAGACCTCTAGAATACGAAAAACTATTTTTAGCGTGACGTCTGTGTGTCTGTCTGTGCAGATTTTGTATCCACTCTAACTAAAAAAGTAATTGACCGAATTTCATAAAATTTGGTAGGTAAGTCACTTCTGGGCGAATCTGGTGCTGATTAGTTATGGGTACGACGCGGGATAAAAGAATCCGCATTCTTAGGCGAAATGGCCCGCAAAAGCTTGTATCCACTCTAGCTGAAAAACTAATGGACCGAATTCCACAAAATTTAGTAGGTAAGTCAGTTGTGGGACACCCTGGTGCTAATTAGATTTTGCTATGATTCGGAAAAAAATAACCTGAATTTTTTTGAAAAATGGCCCGCAAAAATTGCCAAAATCCAAAATAAAAAACTATGTATGCTGAAATATATCCATGAAATGCTTGTTTAATACGTAATTTTTAACGAAGAAATGAATAAGACCAACCCTATTACACTAGGACTAGCCGTTCTCAAGATATTTTAGTTTTTTCGTATTTTCCCTACGTCACCTTTAAAAAGAAGTCCAGTTATCAAATAAGAACGAAAATTGAATTAAAAGTGAATTAAATGTAATTAAAATAAAGAGAACGTGAACATAAGTCTGCAGGGAAAGTCATGTGCTGCCCACATCAGATTTTTTACTTTCCCTGCAATACATGGTAATGTATAGGGAAAGTATTGGAATCATGCCGAAAATCGCAACTCGACTTTTCGACGGAACTACACGTTTCGAGACCTCTAGAATACGAAAAAACTATTTTTAGCGTGACTTCTGTGTGTGTGTCTGTCTGTGCAATGTATCCACTCTAACTCAAAAACTAATAGACTGAATTTCATAAAATTTGGTACACTTGGGTGAGACCCTGGTGCTGATTAGTTTTTGGTAGAATTCGTACAAACAGAACCGACCTTTGTCTGCGAAATGGCCCGCAAAAATTTCATGTATCCACTCTAGCTAAAATACTAATTGACCAAATTTCACAAAATTTGGTATATAAGTTACTTGTGGAACACTCTGGTGCTGATTAGATATTGGTGTATTATTCGAAAAAAAAAGCAACCTGCCCTTTTTTTTTCTTCTGAAAACACCGGTTCTCGTTAGATCACCGAAGTCAGGCAGCATCGGGCGCGGTTAGTACTTGGGTGGGTGACCAACTGGGAACAACACGTGCTGTTGGCACATTTCGGGTGCGGTAGCTCGGAGGTTTGAGTGCTGGATTTGCACGCTGCCACAACTGCCGCCGTGTTCATGCGGAGTATAATCACGTTAAACATGTGAGTCCGTAAGTCCTTCCGAGAGGGTGGTAGGGGAAGGAGGGTACGGTCCCTGTGGATGCCTCCCCCACAGGATTCCGGATTAAATTGGGTGGTACTTCCCGGCCGTCCAAACAGTTACCTTACACCTTTCTGGTAGGTCGGACGGTCTGGGTCTCAACAACAACAACCTGCCTTTTTTTACGAAATGGTCCTCAAAAATCGTCAAAATCTAAAAGAAAAGCTACGTATGTTCAAATATTTCAATTAAATGCTCGTTTTATATATAATTTTTGATGAGGAAAAGAATAAGAAGAACTCTACTACTCTAGAGTAACCGTTATCGAGATATTTAAGATTTTTCGCGTTTAATTATGCCGCTTTTGGAAAAATGTGCAATTATGAAATAAAAACAGAAATTGAATTAAAAACGCAGATTTAGTGTTATTTTGTGCAATTAAACCCAATTTAATGAATTAAAGAAATAAAGAAAAAAAATGAATTTGAGTTTGCAGGGAAAGTCATGTGCTGCCCACATCAGACTTTTACTTTCTCTGCAATACATGGTAATGTATAGTGAAAGTATTGGAATCATACCGAAAATCGCAACTCGAGTTTTCGACGGATCTACACGTTTCGAGACCTCTAGAATACGAAAAAACTATTTTTAGCGTGACGTCTGTGTGTGTGTGTGTGTTTGTCTGTGTGCCTATCTGTCTGTGCAGATTTTGTATCCACTCTAACTAAAAAGCTAATGGACCGAATTTCACAAAATTTGGTAGGTAAGTCACTTGTGGGAGAATCTGGTGCTGATTAGTTATGGGTACGATTCGGGATAAAAGGGCCCGCCTTTTTTTTGCGATATAGTCCGCAAAAGATTGTATCCATTCTAGCTAAAAACTAATGAACCGAATTTCACAGAATTCGGTAGATACGTCACTTGTGGGTCACCCTGGTGCTGATTAGATTTTGGTAGGATTCGGAAAAAAATATTCTCCTTTTTTTTCTGCAAAATGGCCCGAAAAATTCGCCAAAATCTAAAATAAAAAACTACGTAAGCTCAAATATATCCATTAAATGCTTGTTTAATACGTAATTTTTAACGAAGAAAAGAATAAAACTAACCCCATTACACTAGGACTAGCCGTTTTCGAGATATTTTAGTTTTTTCGTATTTTCTCTACGCTACCTTTGAAAATAAGTCCAGTTACCAAATGAGAACGGAAATTGAATTAAAAGTGAATTAAATTTAATTAAAATAAAGAGAACGGGGATATAAGTCTGCAGGGAAAGTCATGTGCTGCCCACATCAGATTTTTACTTTCCCAGCAATACATGGTAATGTATAGGGAAAGTATTGGAATCATGCCGAAAATCGCAACTCGAGTTTTCGACGGATTTACACATTTTGGGACCTTTAGAATACGAAAAAACTATTTTTAGCGTGACGTCTGTCTGTCTGTCTGTCTGTCTGTCTGTACAGATTTTGTATCCACTCTAAATCAAAAACTAAAGGACCAAATTTCATAAAATTTGGTAGGTACGTCACTTGTGTATGACCCTGGTGCTGATTAGTTTTTGGTACGATTTCGAATAAAGGAAACCGCCTTTTTTTGCGAAATGGCCGGCTAAAATTGCCTATATCCACTCTAGCTGAAAAATTCATAGATCAAATTTTACAAAATTTAGTAGATAAGTCACTTGTGAGTTACCCTGGTGCTGATTAGATTTTGGTACGATTCGAAAAAAAATAACCTGCCTTTTTTGCGAAATAGCCCTCAAAAATCGTCAAAATCTAAAATAAAAAACTACATATTCTCAAATATATCAATTAAATGCTAATTCCATACGTAATGTTTAACGATAAAAAGAATAAGATCAACCCCATTACACTAGAACCAGCCGTTCTCGAAATATTTTAGTTTTTCGTATGTTCGCTACGCCACCTTTAAAAATAAATCCAGTTACCAAATGAGAACGAAAAGTGAATTGGATTGAATTAAAATAAAGAGAACGTGAATATAAGTCTGCAGGGAAAGTCATGTGCTGCCCACATCAGATTTTTACTTTCCCTGCAATATATGGTAATGCACAGGGAAAGTATTGGAATCGTGTTGAAAATCACAATTCAAGTTTTCGACGGATCTACACGTTTTGGGACCTCTAGAACACGAAAAAAAATTATTTTTAGCGTCACGTTTATGTGTATATGCCTGTGTGTGTGCGTGTGTGAAATATACGTATCCACTCAACTAACTGACTAAATTTCACAAAATTTAAGTCACTTGTGGGTGATACTGAAGCTGATTAGATTTTGGTCTGGTTCGGGATAAAAGAACTTGCCTTTTTTTGCGAAATGACCCGCAGATATAGTATGCATCCACTTTAGCTAAAAAATTAATTGGTCAAATTTCACAAAATTTAGTAGATAAGTCACTTGTAGATATTACCCTGGTGCTGATTAGATTTTGGTACAATTCGGGATAAAGGAACCTGTCTCTTTTTGCGAAATGGTCCGCAAAAATCGTCAAAATCTAAAATAAAAGACTACGAAGGCTGTATCCATTAAATGCTTGTTGTATACGTCATTTTTGACGATAAAAAGATGAAGACCAACTCCATTACTCTATAGGACCGACCCCATTACTCTATAGGACTAACCATTCTAGAGATATACAATTTTTTTTTTTTTTTTTTTTTCTGCACCGGTTTTGAAAAATAAGTCCAGTTACCCAATAAAAAAGAAAATCGATTTAAAAGTGCAAATTTAGTGTCATTTAAAATAATGATGCGTGTTCTTTTGTGCCATTAAACTCAATTTCATGAATTATTAAAAAAAATAAGACACTGTAGTCATGTGCTGCCCACATCAGATGTTTCCTTCTGTGACATTCTTTTACACCCTGCATATTCCATTCCAAAAAATATAAATAACACAATGAGAAGTTATTTGCCTCTATGGAAATCGACACATTGATCACAAAATGTAATAACATTCAATTCAAAATCCGCTTCCACAGATGAACGTGGGTGAATTCTCCGTAACATTTAATCTGCAGGAGTCCGAATATTAAATAGGAGATACGAGTCCGATACGGAGGAGGTTCACATGCGATCAGAAAACGCCAGACGTTCCACGACAAGGCTATTCAGATTTCAGACACAATTTGTCATTCGGACACAATTTGTCATTCAGACGCAATTTGTCACAAAACCATTTTCGTTCGACTCAATCCATCAAATGTTCCGCGGATGTCTTCGAGGGCCGACGATCATTCGCGAGGCATTTTAATTAGGACAGTCCAAATTGCATCCCAAGAAGAAGGATACCTGCAGTGCTATAGACTCCATACGTTCCCTATCTTTTACATCCACGTATTTCATGATAAATCTGATTGCATCAAGAATTTACATGCGATTGAAAAAGGATTGTTTTGACGAAAACTTCGAATTTGATACTTTGTGAGCATTTAAAATGTCACCTTTTTAACACTTTCGGAAAAATAACCGCCCGTACGTTTGTTTGTGAGATGTGGATATGATACCTGAAATTTCCTGTGTCGATAATGCCACATTATATAGAAAAAAATCTGATGTGGGCAACACATGACTTTCCTTATGTAATGTAATGAATTTACTACTTTTACAGTAAAAAAAAATAGGTTTTTCTTATAGTAGATACCAATATTCCTTCCATATTGAGTTTTCGACAATTAGTCGTCATTTTCATTGATTTAGCGTCATTTTTATCCATTTGGCGAGATTTTCGTTAACTTGGCAACTTTTCAAAAAGTCGCCAAGTTGGCGACATTCGGCCAAATTCGTCGCCAAAATTTCGCCAAGCGTTATGGACGCAGAAATATGTTATTCTTATAGCAGACAAATGATTATTGGCGTTCAAATACAAACGTATTACTCAAAGTATCTTTTTTCATGAATGGAATGAGCTAGATCCACGAGAATGATGTCACTAAATTTATCGTATGGTATTACATTTGAAAAGTGAACATGTTTCTCATTAGGAAATATATTTTTTTCATTTTATATGACTTTTTGATAATTATTTTGAAAAATATGCAATATCTCGAGAACGGTTCATGTTATCGTTCTAAAATTCATGCCAATCGTTTTCTAATGAAAAATTACACCAGAAATGTCTATTTGCGTAACTTTATTAGCGGTTTTGATTTTTTGACGATTTTTTCAAAATTTAATTCCAAAATTTAGGGGATTCTGAACATTCGATTGCGTATAAAAACAATAGGCTTCCAGTGTTTATGAATTGTGATTTTTGTACCAAATTTGGTTCGAATCGGTCCATTCGCTCGTCAGTTATCGTCTCCACAGACTCACTGACACACACACACACACAGAAATCACTCCAAAAATGTTTGATTCGTGATCAGGGATGCTTGAAACGTGCTCTCCCGTCGAAAACTCGAATTCGAATTTTCGACCCCGTCACAATACTTTCCTTATACATTATGTATATAAGGAAAGTAATATGCTATTTGTGCGTTAAATATATTATATTTCAATATCATTTATCTTACTAATGCTTTAATGACAGAATTTGTGAAAATATGTTGATTTTTTAGACGAAAGTAGTTATATTTTTGGATTAACTCAAAAACTAATTGCTAATTCAGTGAATTTTTGAATTCACTGAAATACAATCTTTGAAAAAGATTGTATTTCAGAGAATCAGCAATACTTGCAACGCGGTTGGTACAGAAATGCATAATTACGGGCTTTTTAAAGAAAAAAAATCATGTAAAATGTTACTTGCAATTTTATTTACTCTTACTCTCAATTTTTATAGTGAGTCAAATGTTGAATTGCGACTTTCACAATAAATGGTTACTGAAATACCCAGACCTAACACCTTGTGAATTGTGGATATGGGTCTAACTGAAGTGACGGATATACAAAGATCACACAATCTCATTTGCAATATTGAAAATATCCTACAAAATATTTTAATTATACTTACAGAAATGCTGTTTATAGATATCCATCGGCAATGTTCGATGATGACTGTCATATTGAACTTTTGTTATAAGGCACAATGTGTTCTGTTAAGGGAACTCTAGTTCTGTTCGAGGGCCATCTTATGGATATAGTTGTAACTAAAAAAATCTGATGTGGGCAACACATGACTTTCCTTATATAATGTAATGAATTTTATACTTTTACAGTAAAAAAATAGATTTTTTCTTATAGTAGATACTAATATTCTTTCCAAGATATTGAATTTTCAACAATTACTCGTCATTTTCATTGATTTAGCGTCATATTTATCCATTTGGCGAGATTTTCGTTAATTTGGCAACATTTCAAAAAAGTCGCCAAGTTGGCGACATTCCGCCAAATTCGTCGCCAAAATCTCGCCAAGCGTTATGCACTAAGAAATAAGTTATTCTTACAGCAGATAAATGACTATTGGCGTTCAAATACAAAAGTATTATTCAAAGTATCTTTTTTCATGAATGGAACGAGCTAGATCCAAGAGAATGATGTCACTCAATTTATCGCATGGTATTACATATGAAAAGTGAACATGTTTCTCAATAGGAAATATTTTTTTTTTATTTTATATGACTTTTTGATAATTTTTTTGAAAAATGCACAATATCTCGAGAACGGTTCATGTTAGCGTTCTAAAATTTATGTCAATCGTTTTCTGATAAAAAATTACATAAGAAATGTCTATTTGCGTAACTTTATTAGTGGTTTTGATTTTTTAACGATTTTTTCAAAAATTCATTCGAAAATTTAGGGGGGTTCTGAACATTCGATTGCGTTTAAAAACAATAGGCTTCCAGTGTTTACGGATTGTGATTTTTGTACCAAATTTGATTCGAATCGGTCCATTCGTTCGTCAGTTATCGTCTCCACAGACCCACTGACACACACACACACACACACACACACACACACATACTTTCACACACACACACAGACATCACTTCAAAAATGTTTGATTCGTGATCAGGGATGCTTGAAACGTGCTCTCCCGTCGAAAACTCGATTTCGAATTTTCGACCCCGTCACAATACTTTCCTTATACATTATGTATATAAGGAAAGTAACTAGAGCTAGATACATTTTTACTTTTTTTACAATACATGATAATGTATAGAGCCAGTATTGGAATCATGTCGAAAATAGCATCTCGAGTTTTTGACAGATCTACGTTTTGGAACCTCTAGAACACGAAAAATTATTTTTAGCGTGACCTCTGTGTGTCTGTCTGTCTATGCAATGTTATGTATCGACTCTAACTCAAAAACTAATGGACCCAATTTTATAAAATTTTACTGGTAGAGCACTTATAGGTCATCCTGGTGCTAATTAAGATTTTTGTACGATTCGGGATAAAAAAAACCTGCCTTTTTTTACGAAATGGCCCGCAAAAATCGTCCAAACCTAAAATATATATGCTCAAATGTGTCCATTAAAAATGCTTATTTTATACGTAATTTTTAAAGATGAAGAATAAGTCCAACCCCATTGCTCTAGGACTAATCGTTTTCGAGATATTTAAAATTTCGTATATTTGTTAAGCCGGTTTTAAAAATACGCCCAGTTAATCAATGAAAACAAAAACTGAATTAAAAGTGTCAATTCAGTGACATTTCAAATAATGATGCGTGTTCTTGGGTGCAATTAAACCACATTTAATGAATTATTAATGAAATAAAGAGAAAATAAATTTCAATCTGTAGGGAAAGTCATGTGCTGCTCACGTCAGATTTTTTAGCATTTAATCTATCGCGTAACAATTTCTAGTATCAAATACCATCTAGTCTTAGTTTTTCACATAATTACGGACAAGCGAAGCGAAGTCGATTCTCCATTCCCATTGAAATCAACATTTGCCTGAATGTTGTGAACTACAATAGGTAGGAAAGGTACAATAGGAAGATGAAATTTTCCACACAACCAGATGTGCAAAATCGCAATCCAAATGAAAAATTTACCAAATGAAAAATGAATTAAAATTGCCCATTTACTCTCATTTCAAATAATGGTGTGTGTTATTTCGTGCCATTCAAGTCTTAATTTAATGAATTATTAAAGAAATGAAGTGAATTTGAGTCTTTAGGGAAAGTCATGTGCAGCCCACGTCAGATTTTCTTGTAATTTGTATTATTGAAGTACGATTTTTGCAAAATTTAAAATTTCCATAACATCACTACGACAGAAACAAGTGTGTTGGCGGTACACTATTCTTCTCGACTTCTCTCGCAGTTTAGTCTCTGTATGGACAAGAATTTCGTTTTGTTTTAGTATGTCGAATAAAGAAAGTAAATAATCTACACGATCTTGCAAAAAAATGCACCTTTCCAGGGGACTGTTTAAAGGCTAAAATTGCTAACAGACGTTGTTGAGAGACACGCGAACGTGACAAGTAACTTTCGCCGCAAAAGAAAAAATCTGATGTGGGCAGCACATGACTTTCCCTGCAGACTCAAATTCACGTTCTCTTCATGTCTTCAATAATTCACTATATTGAATTTAATGGCACAAAATAAAACCCATAATTATTTAAAATTACATTGAATTTTCACTTTTAAAATTCAATGCTCGTTTTCATTTACTGGACTTATTTTCAAAGGTGGCGTAGCGAAAATGCGAAAAAACTAAAATATCTCGAGAACGGCTAGTCCCAGTCGAATGGGGTTAGTCTTATTCTTTTCATCATTAAAAATTACGTATAAAACAAGCATTTAATGGATATATTTGAGAATACATTTTTTTTTTTAATGCTAGATTTTGACGATTTTTGCGGGCCATTTCACAAAACAAGGCAGGTTCTTTTTTTTCCGAATTGTATCAAAATCTAATTAGCACCAGGGTCATATACAAGTGACTTACCTGCCAAATTTTATGAAATTCGGTCCATTTAGTTTTTGAATTAAAAGTGGATACCTGCATTGCACAGACACGCACACAGACGTCACGCTAAAAATAGTTTTTTCGTATTCTAGAGGTCCCAAAACGTGTAGATCCGTCGAAAATTCGAGTTGCGATTTTCGGCATGATTCCAATACTTTCCCTATATATTACTATATATTACAGAGAAAGTAAAAAGGAGTCTTCAGTATAGAGGTCTGTCTCCACGGCCCGAATTTCAGATTTTCATCTGGCCTGACGTGGCATGCAGAACTAGTGTTCAAACCCAGCATGAGACCGAATAATTTAAATTTTACACATGTAGAATTTTACACATGCTGAAAACACCGGTTCTCGTTAGATCACCGAAGTCAGGCAGCATCGGGCGCGGTTAGTACTTGGGTGGGTGACCACCTGGGAACACTGCCTGCTGTTAGCACATTTCGTGCGCGGTATCCCGGTGGTTTGCACGCTGCCACAACTGCCGCCGTGTTCATGCGGAGTATGATCACGTTAAACGTGTGGGTCCGTAAATCCTTCCGAGAGGTTGATGGTAGGGGAAGGAGGGTACGGTCCCTGTAGATGCATCCCCCACTGGGTTCCGGTCTAAATTGGGTGGCACTTCCCGGCCGTCCATACAGTTACATTACACCTTTCTGGTAGGTCGGACGGTCTGGATCTCAACAACAACAACATATAGAATCCGAGATCATTGAATCTCGACCCGGTCAGACCCGAAATAATTTATATTCAAATGTCCTAAAAACTCGAATTTGCGAAATTTTTGTACAAGAATTAAGATGAACTCGGGTTTTTTTAAGCATTTATCTTTACATAGCTGAAATCAACACAGTAATTTCATGTACTCCATAAACATTATTTTACACATTTTCAAAATTAAATATGTTCAGCCCGGCCTAACCCGACTTTTAAAAAAATAAAGCCCAAATTCATACCGGTTCGAAACAGTGTTTGAAACTGCAATCTAATTCCAGGCCTAAACCCATGGGTCAGACGGAAGCCCATGCAGATAGCTAATCTTACTTGTTTTCCATTCTTTTAACTATTTGTTCACGTCTATGGAAAATGTTATTCAAAGCAATCACACTCATGTTATGGTCAATATTTATGCTATTTTACGTACCTTTAAGAAGAATCGTTTTGGAAATATTACAGTAAAATGCAAAATGCTCAGGCACGTTCACAAACACAGACAAAAAAAAATATATTTAAGAACGAAAAAAAAAGTTATTTTTTACATATATGTAGTAGCCTATCTTTGTAACGAAATTTGGCTTCAATCCGTGGGCTCATTTTGGAGAAAAACTAAATAAACAATTTCGTATCGCAAAATACGCATGAGCTGTAGCAGCCTAAATTTGTACAAAATTTGTCTGCGTTTAGTTCAGCAGTTTTTTGGGGAAAAGGGGTTGTGACAAAAAAAAAAAAAATGTTAAAAAGTTTTTTTTTTTTTAATGATAAACTTCTCCGATAATGTATAGATTTTAAATTGAGTCGAAATGTGTTTTCGGCGAACAAAGACTTAACTTTTACTTCTCTTGGGGACTTTACTTCTCTCAGGGAACTCCTGAAACATCAATTACGGTTTATTCAGGAAAATGATAGTTTGAATGACTACCATGAGTGCAGCTCCTTTCCCGGTTTCAGTTGACGTGGTGGGCGTATATAACACATGTCATCAGTTGCTGCGGCCAAATTAGAATCAGCGCTAGCCACAACATCACAGCGATATCATTATAGTGGTTAATGTAATGAGTGAGTAACAATAATCCTGAAAGGGCAGAAGCGCGAATGGAGTTCAACAGCGTCAGAAAATGCCGTCAACAGAAGCTGTGCAATTATCTGCGGCCGTTGACTAGACGTGGTATGTGGATTTCGTGAAGAGTGACTGTAATGTATAAAGGCTGCATAAATGACGCTCTGTTGTAAATTTATATTTCGTAGAATTACTGTGCTTTGATTCCTTTCTTCGGTGGCATCCTTAGAGAAGTTTGAACTATCATTTTTTAGCATAGACAATACTACTATACCATTGTTTCGAGAATGATCATCGTTTCCCACGGGAAATAATGTTATGAAAATTTTTAATGTTGAATGATGCGTGTTTTAATCATTTAATGTTTGCATGTGAATTATAAAAAATTATATTCGGTTACAGATTTTTACATAATGTATCTATGCATAAAATTTCATTTCTGTGCATTGTCTTGTACCAATGTTCACCAATTCACGACTTTACCGAAAGTGGCGAGCTTTTCTGTTTAGATCTCGAATTCAAAAATTGTCTTGAAAAACATACTTTCCCCATACAGTTGTATGAGAAAACAAATATAAAGTATAAGAGAAACAAAAACATGGAAAACAGAAGAAATGCAAAAACATAGATGCGTTAAAACAAGTATAGCTCAGTCTGTAAAATAGTCTGCACGTATAATAATCCGATGCCTTTTCCATGTCACGTGATATTTGTTTCCATTTTCAAACAAAACGTCAGTAAATTATTAGCACACTTGACATTGACAAAGAGACAAACATTATTTGTCTAAACTATAAATGTGGGTCCTAAAATTGAAAAAAAAAAAAGGAAATAAAAATTTTTCCGCTATGTTTTTCCGGAAATTTTTTTAGCTTTCTTTTTCTTTCCTTTCTTTTAATAAATTTAAATATGGAATGCAATATGCTCATATCGAACTTTTTTAAGCAAGTAGCTTTACGGGAAATTTTTGAGTTTTCTATAAAATCTTTTTAAATTTTCTAATTTTGAGTTTTCTAATCTTAAAAATCAGAGAGAGAGAGAGTTTATCTGAGTTTTCTAATTTTGAGGAAGGGAAAGAAAGGAAGGGGGGGGGGGGGAGTATGTTCATGTCCTTTATTTGGAAGAGAAATAATGAGTGAGAATCAGAAGAGTACAAGCGATGTCTTACTCATTCTATAAAAAAAAAAAAAAGCAGTTTTAACGAACATAATCTTTAAGTTCTAATAAAATTTATAAAAATACTAATTTACATAAAGCACGGAAAAATCACATTTTGAGAAAATGCTATTCGGACTTTTAGAGTGAACTTCGCGTTTGTTTTTTACATCTTTTAAAATGGTTACTTCCCATGACATGAAAGATACATAAATTATATATTTTTGCAATCAACGGAACATGTTTTATTGAGCTGCTGAATGAAATATCGATGTTTTGAATGTTTATCACGTCTTGGTTCCCTTAATGAAATTATTTTGATATCTTCACCGTGTAGTTAAGTATAATAATAATAATTTTGCAAAAATAATGAAGTTTTTCTGAAGAATATATATATATATATATATATATATATATATATATATATATATATATATATATATATATATATATATATATATATATATATATATATATATATTCTTTTTATAATAAAAATTGTAAATAAAATTTTCAAACTTCGAATGCTGCAGAAAAGGGTCACGTGATTCTAAGTTGGGTTCTAATTTCACATGAATCTAATTTTCTATAGATCCTACAGGATTGTTTGTAACTTTGGGTTTACTTTCTTTTCAACCATGAAAACGTTATGCTGATGCCAAACAGAAATTCTCGAAAAATTCAAATTATTAATGGTGGTAGTGAGGTAAATTTTGGCATCCCCTGAAAATGTTGGGAAATCGGAGATGTACTGTTAGTGCAGTTAACGATTATGTGCGAGAATATGACTTCAATGTTTTAAGACCTCCTGAACACGTTTTGACTATTTTTAAAGTGATGTCTGTCTGTTGTCGATTTATTGTGTGTATGATAGCGGTCACAAATATTATTGGATTTTCACGAAATTTTATATACGGTTTTGCTATTGAAAAATCTAGAACTAGATAGAATTTTTTTACATTCGAGCGAAAACTTCTAAATTTATTCGAAATGTTGTATTATTTTAACATGGCAGCATAGGAAAAAATTTGATATAATCATGCATAAAAGGGATAATTTATGACTCAATGATCACAAGACTTAATACTTTTAATTACTGTTGTGAAAAATAGCCACGATACAACTGTTTTTGTTCGTGACGCCATTAGCTCCCCTCGAGGGGGCAAGTTACCCCCTCCCCACGGGTGCATTATCAAGTATGGTATCATTCGAAATATATTTTTAAACCCTTTAAAGTAAAGGGTAATATGCTGCAATTGCAATCATTTGGACACATGATACCGATTTTTCGAAAATTTTCTTGTAAAATTTGAGGGGGGGGGGGGGGGCTACTAAAAATGGATTCTGGTACGAGAAAGTCGAGCTGTGCCACATTCCAGTTAATTTATAAATGGCGGATTTATATATGAAAGATTAAAAACATTTAAAATAAGTCTATTCATCTAACGAAACAATTCCCGTTTCTAATTGCCAGGCAATTAAATATACTTTTCTTTTTCTTATATACTACCTCAATTTTGGAAGCATCTTAATCTCATTTAATTTTTTCTCCCAGTAATTTACAAACTGTGAGTTACGTCCATGAAATAATTACACTTCCCCCTTTCTTGTTAGCATGATCATACTCGATTAGTAAAGGCTTTTTCTTTTCTCTTGGGTTGATTTTTAACATTTAGTAAATTTGAAAAGTTTATTATTTATTTAAACAAGCTCAGGAGGTTTACTTGTTAGTATTCTCCTTTTCTTCAGTATTTACTTACTTTATATTTATTTACGATTCCAGTATTTTATTCCATAACATAAGTTCAATTCATAGGTTTTCTTTAGTAATTTAAATTTAGTTAAATTATCTAAACTATAATGCTCTTTATTATCTTTTCATTTCCTTTCATTAAATACTAAATTTGTTCTTTTCGGTTAAGAAATGATTAATTTATTATGATCTTCCAATAAATTTTCCATTTCTTGCATTCTCAAAATGTCACTTTTGGCTATCTTTGAAAACTTACGCGGCAGTTTAACATTTCAAATGCTTTTCCATCATCTTTCAGGTTTTATTTTTAATTCTTATTTTATACTAGCAGTATACCCGTTCTTCGTACGGAGTATATAATATAAAGAAATTTATAATTCGCAATCATGTGCAAATTCTGTTAAAATATTAAATTTATTGCTCATAAAGAGAAGTTTAAGAATATCTGAACTATTCAAACTATCACTATTCACGGGCAGATCTGAAGAATAAAACATCCTGGCCCCTTTTGTAAGTAAATTTACAAAAAAAAAAAAAAAAAAAAGGAATTGAATCAATATATGCAACCCCGTACTACTTATATTGTCGCAGATTAGAAAATATGTCAGTGTGTTAGTAGAAGCTTACCCGTATTGCAATATTATTGAGTCTCAAAAATATTTGCCAAATTAAAAAAGATGACGTAATAAATTGAAAGTATCAAAAATCCCCGTAATCTTAATACCAGAAGGTCGTAATTGATTCCAATACATGCCAATATATATCAAAATATATGCCAATATACCTGTACTACTTATATTCTCGTTGATTAGAAGATATACCCATGCATTTGTAGAATATTACTCGTACAACGTACTATATATGAGTTTCAACAATTTTTGTCATAATAAAACAATTCCATAATAATTTGAAAATATCAATAATCCTTGAATCAACAGTCCCCGAAAATACCAATAATAATGATGTTTAAATCTGAAGACCGTAATTGATATTATCCAGTCAAAAAACCAATGTCAATGAAATTTATTTTATATACATATTTTTATTATTCAAATCGGAAAATATTTAATAAAAATCGTATGCCGCATAACATATTGGGTCCGTTGCTAAGCGACATGATATCATTTGCTTCAAATAAATTGATAGAAATCATATCATCTGAATAATGCAATCTCCATGGAAGGTTTGGCGACATTTTCGTCAATTTAGCGATAACTTAAAAAATCGCCAAATTTATCGCCAAGTGGGACTGTAGAACTGATAGTCCCATTTTGCGACAAATTGACGAAACATCATCACAATACTATCCCCTAACAAAACACAATTAATTTCATTTATTAAGCGCAATTTTATCAATTTCATGATATTTTTATGGATTTAAAAATATTTTTACCAATTTGGTGATATTAAAAAAATTCCTTAAATGTGTTACTAAGTAGGATAGATGGACTGACCGACAAATGCTACCGAAACATCATTTCAGTACTCTATTCTAAAAAACAAATTTAATTTCATTGATTTGGGCCATTTTTATCAATTTGGAGACATTTCCACTAATTTGATAAAGTTTAAGAAAAGTTACCAAGTTATTTAGAAATATTCCGCTAAATTCGTAGCTCTGAATTTGCAGATCTGAAAAATAAAATATCCTGATCCCGTTTGTATATACTAAATGAAAACACTAAAATTGTATTAGATGATACATACACTCGTTCTACTCTTTTTCTGCTTCAACAGTCGGCTAAATGAATTTATTGGGTAAACACAATATATGAGTTTATTAGCTAAACACAATATATGAGCTTGAAACTTCTTTGCTTAAATAAATGAAAGTGATGTACGCAGTCCGCAATATATATAATTAAAATAACAATCAAACCGTTCATTCATAAAATATATTTTTACATCCATTTATTTATTATACAAATAGAAAAAATAATAATAAATATTACCAACACATTTAATTTCATTCCATTGCCGAACAACATGATATAAGATAGAATCTTCCTCATAAAATGTGAAATTAAATAGCCATTTTGATTTCTTTATACTTTTCATCGTTGAGTAAAAATTTGTGAAAGATGAACCATGGAGGTAGATTTTTCCATTTAAATTCATGTTTCAAACAATTCATGTTTTCCTATAGTGACTAATTAATGCAAAAATCCTGCACCAAACTCGGAAATCAAGTTTTATTTCATTTTGGCGTTTTAAACAAACGATTTTCATCCTTTCCGTTTGGATAAACCACGGAGTTGGTGAGTAGATCTCCTAAGAAAAAGTTCCGTTTTTCATTAATATCTCGACAACCCCTGGTCTTAGAAACTCGAAACTTGGACAAAATTTATGGGGGGCTATTTCAAGGCTATCCACAAAATTTCATTAAATTCGGTTCATCCGTTTTCCCGTGATGATGAGACAAACGAAAATTTCGTTTTTTACTAATATCTCGAGAACCACTGGTCGTAAAAACTCAAAACACGGACTAAATTTTCCTACGGACTAAATTTTGTGGGGCTATTTCTAGACTACCCACAAAATTTCATCAAATTCGGTTCAGCCGTTCTCCCGTGATGATGGGACAGACAGACAGACAGACAGACAGACAGACAGACAGATTTTCATTTTTATTTATATAGATAATGTTTTCTTCTTTGATTAAAGTTTTGGACGAAAAACGTTTTAAAATTGTTCACTTCTTTGGCTGAAAATTTTCGGATTGCTTGTAAAAGTTTTCGTCATTCAATTATTGTAAAATTACCCCTATATAAAAATTACGTAGGTATATATGATAGAAAAATATTCTTAAATGATGATTTTATTTCTAACTGTACAATATTGCAACCTATAAGCAGTTTCTGCAAGATTACATTTAATTACGAGCATGTGAAGCATGTGGGCATCATCGAGAAATTGTTTTGTCAAATTGAAGATTGAAAATTTTTCGTTTTTCAAGTTTGCAATGTATACCGAAAGCTGAAAATGTTAGCCATAAACAATAAGAAATAATGAGTATCCCTTTAAAAGCCATGCAAGGATATAGAATTTGATTTGAGTTTGAGTTCTTAGTATTTAAACAATACCGGTTATAAATTCGATATTTCAATATTTTGACCTGCTAAAGTTTTCCAATGGGAGAGAAAACTATTACCATTCAAAATGCCACGGATGTTATAGCTCATTATGTTTGTTTCTTCTTTTGCGAAATACTGCTGCACAAACACAATATATTTTGTTTTGTTTAAGGAACTTAAAGAAAGAAGTGAACTTAGGGATTCTAAAAATGTTTAATGATTGATGCAGCTTGAAGAAAATAATTGAAAGTATTAAATTCTAGTACTTCTTCGACCAAGATCGTCCGACCTACCCGAGGGTGTAAGGTATCTGTTTGGACGACCGAGACAGTGCCACTCAATTTAGACTGGAACCCAGTGAGGGCGGCATTCACAGCGACCGTACCCTCCTTCCCCTACCACCAACGTCTCGGAAGCACTTGCGGATCCACATATTTAACATGTCCGTACTCAACGAAAACACGGAGATAGTTTGTGCAGCGGTCGCCGGGAATCAAACTCGGATCGCCCCGCGCGCTTACCACTGGGCTGTCCCACCTCTTAAATTCTAGTACTTATTTATGTCCCGCCAGAGAAGTTTATAGATTCACCGGAATCATAAATCTCATCAGAGATAATGTATAAGTCTAATTTATATTCCGCCAAACAAGTTAGTTGAATATCCAGACCATCCGACTCACCCTAGGATAATAAGGCTCTTAATTTTCGAAATATAGTGATTATAAATTCGATATTTTAGAATTATTTTGAAATTATTACAATTATTTTAGTATTATTTGAACTGTTTTAAAAAAGTGGTTGTAATATATTTATTATTTTGAACTGTTTTGAATACGTCTAAAAAAGACAGCTCCTTCCCCACATATACACAAAATAAGCCATGTTGGCTACATCGGACTGGCGCCTCTGCATTTTTTCATTCGTTCTAACTAGACATTTTTATTCTGTATAAATAAAATTTAGGTAAACAATGATTTTAAAACAATTTAAGATAACAACGGCTTGAATTGGAACTACAACAATGCAAAACACAGAATCATTTTTGTAACAATGACAGAAAAACACTATTAACGCGCAACAATTTTTCATATTGTTATTTCAAGTTTTATTTGAATATTACTTGGGCGACTTATCTTGCATCTTGTGAAAAGCGAATAATTATCGAATCTATTTTATATTTCTGATCATTTCCTTCGATCGACTAAGAATTTGCCTGTTTGGTGAATATTTGGCAGTTAGAATCATCTAAAAACTGCAGTTTTTAAAAGCGGTCATCCACCGACTTAAACATCTATAATCTGCGAAGTTTCGTAGAAAGACTTTCTCTCACGATGAATAACCTCAAAGGATTGTTCAAAAGACAAACACCAGACGAGAAACATCGTCATTTGCAAAAAAAGAAGGCTATTGCCGTCTTAAAGGAGAAACGACTTAAGTTCGTCAAAAATCTCGGGACAGGAGCTTTTGGGGATGTGATTGAAGTCAAGGGTTCCGGAGAAATCGGAAAAGCAGCCGTTAAGATCATTCGTGCTGACATGACTTGGGAGATGGAAATAACTCACTGGAAAGAGCTGGACCATCCCAACGTCTTGCCGTTGCTTGACTACATACCCTGCAACGGCTTCGATCTTTTCCTGATGCCGCTGCACCCCAAGGCTCTTCATACCGTACTGAAAGATAAAAAGTTCAGATTTACTTCTACAGCATTCGATTCGGTGAAATCCTGGATGCAGGGTGTTCTGTCCGGGTTGGCCTACCTGCACGAAAAGCAAATCTGCCACCTCGACGTCAAGGCAAATAACGTGTTGATAACAGCTTCTAACACAGCCGTTCTGCTAGATTACTCGTGTATTAATACGACCGTAGAATCCGTATCCAGGTGAGTGGTTTTCCGAATTCGGAAATACAAGTTCAATTCAGCCAAACCAGCGTATAACGAAATAATTAGAACCTATTATAATATTCTTTAACGGAGTAAATATTTTGTATAAAAAAATACCTGCAACAAGGAATTCTTATAGAACAATTATTAAAACATTATCTTTCTTACTATTTTCAACTTAGGTCTGACATTAGACACCTAGTTGCAGACATAAAGTATCATAGATTTTAGACATTAGAACCAGGAGGTAATTTTAGAAGAACCAATTTTAGACAATCGAACCAACTTATAGCGAATTAGTGAGAACATCTGATAAATGTCTACTTCGCTTTTAAAAAAAATTCCTGCAAAATGATATTTTTTACTATAGAATTTCCATATATAAGTTATTTCTTTTGTTATTTCCAAAATCCGTATACATATGAAAATAAAAACTTCATTAGAATACAGCATATAACGGTTGATGAAAAGTGTAAACCGGCTTAAACGTGGTTTTAATTTTATACTTATAATGAAGTAGCATTGACATGTTTAATTTTCAAGTAATGCAATACTTTTTCTTCTTTCACAGGTATGGCCTCATGACCAAGTATCTTCCTCCAGAAGCTTGGCGAGGAATGATGGGAAACGCCCGCGTGGTGGATGGCATCTCCTTCGATATCTGGTCCTTCGGCATGTTGATGCTCAATGCACTCACGGAACTCTGGTACAAGAAGCAGCTGAAGCATCTCCGCTTCTGGCGCGAGGACGCCTATCCCCACCTTTTCAAAGCGCTTCAGGTTAGTATCGAATTCAAATTGCTGCGATAAATTTAAATATTTGGTTGCTCTTTTGTTAGCTCAGTCTTTTGGTTGCATTTTAAAATTCTATATATGAAGCCGACTGAGAGTAAGTCATCGTTAGTCACCCTATAGGTTAATATATTTCCGACACGTTGCAAGTTTTTTTTTTTTTTAATGCCAATTATTGGCTTTTCCGTTCTGAAGAGAGTTAAAAAGGACGAAACAGATTTGCGGGTATTAGATGTTGCGCTGCGAGTAAGAATCCTATCTCTGGGAATGTCGTCTATAGACAGGTTCTATAACTCATAAATTTATTGTCTAGGGATATAAAATATACAAAAATTATCATCTGGGTACAAATATGAACTTCAGAGTCTAATTTGGTGGGGCATGTTTATCTTAAATTATATTCTTTTAATATTTAGATATCTCCTTAATTGTATTATCCTGAAAGTGACCAATCGGTGAACCCACTGCTCAAAAATAGAGCATTTGTCAGAAGACAGAGGAATACAATCCTTTGAAACTCAATTCTAGAAATAATTTCATCTTATTGTGTTGTTCATGGGCAAATATTTTCTCTTTCCAGCCAAAGTTCTTCGAGTCCTTGGTGCATCAGACTTTCCCTCGTGCGTCTGTTAGCGAAAACGAAATAGCACTCGCTCTGAACTTGATCCAGTCCTGTCTGAGATTCAGTTCAAAAGACAGACCTCAGGTGTCTGCCATCCTGGAGCACTCGTGGGTGTCCGGAAACAGAATGCTTCACCCGGACAGGATGTGGAAATTTTTGATGCTCAGAGGCTCAGGTAAAGTGTTAATCAAATTTAAATTCGTCATTCTGCTCGTTTGTCAAATTTATGCATAAGTATGTTACGTTAAACAATTTTAAATTTGCTCTTAGAATCTCACTGTATATTTTGCTTTGTAGATTTCACTGAAAAGGACGACCCCGCATGTCCTACAGAGCACTTTGCCGACTTTTCTGCATTTGAGTCTCAAAACCTTCAAGCCGGTGATGCGTCTCATGAAACCAATAAAGGGCCTTTGATTGAGAACTTATCTTCCCACGCTCAAGAGGCGTTAGAATATATCGAAGGTAAGAATTGCCGTAAACAGGTGAAAGTTGCTAAATGTTATTTTGAAATCAGTATGCAAATAATTCTTTTCTTGTTATTTCTCTACTTACAGATGTCATTAGAGTAGATAATCTTCTTACCACTGAAAACTTTGCTGATTTTTCCGTCTTTGAGAATGACAAATACCTTCGTGGAGAAGAAACTAGTCCAGAACTCGTAACTGACCTAATCCTCCCATCCGTAGAAAACGATGGTGACAGTCAGTGTACGCTGCAAGAGGTCAGGGAGCTACTGGATGACGTTTTAGCCTCCATAGATGTAGATCTACCTGCAAAACATGGCATTGAAGGAGGCCGAGTCGAAGATCCTAACATCGCAGGTAAATCCAACTTGCCCGTCACAAAACTTTTCCTTTTCTTTTGAAATAAACACCCTTTCGCAATAAGCATTCCTGCAGGATTCATTTAAACTGATATCTTAGGTACCATTCTGGACCAGTTTGTAAAAGAAAAAACATAAAAAAATAGTTATATTATTATATTTTACATAGTATTCGGCTTAAAATCTTTTTCCCACAGAAACTGTCTACATATTTCGAACAAACCACACAAACTAGAAGATACTAAGGTGTTGAAGAGGGTGCCATGGAAGATGTTTCAACCCTCATAAATGTGCTAGTCTCCCAAGTATGGGAAATTAAACTCCTGACACGTTTCATATAAAACAGTCAATTTCTCCTTGTGAGTCGGTACATTATAAAAGAAAAGATATCCTTTCTGCAAAATTTAATGGCATCTAATTGCAGTTCTTGGTAAAACGTTTGATGTGTTTCACTTTGACTAACTCTTGTTATACATAACGGAATTTGTTCTAGTGGTAGGATTTTAGTTTCATATTTGCCATTCGAGCCCAACCAGAACAGACGTTCAGTTTCTTATCATTGTTTTCTTGTTGATGTTTCCTAGGCAACACAAGGGTTTTAACCCCAACTGTGTAAGATATGGTAGCAACGACAACGAGAAGTGTCTCACGTGTATTACAGAACACCTGCTGCCACACTTATAGTCCTTCTTAGAGCACATATATAGATTAATACTGATAGCCTCCTCTACTAGAAGGCAATTAATCAGCTAAGAAACTGAAATATTGAGAAACATAATATGGCTTTAATATCCCAAAATATATAATCCTAGCTGCGCATATGACTTTATCACTGCGCATATAACCTGCCACTGCTTATGCCCTCCTCTACCTCAAACAGAAATAGGCTATAGTAGTTAATGAATCCCATGATTGTAAATTATTAAATTCTTATGATATTAATAGGGTGATATTTAATTGTTTGTTTCAACTGTGTCTCCTGCAGGTTTTAACAGCACAGACGAACTGTCTCCTTTTGAGACCTTTGCAGACTTTTCTGTTTTCGAGACGGATTCTGCACACTGCGGTCACGTGTCACCGCCAATCGGAAAAGAAGCACGATTATAGGAATACATTTGATTATTATTTTAATGTCAGTACTGAGTTAGATTGATTAAACTGCTAAGCTATTTCAAAATTATTATCTACCCAAAGATTTATTTTTGGGCCGGATTATGAGCACAAGTGACGTAACTGTAGATCTTTCCGAAGGAAAAATTACATCTTTCTGTGAAGATAATCATTTTAAAATAATATGTTTTTATTGATTTTTTACGATTTTCTTAACAGATGAGTGGGTGTGTCCAATCCAAGTAGCAGGTTCAGATAATAAATCGCGTTTTAAAGTTAAATACAACTCGGAGGGCCATTTCAACTAACTTTGCACAATGTAAAATCTTGTCAGGAGAGTTTTTAAAAATAACTTCAATTCTCAAACAATTAAATAACCAGTTTGGTTTTTTACTGATTGTATTCCACATAATTGTTTGCACACAAATCATTGCACATGTTAAGTCTAGAACCGTGCACTAAGTTTAAGCCAACAGAATTTCTATTAACAAATTAAAATGGCAAATACATTAAATTTTATTTACTTTCCTACAATACGTAGTAATGTATATGGAAAGCATTGGAATGGAATCGAAAATTGGAACTCGAATTTCCGATGAATTCATACGTTTTTGGTACTTCAAAACACGAATAAGCTCATCTTAGCTAGACGTCTGCGTCTGTCATGTATATGCATCCACTTAGGCACTGAGTGCTTTCAACTTAATTTCATATAGTTTAAGTCACTATTGTTATGTCGGGATTTAAACCCGCTTAATTTCTGCGTAAATTCATCTAATGTATTCTAAGTCATCCAATTTATCTTAAGCCATCTAACTGATTTATTCTGCCTGGAAATCCCCTGTGGTCTATTCTTTATGTAATGTGTATATTTTGGGGCAATTTAACTTTAAATATCTATCGTGCTACATATTGTAACATTTTATTTTTTATTTTATTTGCAGGTTTCACTTCACCTACAAAGAAGAAAAGCCTGATCACCCGAGTCAGAAGGTGGTTCAGGAAGACATTTAAACATCAAAGAAACAATTAGCACCCCTAATGGGCAATGGTGAGAATTATAAGACATACAATGATCTCACCTGCAAATTGATTGTATGACAAACGTCAACGTTTATTACAACTACGAATCTCTACTCAATCATGACTATTACTTATACAATACCATCTGAGATAACGTTACCATCTGAGTTTCACGCTCCTTCCAGATGAGTTTGACTGACTGCACGTGCTAAGTTTTTCATGGTTTCCTTAGCATGTCACGTGAATACGGTGCAGCTTCTTTCACAAAGTCCTCCCATGAAGGCACCTCTTGTTTTTATTATTTCTTCTTTCGGCCTTTATGTATCCAGAAATTTGATGTGCTGTTTTATTGTTAATTACCTATTTTAAGATTGTTTGTTTAGTAAAAGTGGATTAGGCCTCCAGGGGAAACCACTCTAAAAAAAACGCGCCGACAGCCGTACCTCTAGGGGTGGTGAGGAAACCGGCTGAACAGGGTAAAAAATATATACACGAAGACACACTTATCCGAAAACGATATTGGGCTTTAGATGAATATCGTGTTATCAAGTGGGGATAAAGGCAGCAGTACTACTGTCAAATTATGTTGTGGATTTAACATAATTTAGCAATAGTAATTTACGGCTTTGGAATTTTCCAGTATAAGGAGCGTAGTCCGCGGGACTGTCTGGTGAATTGATACATATTCTCGTGAATTTTTAGAACCTTGACATAAGTTAGAAGAATGATTTTACGTTGAACAATTTAATATTATTGGCTGACAATTTTAATATCATTGGCTTATGCAGGCACTCTGCATAACGTCAATACTGCTACCAAATTACACAATGGAATTGACATAATTTAGCAGTAGTACTATTTTTTTTATGGTTTATGGCTTTGGAATTTCCCACTATATAAGAGCGTTGTCTTTGTCCGCAGGATTATCAGATGACTTAATACATATTCAGTTTGATTCTTAAAACAGTGATCTAAGTAAAGCACGTGACTTTGCGCACAATCGATAATGAGCTAGTTTACATCGTAAAATGAAGCGCAAATCAAAATAAATAAGCATACATATGCTTCGGAAATCAACTGGATCTATTTTTTCAATGTAAAAAGTTTGAGGTATCTTACGGATGTTCTAGAATGAAGTAGCCAAATGCAATAAATTACACTCAGATTTAGAATCGCACGAATCTCTTATTCTTCGCCAAAAGTTTCCATGCAGCTTTCAATATCTCCGGGTTGCAGGTACGACTTTAAGGCTAGGCATAGAGTCTTACATGCCGGACGCTTTGGTGTATCATCTGCAGGTTTCCTCAACGTACTGGCTTAGCGAGCTCCCCAGTATCGACTGGTCTGTCGTGTCTCATCTCTCTTTCATATTTTATGTGTGTGTATATATATATATATATATATATATCTTCAGTCTTTATCTTTTGATTTTGATAAATTCATATACCAACAAGCTTGTTCACATTCCATTCCTATTGAAGCATTCCATCTATGGAAGTATACTACCTTACATCTTCTTAAAAATGTTATTGTAAACATTAAATTTACGAAGCTTAGTTATCATTATAAACAACTCCTATCTGCTATTAAAGAACTACAACAACATTTTGCCATAACTTATGTAGATAAAGCGTCTAATAATTATGCCATTATTTGTAAAAAATATTATGTTTCTATGTTACAGAATTACTTAAAAAATAATCATATTTTTAAACCCATTAATAATCAGTCTATTAAAATCAAAACTAAAATGCTAAAATTATATACACAATTAAATATTAATTGTAAGTTTTTTAAATTTCCTTATGTTACTTTGGTTCCTAAATTCCACAAATTACCTCTCAGTTTTAGAACGGTCACTTGTGGATATATAATACCTTTACCACTACTGCTAGTAAGTATGCTAAACTGTTTAAATAAAATTAATGAATCTCTTAAATTTAAGAATTCCGGATATTTCATTTTGAACAATAGTTTTGATTTAGTTAATCACTTTAGCAAGCTTCCACATATTCTTGGTTTCCATACCTTTGATTTTAAAGACCTATTTAATAATATTGATATTAAAGATTTATATAAAGTTATTATCTCTCTTTATCATGATTATCTATCTTCCAATAATGTTCCATTTAAAGTCAAAAACTTTCCTATGCTATTGCACTTTGTGTTATACAACAATTATATTATCCAAGGTGATAACATATATTTACAAACATCTGGTGTACCTTAAGGGGGCAGTAGTAGCATTCTAACTAACTTATATCTTTATTATTATGAATGTCATTTTAACTCTAATTCATATATTATATATCGATATGTTGACGACTTAATTTGTATTATCACTGATGATTCCTATCCAGTTAATATTGATTTTTACCCTTCTAACCTAGAATTAATCCCTAATGAGCTTAGTGTTAGTCAAACTGTAAATTATTTAGACCTATAAATTTAGATACCCTCAATAATCATGTTATCGCCAATCTATATGATAAAAAAGATTCTTATAACTTCACTATTATTAAACTGCTATTTCGAACCAGCTATTTAGAATATATCGACTTTTTGATCCTCAGTTTTAATTTCTCCACATCAATAATCTTAAACGCATGTCAAAATTACCACTTTCCGGAAGTATTTGTAAATAATATTAATAATTTCAAATACACCACGTAATAATTTCACAAATGCATTATTTATCCTTAATTGGATAACTCATTTTTGTGAATTCTACCCATTCTTATCACCTAACTTACCACTAGGCTTGAGTCTGATACTGTTTACTATTTTTGAAAGACTACTTTTCCACTTGTCCTGAGTCCTATACTGATTACTATTTTTGAATGTCTTATTATTTTTCGTTCAAGTGTATTCATTTCGGTGTCCACTCACTTTGACGAAAATATGTAAAATACTATGTCGAATGTTCCCCTGCGATCATGTCGACCAAGGTTATTATATCTATAAGAACTGTAGAAAGTGAAACTGAACATGTCGACTCCCTTCCCACGTGGTGGATGCGCCTGTGAGTTAATATTCCTGTTTTCTATATTTCTGATTTATAATTCACTTGGTTTTTATTATTGACCTAACCTATTTTCTCGAATTTGGTTCGGGAATCCACGATGCCCAGACCTCCACCGTGGTACTCCGTTTACCGCAGGAATGTAATTCTTGAATATCTTAACTCCCTTGTCTCTGATAACAATCTAATGCCTTTCTTTCCGACTCCCTGAACATATTCTATCGGGGACGGCAGTTTTAGTGACTTTGTTTTTGAATTCCTGGCTGCATCGCCTCCACTCGTCAGTCTGTGACTTCTGATGTCAGGCAAAAGATAAACCCTTCGCTGGAGCTTTCCGAATTTTCTTACAGACATAGTAAAGTATCCAAAAACAAATAAAAAAAATTCGATTGATTGCTAGATAAAACTCAAAAGACAATATTGATTTAATGGCAAAAATGCGTGTCATCAAAATGAAAAACTAGAAACAGCCCTTATGAATTAAAACGAATTATAAAAATTGAGGGAAGAACAATGGAAGGCACCGTCATTTCGAAAGACATTAAATAAAATATTTGCAACAGCTTCCATCACGTCTTCATGTCACAACTGATTTAATGCCAGTGGTGGAGATACGGACTGCGGGGGGGGGGGGGGGGGGGTCGGTTTGGAGAGATTTGAGGGGGCAATGTCAATGCATGATAAAATGAGGGCAAAGTAGAAAGGGTGCAGTGCTTTAATCTGCAGGGGGGGGGGGCAAACAAACCACTGTCCAATACAATCCGAAACATACGACTCTCGAATGAGAGAATTCAATTTAATACCGCATTTAATAAAAGCAGATCGAGTTTTCGATTCCGAAAACCGATAACATTGGTCGCTTATCGGAAACGAATAAAGAACATCCGAAAAGTTTCGGGGAAAAATCTGCGTCATAAATTTCCCGCCTTTGTCCAAGGCACAAAGAAATTACCGATGCAAAATAAAAGCCGGTGTTTTCGATATTTAGTTTCTAATCGCGGTAAGTGGAACGACGGCGTTAATGACAGGCTGCGATGAAGACCGTTCGATTTCGAACTTAAGACGGGGAGAAGATGTTAATTATGAAATCGATCGATGCGTATTTTCTTCGACTGGCAACGGCCGAACACAACCACGCAGATACTATCCATCAAGAAGTAACAACGCTGAATTGGGTGAACCTAAAGCTCCTAAATATACAGGCTGACGCAACCGCCATTTTGACTCTAACCGGTCTAGTCAATTATCGTCTGCCCTGTGCAATTTCAATGGCGCGTACATGTTACGTGGCTGATATTTAGCTGTAAAGTTCTGCTCTCAATAAATTGTACCAATCATTCAGGAAAGTAGTCTGGAATATTTTAATTTTCTCGAGATCCTGAGATAAAAACAAGAAAGTAACAACATTTCTTTTCGCCATCGCTTCAACTGGGAGTCAAGATGGCTGCTGTTGCGCCAGCCTATATATTTAGGAGCTTTAGGTGAATCTATGTCAGCAAATAAGCACCCTGATTGGATATTCCAATCCCGTAACCATTTGGACACATAACACTGTGCAAATGCCTACACTTTCATACCTAGATATCTTACGTAATAAAATATGATTGTGTGTCTTTCTGTGTATGTCGTTTGTAGCGCAAAATCAAAGCGTCGGACAGCGCCGAAATTTACTACAGAGGTACTTCAGGTCTCCGCATGATGCACCTCGGTGATTATATATATATATACATTATATATATATATATATATATACATTATATATATATATATTATATATATATATATATATATATATATATATATATACATACATTATATATATATATATATATATAACAGTGTTGGCATGATTTAAATCTAGATTTAAATCAACTGATTTTTTTAAAAAAATCATTGATTTAAATCAAATTTTTCGATTATGCTTTTTTCTTTTCTACTTTTATAAAATCAATTATTTGAAGGTAAAATTGTAAGGAATTTAATAGTGGTCAACATCAGGGTTGGCATAATGCGAAATGAGTTAGAAGGAAAAGATTTAAATGTAATTACATATGGGTGTTCTGACCATGTGTTAAACTTATTTTCAAAAGATCTACTAAATAAAACTATCAGTGATCATATTATACAAATAGTGAAATATTTTTTAAATACTCATCTCCCTAAGGCTTGGTACAATAGTGAAAGTGGCAGTGCATTAGTTCTCCCAGTAGATGTAAGGTGGAATTCCTATGCTGACTGTTTTCAATCATACGTAAAAAATTGGTCGAAAATAGTAAAAGTGTGAAGATGAAGAGCACCGAGAAGACATAAGTTCTGATATCAAAAGAAAAGTAATGGACTTAAATATTAAAAGAAATGCATAGCAAATGATTGAAGTTTTGAAACCCATTGCTTGTGCCCTGGATACAATCCAAAAAGAGGACTGTTCCCTTGCCGAATGCATGCGTCAATGGAAAATTTGGGGTAAAATGTTAGAAAGAGTGTTAGATAAAGATGGAATTAAGAAATATAAAGCAAGATACCAACAAGCAATTAATTCATGCCATTTTGCAGGGGTTTTATTAAGTCCCTCTGTATTAAATCAAGATGAAATTTCAGTTAGTGTGGATAAAAAGAATCAAGGTTTAGAATTCATTATGGAAAAGTGTCCAAATCTTGTCAGCATTGTAGCCAAATTCCAAGCAAAATTTGGTCCATTTCAAAAATCACCATTACTTGATCAAAAAGTTACGGCTACAATGACTGATTACGATTGGTGGAATTCATTTTGTGTAATGGGAGGTAAAGAGAGTATCACAGAACTTGAAATCCAGTTTATGTACCAACTAACAACAGCTGTGGCTTCATCTGCTGGAATAGAAAGACAGTTTTCTTCTTTTGGTTTAGTTCATTCTAGCCTTCGGAACAAATTAGGAGTGGATAAAGCATCGAAAGTTGTGTTTTTAATGAAACAATTAAATCCTTAATTAATTTGTTTAAAAAATATTGAAGGAATTCTGATTTTTTTTGTTTTTTAATTTGTTCTTTAAATTTTACCATTTACTAATTAATTCATTACAAAATGTTTAAATTTATCTCTTATTTAGTTTGCACTTTCCAATTACAAAATAATAGAATGTCTTTAGATTAAAACATAGATATTTATTTTAAGGTAATAAGTGAGTAGAATATACTATATAGTTAACAAGTTATTTCTTATAACAAATTGCAGCACTGTATGTTGCAAAAAATATAAAAACACAGCATTAATTAAAAATAGAATTCTAAAAAATCAAATAAATCCGATTTAAATAAAAAAAATCTGATTTAAATCAAATAAATCAGATTTTTTTGATTTTTAAAAAAAAATCATGATTTTTTTCCAACCCTGATATATATATATATATATATATATACATTATATATATATTATATATATATATATATATATATATATATATATATTTTAATACGAACTAGTTTTACACTTATTTTATGTTGAAGCACGATTTTGAGCGATGTTCACACATAACACATTTTCCCATTCAAAGTGGCTAGTACTAATGGGCCCAAGGTTATAAGCCCGATCAGCTCTAGTTTTATACATAACGCATCTACGCATAAAATTTGAAATGGCGAACGTCTTATCGCATAAAATGATGTATAAAATGAATTATATAGAGTAGCTATGTCGATGGTAAAAGTCCCGCTGTCAATTGTATTTTTCGCAATATACGAAAAAACAAAAAGTTCAATTTAGTGATTTCTAATTTAAAAATTCAAAGATTTTTCTGAAAACATTTCTGCTGATGTCCCACTAAAAAATTGCGAACTTTCAATACAATAAAAATAGTCTTTGTTTAAAAGATCATGTACATAACTATTACATAACTAAATATCCAATAATTCATTAACTTTTCTTAAATCTCCTCAAGATTTCAAATCTTCAAGGAGATCCCCTTCTGTGCATGATTGGTACAGTAGATATAGGTCAGGTGGTGTTCTTACTTCTGGGAGCGACATGAATCTACAGACCCCCATTTCCAGATTTGTAAGTGGACATTTAAAGTCTTATTCAAACAAGGGCACAAGGTTTATACCATTTGCTCCAAGTGTAATATTGAACAGGTCTTCCCCTGTAATCTTTTGAACTGTTTTGGGTTATCTACGGAAAATCTTTTCGGAAGTCCTTTATTGGTCTATGATTTCTTGAGGATACATGGACTCCAAGTACTTGATCTAGATCCTGACCGGGTAGGATTAGTAGCGACAACATTATTATTTAACTAGTTATTAATTACATCTGTAATGTATGTGTGCATTTTTTAACACCTTTAAAAATACTTGAAATGTGTTTATGACTTTGTTCATTCTGTCTGTCTGTCTGCCTGTCTCCCCGTTCGCACGATAACTGCCGTAAATCTGACTTTATCAAAATGAAATTTTAGCATGTTGTTGAGACGGTCTGCGGGACCCATGGGAATATAAATGAATAATATCACCCAATTAGTTTTGGATTGAACCCGGGTTGAAAAAATTTGAACCTATGCGGCCAATTTTTCAAACATTTTTTAAGCGAATTTAAAATTCACAAATTGCTTCGAAAGTTTTAGGAAATATTCAAATTAACCCATAAAATATATAAAAAAAAATTTCAGCAAAATATATTCAGTATGTTTTTCAAATAAAAATTAAAATAATGATTACACCTCTTATATGAAGTAATCACGTTACCATTATATGAAGCAATCACGTGACTCACTTCAAAATAAAATATGGCATCCATCTTGTGTCAAAATCGTGATTTTTAAAGTTCTTTTTAATTCATATTTAGTGTTGTATTCGTCCTAAAACCGCTTTATTTTTGCTTAAATTCTGTGCAACTACATACTGAAACAACGCAATTACAATATATTTGAGTTTAAACGATCATCCAACTTTGATTATTTCTACAACGAAGTCTAATTTTCACTTATAGAGAATGTAAATACCAAAAGATGTAGAATGAGTTGTATAAGAATTGCTGCATTTCTTTAACGCAAAATTATTTAGCTCGTGGGGTCTGCAATATAGCTGATATGAATGAATATTCATTGATTTTACACAAAGGACGATTTTTTCGATGAAGTTTTAAGCATAGAGTTAAATCACTTGTACCTCCATGGTTTTAAGTTTTTAAATAAAATAAATTATTATAGTACTGTGATGAATGAAATGAGTGGAAAAAGGTTGATGAATGAAATGCTACTTTTATACAGCGAGCCAGGCGTGTTATATTTTGATGACGTTATTTAAATAAATTTAATTTTTTTCGATGAAGTTTTCAAATAAAATAAATTATTGTAATATTATGGGTTCTATGGAACCTATGGGAATATAAATGAATAATATCACCCACTTCGTTTTGGATTGAACCCGGGTTGAAAAAATGAAATACATTGCACCGTATGGGACCTAATATTTCAAACATTTTTTAAGCGAAGTTAAAAAGTCCAAATTGTTTCGAAAATTTTAGGAAATATTCAAATTAGCCCATAAAATATATAAAAAACATTTCAGCAATGTGTTCGTTAGTTTTTTAAATAAAAATTAAAATAATAATTACACCCATATAATATGAAGAGATCGCGTGATCCACTTCAAAATAAAATAGGGCATCCATCTTTCATCCCAATGTAAAAATCGTGGTTTTTAAAGTTCTTTTAAATTTATAGTGTTGCATCCATCCTAAAACGGCTTTATTTTTGCTAATTTTCTGTGCATCTACATTGTGCGTCAACGCAATTACAATGTTTTTGAGTTTAAGTGACCATCAAACTTTGATCATTTGTACAACGAAGCCTAATTTTAATGAAAGCAGAATGTAAACAAAAGATTGTAAGATGAGTTGTATAAGAATTGCTGAATTTTTTTCAAGCAAAATTATTTACCTCTGGAATATAGGTGATATGAATGATTAATTTGGTTTTACATAGATCAGCAGACGATTTTAGAGCATTGCCTTTTTCGATGGTTTAAGCATGGAGTTAGAAAGTACTTTTACAACTCTGGAATCTAGAAAAAAGTGTAGCAATGAAATATTCACTACTTTTACATAGAGAGCCAGACGATTTATATTTCGATGACATTTTCGATGACACATAGAGTTCATTTTTTTCGATGAAGTTTGATTTTTTAACTAAAATAAATTACTGTAGTTTTGTATTAAATAAAAAAATATCACCGCTGAATGTATCGCATTTTAGATGTTTAAATAAAATTGCATTTCAGTTGGAAAGTGTTTCATAATCAATGCTTTATGCATGATTGATCTTTCTTGTTCTTTAGCTGTGTGAGAAATAATTTTTGACATGAGAATTCAAAAATAAACTTATTTTCGATTCGAAAGATTATCCCATTTAGCATTTGAATTAGAGGGGGGGGGGGGGGTTAAATCTACAGACAACTATCAGGAAATACAGTTTTGACACCTTAGCTGTATCTTAGCCAGTCCTGTCCAGACGCGTAGCAAAAACGGTAGGCAGGTGATGATGTGATGGAATAATGGTTGACAATTTTTTTTAATATTTCTAAGACCAAAATTACTTTCACAAATGACAAATAATTCATGGATGGTGCATCGTTGGAAGCCTCCTCTACGGCTAGGATGCGCTCAGCCTTAAAAGCTGACAAGTGATAAGCGAAATCTTTCTCACGCTTAATTAGCCCTCAGACCAACGAAGAGAAACGTTTCGAGATAAGAATGTCTGGGTTAATTTTATTTTCTGTTTCCCCCCGCTTGGAACTCCGCTCGTATCATTTCTCTTAACTTAGAAATGCACACATTCGTGCCTACGAAATCGGTTCACCAGTATATATTCGTTTGTCTATGCTGTACTTACAAAGTTTGTTTTATCTTATGGAATTAAAAAAACAGCAGTTTTTTTATTGGTGATGTGGAGTCAAAGTGAAACAAGTTCATGAGAGCCAATTTTGAGAAAAGAAATTTTAAAGTTGAACAACTGTAATTAATCAATAATTGACTTTTAATTATTACTTTCCCTACAGTGCATGCTAATGTATAAAGAAAGTATTGGAATCGCAACTCGAGCTTTCGACCTATCTACACGTTTCGGAACTTCTAGAATACGAAAAAACTATTTTTAGTGTGACGTCTGTGTATGCGTCTGTATGTCTCTGCTATAGTTTGTGTGTACAGTGTTTCTTTCTAAGCTCCCCCCCCCCCCCGGAGACGAGTATTCGCCGTCCCCGGAGACATTTCATGTTAACCTAGTTTCTATTTATGTGACACAGCATTTAGATAAACTTATATGAGGCAAATAGATAACTTGCCCCCCCCCCTTACCAAAAAGTCCTGATTAAAAAAAAAAACACTGTATGTATCCACTCTAACTGAAAAACTAATGGACCAAATTTCACAAAATTTGGTAAATAAGTCACTTGTGTGTTACCCTAGTGCTGATTAGATTTTGGTAACATTCGAAAAATGAACCTGCCTTTTGTTTTGCAAAATGGCCTGCAAAACTCATTAAAATCTAAAATAAAAGACTAAGTATGCCCAAATGTATCCATTAAATACGTCATTTTTGACTATGAGAAGAATAAGATCAACCCCATGAATCTAGGACTAGTCGGTCTCGAGATACCTGTATGTTAGTTTTTTCGCATTTTTACTACGCCGCCTTTGAAAATACGTCCAGTTACCAAACGAAAACAATTGATTAAAAGTGTAAATTCGGTGTAATTTCAAATAATTATACGCATTACTTTATGCAATTAAACTTAATTTAATGAATTATTAAAGAAATAAAGAGAAAATGAATTTAAGTCTATAGGGAAAGTCATATGCTGGCCACATCACACTTTTTTTTTATTAGTACTTCAATAACGTAGTTCGATGTTTAATGTAAACTATTTTATGTTGGTATTTTTATACAATATACAGCTATTATTACGTTAATACATGGAATTTGCATTTATGATGGTCTGGTTCATTTCCCCTCATACGCATTGTGAATTTATTATCTTTAAAAACACACATTACATAATCAGATAATTTCATTATCCTATTGAATATTGACGCGGATAACCAAAATAAAGCCAATTAAATCATGTTTATTACATTTCCTGGAAAAAATCTAAATATAGTCAAAATACGTTCAAAAACTGCTGTAATAAAAACTCCATTACAAAGAGGCGCCACTTCATAAATCAAATGCAACTCAAGTTGTCGAAATTATTTGAATAAGTAAGGTTGCGCATCCTGTTTGTCCTGAAGAAAACGGCTGTTGTCTGCCTTCGAAACGGATTGGCCAGCCTATATTTGCGTTTGTGTAGTATTTGCGAATTTTTTATATTACTGAGTCTAAAAATAGTATTTTTTTTTAAATCTGAAACAATCTTCTAGTTATAGAAAGTCTAAAATCAAAAAAATATATTCTAGTTATAAAGAAATGCAATATTTTCCTAATCCTTACTATGCTTGGAATCGTCACAAAGTTTTGAACTAGGCATGAGTGGCATCGTGTCAAAACACGTTCTTGTTCACAACAAAGAGAAAATGAATTTTATCCACTGTAGCTCTGGGGGGGAAAAAAAGAAAGACCAATCATGCATAAAGCATTGATTATGAAACACTTTCCAACTTCAATACAATTTCATTTAAACATCTCTAAAATGCGATACATTCCTCGGTAATGTTTTTAAAATGATCATAATACTACAATAATTTATTATATTTGAAAACTTCATCGAAAACAACTGAAATTCATTCAAATGACGTCATAGAAAAAATAACACGCCTGGCTCTCTCTATAAAAGCAGCATTTCATTCATAAATAATTTCCCACTCATTTCATTCATGACAATACTATAATAATTTATTTTATTTAAAAACTTAAGACCATGGAGGTACAAGTAATTAAACTCTATGATTAAAACTTCATCGAAAAAATCGTCCTTCTCTCTGTAAAATCAATGAATATTTCATTCATATCAGCTATATTGCAGATTCCATGAGCTAAATAATTTCGCGTTAAAGAAATGCAGCAATTCTTATACAACTCATTCAACATATTTTGCTGTTTACATTTTCCATAAGTGAAAACTAGGCTTCGTTGTAGAAATAATCAAATATGGATGATCATTTAAATTCAAATATATTGTAATTGCGTTGTTTCAGTACGTATAGATGTACAGAATTTAAGCAAAAATAAAGCGGTTTTAGGAAGGATACAACATTAAATATGAATTAAAAAGAACTTTAAAATTCACGATTTTGACACAAGATGGATGACGTATTTTATTTTGAAGTGGGTCACGTAATCTCTTCATATAATGGTCACGTGATCGCTTCATATAAAGGGTGTAATTATTATTTTAATTTTTATTTAAAAAACTACTGAATATATTTTGCTGAATTTTTTTTTTTATATATTTTATGGGATAATTTGAATATTTCCTAAAACTTTCGAAGCAATTTGTGAATTTTAAATCCGCTTAAAAAATGTTTGAAAAATTAGGTTCCATAAGGGTTCAATGTATTTCATTTTTTCAACCCGGGTGCAATCCAAAACTAATTGGGTGATATTATTCATTTATATTCCCATAAGTCCCACAGACCGTCTGAACAACATACTAAAATCTCATTTTGATAAAGTCATTTTTACGGCAGTTACCGTGCTAACGGACAGACAGACAGAATAAACAAAGTCATAAACACTTTTCAACTTTGTTGTAAAGTGTTAAAAATAGCTGTTGTTCAGTGGCATCTAGAACTACTGTCATTTGGCGGATAAATATTTAACTACAGATTTGGTTTACTATTGCACACAAAAATGTTATATTTTCGTCATACTACAGCAACGTTAGTACAAAATGGGACAAAAATGGACGTGACTCCGAATCCTCCAATTATGAAATATTGAAGAAGATTCACGGCCTACTAAACATGGTGCAACGGACCACATTTGACCCGCAGAGTAACTTGCCCTAGATACTTACAATTAATCTACCTAGATACTTACAATAAGGTAATCTTCTACGCAGATAAGATATCGTTTAATACACGTAGTCGAATACAGATCTGTAGAGGAGCGACCTTGTGTTAGTTTCTCTGCAGAGAGCAAACCCTCACTGCATAACCAGTTTTAAAGGCAACTCAAGCTGTACGGGTTCACCTAGGACAGGGGTCGGCAACCTGCGGTTCGCGAGCCGCATGCGGCTCTTTTGATGTAAAGTTGCGGCTCTCCAGTTCCATACGAAAAAATTAATAATTTATTATCAAAACACTTAAAAAATAAGAATATATTTTTAAGTACCTAATTTCTCAATAGCTTCTATTTTCATAATCGTTAATTACAAATCGCTACGCTTAACATGACCGTAATGAGATAAATTTGAACTATTGTTTTGTTCTTAGAGATGAGACTCCGTTTAAAGATTTACTTGAAGAAATAGATAGCCAGTTTTCTGACCTACTTCTGCACAATAAAGTGCGATGGCTTTCCAGAGGTAACGTATTGCAACGTTTTGTTTTGTGCTTAAGTGAAATAAAAAGATTCCTCAATGAAAAAAGCATTGACCATCCCGAATCGGAAGAAGACAAATGGCTGCAAAAATTCAACTTCATGGTAGATACCGCAATGAAACTAAATGAACTAAATCTAAAACTGCAAGGAAAGGGCAACCCAGCCTACGCCTTGCTTGAAGAAGTAGTTTGTTTCGAAAAAAATTACTTCTTTTTGTTGAAGACAGAGAGCGGTAAATTACTTCATTTTAAAAATCTGAAGCAATATCGCGACGAGACCAATGCAACTATTGACACGAATTACTTCTGCATAGCTTTAAAAAACTTGAAGGATGGATTCGCTGAGAGATTCGAGCAATTCAAAACAAACAAAAGTACTCTCGCGTTCATAGTAAATCCTCTCAACACAAATACAAATGAGATCAACATTGAGCCATTTGGAATTGATGCTGGATCGCTTCAAATGCAATTGCTAGATTTGAAAAGCAAAGACTTGTGGAGTGGCAAGTCCTCAGAACTCAAGAGCAAGTTGGAAGAGTTGGAGGTCCAGAAATGTATGCATACCGCGCAGCACAAGTGGACAGCTCTAAAAGAAATTCCGCGAGTTGAGGCCCTCATATTAGGCGCATGGAATAGTCTTCCAGAATGCTACAGTGAGGTGAAGAAGTTGGCATATGGAGTGTTGACAATCTTCGGGTCGACATATTCGTGCGAGCAAGCGTTCGCTTGCATGAATATAATAAAAAGTAAAGTTAGAAGTCAAGTAACAAATAAAAATCTAGAGTCGTGCTTGAAACTTAAAACAACAAGTTATAAGCCAGATTTAATCAAACTTTCAAAAGGCATGCAAAGCCAATGCTCCCATTGATGTAACTATCTATATTTGTGTTTTTATATGAATAAATATTATTCCGTATTTAAAGCCGTTTATTTTAAATCAAAAATCAAATATATATAAGCAAATACTATAATATTGAAACGAAAAGTTGTAGTGGTTCTTTAAAAACTGGGAAATTTTGTAAATTGTAACTTTTGGCTCTTCCGTTTCAATAGGTTGCCGACCCCTGACCTAGGAGGGGTGACCCCTAATATTGTTCACCCTCGTAGGGGTTCACACCATGAAGGGTTAAAAGTCACACGTCGAGAACGGAGTCAAACTTAGGAGAGAAACCGAGATTGTGAATTTTGACAGAAATGCTGATACTGGGTGGTGGAGCGTTTACTCCACAACCGTTCCTAAATTCCGCGGAGCATTTTTTTTTTTAATTTGTGGAACACTTTTCTTTGTAATCTGCGGAACACTTTTTAATGGATGAATATTTTTAATTTTTTTATTTAATGAAAGAAATTTATATATATATATATATATATATATATATATATATATATATACATATAAAATAAACTTTTAGTGCACTTATTAGCATAAATGGGTAATTAAATGGGCAATGAAAATATAAAACTCAAATGAAGCAAAATGAAGAAAAGTTCAATGAAAGAAAATTCAAATGGAGAAAAGTTAATATGATGAAAGATTTACTTAAACTTTTTAAACACAGACCGATCTCATGAACATTTGATTTTTAGAAAAGAAACATTTTTAGAAAAGGAAGGTGTCCATGGACGCCAATACCTGTAAAGGAGGATCGAACTGTTTGGGATAGGGTATGTCAAATATTTGTCTTTGGGAGGCTCTTCGTTTGGGATGGACGCTGTTCCACCCGTAAGCAAAAGGTTAATAATTCAGTGGACTAGAGAGACATTTTATGTAAAATGTCTCTCTAGTCCACTGAATTATTAACAGATGCCCACCCTGCCTGCAAAGCAAACTAATTACCGACCACTGACTTAGAATTATCATACGTCTTTGCATTTGTTGTTGCCGATAAAACGCCCCCCTATGGAACCACCGATAACAAGCACACTTACAGAAGATGCGCCTCTCCTACAGAGATCCAAAAGAAATTTGAACTCCCATCTGGTGAAGAGGAGAAAAGTGAACACGACTGATAAATTGGAAGACTCGAAGGACACGCTGGAGGGGAAAAATTGGGAGAAATAGTAGGAAAAAAGACTGAGCTGCGGATGACGCCAGTGTAAGAAAATGAACATAAAGTGATAATTTTCTTTCTGTCTCGCACTCACCTTAATGGAACAAGAAAAAATGGCCTCACTTCCGGGCAAGAAGGAATGGGAAAAGAAAGAGAGAAATGACGCAGTGTACTGATTGGAAGAAAATGTGGAAAACACTTGTAAGAACTCGGTAGGAAATCGAAACCCACTCACTGATCGTCGGCAGAACAGCCAACAATCCCGTCCAATGAGCTACTAGGATTAATATGCTTTTATCTGCATTTAAAGTGAACTCCAGTCTACAGTACTAGAATTTTGACGAGGCATGACACTCTATCCATTGAGCTACTGAGATAATCATATTTTTAAAGTGGATCGCACACTTTCGGGACTCGATTAATAGAATCTCGACGAGGCGCAAAATTCATTTCAAATGAAGGAAACTTGACAAGAGATACAGCTTTCAAAAGAAGACTAACCGTTTTACTTTTACCATTTATATTCATTAAAATGGTAAAATTAAATGGATCCACCCTACCTAAAGAAAACTAAGGAAAATTGAAAATGTATCGTTATTAATATACATAATTTTATGTTTATTTTCTCATACCATTCATTGATGCCAATATGTTTTAAGACCTCCTGAATACGTTTTGATTATTTTTGGAGTGATGTCCGTCTGCCTGTGGTCGATTTCTTATGTACACGATAGCGGACACAAATATTAATGGATTTTCACGAAACTTTATATCCGACTTTGTTATCAAAAAATCTAGAACTAGAAAGATTTTTTTTTTTAATTCGAGCGAAAACTTCGAAATGGATTCGAAAATTTTATGTGTTTTTAACATGGCAGTATAGGGCAAAATTTGATATAATCATGCATAAAAGGGTTTGGCTCAATGATCACGAGATCTAATAGTTTCAATCATTGTTGTGGAAAATAGACTTAATACAATTTTCTTGTTCGTGATATCATTAGCCCCTCGAAGGGCAAGTAACGCCACCCCCCCGGGTGGGTACATCGACAAATATAGTATCAATCGAAAGATTTTTTTCAAGCCTTTTAAAGTGAAAAGTAACACGCTATAATTGCAATCATTTGGATCCACGATACCAACTTTTCAAAATAATTCTTGTAAAATTTGGGGATAAAAAAGCTACTAAAAATGGATTCTGGTATAAGAAAGTTGAGTTGAGCCACACTTCAGTTAATTTTTATTTTAAAACTAGCAGTATGCCCGTTCTTCGTACGGAAAATATAATATAAAGAAACTTAAAATTCACAATTATGTGTAAATTCCTATAGTATTTATTCTAAATGACTTTGTTATTCAGAATATTCTATTAAAATATTTAATCTAATTCTTCTAAAAAATGTATAAGAATCTCTGGGATCGATATACAAAATTATCTTCGCAGACAGACCTGAAAAATAAAGTATCCTGGTCAAGTTTGTAAACAAATTTAGAAAAAAATATTTTTTAATTCTCACAAAACGACAGAGATTATCTAGAAAATTGTACTTAATTACGCAAAATATTGGAATTTTCATCGATTCGGTGTCATTTTGATAAATTTAGCGTCACTTTATCAATTTAGCAACATTTTCGTTAATTTAGCGACATTTTAAAAACCGCCAAATTTATCGGCAAGTGAGACTGTAGAACTGGCAGTCCCACGGCGACAAATTGACGAAACATCATCAGAATACTATCCTCTAATAAAACACAATTAATTTCATTTATTTAGCGCAATTTTATCAATTTTAAGATATTTTTATGGATTTACAAACATTTTATCAATTTGGAAATACTTTAAAAATTCGCTAAATATGTTACTAAATAGGACTGGCAGCCATGCTACCGAAACATCATTTCAGTACTCTCTTCTAGCAAAACAAAATTAATTTCACTGATTTAGCGTCGTTTTTATCAATTTGGCGACATTTCCGCCAATTTGGCAACGTTTGACAAAAGTTGCCAAGTTAGAAATATCCCGCCAAATTCGTAGATCTGAATTTGCAGATATGAAGAATAAAATATCCTGATCCCATTTGTATATACTAAATGAAAACACTAAAATTGCATTAGAAGATATACTCGTTCTACTCTTATTCTGTTGCAACAATCGGCTAAATGAGTTTGCCAAATTAATGAAAATTTTGCCAAATGGATAAAAATGACGCTAAATCAATGAAAATGACTAATTAACGAAAATTCAATATCTTGGAAAGAATATAAGTATCTACTATAAGAATAACCTTTTTTTTAAACTGTAAAAGTAGTCAATTCATTGCATTATATAAGGAAAGTCATGTGCTGCCCACATCAGATTTTTTATTATTCAAATCGAAAAAATAATAAAAATTAATAAACACATGTGATTTAATTGCGTTGCTGAGCAACGTAATATAAGAAAGAATCTTCCTCATAAAATGCTGATAATTAAATAACCATTTTGATTTCTTAATACTTTTCATTGCTGATTAAATGCTTGTGAAAAATAAACAAGGATAGAATTTCCATTTAAATTCATGTTTCAAATCTGCAATTTTCAAAAGTGACTTATAAGCGCAATAAACTCCAACCAAACTCAGAGATAGAGTTTTAATTCATTTTCATGTTTTAAACCAGAGATTTCCAACCTTTTTCGTTTGGAGGAACCAAGGAGTTAGAGAGAACTCCTATGAAAGTTTCGTTTTTCATTAATATCTCGACAACCCCTGGTCTTAGAAACTCGAAGCATGGACTAAATTTTAAGTGCGGTTATTTCAAGACTACCCACAAAATTTCATTAAATTCAGTTCAGCCGTTCTCCCGTGCTGATGAGACAAACATAAAGACAGACAGATTTTCAATTTCATTTATATAGATAACTAACAGCATACCCATTCTTCGTACGGAGTATATAATATAAAGAAACATATAATTCGCAATCATGTGCAAATTCTGTTAAAATATTAAATTTATTGCTCCTAAAGAGAAGTTTAAGAATATATGTTCTCACTATGCAAAATTATCTTCACGGGCAGATCTGAAGAATAAAACATCCTAGCCCCTTTTGTAAGCAAATTTACAAAAAAAAAAAAAAAAAAAAAAAAAGAATTGAATCAATATATGCAACCCCGTACTACTTATATTGTCGCAGATTAGAAAATATGCCAGTGTGTTGGTTAAAGATTACCCGTATTACAATATAAGTCTCAAAAATATTTGCCACAATAAAAGAGATGACGTAATAAATTGAAAATATCAATAATCCCCGTACTCTTTATACCAGAAAGTCGTAATTGATTCCAATATATGCAAGAACAACAGTACTAAAATTATATGGGAATATATATATATATATATATATATATCCCCGTACTACTTATATTGTCGCAGATTAGAAAATATGCCAGTGTGTTAGTAGAAGATTACCCGTATTACAATATAAGTCTCAAAAATCTTTGCCAAAATAAAACAGATGACGTAATAAATTGAAAATATCAATTATCGCCAAGTTGGACTGTAGAACTGATAGTCCCATTTTGCGACAAATTGACGAAACGTCCTCACAATACTATCCCCTAACAAAACACAATTAATTTCATTTATTAAGCGTAATTTTATCAATTTCATGATATTTTTATGGATTTACAAACATTTTTATGAATTTGGTAATATTTTAAAAATTCGCTAAATGTGTTACTAAGTAGGATGGATGGACTGACCGACAAATGCTACCGAACGATCATTTCAGTAGTCTCTTCTAAAAAAATTAATTTAATTTCATTGATTTGCGTCGTTTTTATCAATTTGGTGACATTTCTGTCAATTTGGCAACGTTTAAGAAAAATTGCCAAGTTAATGATATTCCGCCAAATTCGTTGCTCTGAATTTGCAGATCTGAAGAATAAAACATTCTGATCCCGTTTGTATATACTAAATAAAAACACTAAAATTGTATTAGAAGATATACCCGTTCTACTCTTTTTCTGTTTCAACAATAGGATAAATAAATTTATTGGGTAAACACAATATATGAGTTTATTAGTTAAACACAGTATATAAGCTTAAAAACTTTTTGCCAAAATAAATGAAAGTGATGCACGCAGTCCACAATTAATATAATTAAAATAAAATCAAACCGTTCTTTTATAAAATATATTTTAAAATCCATTTATTTATTATTCAAATCAAAAAAATAATAATTAAAATTAACAGACAGATTTAATTTAATTGCGTTTCTGAGCAACATCATATAAGATAATATAGAATCTTCCTCATAAACTACGAAATTAAATAACCATTTTGGTTTTTTTATACTTCTCATTGTTGAGTAAAAGCTTGTGAAAAAAAAAACCGTGAAGATAGATTTTCCATTTAAATTCATGTCTCAAACAATTCATGCTTTCAGACAGTAACTAATTAGCGCAAAAAATCTTTTACCAATATCAGAGGTAAAGTTTTAATTCACTTTCACAATTTAAACGAACGATTTTTAACCTTTTCGTTTGGATAAACCACGGAGTTAGTGAGTAGAACTCCTAGGAAAAAGTTTTGTTTTTCATTAATATCTCGACAACCCCTAGTCTTAGAAACTCGAAACTTGAACTAAATTTATGAGGGGCTATTTCAAGAATATCCACAAAATTTCATAGGTTCAGCCGTTTTCCCGTAATGATGGGACAAACAAACAGACAGTCAGACAGATTTTCAATTTTATTTATATAGATGTCTAAATTGTTATGAACACATAAAATATACCATTCATTTGATGTTTTCTTCTGGCGTTATAAATCTGCTTATGTCATGCAAATTAAACTGTATAAAAGATTACTTCATATTGATATGCACTGAATTAGCGGGCTGATTAGGTGACATATCAAAATTTTCGAACACTTCCGCTATAACTAAAATCTCAGTTTCGGTGTCATTCGATCCGTCTCAGCTTCCAGATTAACAGAAAAATAATTTTTTTTAGAAAATTCGAACTAGGGATGACGACACAAAGGGATTTAAGAATTGATTTACGCTATTCTGTCTCTCAGAAGTAATAAAAACACAGTTTTATATTCTTTCGATGCCAATCGGACAAATGGAATAATTCAATAATTTTGTCGAGCGCGGAAATAAGATTCAATATATTTTCTCATTTAATGTGTTAAAAGAACTATAAAATATGCGCCATTTTTATGGTCACATTGTAAAGGATTTTCGATATTCAGAAAAATTATCACTCACTTTTAAAGTGGGACCTGTTGAAGACCCAAGCCGTCCGACTCATCCTAGGACTTGAGCAACCAAAAGGACGGCCGGCAAGTGGGACCTGTGTCACATTTAATGACATAGTAATTCCAATTGCCGATCGCCAATGTCGCATTTTGAGATAGAAAATTCAATTTAACGATTAAAAAAAATGATTTGGATAAAATTTTAGCAAAAAAAAATCTTTTAAACTAAAAATCGTGGTATACTAATCGTAGCGTATAGTATTTTTTCAAAGACAATGATCTTTGGAATTTGAGAATTTATAAATCAAATTCAATCAAATTTTTCAAATGATAAGACAAAATAAAATTTGACGAATAAAAACCCCATTTAGCGAAAACAAAAAAAAAAATCTCATTCGGCGAATAGACTGTCAAAATTAATCGAAAATCAAGAACAACCCCTGCATTTTATTACGTTTTGTTCTCAGTTTCTTATAGATAAACATGCTGTGTGCAAAGTGCACCCATCAGAGAATCACATTTCTTCATGCATCACTTAAAGAATCGCCTACCGCTTGCTGTCGTTCACAGAAATTGTAATACCAAGACAGGCAATCAAGTGAAAGATATATCGTGGAGAAATTTCAAACTCAGTTGAACATCACTTGCAGTTCAAAATCAAGAATTTTCAGTTCTGAGTCGTGCTCTCGGTAAAACTTTGTATACGTAGAATTGTGCACGAGAATACGTTAATTAAATCTAATTAAATCACGTCAAATGTGTATTTATCATAGTCAAACTACACTGCTCACAACTGAAATCGCAACACCCTAAAGTTGTAGGTGTAGCTTTGTGTAAATCAGGCAATGGGCGAGATTTGCAAATGATCACAGTTTCGTTACGCATAGTGACGTAACACCTTGTTGAGCAGCATAAAAGCATCAGGTCAAGGAGGAGCGATATCACAGCTAAATTGTAGCGTCATTGGTTTCAAGTTGTAAAAATCATCACAGTATGACAAGAGTACGTCGACGTACCACATGCGTTCAGTTGTCGTCAACAGAACGGCAACCAATCGTTATTTTACGTGAGAGTGGAATGAGCTTTCAAAGGATCTCGGAACTATTCGGTCGTGATGTGAGCACAGTTCAACGGTGTGTATTACAGTTCATGAGAGACAACGAAACGACAGCAAGATCAGGTAGTGGAGCTTCCAGGAGTGCCACACCAAGTGAAGAGCATATGCTTCTGAGAAGCGTTGCGAGGGAGCCGTTTACCACAGCAACCGTGTTACAACGACATTTATCCCACACTACTAGTAACGTGGTTTCGACGCAAACAATTCGAAGCCGTTTGCATGATGCAGGCCTCCGAGGTAAACGACCTTTTCGACACCTACCGTTTCAACGTCTTCACCGGTACGTCGCCTCCAATGGTGTCAAATGAGACGCAATGGGTCGACAGAATGGCGAAACATTATGTTCACGGATGAATCACGATTCTATTTTGGCATGTCAGCGGCCGTACTTACGTATGGCGGCGCTTCAACAATGCCACCAGGAAGCTTTTTCTATCAGTCGCCACACAGCCTCCCTAAGTGGTGCCATGGTTTTGGGTGGTATAACATTTGGTGGACGAACACCTTTGGTCCACGTGTCTGGCAGCATCATGGCAGAACGACATCTCTGACATTGTGAGACCTGTGATACAGCCAAATCTGTCAACCAGGTCTAGACTGCTTTTTCATCAGCATAATGCCAGACCACATACTGCACGGGTAACTATGAATAGTCCACAAGGTTTTGATATTCTGCCTTGACTAGCATATTCTCCGGATTTGTCGTCCATTGAGCATATCTGGGACATCATGGGTCGCCGAATAAGAGAACTCCCAATTCCATCAAACCATGTCCAGTTACAAGCTCAATTGCATGCTGTGTGGAATGTCACCCCTCGGCACACCATTGATCATCTCATTCACGGGATGCCTCATCGTATTCAATCCTGCATAGCCGCTCGCAGTGGGCCTATTTCTAATGTCAATAAAGTTCTATGCTTTCATTTCCCAGGTATGATTTTTTGATCATTTGCACATCTCCATGTTACAATTATATTCTGTAAATTTCATAAGGATACATCCATTTCTTCATGGTGTTGTAATTTCAGTTGTGAGCACTGTATTTTTATTATTACTTTCCCTGCAATACATGGTAATTTATAGGGAAAGTATTGGAATCGTGTCGAAAATCACAACTCGAGTTTTCGACGGATCTACACATTTTGGGACCTCTAGAATACGAAATGACTATTTTTAGCGTGACGACTGTGTGTGCAATGAATGTAGCTACTCTAACTCAAAAACTGATGGGCCAAATTTCATAACATTTTATAAGTAAGTCACTTGTGGGTGACCCTGCTGCTGATTAGATGTTGGTACAATATCACAAAATGTGATGGATAAGTCACTTGTGGGTTACCCTGCTGCTAATTATATTTCGATACGATTCGGGAAAACAAAGCTTGCCTTTTTTGGAGAAAAAACAAAACTTTGCCGAAATGGTCCGCAAAAATCGTTAAAATCTAAAATAAAAGACCTCGTATGCTCACATATATCAATTAAATGCTTGTTTTATGCGTAATTTTGACGATGAAAAGAATAAGACCAACCCCTTTACTCTAAAACTAGCCGTTCTCGAGATATATTAGTTTCTTTGCATTTTCGCCAAGCCATTTTTGAAAATAAGTCCAGTTACCAAACGAAAACGAAAATTAAATTAAAAGTGCAAATTCAGTGCCATTTAAAATAATTATGCGTGTTATTTTGTGCCATTAAACTCAATTTAATAAATTACTGAAGACAAAGAAAAAGTGAATACGAGTTTCTAGGGAAGTCATGTGCTGCCTACATCAGATTTTTTTTTTTTTTTTTTTAATGTCACATGTTATAATACAAAGGTACAAATTCTACCCAATTTACAAGTCTAGAACTTTTACTCTTTTAGATGCATGTTTATATTTCTTCTTGAAGCATCCCATTTGGCCCGCTGATGACACGAACGAAGTGCGAATGCATCTCTTAGCAATCCATCTTGCACCTACAGTTTCTTTACGACCCAAAATACAAAAGGGAAACCTTTATCAGGCAAAAAGGGAAACAAGCTGATAATGTGGAAGTCACAAATGCTCGGCTATCTCTGCTGTGGAGAGAAAAATTGGCGCAAACCGCGGAAGAAAAGTAGTGTGCGACAGCACAGATCCACGAGGTGGGAATCGTGCGATAATTTTCTTTCTCTCGCACTCACCTCGACGGAAGGCAGAGAGACAAAAACAGGATAATGACCTCATTCCGGAACGGGGAAAAATCAAGAAAATAGCGAACGGGAGAAAAATGACACCAAACAGTGATCGGAAGAGGGTTTGTATTTTCGGAAAGCAAATGTGAACAAAAAATCTTTGAAAAGGATCATATAATCGAACACAGTTAAGACGAGCACGGTTACGATGAGACATCGGTTTAAAGGGGAGATCTTCAGAGAAAGTTTAGTATGGTGTTAAAACAGCGTAAATAAATAATAATAAGACAAGAAATATCAATCATGCATAAAGCATTGAATATGAAACATTTTCCAACTGAAATGCAATTTTATTTAAACATCTTTAAAATGCAATACATTCAGTGGTGATATTTTTTAAATTATTACAGTACTACAATAATTTATTCTACTTAAAAACTTAAAACCATGCAGGTAAAAGTACTTTCTAACTCCATGCAAAAAAGGCAATGCTCTAAAATCGTCTGCTGCTCTATGTAAAACCAAATTAATCATTCATATCACTTATATTCCAGAGGTAAATAATTTTGCATTAAAAAATTCAGTTTTTATACAACTCATTTTACAATCACTTATTTACATTCTGCATACGTTAAAATTAGGCTTCGTTGTAGAAATAATCACAGTTTGATAATCATTTAAGCTCAAAAATATTGTAATAGCGCAAAATATAGATATACAGAAAATATTCAAAAATAAAGCGGTTTTAGGACGGATGCAACACTCAATATAAATTTAAAAGAACTTTAAAAATCACGATTTTGACACTGGGAAAAAAGATGGATGCCCTATTTTAATTTTGAAGTGGGTCACTTGATCTCGTCATATAATATGGGTGTCATTATTACTTTAATTTTTATTTTAAAACCCACCAAACCTATTTTGCCCAAATTTTTTTTTTATATATTTTATGGGATAATTTGAATATTTCCTAAAATTTTCAAAGCAATTTGCGAATTTTAACTTCGCTTAAAAAATGTTTGAAAAATTAGGTCCCATATACAGTTCAATGTATTTCATTTTTTCAATCCGGGTTCAATCCGAAACTAATTGAGTGATATTATTCATTTACATTCCCATATGTCCACAAACCGTCTCAACAACATACTAAAATTTCATTTTGATAAAGCCATTTACGGCAGTTATCGTGCGAACGGACAAATAGAATGACCCAAGTGATAAACACTTTTCAACTATGTTGGAAAGTGTTAATAATTTAAAATGTATAAGATCGGACAGAGAGACAGAATGAATAAAGTTATAAACACCTTTCAACTATGTTGTATCCTAAAGTGTTAAAAACTGTTCAAAACGAACCCAATTTTTATCAGAATACATTTTCAAATGGCAATTTCGACCAAACATAGAAACTTCCTGGATACATCTTGAACGTCAATTAATAATAAACGTTCCTACACGTTTTACAGTCTTTTCCGTGATACGAGTAGAACTCAAATATATTCCATCTACCTGCAGATAATGGCTTTCGTCGTAGTGTTGTATAATCCATTCTTCCGGGGGGGGGGGGGGGGGTATAGTGGAACCTGGATATGTAGAACAGCTGATTTTTTTTTCCTCAGGATGCGTTCTAAGAAATAAGGCAATTTTATTTTCGAACAATTTTTTCTTGCAAGATATATAAACGAGCTTCTAGGTACGTAGTTAAAACCTAGGAACCCGTAAGAATGTTAGAAGGGGGAGCGTGTTATCCAATACTAGAACGAATTACCCAGCGTTAACGGGTTCAAAATAAGAACCAGCTACGAACATAATACAAATAACACCACTCAATTTCAAAATCGCCTGTTTTTAACCAACATCATTACCTCCTTTCGTTTCAATCCACATCCTTTCGTTTCAACGCATGTGTCTAGTCGCATACGCACAAACTTTCACTTCTCTCCATAGCAAATCGAAGAAAAAAAGAAATCAAAAATCTCTATGCTTTTGGTTGAAAAAAATAATAGAAAAATTAGAAAATAGACTCATTAAAAAAATGTTCAGAATGCGGAGATATTACTCATATTTTTGCCAAACTACAGAATTGTGCTAAAATTTTTTTCTCGGATTCGGAATAAAATAAAAAATAAAACATGAATATCTCGACGCATTTATATATAAATAAATAAATAAGAAGAAACTGCCATACGGATTCAAGTCAAAGATCGTTTTTCGATCTTACCGATGATGTCGTAATGAAAACTCGCAAAAAAAGGCAGGTTACCCCCCCCCCCCCCCAATCGTACTAAAATCCAATCAGCACCAGGGTCACCCACAAGTGACTTATCTACCGAATTTTGTGAAATTGAGTCAATTAATTTTTTATTTAGTGCGAATACATGATTTTTACGAGCCATTTCGCAAAAAACAGATGTCACACTAAAAACAATTTTTTAGCATTCTAGATATCCCAAAACGTGTAGATCCGTCGAAAACTCGAATTACTATTTTCAACATGATGCCAATACCTTCCCTATACATTACGATGTATTGTAGGGAAAATAAAACGAATACCGTGATTGTTTAAGCACAGAAGTCGAGTATAAAAACAAAAATTCATATCCCTTTTCAAAATGTATTTTTAAATTACAACAAATTTTCAAGAAAGCGCCATTTTTCGTGACCCTCGGTACATTAGTGACACGAAAATTATTCGAAATAAAGAAAAAAGAACACATTCATTAACAGCAAACTCTTGATCACTTTCTTTAAAAACCACGCCACCCCTAAAACGTTCCAATTCTGGAAGGAAAGGGGGAAAGGAGAGAGCACGATAACAAGATGAGATTTGCATCGATTTTTGCCCTTCCTTTTTTTTCTTCTTATTCTTGAAACGAAGGAAAAGTACAAGAAATGCTTTTTCACTCTTGGAGTAGTAGGCCGTTTTAAATTCTGTATGAAGTTCGTAGATAAGAGGCAAGGGTCCATAAATTTCGTCTGCCACTAAAATAGAACACGATGCAGCGAAGGCAATCCCGCAGCGGAGGGAAGAACGAGGGAGGTGGTAGAGCAAAAGTGTTCTTCTCAGACGCGCGGCGAATAATCGATGCATACCTGAACGCGAAAAGTGATTCTCCCCATGATGTTCCGAAATTTTCTCCACCCATCACCCCGTAAACGAGCTCGGGATAAGATCAGGGATATCAGGAAAACATTCTGGAGTGAATGTTTTGAACACTCGCAGATGACAAACCATTTTGAAAATTTTGCAACCATGGAAAGAAATTACAAAATTGAAAATATCAGAAAAAGTATAGGAAAAAGAAAACTGATTAGGCAAATACACGTATAAACAACAATCCTCGTTTGACGTCATACGTTGAATTTACATACGGCTGCCAATAATTGGTTGTTTTCCAAGTAAGCCATACTACCACAGAAAGGGTGTCTAATGGAAGACTGAGAAATTTTGGACATACTGCAAGATTGGGTATTTTCCGAATTAACCGGCCTGCCCAGGGCCGCTCATAAAAGGAGAGGGGAGCTGACGAACACCAAGGACACAGAAGGGGCCAGGACCCCCAATATAAATTTTTAGGTAAGATATAACATAAAAATTCATGAAAATGGGAAAATAGAATACGAAGGAAGGGCCCGTAATAAATGTTTGTAGAGGGAGGTCCTGAAATATCACGAAAACTTCGGAAATTTAAAAAAAAATGTTTCCGAGAGGGGGGGGGGAGAAACTATTCGATTGGCAACACAACAAAACATTCATACAAAACAACACTACATAAATTGAAACACGATATTTAGTCCGGGAGTCAGAAAGGCTGACGTGCCCCCCCCCCCTCCCCCCCCCCCCCCCGATCCTATGAGACTAAATTTTGTGCTTCCCAACCTCTTTCTCGTCACGGGCACCTCGCAAGCATAATAATTTCGCGACACACTAGGAAGGAACTTTTTCTATTAACATGATTAATTGTTTCTATGTCATACTAAGGATTCAATTTATAAGATCTTTCTTTCAAATATTTTTGCATTATAATACATAAACATTCCAGCTAGACATTCGTTTCAGATAAATCTTCTTATGCAGTCATAAGCACGAAATAAACGAAAGAAATGGAATGGAAATAACTAATCCATACATCCTCAGTGATTGACATTTGACATAGTTTTTATATAGCATCTATGAACTAAATTGTCAGATTTGACTGCGTGAAACTGTGATTAAATTTTTAGAATACTTATTTTATAAAATCATGATGTGAAAATACAAAAGTAAAATTAATTATACACAAAAGAGTTACTGACTATGCATAAATATGCTATTACTACTGATTTAATGACAAAATGAAGCATTGGCTTAAGGCTTAAGGAATGCTAGTAGAAAGTTCTAAGGTGAACCAGTGAAAAGAGCCGGCTATGTTACCAAAATGCAGGCCAGTTTTAAATTTTTGAATTAATTTTTTTTTTACTTAAAAATTCTTAATTTGCTCACTCGCGTGTATTTTTTTTCTTCTCCCCCCCCCCCCTTGTATGTATTTTTTACTAGGCACAGAAAAGTAAAAGTTATAATATTTCGAGAGACTCCAAACAATGGTATGTATCGATTTCTCATTAAAAGTACATAAAAACAAACCTTGATTGTACATAATATATATATATATATATATATACATATATTTTATAGATAGAAGTGGGCCTGTATTTTGTTTTTTAGAAATTTTTCCATGGTAGGTTTTTAAAATGCGCAATATCCCGAGAGCGACACATAGCCGTGTCTTTCTCACGATATCATTCGCTTCTAAATGAAATGTGGCATTAAAAATGACCCATTATTTATTTATTTTTCAATTGGCACAACACCAGAAGAAAAAAAATGAAGAACGGGAAATCGTGGGTGAAGGGGGGACACAAAAAAAGATGGCACAAGACAGAGAAACCGATTAAACATGGTCAAGCCATAACTCGGAGAAATGGGGTGTCATGGACAAATAATTAACCAGATCGTTGAAATTTTTAATGATGTGAAAAAACCCCACTGAAGTCCTGGTCAAAACGAACACTTTTGAAAAAAGGCAAAATAATATCAAAATGAAGGCGGGTCATTCCAACAGTGATTTCCTTCAGCAGATTTATTATTGTTTGGATTTTTACTTTCCCATGGTAATGTATAGGGAAAGTACTGGAATCATGTCCAAAATCGCAACTGGAGTTTTCGACGGACCTACACGTTTTGACACCTCTAGAATATGGAAAAACCATTTTTAGCATAACGTCTCGCTATATGTATGTCTGTCGGTCTGCGCAATGTATGTATACACTCTTAACTCAAAAACTAACTGACCGAATTTCATAAAATTGGGTAGGTAAATCCTTTGGGGGTGGCCCTGGTGCAGATTAGATTTTGGTACCATTCGGAATAAAAGAACCTGCCTTTTTTGCGAAATGGTCCACAAAAATTGCCTATATCCACTCTAGATGAAAGACTTATCGACCAAATATTACAAAATTAAGTCTGGAAAAAATAACCGTCCTTTTTTTTTTTTTTTTTTGCGAAATGGCCCGTAAAAATCTAAAATAAAAGACTATGCTCAAATATATCAATTAAATGCTTGTTTTATACATCATTTTTGACGATGAATACAATAAGATCAACCCCATTACACTAGGACTAGCCGTTCAAAATATCTTAGTTCTTTCGCATTTTCGCTACGCCACCTTTGAAAATGCCACCTTTGAAAATAAGTTCAATTACCCAATGAAAACGAGAACTGAATTAAAAGTGTCAATTCAGTGTCATTTAAAGTAATTATGGGTGTTATATTGTGCCATTAAACTCAATTTAGTGAATTATTGAAGAAATAAAAATAACATGAATACGAGTTTGCAGGGAAATTCATTTGGCAACATCCAAAAATTTCTATATATTGTTCTTCCAGTAACACATTCGTGAATTAAATTTTGCAAAGGAAATTTTGTGAACTTTGGGAAGAAAAACAATTGCGCCACCTGTCGAGATGCCCCCGCAGATAAAATGCATACATGAGAATGCTCTAAACCTTTGACCGTCGCAAAACGCAAAGAGCTGAAATCTTATTTCGTTTCTCCTACGAAGCTAACGAAAATCTCGAGAATTTTCTTATAAAGGTGAATCGGAAAACAAATATTGCGGCAGAAGGGAATATACATTCAAAGAAAGGAGAAACCCTCGAGAAATCCATGCCGAACTTATGGATGTACCGGACAAACTAGGGCTCGGAGACTTAGGACAAACAAAAACGACGCAAAATAAAGCATGCGTCTCCAATCGACTTACTCATTTATATTCCGTATTATTTATGTCTACTTCTATCATACCCAGCATCAGAAAAATAATGATAATATCAATAATACTGACCTTTTAAGTTATTAAGTTATTCTTTTAAAACATTTTGAAAAAAAAAAAAAGAAAACTTATTCAGTTTGATACAGGTCTGTCATGTTGATGAATCATAAATTTGAATCATTTGAAATGTAGGCTATTTTAACATACCCTTACCGGAATTCAAAATATAATTTTCCTACTTTGACAACACTACCATCATTTAAGCATAAAATTAAAGACACAAGTCATAGATAAAAAGGTCATTTAATCAAATAAAAACTATCCTATAAGACGTACAAATATTAAAAGACCAGAGAGCTTTCGGGCATCACCATACCCTTTATCAGTGGCTATATAAAAAATTACCATGGAAACAAGCTTATATATCGACCCAATCGGCAGACAAAATTTGCATAAATCAGCTACGGAATAATGATAATTAAGCGGTACTATACACAAGCTATTAAAGATTAAACAATTACAAAATTACAATAAAAAGTGTTATAAACGGGGGGGGGGGGTTAAAATTTAAACAAGTATTAAATACAAATACAAAAGAAAAGATAATGAAACATGCCCGAATTTCAGCCAAGCATAAATTACATTAAAATGAAACGTCACAGATAACTGTGTAGAGGTTTGACATGGAATCGAGAACGAGTCGCCAAGCGTTACTTAAAATTTGCAGAGGATCAAAATTGGAATCACAGTACACATAAATAAACAGGGTTAAGCGTAAAATTAAAGACACAAATCATAGATAAAAATGTCATTTAATCGAATAAAACTATATAATAAAACAATATTTGTACGTCTTATAGGATAGTTTTTATTTGATTAAATGACCTTTTTATCTATGACTTGTGTCTTTAATTTTATGCTTAAATATTGAAGTAGACGTGATACCACTTTAATTATTACTACCATCATTGTTCCCTGTTTTATCTGTAAGAATGAAAATATTAAATACCAAATAATTCGGGTTCTAATCAAGAAAATTAATAAAATTCTATCGAGTTTTAGTTACTTTCCCTACATACATAATATAATGCATAGGGGAAAATCTCGAAGTCGAGCGTTTGGAGGAAGAGTAAGTACCTTTCAAGCATTTTTAAACTCCAATCGAACGTTTTTGAGGGAATGCCTGTGTGTGGGGGCTCATGAATCTCTGAAAGCGATGTCTTACGACCAAGAAGAGCGCTTCGAAAAAAAAACTGGGTACGATTATTATTATCGGTAGTACACAGTATATAGAGGAAATTAAAAATTAGATTTTGCTATGTATGTTAATAGAAGTCGAAATAGTGTACAACATAGAACGATCAGCCATATGGTAGAAATTCAACGACGTGACTAAGCTGTTGTGCCAACTTGAAAAAATAAACTTTTTAAATAATGTTTACGAAATATTTTAAAAGAATAAACTTGGGTGCAAATCGGAAAAATATACATATTTTCTGATAGCCATTCTGATAACGATTGTAGTGGAATTAAATCCTATGACATATGAATATACGACAAAGTCAAGTTGAAACTGATATTAGAGATTTTTTTTCTTTTTTTTTTCAATAGTGCGATAAAATAGAAACTTCTGAATGTTGGATGATGATCAAAATCTATATCTATTTCAATAATCTTAAATCCTACCAAATGTCGTTCAAATCGCCCATTCGCTCAAGAAATATCGTTCGTGAGTCCCCTCCATCACACTCAAAGTTTAATGATATTCAATTCTAGTTTAAAACGTGCCAGTTGGTCGAAAATTAGAATTCTAATTTCCGACCGCATAGCAATACTCGCTCCCTGCATTTACTATGTAGTGTAGAAAATTACTGAAGTGTGGCGCTCAACTCTACTTTCTCATGCCAGAATACATTTTTCTTTTTTTCAAATTTTACGAGAATTTTTTTTTTTTTGAAAAATCGGTATTGAGGATCCAAATGATTACAATTATTGCGTGCTACCTTTCACTTTAAAGGACTTAAAAAAATCTTTCTATTATTACCCTACTTAACAATGTACCCCCCCCCCCCCACACACACACACACACATCCGATGGGGGCTAATGACGTCACGACCAAAAAAAAACACTGTGTCGCGGTTATCTTTCACAACACTGATTGAAACTATGAAGTCCCGTGATCATTGAGCCCTTAATAAACCCTTTCTTGCATGATTATGTCAAATTGTGTCCTATGCTGCCATGTTAAAAAGATATAAAATTTCGAATAAATTTCAGAGTTTTCGCTCGAATTAAAAAGAAAATTCCATCTAGTTCTAGATTTTTTGAAAAGACCTGATATAAAGTTTCATGAAAATCTATTATGACCGCTATCGTATATAAAAAAAATCAACCACATATATACAGACGGACGGACATCACTCCAGAAATAGTCGAAACGTGTTCAGGAGGTCAAAAAACATACTGGCAACAAAACCTCAAATTCGAAAATTTTCGTGACAACAACACTTTCTCTATACTATATAAAATAGTTTGAGAAAGTAAAAATAATGTAATATCGTCCTATATCCATACAAATAACATTACGAAAGCATAAAATGTTAAAATGTGTAGAACCATGCCATGTGCCGCAAACAATGCAAAACACATTCCTCTCCAAAATAAAATCGTCTGCTTCTAGAATAATTTACATCCGCCGAGAAGAAAATCTCTTGAACACCCAACGAAACGAAAGACATAAAACAGAACAATACGAATGTCCACATCCGAAAATCTCCGGAGGGAGAGAGGAGGAGGGGTCCGGCAACTGCCGGAGCATCCCGGAGAACCTTTTCCTTTGCGTGACCTCGCGAAATGGTAGTTCATTACGGAGACGTGTAACAAGAAAGAAAACGAATAAGAAACACGAGGGGGAAAAGAAAAGAAAGAAAATGGCATTCGTATACGGAATCAACTGAATTTTAAAATTACCCCGAGGGCGAAAAGAGGTGGCTGTGGAATTAAGAAACGAAGGAAAAGGGCACAGAATTAATGCGTTACGTAGTTCAGTTCCATTTTGTTGCAATAGTTGTTCTTCATGGAGGAATAATATTTCTATCACTTGGCTCCCCTATTTGTACAATACAGCTCGGTTCAAAGCATGAAAAATTTGGTGTGGGCACCACAAGAGTTTCCTTATATTCATATTTATTTTTAACACTTTCCAACGTAGTTGAAAAGTGTTTATGACTTTGTTCATTATGTCTGTCTATTTGTCCGTTCGCACGATAACTGCCGTAAAAATGACTTTATCAAAATGAGATTTTAGTATGTTTTTCAGACGGTCTGTGAGACACATGGGAATATAAATGAATAATATCACCCAATTAGTTTTGGATTGAACCCGGGTTGAAAAAGTGAAATACATTGAACCCTGTGGGACTTAATTTTTCAAACATTTTTTAAGCGAAGTTAAAATTCACAAATTGCTTCGAAAATTTTAGAAATATTCAGATTTTTCCATAAAATATATAAAAAAAATTCAGCAAAATATGTTTGGTAGTTTTTTAAATAAAAATTAAAATAATAATTACATGTATATTATACGATAATAATAACGTGACCCACTTCAAAATAAAATAGGGCATCCATCTTTTTTCCCAGTTTCAAAATCGTGATTTTTAAAATTCTTTTAAATTTATATTTAGTGTTGCATTCATCCTAAAACTGCTTTATTTTTAAGTATTTTCTGGACATTTATATTCTACGCCAACGCAATTACAATATTTTTTAGTTTAAATGATTATCCAACTTCGATTATTTCTACAACGAAGCCTAGTTTTAATGGATACAGAATGTAAACAAGTGATTGTAAGATGAGTTGTATAAGAATTGCTGAATTTTTTTCACGCAAAATTATTTAGCTGGAATAAAAGTGATATGAATGAAATATTCATTGCTTTTGCATAGAGAGCTAAACGATTTATATTTCGATAACGTCATTTGAATAAACTTTTTTTTTTCTTTTTACGAAGTTTCAAGTTTTCAAATATAATAAATTATTGTAGTATTGTGATAATTTTAAAAATATCACCGCTGAATGTATCGCATTTTACAGATGTCTACATAAAATTGCATTTCAGTTGGAAAAAGTTTTACAATCAATGCTTTATGCATGATCGATCTTTCATATTTTATTTTCACTCTAATACATAATATCTGTGAAAGAAAAGTATTGTGATACTGTCAAAAATCAGACTCTCGGTTTTGGTCATCTTTGAAGTATCTCTGAATAAGAATTAACTATTTTTCACTGTATGTGGGTCCCTGATCAGTCTATATCTCGAACAAATAACCTACTGATTTTCAGTAACATCTAATTATACAAAAGCTGCAGTTTGTTTAATTCTCACAACTTCAACATTTATTAATTTGATGGCGGGGGGAGGGGGGAGTCACGTATCGGACATAATACATTTTTTTAGATATATTCAAAGAACTTGCAATATCTCGTGAGGCGTTAAGCCAGCATCCTATGGGAGGGGGAAAAAATGTGCTTCGTTTTATAATGAAAGAAATTAACATAAAAATTTCTAGCTGTCATCGTCATTTTATAATTTAGAAAACGACCGAAAATTTCTGAACCTTCCTAAAGTTTGATAGCGTTAAAATCTGGGCTTCTGTCCAGTATTCACAAGGTGGTAATTCTACGAAGTTACGCAGAGTTCGTTTCATAAGCGTAAATTAACCCAAACACGTTCGATTTCAGTTCAAGAATGCTCAAAATGTGTATATATGTGAAACATTCAAATTCTCAAACCTCGTCACAATGATTTCCTTCTATGTGAGAATGAAAACTGATTCCTCACAGCACAAACAGAAATTAGATACTCTAAAAAATAAATATATAAATAAAATAAATAAATAAAACAGTACCACATTGCGAAGGAGGAAATATGAAAAAAGGGGAAAAAAAATTAAATTAATAAACACCTAAAAATTTACCAAACAGAAGAAATTAGCAATCGCCCAGTTAAATTCCAGTTCAATAACCCATTTAATTCCAATAACCCCAAATTTTACCTCCCATCTAGCAATCAGAAAGTGATCCTTTAAAATTCAACTTCGAAATATATCAACAGCATTAGGGCTGTGCATGAAGGCTAAAAGGATGCCTATCTAGTCTTCACGGGGCTGTGACACACGAGCATTGTCACCCGTCCGTTTTGGGGGCGTTCCGTGCTGGAGGTAAAAGAATATCTGGAGCTTGTCACACGAGAACGCGGATCTTCCACGAGTGATCTCATTGCTGATCTCCGGGAACCTATTTTTGTAAATCTTAAAACAACATCTCGTCACTATATGAGTAACATTTTGTTCAATTTTATATATTAGAAAGCGATACAGGGGCGCAGTCGATTGTATTGCGAAGGAAATGATATTTCCGCTGTTGTTATTTTACATTTATTTCGTTACATATTGCGAAAATAACGGAAAGAAGCGGGTATTCTCGGTCCACTTTCAGGAATCGAGGCGTCATAATCGCTAAAACCAGCAACAGCTGACACCGTAGGTAGTAAAAAGTAAATAGACATAAACGATTTGATTTATATATTACCCAAGGCTATCCGAGATAAAATATGCACGTGTATACGCGATCGCGCATGAATACGCACAGACACCCCAGTAAAGAATGCCCGTAAATAACACCTAGCAGTTAAATGTATTAAATGCGCAAGATTCGCTTGCATTCTCTTCATTTGCTTGGATAAAAGCCGACATTCCCTGGAAGCTCTGTATTTTAGAAGGGAAGACGGAGATTGAAGATGGGGGGTAGCAACATCAGGAGGAGGAGGAGGAGGACAAGGATCTCGCATTAGCTCCCCCCTCAAAACAGAGCGAGAGCGTTTACAGGAATTTCAGTGGATTGAATGAGAAAAATGAAAAGGGGGAATGTGGTCGTTTGTTTTACTTAATGTAAGGGGTCGCGTAAGTCGGTTCAAAAATACTTCCTAGAGTCGGGCATTATTGGGTAATACGGCGAGTTTTAGGGTTGTAGAGGAGTAGTTTGTCTCCGATTTACCTCCCAATAGAGCATGGGCAAGAGCGTAAATAAACAACCTGCGTAGTAGAATGCGCAGAAACGTAAGGGTATTATTTTTACCCTACCGTATAATGGTAAAAGGAGGAAGATGGCAAATAAAAGTTTAAACTACACCCATAAACATCGAAATTTATCTTTGTGATGAAAATAAATTATTTAGAATACTTGAATAACAATATATATTTGAAGATTTCATTTGCTAAAGTGCACTTTAAGTGATTTTAAGTGAATGTACACTACTACTCATTTTTACCGTAGTCATTAACTAGCGTTCTAAAGATGTATACATTGACTAGCAAATTCTGCAATGCAATGCATATGCGAGCGAGGAGAGAGATATACATACTGATTTTCCTTAAAAAAAATCGTGTATATATTTTAATGAAAGTGATTATTTTATTTTCCGGTTCATTAAAAATATCCATCCAAGAAGATAAATATAGACATATCCTACTAAAATGAGAGGTTAAACGATTGGAAGTTTCTAAGGTAGCCGTTTTTCATACACAAATAATGAAAACTTCCATACTGCTAAGCAAACGAGTATTTTGTTTTGGAAACGTAAGGGCAAAATGAGGCAAATACAAACGGTATATATACGGTTTTGAGAGCAAATACAAACTTCTTCTTCAGGATAAAAAAGGAAGGGCAATTCCACCAAAAGAAGGCAAGGATACCAAGGATCACACCTTTTTCCCTTTGCTAGCATGACTGCTATCTTTTTATCTTAAAGGAGACTACTACTGCCATTAAAATGCCATGTTCTTGCCATCCTTTCCTGTGACGTGAGTCTAAGGTTGCCACAAGCCGAAGAAGGGTTATCAAATTTGGCGATTTATCGTCAATTTGGCAATATTTGGGGACTTTCCGAAGGTTTCGGAAGGATTGAGAAATAACGATTATTCTGTATGATATGAGAGATTTCCAGAAGTTTTCATGAAGATTCTATAACAGGAATCATCACTCAGTGGGAGGGCAGTTAACAAGATACGGGCTACATTGAACAGCGACTTTCGTCAATGGTTTGAGAATAGTAGCTGCTGTTACACGTGAAATGACTTTCGTCAATGTTTTGATAATAATATCAGTTATTTTGTGAAATAAGTGAAGCATTTAAGTGCTGGTTGACTGTATATTATTCCTGTTTACGCTGTGCTTGTGTGTGAATAAACGCGTTAGTTATCCAGAAATTTGAACTCATTTTCGTATCCTGAATGTACACCCCCGATTCCAGAGAATACGCCATAACAGTATAATGCAAATGTATCCTACAAAACAGCTTTGATTTATCGAAATCATGGATCGCAAAATGGACATGTATTGGAAAATAGTTATTTTCTGCATAAAATCAAATAATGGGAACCCTCAGCAAATTTTTTCTTTATTTTGCGACCATTTCGGGGGGAGAATAGTACAAAATTTATGGTGTCGGCCCATAATGGTGTGAATAATTTCGCACCGGCTTTATTTCGATGGTAACAACACGCAGTAGCATACCCAAACACTTTTATGGAAGTGAGAAATACAGAGGCTGTTCACACATTTTTTAGACGATGTATATTGTATTCACAAAACTAAATTACATAAAATTCTTGTGTTTTAAATGTTCTATTTGACATCCCTTATTCTGAACTATCTTTCGACACCGCAATTTCCAGGATAATAATGCCTTTTGAAGTGTCAGAAGAGGTATTCTATCCCATTCTTCCTGAACAGCTTTCCAGAGTCCTGTAAGAGTTTTGGGACGACGTTTGGATAATGCAGATTTTAAAAGTCCGAAAGCACAAAAATCCATAGGTGATACATCGGGAGAATTAGTAGGGATATCAGTGAAGGGTATGGCCTTGATACCAGTTTTTTGTTCCATTTCTTTTAGGAAATTTACAGTGGATTTTGATGTGTGACTGCTAGCTTTGTCCTGATGGAGTCTCACAGATTGATGGCACTGTGAGTAAAGCGATGGTATTTCATTCAGAAAAATTGGCGATAAAATATATTCCTGATAGTATTTGGAGTTAATCTTGACATTTTCCCCACGCTCTTTATTTTTAACTTGCCATTATAAGAAAAACCAGCAACAATCATGAATCCCTTAGAAAAACTTTCTTTCGATTCTTTGAACCATGTACTTAAATTTTTTTCTCCCCTTTTATGATAATAAATGGCTCTTTTTTTGTTGCAATCATTTAAATACACTCATGATTCATCTATTGTGACAATTGTTTTCCATTTTTCTTTGGATAAGTGTTTCTCATATAGAATTCTGCAGCGTGTCCTGCGTTCAGCGATATGATTTGGAAGAAGACGATGCACATTGCGTTTTTTCGCTTTCTTAAGATTTAAATCAACGTTTATCATTTTGTTTACAGTGGACACCGAGCATTTTAATGATTTTGCAACTGTCCTTTGACTAGGGGGATTTTCTATTAACATTAAACAACGTACCTTTGCAATAGTCGAAGATGTCCGTTCTTTCCTTGGATACTTGTTTGGAATTTTTGTCCCACTTGAGGCTCCAATTTGACGTTTTTTTCCTTTCCTGTTGACGATATTACCTATCGACGCGTTAGATATCACAAAACCATGACTCTCACATCGTTTTTGGATAACAGAGTATGCATATTTCTCTTCGGAAAGAGCATAAATGTAGCCTTCGAACCACTGTTTTGTTAAAAACGCCATTTTTGAATAAAAACAAAACTTTCAAGCCGCAGACGATAATTTTGACTTTTAAAAACATAGTACAATTGGAATTATTTCTTTTGCAGCAAACGATTTTTTATTACCGCTTACCAAAATCGTCTAAAAAATGTGCGAACAGCCTCTGTATTCTTTTAAACATCGTTTATTATTAATTCAAATTACGTAAGTGTAACTTCTGTTAATTAAAATTATCTTTTGATGTTATTTTAATAATTCTTTAATACGATTTTTAATAATTTTCCCATTAAAAAAAAATTCCATATTTCAGATTTTTTATATGCAGTTATGAGGACACATACTTTATGCCTTTATTTCCGAAACCATTCCCGACGGCTACGCCTCTGCTCCTTTTACGTATACCATATGTATTTTGGGGGAAGAAAAAATTAAGAAGGTACATTTTCATACTCTCTAAGTACGGGCGCGGTAGCCCTGTGGTTAGCGCGCTGGAGTTGCACTCGGTAGGCCCGGGTTCGATTCCAGCCACTGCCAAAACTGCCACCGTGTTCATGCGGAGTACGATCACGTTAAACATGTGGGTCCGTAAGTCCTTCCGAGAGGTCGGTGGTAGGGGAAGGAAGGTACGGTCCTTGTGGATGGCTCCCCCAATGGGTTCCGGTCTAAATTGGGTGGGTTTTCCCGGTCGTCCAAACAGTTACCTTACACCTGTCTGGTAGCGGCCGTCCAAATAGTTGCTCAAGTCCTCAGGATGAGTCGGACGGTCTGGGCCTTCAACACCTTTCTGGTAGGTCGGACGGTCTGGGTCTCAACAACAACACCCTCTAAGTACGCCACTGCTCGTCGGGTAAGCGAAGTTTTCAGGAAACACTTCTAATCAAAACAACTTGCAGCACAACCCGAAAGATTCCCACATCCCAATTACGCTCATTAAAACTGCCACGCATGCGAAGAGGGGAAGCACAACGTTGAGACGAAGTTCATAACGCCGACATTAAAGGAAGTTTCTCCATCATTCCATAATAATTTTTAAAAAGAACTTATTTAATTCACACATTGCTTCGTCGAATATTACATAAATACAGCAATTTTTTACGCCATCTAACAAGGTGAGGTTACGCGATTTCATTCGCTGCCGCATTTAATATCAGTAACGAAGAAAATTCCCCCCTCCGACAAATTATTACGCTCCTCGAATATCGTCCCAACGACTGTCGGGGGGATCGCCGCCCACGATAAACGAGCGTGCGAAAATACCTCTCAAACGATCAAGGCGAACTTGAAGCTACATTTTGAAGAGGAAATTCCGTTATTTTTTTTATTACCGATGACTCTTACTGCATGTCGCGGCGAACATATGGCATTTGCTACGGAAAAGAACAACGGAGTAGTTAAAATAGGGTGCAGATAACTGAATAAACGAATTCAAACCCTGGAGATAGCGCGAAACATCGTATATATAATGACACATCCTGATAGCCTTGTAACGTTGTTCTAATTCCTTTGCAACTTAGTTTCACAACTATGATAGACGTTTTACTTTGAAATGACTTTTACAGGCTAAGATGGACTGCAGGCTGATTTATCACTTCTACTTTTGCTTACGATTAATTTTGTGATTAGTATTCCGGTTAGATCGGAGAAATATTAATATTTAATTTTAGAAACTTTTTAATATATTTAAAAATTTTATAATAATGACAGTTCTTTTAAATATATCCAAAACTGTTTTAATATATATTCCATTTTTAATACATTTTAAATTATTAACACTTTCCAACATAGTTGAAAAGTGTTTATCACTGCGGTCATTCTGTTTGTCCGTTCGCACGATAACTGCTGCAAAAATGACTTTATCAAAATGAAATTTCAGTACGTTGTTGAGACGGTGTGTTGTTGTTGTTACCCAGACCGTTGAGACGGTGTGTGAAACATATGGGAATGTAAATGAATAATATCACCCAATTAGTTCTGGATTGAGCCCGGGTTGAAAAAGTGAAATACACTGAACCCTATGGGACCTAATTTTTCAAACATTTTTTAAGCGAAGTTAAAATTCGCAAATTGCTTTAAAAACAATAATATACAAAATATCGCATAATATATATAATATTCAAAATATCCCATAATATATAATATATTCAAATTATCCCATAAAATATATAAAACAAATTTCAGCAAAATAGGTTCGGTAGTTTTTAAATAAAAATTAAAATAATAATGACACCCATATTATACGCAGAGATCACGTGATCAACTTCAAAATAAAATATGACATCCATCCCAATGTCAAAATCGTGATTTTTCTTCTTCGACCCAGACCGTCCGACCTACCAGAGAGGTATAAGGTATTTGTTTGGACGGCTGGGAAGTGCCACCCAATTGAGCCCGAGACCCAGTGATGGAGTATCCACAGGACCGGACCCTCCTTCTCCACTCACCAACCTCTCGGAAGGACTTACGGACCCACATGTTTAACGTGATCGTACTCCGCGTGAACACGGCGGAAGTTTTGGCAGTGGAGAGAATCGAACCCGGGTCGTCCGAGTGCAATTCCCGCGCGCTAACCACCGGTCTTTTTGAAGTTCTTTTAAATTTATATTTAGTATTGTATTCGTCCTGAAACCGCTTTATTTTTGGGTATTTTCTGTGCATCTATATTCTGCGCAAACGCAATTACAATATTTTTAAGTTAAAATGATCATCAAACTTTGATTATTTCTATAACGAAGCCTAATTTTAAAGTATGGAGAATGTAAACAAATCAAGCTGTAAGATGAGTTGTATAAGAATTGAATTTTTTTAAGGCAAAATTATTTACCTCTGGAGTCTGGAATATAGTGATATGAATGAAATATTCATGGATTTTAGATAGAGAAACAGACAACTTTATACCATTGCCTTTATCGATGAAGTTAGGCATGGAATTAGAATGTACTTTTACCTCCATGGTTGTGTGTAGTGTGTGTAAGTAAGTTGTGTGTAAGTGTGTAAGTAAAATAAATTATTGTAGTACTGTGATAATTGATCACCGCTAAATATATCGCATTTTAAAGATGTTTAAATAAAATTACATTGCAATTGGAAAGTGTTTCAGAATCAATGCTTTATGCATGATTGATATTTCTTGTTGGTGAGTGTTTTTTTTTTTCAAAATTCTAAATATGTTTGTGTGCTTTTACATTCTGGAATAAATGTAACTTCCAAATACGTGAATCGCCAAATGTGTGCTTGTGCTTACTTTTAAACATTTACATTTTCAAATGTTTTTTCACTTTTAAATTCTGTATTGCCATTTTACTTCCAACGATACAGATTTTTGAAACATATTTTCTTGCAGAAAAAAATGCTTAAAAAGGGATTATGGTATGAGAAAGTCGAATTGAGCTATTTTCCAGTTAACTCGATATCTAAATAACTAAAGGAGGAAGACAACACCGAATCAGTCCTAAAAGCGCAAATGAGAAATCGAGCATGTAGTAGGAAACAGTGCGAAAGAGTAGAGTAGACTGTCACTCCAAAAATTTATCGACACATTTAGCGAAAAAGTTTAGTAAAATATCGCAAAAGTGGTGTATTTTAGCGAGTTTCATAAAATACACAGTTCCTTCACGGTGGAAACAAAGTACCGTGTAAAAGAACCTTAACTAAAGAACTAAAGGAAAAATCAGAATATAATTTTCTCAGAAAATATAAACACTGCTGCGACCCATTTCCTTTCATAAATAAATATCTATCCACTCAATAGAATATACGCTTTCCAACAGTATGTTACTGAATATAAATAAGTGGGGATGATAATGGCGACGATTTTTATTCCAGACCAGATTATGTGGCTATATTGCAAAAATAGATGTTTTCATAGACATAGCTTTTCTAAACGCCGAGACAAACAATTTTATATACTAATGAGGCCGTACGTAATTTAAAAAGAACGGCTTATTCAAGGGATATCTAACTATAATAAAAGACAACACTCCATCACGGTCTGCGTAGCCACAACACTAAAGGAGGTATTATAATATCCATTGTTGTAAATAAATTATAAACGAGTTCAATATCCAGCTTCATTTTCAGTATCTGATGCCAAACGCAAAGTAAAGCTCCAAAATTCTCGGTTGTAAATAAGTTTAAAATGAGTCCAATATCTAGCTTCGTTTACAACGGCTGATGCCATACGCAACGTAGAACTCCAGAATACTTAGATATGATGGTTTAATAGGACTAGTAAAAGCAAAACACGAAGTTTTTTTATAGCACTCCTTTTCACTGCTTGTATATAACTTAAATACACAGTTTTCATACATTTAAAATGTATGAAACTTAAATACATGAAAGGCAAAGGCATACCCACTTTAGACTTTCTAGCTGCTCACATTCTCAAGTGATCCCCAAACAGCGAGTGCATTACCATGGTGATCCCAGGACAGGTAGGATAAAGTTCAAAATCAAAAGAAATCAAGAAAATATCATAAAAGACAACGACATACCGAATTTCATATTACTGTGATGAATGGAATCGGGGTTGTAATTAGGGCCTCCAAAGTTAAATAAAAGATTCTAAAAAGGATGTTGAAACGTAATGCAATGCAAAGCAAACACATGATGAATAATAATTTATTGAGATCTCTATATAAATCTAATCACATAGTAAGTAGAGTAATCAGTCGTCTATGTCTATGCAATCGACTATGTTTCATAGGACTTTTATAGGATGTTTCATAGGACCGACTATGTTAGGTTTTTCTTAGCAATCGTTTTCATTGCCTAGAAAAACCTGACTGTTACATTAAATCAGACATAAAACTCTTTAAGTAGCGCGGAGAAATGTTATTGTTCTAAAAGATTCGAAATACTAAATTAAGAAATTTTTAAGAAATGGCTCAGTTTTCTCAGGCTAAAGTGCTGGGAACAGTGTGAAAAAGTACGAACGACCGTGTTTTCTGAACAATAGAAGGGCTGAATCAAGGATCTTTTAATGAGGAGCTTATGTGGTAGACTAGATTTTATGCATGGATAGTTTATGTATTAGAGCGCGCTAAAGGTGGGAAATGGCATGCAATAAGCATCTTTTACTAAGAGAGTTTACTGTGACGGCCTCACATCTGCGATAAGATAAATTCTTAATGTGGGTGTGGACGAAAATAAGGAAATAGTTCGGGATACATAGTGGCAAAATGGCGTGAGATTGTGATACATTAAAATTAAATGTTTATTTCGTCTGGTCTGAAAACAAAATGTAGAATAAAGATTTTGGAAAAAATAATTATTTTTGATAGGGGAAGTTAAAATTTTTATATCATTTCTATATACATTCAATACGAATAATATGCATAAACGCGTGAAAATAAAATGCACCAGAAGATACATCACGGTGTGTCATCACGTGTAGATTTTCTTTTAATTCAGTCTGAAATAACAAAGAAATAAATTATAAGACGTCAATCGAAAAACCATCACAAATGGGGAGAGGGGGAAGGGGAGGCGAGAGGCAGGTGGTGAGTTTACTTACAGATATAAAATAGGTTAATACAAAATCAATAGTTAATGATGAAAATGGAGAAGCTATTTAAAGGAAACTTTATTTACTGAACTCACATTTTGGGCACAAGCAGTCTTACATACAGTGCGCAAATACGAAATTGGAATGATCGCATTATCTGATCACTTACCTTTTATTATGAGCGATATAACATCGAAATCGATCGAAGAGATAGCTAAAACCCTAAAATGGGAATAAATGACAGAAAACGACACATCATTCCTTTATTTTTGTATATTTAATAGAAATATATTTATGGCCTAAGTGAATCTCCCAGTCACGAAAAATAAAGCAAATAAAAAAGATTTTAGAGCGCATACGCATCTGCGTTATACTTAAATTATTCCATGAGAAGAAACACAATCCCTTCAAATGATGTGCACACTTCATTTTTAACAAAACTATTCTGCATTTTTATTCTCCTTTGCATATTTATTTCGTACACAGTTATACGAATTTTTGGGAAAAAAAAACGGAAGTAATATGTCCAGAACCGGAAATCTTCAGACACCCCTCCCTACTCTACCCTCTGGAATTCGAAGCTGAATCCATATCAGTCATCAGCAAAGCTCTATCTACAGTCAATCCTGCGAAATAGCTGTTACAAGGAAATTTTTTAAACCGAGAGTAGAAATCCTTAATGAACCTCATTCTCCTACGGAATTTAATGCTGAATCTATATCAGTGAGCATTTAAGATCTATAGCAGATCCCAAGAAATACACATTTCATAAATAGACATTTAAAAAAATGTAAATTTTTCTTGAAATCGAAATCTGCAGAACCGGAAATCCTTAATGAATTCCTTAACACCCTCCGAAATTTGATGAATCGAAGTCAGTCATCATCTGAGCTCTATCTATACCAGATCTTAAGAAATAGATGTTTCAAGGAAATTTTTTGAACTAGAAGTGGAAAAGGAATCGGAAGTGAAAATTCTTAGTGAACCACCCTACCTCCTCTAGAATTTGATGCTGAATCCATATCTGTAATCAATCTAAGCTCTATCTATAGCCACTCTTGAGAAATAGATGTTTTAATTAAAATCAAAATCTTTTAACCGGAAATGGAAAAATATCCTTAGTATAAACCTTCCTATTATCCTCCAGAATTTGGTACTAAATCTATATCAAAATTCATGTGATCTCTATCTATAGCAGATCTAAGAAATAGATGTTTCGAGGAAAAGAATTTCGCAAAAATAATAGCAATGTAGGGTCTTTACCTCCCAACAAAATACTGAATAAAAAATAAGAAATATATGTTCTGATATAATTATCTTGCCAATCCAAAATACCCTTACAAATTATTACGTCTATACAAAGAGTACAAAATAAAAAAGATGTGTTCTCATATAATTCTCTTGCCAATCCAAAACACACAAATTATTACGCCTTCTATAAAAAGAGCACAAAGGTTTGGACCCAGAATGCCATCTATTTTCACACAGAATCACATAAAAATATTTAAAAATTAAAAGCATTTATTTTATTTATTTATTTTTTGCCGCAATTCTTTCGAATAAAGAACTCAACGAAAGTCAAAGTAGCAAATCTTGGCTTCCTCTCACACTGACTGCACTAGCAGGGTAACAACTTTTACAGGCATACAGAACAAGCTATTATTCAGTCAGAAACGACACTTTTGCCGCGGGTCCACAGGTTGAAAGAAGAGCACAATGGAACCATTTTAATTTGACAAAATTTTAAAAAAAAAAGTTTTTTTTTTTTTTAAATAATCTATATGAATAAAATTGAAAATCTATCAGCCTGTAGTGTGTGTGTTTGTCTCATCATCAAGGGAGAACGGCTGCACTGAATTTCATGAAATTTTGTGGGTAGTCGTGAAATAACCCCACTAAAAATTGAGTCCATGTTTCGAGTTTCGGAGAATAGGGGTTATCGAGATACTAATAAACAAGAAAGATCAATCATGCATAAAGCATTGATTATGAAACACTTTCCAACTTCAATGCAATGTTATTTAAACATCTCTAAAATGCGATACATTCCTCGGTAATATTTTTAAAATTATCACAATATTACAATAATTTATTATATTTGAAAACTTAAAACTTCAACGAAAAAAATTAATTTCATTCAAATGGCGTCATTGAAATATAAATCGCCTGCCTCTCTATGTAAAAGCAGTAAAAATTTCATTCATACACTTTTATTCCATTCCTTTCATTCATCAAATTACTGCAATAATTTATTTTACTTTAAAACTTAAAACCATGGAAGTAAAAGTAATTTAAGTCTATGCTTAAAATTTCATCCAAAAAGTCTGCTATAAAATCGTCTGCTTCTCTAAGTAAAATCAATGAATGTTTCATTCATATCAGCTATATTGCAGACTCCAGAGCTAAATAATTTCCCGTTAAAGAAATGCAGTAATTCTTTACAATTCATCTTACAGCTTCATGTATTCACATTCATCATAAGTGAAAATTAGGTTGCGTTGTGGAAATGATCAAGGTTTGATGATCATTTAAACTCAAATATATAGTAATTGCATTATTTCAGAATTTAAACAAATATAAAGCGGTTTTAGGACGGATACAACACTAAATATAAAAAAAGAACACAAGATAGATGGCATTTTCACACAAGATAGATGGCATTGATCATTTAAACTCAAATATATTGTAACTGCGTTGTTTTAAAATATAGATGCACAGAAATTAAGCAAAAATAAAGCGGTTTTAGAACGGATACAATACTAAATATAAATTTAAAAATCACGATTTTGACACAAGATGGATGCCATATTTTATTTTGAAGTGGGTCACGTGATCTCTTCATATAATATGGGTATAATTATGATTTTAATTTTTATTTAAAAAACTACTGAATATATTTTTCTGAAATTTTTTTTATACATTATACGTGATAATTTGAATATTTTCTAAAACTTTCGAAGCAATTTGCGAATTTTAAATGCGCTTAAAAAATGTTTGTAAAATTAAGTCCCATAGGGTTCAATGTATTTCATTTTTTCAACCTGGGTTCAATCCAAAACCAATTGTGTGATATTATTCATTTACATTCCCATGTGTCCCACAGACAGTCTGAACAACATACTAAAATCTCATTTTAATAAAGTCATTTTTAAGGCAATTATCGTGCGAACGGACAGACAGACAGAATGAACGAAGTCTTAAACGCTTTTAAACTATGTTGTAAAGTGTTAAAAAACCATAATTAAACCTTTCACAGAGATAACATTATGCAGATGATATTTTTCCCGCCAATTCACTTGAAGAAAATTATATGTCGCTTAGCAATGGATTTAAATCCAAAATGTTTATAAGGCACACGATTTTTATTAAATATTTTCCGATACAAATAATAAAACAAGAAAGATCAATCATGCATAAGCATTGATTATGAAACACTTTCCAACTGAAATGCAATTTTATTTAAAACTCTCTAAAATGTGATACATTCAGTGGTGATATGTTTTACATTATCACAGTACTACAGTAATTTATTATACTTAAATATCTAAAACTGTATCGAAATATAAATCATCTGATTTTCTATGCAAAATCAATGAATATTTCATTCATATAACTTGTATTCCAAACTCTAGAGCTAAATAATCTTGTGTGAAAAAAAATCAGCAATTCTTATATAACTCACCTTACAATCGCTTGAGATATTTGCATTCTACATAAGTTAAAATTAGACTTCGTTGAAGAAATAATAAAAGTTTAAGGATCATTTAAAATCACAACTATTGTAATTGCGTAGACACGGAATTTAGATACACAGATAATACACAGATACACAGATAATATATGTGTGTGTGTGTGTGTGTATGTATTCAAAGTATTGGAATCGTGCCGAAGATCGGAACTCGAATTTTTGAAGAATCTACAAGTTTTGGGACTTCCAGAACACGAAAAACTATTTTTAGGAAGACGTCTGTGTGTGTAAGGGTGTATCTGTGTGTCCGTGAGGATATTGCATACACTCTAACTGAAAAACTAATGGACAGAATTTAATAAAATTTGGTAGGTAAGTTTTTTGTGGGAAACCCTGATGTTCATTTGATTATAGTACGATTCGTAATAAAAGAATCTGCCTTCTTTGCGAAATGGCTGGCAGAAATTGCCTTTATCCACTCTAGTCAAATTTAACAAAATTTGTTATATAAATCACTTGTAGGTTATTCTACTAACGGACCAAATAAAACTAACGGACCAAATTTAACACAATTTGGTGTCGAAAGCCCAGACCATTCGGCTCGTCCAAGGACTTAGAGCAGCAAGTACACAATTTGGTGTATAATATTTCAATAACCTACAAGTGATTTATATACCAAATTTAACAAAATTTGTTATATAAATCACTTGTAGGTTATTCTAGTACGATTCGGGAAAAGGAACGGGCTATTTTTGCGAAATGGCCCGCAAAAATCGTTAAATATAAAAATAAAAGACTACGTGTGCTCAATTATATCAATTAAATTCCTATTTTATACGTGATTTTTGACAACAAAAAGAATAAGACTAACCCCATTACTCTAGGACTAGTCGTTCTTGATATATTTAATTTTTTTTTGCGTTTTCGCTAAACCACTTTTGACAATAAGTCCATCTATCAAATGAGAACCAAATTTAAGTTTAACGTGCAAATTCAATGTCATTTAAAATGCATGGATGTTATTTTGTGCAGATAAACTCAAATTATTATTGAAGAAATAAAGAGAACGTGAATATGAGTCTGCAGAGAAAGACATGTGCTGTCCACATCCGAATTTTTAACAATATTGCAACAATGATTTATAGAAGTGAACGGGGATTATTTGCAGGCCATTTCGAAAAAAAATGTAGGATCTATATTTAAAGATCCACCAAATTGTTGTAGAATAAAATGTTCTACAAATTTAAGCTGTGTAGCAAATTTTAATTCTCTAGAACGTAGGAAAGTGCATTAAAAACGCCATCAAATAAGTATATCATGAAAAGTTATATAAATTTAAAAAAATTTTGAAAAATTGTTATCTACCAAATTTATTTTAAAATGTGAAGCCTCTCTCATATACAAAATAATTAAATTTTTGGAAAGATATTTATTATATAATATATCTATTTTTTCTTTCTGGAGGATATCGCAAAAGTCAGAATTTAATTGAATTCGTTTTTCTCCCTATATTAAATAATTTTTAATTAAAAAACTACCTAACATATTTTACTGAAATTTTTTTTATATATTTTATGAGATAATGTGAATATTAATTTTAAGTTTCTTTATAATGTATATTTTGTACGAAGTACGGGTATACTGCTAGTTTTACATATATGTTAAATTGAATAATGTTCAGAACAAAATATTATTCCAAAACAAGAATTTTACTCATCGAATATAAAACACTTGTCTTGCGAAGACCTTCGTGCAAAATTTTCGATGCAAGTATTTTGAAGAATAAATCAATCTTAGTATCTTGACAGCAAAGATTTGTTTCCATTTTCTATTTTGTTTCATAAAACTTTTATCTTATATCTGTTCGCCATGTCCACAGCATAGAACATTTGTTCAAGAAACATCTTATTTCGAACATTTTGTTTCGACCTGTATGTAGATTTCAAAAATATTGCGGAGAGTTGAAGTTAAAAATTTACCAAAATAATCTGAACAAGACAGCTAAAGGAAATTATATTCTTACTTTTAGTATATGTAATGGAAAAATATGATGAGGGGCTCAAAAATCTAGTTTTTAGGGATCTACATGCGCACCAGCGTAAACACGGATCAGGTGCTCTTATTTTAATAAAATTTCTGTATGTGTGTGGAGGGGGAGGGGGTTAATGATATCTCGAACGAATTCAGACGGGAATTAAATTCGAAAATTTTAACACACATAAGTATAAACACACACATACACACACACACACACATTATATATATATATATATATATATATATATATATAATAAAAGTTTAAAAATCCAATGAAAGAATAGAGAGACGTTTCAACTAAAAAAAAAACCCAACATTACAAAATGTCTTACAAATAAAAGTATCAAACAGAGAATCATCAATCAAGTGGAAAATAAAAATGCAAACCTCTAGTCATCAAGCTGAAGACAAACAAAAAAATATCAATGGAAAAAAATCGATAAAATAATATCAAATAAAATCCAAGCATGAAAGCTATATACGTGGACAAGTCCTAGGCCTAATAATGAATTGTTCATTTCAAAAAAACTCTTTATCAAGTCTAGGTATTTCATAAAAATGAAAACAAAATGCATGTTTCTGATTTCAGTGATAGATTATATCTATAAACTTTGAAAACTTGGACAACATGCATAAAGATTGAAAAATAATAGGAAACAAGAATACCTGAAAAAACACTGATCCATTGAAGCCTTGAATAAAGAGACCAATGTTGCCAATCTCAAAAAATAAAAAGTTGAGAACTGCTGCTGCCAATCGTGAGAAAGAAATAACAGTAATGCGAAAAGATGATAAAAGGTGATATTCAACAGTAAGAACATGTAAACACATGGTAATGCTTATTCAAGAGAAAATGGATGCCTGGCTAAAATAAGATACTAAGAAGAGAATTTAAGTATAATCTACCATTCCAAACTTTTTAACTATACTATGTACTAAATAAGTTGGATATTTATATAATTTGCTAGTAATTTTAAATTTATTAATATGCATAGCATGACATTTTTTATCAGATAATCTATAAATTCTAAAAAGCTGATTAAGTATAATATTTCTAAACAATTGAATCGAGTTACAGGAATTAAAAGGTAATATTTTATTAATGTTAAAGTTAAAATAGTCTTTTTTATCATATAAATTATTAACTATCCTATTAGTAGATACAATAATAAGATTTAAGTCCAAAAAATTTATTTTATTACTAATAGTGACTACATTAGGAATTAGTTCCAAATTATCCGGATAGATATCTATATCGATGACACAGTTGTCTGTAAAGACCAAACAAATCAGATCAACATATCTGTAAATTTTATAATCTGTTGAAATAAAATATTTTTCATAATGATAAAGGTATAAATTAGCTAATATACTGCTACTACAGCTACCTTGTGGAACCCCTGAGACTTGTAAGTATAATTTATTACCTTGAAATATATAATTATTGAAAAGAACAAAGTTAAGAAGTTTAGGAAATTTGATAAATATAGTATGATTAGTATGATAAGTAGTATAAGCATTATATAGAGCTAAAATTACTACATAAAGGTCAGAGATCTTAATATTATTAAAAATATCTTTAAAATCAAAAGTTTGAAATCCAATTAGTTTATCAAGTGATGTTAATTTATTCTTTAATTCTTTATTGTTTAGAATAAGGTAGTTATTGCTAGAAAAACGTAAACTATCATTTATTACATTTAAATAATTTAGAAGTAATTTACTCGCAGTAGTAGAGTAAGTATTATGACCACTAGTTACTGTTCTAAATTTAATAGGAATTTTATGAAATTTAGGTATTAGCACTATATATGGAAATTTAAGAAATTTATAATTAATATTTAAATCACTATTCATATTGATAATTTTCAGTTTAATACCATTAATGAGCGTGAATCAAGTTTAAATAGACGATTGTTATTTAAATAATCTAACAGAAATTGTATATAGAATATTTTACAGATAATTGCATAATTATTAGAGGCTTTATCAACATAAGTAATAACAAAAGATATTTGTAAATCATTAATGGGATGTTTTAAATTATCAACATTATATAAAAATCTAGACAATTTAATACTACAAATAGTATGTTTAATAAATTTTAATAAAGTGAATTTCCACATATTAAATGGCTCTAAAGGCAGAGCGTATTTTTAGAAGCTAATTTATAAATATATTTATCAAGGTCCCGATTGATTGACTTTAAAACTTTAAAAGAGTTATAACCGGATGGTAACCTGAATTTTGTACCAAATGACATAATGGTTCTTAACGTTTCGTCTTTAACTATTGCTAACTATATGGCCCAAGTAACTATATGGCCTAAGTAACTATATGGCCCCCTGTAACTATATTGCCCAAGTGTAGATTTATATAGTCAGCATATTCGTCTACCTCGCAAATACAATCATTATCTACATTTGACATGGAATCTTTATCAATAGAGAGAGATTGTGAAATTTCATTGTAATTAAAAATAGTTCTACCAATCGGCTTGTTGGATTTAAAAGTCTTAGTAAAATTCAAATTCTCAATAGGCAATAAGTGTTTGAATTTGTAAAAATTAGACCCAAAATTTATAGAATTATAAATTGGATGTTTAAAAGATATCACACTATAAGAATTAGTAGGCGTATTATTATTATGAAATTGATTTTTAAGTTTTATTTTTAAATACTTTGATTTAGTAATGAGCAAATCATAGAAAATATGATTAAAATGTTCATTAGTTAGATTTAATTTTAAGAAAATAGCATAAACATTATTTAAATGTTTTTTCTTAACCGCAAATACCCAAAATTTTATTAATTTCCATTGATAAGTGCTGTTAAATTGATGATGTAAACTTTTAATCTCAGCTTTATAATCACGAAGTATAGAGCTTCCCTTGCCTCGTCTTTTGAGATTATCTGAATTTATATTATTTAAATGGGGTTTCAAAAATACGTGATTAATATATACACACATATATATACACACACACACACACACACACACACACACACACACACACACACACACACACACACATATATATATATATATATATATACGCTTATAAAAGTATACAAAACGTTTCGTGCTGTCTACCTGAAAAAATAAATACTTCGTTAGTTTAATATCATACAAAATTGATTACAGACTCCTCTGTTAGGATGAAGAGTAGAAAGTGTCTGTCAAAAAATAATTGCGACACGTGACCTCGGGAGAAAATCTTTGCCAAATAAAATTTCGAAAAGAAAGAAAGACATAGAAGGAATGATAAGAAATCCCTCTCTAGAAGAAAAATAAAGTATTTTAATTTTTTTTTTTTTTGTCTAGCGTTCTTTTGCACACTTCCCAGGACTTTCCCGTTTTCAATTTTTGTTTGGCAGCGATTTTTTTCTCAGGTCACATGAAACAAATATTTATTAATAGACGTTTTTATCCTCCCTTTGTTGCTGCACTGCCTTTCTATTCTTATATCTCTATCTTTCTATTGCGCCTATTTTTTAAACCTTCTCTTTGTCTCTGAAACCGATCGACACTTTTCATCAACTGAGTATGGATGTTAAAGAATCCAACGAGGTGCTTATATTTGCGGAATTCAACGCAGGTTTTGGCACATTTCTCCGTTACAATACAGTGACCGCCGGTTATAAGATTCAGTGGTTATAAGAAACAGCCGTTTATAAGACTCAAAACGACAGAAACAAATACAAACTTCGTTTTAACATTAAAATTGTGTCGCTTATAAGAAACACGATTCCGCTTATAAGAAACAGTTTTCTACAGAAAATTTGTTGATTTCCTTGCGACGCTGGTGTAAAAAAAAAAAATCGATTTGTTTAAGGTTAACTGAAGGACGAGTTGTTATCTCTTGTCTCTGGGCGTACGGGGAGGGGGTGGGAGTTTGCTATGTAACAAAGGATGACAGAGGATTTCTCCGCAGAAAGACTTGGGGAGTACAACCCCAAACCAGTAAGAAACGAGCTTTAATCTTTTGGCAGTTAAGGAAACGTACTGATAAGGAAAGGCATCTTTGCTTATGCACTCAAATAAGATTCGTACAGCTTTAGTTAGTCATTTTATGTTTTGCTAGTGAAGCATGTCGCAAACCCTTACTTTGCTTGAAAAGCAAAGTTTACTTAAAAAGTATGATTCTCCACCTCCGTGTAGTCAATAAGCAAGAAAACAACCTTGCTTGATGCTATCCATATGATCGCAGGCGCATGGAAAAAAGTTTCTGACATATGCATTTTTAATTGCTTCCGTAAAGCAGGATTTTTGAAAAATAATGTTGCCATACCAGCAGAAGATGAAGAAGAATTTAAAGCACCTTTCGAAGAATGGATTCACATCGACGAAAATTTACAAACATCTGAAGAAAACAATGATGATGACATAGTGCGGAAATTCAGAATGTTTGCAATGAAGAAGAAAATGAAGACGACGTTCCACAAGAAGAAAATTTTCCTACAGCCAAACAGTCGCGAGAAGCCCTAACTATAATTAGAAAAACTCTTGAACACAGAGGGGCATCAGAAAAAGTTTATGGACTGTTTTATGATTTAGAAATGGATGTACGTAAACTAATCACAGACTCGTTAGCACAAACAATACTGGATAAGTTTTTTGCTATTCTTCAGTAATAGATTACGGTATGTATGAAAATGTACTATGCTCTTATACATAAATGAACGACCTATGAGTTTTACTTTTTATTCTTATTTAACTGCATACTATATGCATATAGATAATAATTTAAGTTGTAAGGCTTAATTTGTAAAATGAGAAATATTTTTGAATGCAAAACTTAATTTACAAATGTATTATGTACGTACTAATATTTTACTTATATACATTTATCTTTTAAATTCTGTAAAACTGTGTTCAATAGTTAGTATTTACAATGGAAGAACGATATTTAAAAAATTTCCGGATTTAAGAAACAACTGCTTATAAGAAACAAAACGAGCGAAACGAACGTGTTTCTTATAAGCGGCGGTCACTGTATTAAAGAATCGGGAATACCTTTTATTTTCGTAGCGAATTATCTCGCCAAATCATAAAGCATCTTCATGTAAGAGTAGAAACAATAATCATCTTTCCCCGAGGAGGAGGCGAGAAGGAGGATGGCAACTAAGTTGGCCAACAGAGAAGTCGTTACGAGGTTCTATGAACGATTACACTAATGAACTCCGTGATGAATCGATTTACGTGAGGCGCAAACACTAACGGATTAGTCTTGAAGGGCAGAAACAACGGACGGGGGGCTGCTGGAAGGAAAAACTCACCCCTCATAACTTCATATCAGTTCGACATCTGAAACAAGTGGCTGCACTCGACTTTCTTATACAGTATAGAATTCCGCTTAATAAGCCGCTTTCAGCGTTATTACAGATTTAACGAAAAAATTACGGACTTTATATGGGCACAATGTCCACAGGTCGAAAGGAAACCACGATGGAACCATTTTGTTCTACAAAATCAAAAATGAAATAATAATTTTTCGAAGAATAATTCAACGTGTATTTTAAATTGAATGGTGTTCAGAGCAAAATAGTGTTGTTCCAAAACAAAAAATCTGCTCACCGAACATTTGTCTGGCGAAGACCTACATGTCCGATGCAAGTGTTTTTGAAAAACAAATAATAACAAACACGATTCGTTCGTTTTTCATGATCAAAATGCTTAGTCTTCAGGATTTATCGAGTATAAGATAAAGTAAAACTGAATAAAATAAAGATCAGTCATGCATAAAACATTGATTATGAAACACTTTCCAACGGCAATGCAATTTTATTTAAACATCTCTAAAATGCGATACATTCCTCGGTAATATTTTTAAAAGTATCATAATACTACAATAATTTATTATATTTAAAAACTTCATCGAAAACAAATGAAATTTATTCAAATGACGTCATCGAAATATAACACGCATGGCTCTCTCTAGAAAAGTAGCATTTCATTCATTAACTTTTTTCCATTCATTTCATTCATCACAATACTATAATAATTTATTTTATTTAAAAACTTAAGACCATGGAGGTACAAGTAATTAAACTCTATTCTTAGAACTTCATCGAAAAAATCGTTCTCTGTATAAAGTCAATGAATATTTCATTCATATCAGCTATATTGCCGACTCCATGAGCTAAATAATTTTGCGTTAAAGAAGCAATTCTTATAGCAACTCATTCTACATCTTTTGGTATTTACATTCTCCATAAGTGAAAATTAGACTTCATTGTAGAAATAATCAAAGTTGGACGATCATTTAAACTCAAATATATTGTAATTGCATTGTTTCAGTATGTAGATGCACAGAATTTAAGCAAAAATAAAGCGGTTTTAGGACGGATACAACACTCAATATGAATTAAAAATAATTTTAAAAAATCACGATTCTGACACAAGATGGATGCCATATTTTATTTTAAAGTGGGTCACGTGATCTCTTCATATAATGGGCACGTGATTGCTTCATATAAGAGGCGTAATTATTATTTCAATTTTCATTTAAAAAACTACTGAATATATTTTGCTGAAATTTTTTTTATATATTTTATGGGATAACTTGAATATTTCCTAAACCTTTCGAAGCAATTAAAAAATGTTTGAAAAATTAGGTCCCATAGGGTTCAATGCATTTCAGTTTTTCAACCCGGGTTCGATCCAAAACTAATTGAGTGATATTATTCATTTATATTCCCATAAGTCCCACAGACCGTTTGAACAGCATACTATAATTTCATTTTGATAAAGTCATTTTTACGATAGTTATCATGCTAACGGACAGACAGACAGACAGAATGTATGAACAAAGTCATAAACACTTTTCAACTTTGTTGTAAAGTATTAAAAAGAGATGATAAAAATCAAAGCAAAATCAAAGAAATCTCGACTTTGTTTATGAATGATTGTTATGATTGTTACGTTAATATTGATATATGAATGATTATGCATTATATGAATGATTATTATGCTAATACTTATTTATGAATGAATTTATGAACGACCCTAATCAGATTGCCCAACCTACCTGAAAGTGTGAGGTAAATGTTTGGATGGCCGGGACAGTGTCACCCAATTGAGACCGGAACCTAATGGGAGTGGCAAACATGGGGGAAGCACCATCCTTCACCTAGTCAATTACCTCACAGATGTGCTTTCTGACCTATAGATTTAACGTGCCATATTTTTTATCCCGAATCGTATCAAAAACTAATCAGCACCAGGGTCATACACAAGTGACTTACTAAATTTAATGAAAGTCGGTCTATTAGTTTTTGAGTTAGAGTAGATACATGCATTGCACAGATATAGTTTTCTGTATTCTAGAAGTCTCAAAACGTGCAGATCCGTCGAAAACTCGAGTTGCAATTTTCGGCATGATTCCAATGTTTTTCCTATACATTACCATGTATTGCAGGGAAAGTAAAAACTAATTTTTGCGTGACGTTTATGTATCTTTATCTGTGTAATGTATGTATCCAATCTAACTCAAAAACTAACTGACCAAATTTCATAAACTTCGGTAGGTAAGCCACTTATGGGCGACTATGGGGCTGTTTAGATTTTGGTACGATTCAGTATTAAGAAAAACCTGCTTTTTTTCAAAATGGTCGGAAAAAATCGCATGTATCCACTCTAGCTAAAAATATTATTCACCAAATATTACACAATTTGGTAGATAAGTCACATGTAGGTTACCCTGGTGCTGATTAGATTTTCGTTTGATTAGGGAAAACAGAACCTGCTCTTTTTTTGCAAAATGGCCATCAAAATTCATTGAAATCTAAAAAAAAAAAAAAAAAAGATTACGTATGCTCAAATGTATCCATTAAATGCTTGTATACGTAATGTTTGACGATAAAAAGAATAAGACTAACCGCATTACTCTAGGATTAGCCATTCTCGAGATATTTCGCATTTTTGCTACGTCGCCTTTGAAAATACGTGCCCAATGAAAACGAAAATTGAATTAAAAGTGCCAATTCAGTGGCATTTCAAATAAGTATGTGTGTTATTTTGTGCAATAGGAAAAGAATCGGACCAACTCCATTACTCTAGGACTAAACCGTTCTCGAGATATTTTATTTGTTTTTGCATTTTTGTTACACCGTCTTTGAAAAAATGTCCAGTTACCAAATAAAACAAAATTTGAATTAACAGTGCAGATTCAGTGTTATTTTGTGCAATTAAACTTTATTTAATGAATTATTAAAGAAATAAAGAGAAAATGAATTTACGTCTGCAGGGAAAGTCATGTGCTGCCCACATCAGATTTTTTATTTATCTTTCAGCTTTAAATGTAGCAATAGCTCCGTAACTAAGCACGTCATACTGCGCATCAAAAGTCTCCGCACTTTTATCTACCCTTCATGAGACAGACCAGTGCAAATGGGTGGAAAGCATGTGTTGCCACGAATAAATCGTAAAAATTGAATTAAACGCTGATTGTAACGAGGAGAAAAATCATAAAAACTTTAGATGGAGAAAAATCATAAAAACTTTAGATGGGGAAAAAACGAAGGCGATTTTAGAATATGCAGCTTTTCCGCTGTTGCTCGTCCACAAAAGGATCTTTCAGAATATTACCATTATAACTTTTATTACTTACATTACCATTTCATTAATGGCTTTTTCCTGGATTTAACGGTGCTAAAATAAATTATATAAAAGCAATGTGATGTGAAATTGGAATGGCACACATCCCCATTCAAACCTAGTTAGTCTCTTTAATTGTGTCTTCTCTCGAATTATTTAAAAAACATCGGCAAAAATTATACACTCTATATGAACTAACTTTTTAATTTATCTACATGCATAGTATAATGTATAAGGAAAGTATTACGGGAGGGTTGAAAACTATAATTCGAGTTCTCGACGAGAGAGTATGTTTCACACATCCTTGAACTCAAATTGAACGTTTTTGAGGTGGTGTTTGCGTGCGTGAGTGTGGATGCAATATCTCAAGGCAGAATAGAGCGTTTTGGACGCAATTTGGTACTAGTATTGTTAAAATTAGTAAAAACGGGAACCCTACTGGTATTAAATGCTGTCGAATAGTCTGTGCGCCCCCCCCCCTAATTTTTGAATTAATTTATGAAAAAAAAAAATCATTAAAAACTCAAGTCCTTCAAAAATAATAAACAAATAATATGTAATGTTTCATTATTAAAAGAATGATACAAACTTTAAAACGCTAGTATGAACCGTTCTCGAGATATTACACGTTTCTCAAATAAATTTATATAAAAAATACATAAAATTAACAAGAAAGATGAATCATGCTTAAAGCATTGATTATGAAACACTTTCCAACTTCAATGCAATTTTATTTAAACATGTCTAAAATGCAATACATTCCTCGGTAATATTTTAAAACTTATCACAATACTACATTAATTTATTATATTTGAAAACTTAAACCTTCATCGAAAAAAATGAACTTCATTCAAATGATGGCATTGAAATATAAATTGCCAGGTTTAAACATCTCTAAGTCTGGCTTTCCTCTTTTATTTTGATACATAAGTTTTTTTTTTTTTGCAATGTAACGGCTCTCCGGGAGTGTTGTCGCAACATAAAGCTTGCTTTAACCGGGGTGTGGGGGTCCCGGCCATTTTTTGGTACATTGCTTTCAAATCTTCATTTTCCTTTTCGGAATGATATTTTAATCCTCTTTCTTGTGCTGCTATGCGCCATCTAAGTGTGATTGCTGATTTTACCTTGATAATTCCTGCATTTACGGTTATATATATATATTCCCACTAATTCAACAACAAAAATCAATTAAAGCCTATTTTAATATGAAAGAATACAAATTTAGTTTGAAGTTTCTGCCCGCGTCCTTTGTGGAGAAATTTGTGTTAATACAAATATAGATATTTTATTATAGTCACATTTGCAGCCGAGAAGAGCGCCGTTTCGGTTTTGTCGTGACACACTGCTTCGAACTGAACTCCGTAGATACCGGAACTATGCGCGACCTATCCATCCAGGAAAACTGGACTCCGCCATTTATACAAATCCGGATTCATCCCGTTCGAGACCCATCTTCAAAGCTCGGTATAAAAGCTCAGAGCAGCACGCCATTTGCATGATCAAGTTAAAAAAAGATGCGCAAAATTTTTTTAGTAAACAGCTATCTGTTCCCAATGCACTCATTTTCAATCTGCACGATTATAATTATCGGAGAACTAAAACTCGCAAGAGACCCCGTGCAATTCTAAACTTAGAATAACAAAAAATCCCGTAGACTCCTTTTCCTGAACCCCTAAACTAAAATAAAACCAGGAACCAGAATAAAATAATATCCTAAAACAGCCCTCTAACTCTAATGGCTTAACCGTATCTGCGTCTACCCCTCCCCCAAACTGTCAAAACTCAAATGTGCACTAAAATGCCACATCAGGAGGAGTCTTAGGCAATATAAACTTGTAAAATAAAAATCTTGAAACCCCATAGTGATAATATAGTATACAAATAATATCAAAGAATGAAGATAATATCAGACAGAGATCGAACGGTATACCTGAGATAACAGGCGATTCGGGCCTGGTGCATTTTTCTGAATCGACACCTGTGCCATTTGCAAATGGAACGAATCGGCAAAGTTAAGACAGATCAAATAGCTCGACCGCGAAACGTGCGAAATCATGGGATTCGAGAGCATTGCTGTATATTAATCGTTGTTTATTAATTTGTACGCAATTACAGTGCTTGTTTTCCCCTATTCTTCGCAAAAAATTATTTTACTTATTAGTGCATGTTCTTGTTCTACTTATCTAATTGTTATACAAATGAACATACACAATATCGCATATGATTAAATGAGAAAGTCCAGTAGGGCCTCACATGTATTTTTTTTTTTTATATTGAAATATGGAAAAATACGTGTAGAAGTTTTTAATTTCTGTAATCAATTAATTGGAAATGAAATCGTCGATTTTATAGAGTAAAACTTTAGTTTCGAATTAAAAAAAGGCGTTCGATGCATTGTCTATTACTAAACAGGGACCCACCATTTTCCCTATATCCTCCTAATGGGAAGTTAAATTTACAAGTTTAAATTTTTAAAACAATGAAAACGTAATTTCACTTCAGGCGCACTATATTAGGGACTTGGAGGATTCATTTCAGCTATAGACGAACGAATAAAGCGCAGATGGATATTCGTAGGATATATGAGTTACAATGACGCGCAACTCAACCCTGCACAATTGACTCAATAAATCGGAGAACTCTAAAAAATGCCGAGTTCTGATTTCTTATACGATTTATAGCTGATACCTTAAGCTCGTGAGTGTTACGTCAAACAAGTGATGTAGACGGGGGAGGTCTAACCCCCCCCCCCCCTACGGAAAAATTACTTTAATTCTCCATAATATCCACATTGGAAAACGAAATCTAGAACGGTAACATCCCCCTCCCTTTCCGACATCTTGTTCACACCTATACAAACAGGATGCAATCCTGTATATAAAAAGCAGAAGAGTAATGAGGAGGTCGTACAGATCTGGAACTTCACTTCGATCTGAAATCTGGAGAATATAAGGTTTAATTAACTGCGAAAAGAGTCCATCGTCCCAGTAACTCAATGAGCGTTGATTGGCCAGGCGGTGAATCGTGGTTCGAACCCCGGTTAGGACATAAGTTCACACATTCTAAAACTATAACTAAATTCAACACATCGTTACATAAAATGGCATAAAAAATACAGGGTCATCCAGCCGACGACTCTTGAAAAAAAAAAAATTTGCGGAGAGTGTGCCTTGTGAGCTTTAAAATAAAAAACACCTTCATAAAAATTAAATCAATAGAATTTCTTTTAAAATTAACTATTGTTGATACTTAATTCTAACAAAACACTTAATAATATAGGACATTAAACGTTAATAAAATCTTACTTTTTTCCAGATGCTGTTATTTGTATGGCAGGAAAAACTGAGAAAAAATTAGGGTCACATAAGAATTTTAGCGTACATTATCCCGTTGGTTAGCAGATATTAGACCGCGTACGTACACAAAATTTTCAGATTTTTTTTTTCCCTTTATAAAACTGTCGTCTGAAACCGGGAAATTTTAAAGTACAGTAGAACCTCGATTATCCGGAACTCTCGGTTAACCGGTCGTTCTTGGGTCAAGCCTAAAAAATTTTTAAAACGTGAGCTAATTTTTTTTTTTGCAAGGTATGGCATGATCGGTCTGGTCTTTCATTTCAGTGACAGAGATAACAGAAGACACGGCTGCGGTTCTACCTACTGACGATGATGGTTTGAATTCTAACGACACGATTTTTGCGGCAATGTTTACCCAAATTCAGAGATGTGATATATGCAATACGGACAATATCAATGAATGGTTAAGCAGCGACCATAACGATCCGGGATTCCAAATCTCAACCGATGATGAAATCATATCCCAAATTCAGAACGAACGTACTTCTGAAAATAAAGCCGAAAGCGACGAAGATGAAAACGAACAATGCAAGGTTGGCAATGAAGAGGTTTTTAACTGTTTTCCAAAAGGACTCATATGGTTTGAGCAACAACCCGATGCTGACTAAGCTGAACTATTGCTACTATAAAGAGACTTCGGGATAGAGCTGCAAAACAACGTTTGTCGCAACTGTGACAACAAAAACTGCCATTTCAAGCAAAAGCTTAACAACAGATAAACTTGCCTTGCTATACGTGTATACTACATACATTATATGTAATTGCTGTAGTACATCATATGTAGTACATGGTACATGTATATTTAAATTGTTGCATTTAAAATTACTAAAACAGTTCGTTTATTAATTGCATATAGGTGTATGTATTAGTATTGTACTGGCTCACTACTATATATTTTATGTGTTTTCGGTTATCTGGCATTTTCGATTTTCCGGCCTATTCCCGGTCTCAATTAGGCCAGATAATCGAGGTTCTACTGTATTATCTTACAACACAGATTAGCAACATTCATTACAATGCCCAGGATAACTTTATTAACTAGGTAAATTCGCTAACGAAATTTACGTTAAATAGTTTGGCATGCTATTGCAAATAAACGGGATATTCCAATAAATAAAATAAATTTGTTTGTACGCGCAGATGCACATCTAAGCGAAATTGAAGATGAAGATGATGCACGCACCTGAAGAAAGTGGTTGAGACAATGGGGTCCGTGAGGCGACTTCAACAGGTCATGAAAGTTCCGTACTCCGTTGGGCCGGATGTCGTGCTCGGGAAACATTATCCGGCCATAGTCCGGCATACGGATCGCACTCGGAGTGTGGCCGCTACCGATCAATCGCCAGGCGGGAGACTCGGGGAGAAAATCCTGGGAATCACAGCGCCGCCGAGCGGTAAAAGTACACATCAGTGATACGGAGGAAAAGTAACCATTATTCCCCGACATCACGAATTTCTTATTTTTTTTTTTTTTTTTAGCAAAAATTCCCAATACAGAAGAACGTCGAATATCCGAATACAGTACATCCAAAAAATCACCTAACATAGGATGAGTGACGAAAGCACTTAAAGTCGTTAAAGAAAATTTCTGCGACATCGAGCAGTAAAATTATTATTTTAAGAAAAAATATAAATATTTCTCAACAGCATAATAAAATACTTTAAAGAAAAAAATATACTTCTAAATAAATATATCTCAAATCCAAATTGTAAAATCATATGTGCACACAGGAAACCGGATAGGGGGCGCAGTTATATACAGAATCTAATATAAATAAAATTGAAAATCTGTCTGTCTGTTTGTTTATCCTGTCATCACGGGAGAACGGCTGAACCGAATTTGATGAAATTTTGTGGGTAGCCTGGAAATAGTCTCACTTAAAATTTAGTCCATGTTTGGAGTTTCTACGGTCAGTAGTTCTCGAGATATTAGTAAAAAACGAAATTTTCGTTTGTCTCATCATCACGGGAGAACGCCTGAACCGAATTTGATGAAATTTTGTGGACAGCTTTGAAATAGCCCCCCATAAATTTAGCCCAAATTTCAAGTATCTAAGACCAGGGGTTGTCGAGACATTAATGAAAAACGAAACTCTTTCCCAGGAGTTCCACTCTCTAACTCCGTGGTTTATCCAAACGAAAAGCTTGAAAATCGTTTGAAAGTGAATTGAAACCTTATCTCTGAGTTTGATGGGAGATTTTTTACGCTAATTAGTCACTTTCTGAAAACATGAATTGTTTGAAACATGATTTAAATGGGAAATCTATCTCCATGGTTTATGCTTTACAAGCTTTTACTGAACAATGAAAAGTATAAAGAAATAAAAATGGTTATTTAATTTCGCAATTTATGAGGAAGATTCTATCTTATATCATGTTGCTCAGAAACGCAATTAAATTAAATCTGTCTATTAATTTTAATTATTATTTTTTTGATCTGAATAATAAATAAATGGATATAAAAATATATTTTAGGAAAGAACGATTTGGTTTTCCTTATAGCATTTTTGACTGGATAATATCAATCACGGTCTTCAGGTTTAAACGTTATTATTATTGATATTTTCGGGAATTATTGATTCAGGGATTATTGATATTTTCAAGTTATATGCAATTGTTTTATTATGACAAAAATTGTTTAAACTCATATATTGTACGTTGTATGAGTAATCTTCTACAAACACACGAGTATATCTTCTAATTTACGAGAATATAAGAAGTACAGGTATATTGACATATGTTTTGATATATATTGGCATAAAAAATTAACCAATTAACCTTCTGGTATAAAGAGTACGGGGATTATTAATATTTTCAATTTATTACGTCATCTCTTTTATTTTGGCAAAGATATTTGAGACTCATATTGTAATACGGGTTATCTTCTACTAACACACCGGCATATTTTCTAATCTGCGACAATATAAGTAGTACGGGGTTGCATATATTGATTCAATTTCTTTTTACTTTCCTTATATACATAATGTATAAGGAAAGTATTGTGACGGGATCGAAAATTCGAATTCAAGTTTTCGACGGGAGAGCACGTTTCAAGCATCCCTGATCACGAATCAAACATTTTTGATGTGATGTATGTGTGTGTGTGTGTGAAAGTATGTGTGTGTGTGTGTATGAAAGTATGTGTGTGTGTGAAAGTATGTGTGTGTGTGTGTGTGTGTGTGTGTTGTCAGTGAGTCTGTGGAGACGACAAATAGCTCAATAAACAGATGTAATTTTAATGCACAGTTTTTTTACTTATATATTGTTAAACTAACTAGTTATATATGATTAGTATATAATATTTAAACTATTTCATTATTTTATAATTTTTTTTATATAGGCAACAGTTAATCTCCTTTTATCTCATGTGAATGGCAACAGTAGTCTCGTTATTTATTGTTTAAGAGAGGACTTGTGCAGAATTTCCTCAGGCACAATATATTTGATTCCTATTTTATTTTTCAATCTTTAAGCTTGCAGGCCAAGTAGAAGGAGTTTATAGATATCATCTATCTCCGTTTTCAGAAACAAATTTTTTGTCATTTTGAATGGATACTAGGCCCTGAAGAAGAATCTGTTCAAAATTAATTCCTTTTTAAGCCTAGTGCTTTTCCACGCGTTTGGCTTTAATGCTTGGCCATTTTCTGTTTTTTAATATTCGAAATCTCATTACTGACATTCGTTGATTATAGCTTGATGACTGGACATATGCATTTTATTCTCCCCTTGATTGATGAATCTCTATATTTTACATCTTTTTACGTAGTTATCTTATATTTTAAGTTATGGTTATATGAATTACAACTTCTCTTTATTCTATCATTGGATTTTTAAAACTATTATTATATATATATATTGAAATTCCAATGATAGAATAGAGATAAGTTGCAACTCAAAAATCCAAACTTTAAAAATGCCTACATAATAAAAAGAAGTATTAAATAGAGAATTATCGATCAAATGGGAAAAAATGTAAATTGCTAGTCATCAAGCTAAAGATAATCAACAACTATGAATGGAATGGAATCGATAATTGAAAAATATATAAAATCCAAATATATATATATATCAAATATATATATATATAAATATATATACATATATATACGCACACGTGCACACACACACGCACATATTATATATATATATATATATATATATATATATATATATATATATATATATATATATATATATATATATATATATATGTGTGTGTGTGTGTGTGTGTGTTAACAAAAAGTAGTTATTTTATGATTCCACCTCTCTGAAAATCAGTAGTTTTGTTATTACCGACAATAAAAGTAACCCAATTTTACAGATATCCTTTCATTATTACGCTCCTGTGGGAAAAGTATAATTTCTAATATCTCAAGAACGGCATGTGATAACTCCTAAAAAATATGACACAGTCCATACATTTGTGTAAAGGATTATGTAAAGGCTTTAGGTCACATAAAAACCATCTATACCACACACAGTAGTGTACTTCCCGGCCGTCCAAACGGTTACCTTACACCTTTCTGGTAGGTCGGACGGTCTGGGTCTCAACAACAACATACAGTAGTGTAGTACCTGCAAAGACAAATTGTGCAATCCTGTCAGCATTAATGGTATGTTCTATTAACGTGCATTCCAATACATCTGATGACTGTAGCGTACATGAAAATGATCTCTGCATTAGAGGGAATGTTGTGAATTTTTATTGAACACATTGTGAGAGCAGTGTTTCTTTCAGGACTTTTTGACAGGGGAAGTGAATTAAATGTTAAGATGAGAAGGGGGGGGGCAAGTTTTCTATTGCCCTATATAAATATATATAAATGCTGTGTCACAAATAGAAACTAGGTTAACAGAAAATGTCTCCAGGGGGGGCAGGGGGGCGAATACCCGGAGGTATGCCTGAAAGAAACACTGCGTGAGAGACGACGGGGAAAAAATTAAATTTGAAGGAAAAGAACGCGTTTAAGGACTTGTGAACAACCGCATTCTAAGCCTTGTATCAGAAAGAACACAAACTCCGAAATTTCAAACCACTAAAAGCACGAAAACGCGGCAATTGTGCGTGGAATTATTGATGGCGCTCCCGAACACGTCTTGGAGCAGGGATGCGTGTCCCTCTGGTAGGAAAAAGACTCCGATCAGTGAGAAAAAAAAGGGGTATACTTGAAATCGAAACATTGAAAATTCGGATTCATCCCGCAGCCTGTTACAGAAATGGTGGGGATATATATAAAAAAGAGCGCGCGTGCTTATTTCGATTGGGTTTGTGCCGGCATCGTTCATTGGACGTAAAACGTGAAAAAAGGGACCTACTCCTTATTACGCCCTGTAAAGTGCGTAATAAGAAATAGGTTACGTAAAACGTGAAAAAAGGGACCTACTCCTTATTACGTCCTGTAAAATACGTAATAAGAAATAGGTTATCCGGATATCTCGGCTAAACTTGTTGGTATTTCTTTATTTATAAGTAAATTCTAAACGTCAAAAAATAAATTGATAATATTACTTTCCCTGCAATACATGGTGATGTATAGAGAAAGTATTGGAATCATGCCGAAAATCGCAACTCGCGTTTTCGACGGATCTACACATTTTGGGACCTCTAGAATACGAAAAAAATCTGATGTGGGCAGCACATGACTTTCTCTGCAGACTTATATCCACGTTCTCTTTATTTCAATTAAATTTATTCACTTTTAATTCAATGTTCGTTCTTATTTGGTAACTAGACTTATTTTCGAAGGTGGCGTAGAGAAAATACGAAAAAACTAAAATATCTCAAGAACGGCTAGTCCTAGTATAATGGGGTTGATCTTATTATTTTCTTCGTTAAACATTACGTTTAAAACAAGCATTTAATGGATATATTTGACCATACGTAGTTTTTTAATTTAGATTTTGACGATTTTTGCGGGCCATTTTGCAAAAAAAAAAAAAAAAAAACAGGACATTTTTTTCCGAATCGTACCAAAATCTAATCAGCACCAGGGTGACTTATATACACAAGCGACTTATATACCGAATGTTCTGAAATTCGATCCATTAGCTTTTCAGCTAGAGTGTATACAGGCAATTTTTGCGGGCCATTTCGCAAAAAAGGCGGGTTCTTTTAACCCGAATAGTACCCAAAACGAATCAGCACCAGATTCGCCCACAAGTGACTTACCTACCAAATTTTATGAAATTCGGTCAATTAGTTTTTTAGTTAAGAGTGGATACAAAATATGTACACACACACACACGTCACGCTGAAAATGGTTTTATCGTATTCTAGAGGTCTCGAAACGTGTAGATTCGTGGAAAACTCGAGTTGCGATTTTCGGTATGATTCCAATACTTTCCTTGTACATTACCATGTATTGCAAGGAAAGTAAAAACTATTTTTAGCGTGACGTCTGCGTGTGTGTGTCTGTGCAATGCATGTATCCACTCTTAACTCTAAAACTAATGAAGCGAATTTCATAAAATTTGGTTGATAAGTCCCTTGGGGGTGACCCTGGTGCTGATTAGATTTTGGTACAATTCGGGATAAAAGAACCTGCCTTTTTTGTGAAATGGCCTTCAAAAATTGCCTGTATCCACTCTAGCCGAAAAATTAATTCAACAAATGTTATAAAATTTTGTAGATAAGTCACTTGTGGGTTACCATGGTACTGATTAGATTTTGGTATGATTCGGAAAGAATTAACCTACCTTTTCCTTCAAAATGGTCCACAAAAATTGTCAAAATCTAAAATAAAAAACTACGTATGCTGAAATATATCAATGAGATGCTTGTTTTATACGCAATTTTTAAAGATGAAAAGAATGAGACCAACCCTATTACACTAGGACTAGCCGTTCTCGAGATATTGTAGTTTATTCGCAATTTCGCTACGCCACCTTTGAAAATAAGCCCAGTTACCAAACGAGAACGAAAATTGAATTAAAAGTGCAAATTCAATGTCATTTTAAATAATCATGTGTGTTATTTTGTGCCATTAAACTTAAAATAATGTATTATCTCTACTTATAATAAAACAGAGTGTGTGTTTGAAGAGGAGCGCTTCCGGGGCGATCCACTCGGGAACGCTTCCGGGATAATCCACTCCTCAAAAAGACAGATGTCCAAAACGAATTAAACGCAGTGAGTTTATATTTGAAATATATATATATATATATATATATATATATATAATGTTGCTAAGAAACGGAATTAAACCCAATGAGTTATTACACGAGTAAATATTTTTCGATTTAAATAATAAAGAAATATATTTATAAATACATTTTTTTTTTTTTTCTTAATTGCATTTTGCATTGGATCATATATATCATTAGGGTCTTTGGGTTTAACGAGTTTAGATTTATTGATATTTTCAAATTCTTACACAATTTGTTTTATTTTGTGGAAACATTTTAAAATCCATATATTGTAGTATGGGTACATCTTCTAATACATGGGTATAATCTTCTAATCTACGAAAATATAAATGATTACGTCCGTCCGTCCCTGTAACGCTTAGCGAGAGATTTGGCGGGCTTTTATTTAAAGGTTGCGAAATTGGGGAATCTCTACTTATAATAAAACAGAGTGTGTGTTTGCCGGGGAACGGTTCCGGGGCGTTCCACTCGGGGAACGCTTCCGGGACATTCCACTCCTCAAAGGGATAGATAAACCATGAATGTTTGAAACATGAATTTAAATGGAAAATGACATGAATTTAAATGGAATCACCATGGTTTATTTTTCACAAGTTTTTAATCAACAATGAAACGTATTAAGAAATCAAAATGGTTATTCAATTTAAATGAACTTGTTAATGTTTATTATTATTTTTTCGATATGAATAATAAATAAATGGATATAAAAATACATCTTATAAATGAGCGGTTTGATTTTTCTTTTAATTATATTAATTACGGACTGCGTACATAACTTTCATTTATTTTGGCAAAGAGTTTTCAAGCTTATATATTGTGTTTAACTAATAAAATCATATATTGTGTTTAGCCAATAAATTCATTTAGCCGATTTTTGAAACAGAAAAAGAGTAGAACGGGTATATCTTCTAATACAATTTTAGTGTTTTCATTTAGTAATATACAAACGGAATCAGGATGTTTTATTCAGATCTGCAAATTCAGAGCTACGAATTTGGAGGGATATCGCTAACTTGGTAACTTTTCTTAAACGTTGCCAAACTGACGGAAATGTCGCCAAACTTTTTAAAAACTACGGAAATCAATGAAATTTATTTTGTTTTGTTAGAAGAGAATACTCAAATGATGTTTCGTTTGCATTTATATGCCAGTTCAACCGCCCTGCTTAGTAACACATTTAGCGAATTTTTAAAATGTCACCAAATTGATATAAATGTTTGTAAATCCATAAAAATGTCAGAAATTGATAAAATTGCTCTAAATAAATTAAATGAATTGGGTTTTGTTAGGGGATAGTATTGTGATGATGTTTCGTCAATTCGTCGCCAAGTGGGACTGTCAATTCCACAGTCCCACTTGGCGATAAACTTGACGATTTTTTAAAATGTCGCTAAATTGACGAAAATGTCGCCAAACTTTCCATAGAGATAGCATTAGTCAGACGATATTTTTTCCATCAATTTATTTGAACCAAATGATATCATGTCGCTTAGCAACGGATTTACATCCAATGTGTTTATGCGATAGACAATTTTTATTAAATCTTTTCCGATTTGAATAAAGAAGATATGTATATAAAATAAATTTCATTGGCATTGCATTTTTAATTGGATATTATCAATTACGGTCTTCAGGTTTAAACATTATTATTATTGATATTTTCGGGGATTACTGATTCAGAGATTATTGATATTTTAAAGTTATTATGCCATTGTTTTATTCAGGCAAAAATTGTTGAAACTCATATATTGTACGTTGTACGAGTAATCTTCTACAAATGCACGGGTATATCTTCTAATCTACGAGAATCTAAGTAGTATAGGTATATTGGCATATATTTTGACATATATTGGCATATATTAGAATCAAGTACGGCCTTCTGGTGTGAAGATTACGGGGATTACTGATATTTCAATTTATTACGTAATCTGTTTTATTTTGGCAAAGATTTTTGAGACTCATATTGTAATACCAGTAATCTTCTACTAACACTCGGACATATCTTCTAATCCGGGTACGAGTATATCTTCCCATATTCTAGTACGGGATAATTTTCTTTTTCTTCCCATATAATTTTAGCACTTTCATTTTGCCATATATTGGAATCAATTACTGCCTTCAAGTTTAAAGTTACGGGTTTATTGATATTTTTAATTTATATTAAATTTTCTATCCAAAGAAAAAAATCAAAATCATCCAACATATTAAAATATCTCATTAATTGCAAGTTACAGAAAATTATACCTTTCCTGCCAAAAAATGAAAGTTTCAAACCCATTCGAAAATTTTACATGTACATATGTATAACCCGTCGCTTAATACGTGACTTTATCTCAATTTTACAGTGTCTTACTGCATAAAAACTCTTTTTTTTTTCTTTCTTCTATTTATTCTCTAGTTTGTATGAAAAAAAACCAAAATATCTCCCAAACGTGTACCTTTCAGAACATAAAACCACACCTCGCAAAATTTTGCCTGATAAACGAAAATCCTCTTCTTACTTTCGAAAGGAAAAAAATACCCTAAGTGCTAATATTTTGTTTCATTAAGCAAAAACATCTTATTCCCAATTTTCTCACTTCCTTTATTTACTCTACAAAAGGATTTTATCACACTTTTTATTAATATTTTCACCACTTTATGCATTAAGCCTTATTTTCCTCAAATAAACACTAGCCTCACATTAAAATATAAATTTTCCCCTTTTATAAAAATGAAATACCATTCACCTTCAATTTTATATCTTATCCATTCCATCTATCATGAAAAATACCCCTATCATTCTAACCACACTATATCCTAGCGTAATATTTACTGCAAAAATACATATTTAACCATGACCATTTATGTAGGTAAAGAGATAACACCCTAACAATAAAACCAAATCACAAGAGAAAACACCATATATTTTTCCTTTCTTTCTTTTTTTTTTTTTTTTTTTTTTTTAGAAACACTACTTAAAAATGCTAAATTAGTGATATTATTATCCAACTGCATTCTCCCACAACTACATTTTATAACCTTTTATCTTCCAATGCTTTGTTAGCGTTCAACATACCCGAAGGAAAAAAAAAACTAGCAAATCTCACCTTTCCTTCCTAAACTACCCATAGAAACTAACAAAAAATCTCCATGCGTTCAGAAAATATGCCGGAAACTGTCACTTACAGTACTACGTGTAACGATTTAAGAAAATTATTGTATCCAAAAATTGATTCCCTTTTGAGCCCCGTTGTAATCTAACAAACCTATCAATTTTCTATTCCGAATAATTTATTAAATTATGTGTGTTTTAACAAAAGTAAAATATAAGTGAATGTAGGAAAGTACCCTTTATAGACGATAAAATATTCTTGAATAACAGTTAAGAGATACAAAAAAAATGAAATACTTTTTGCTTATTTATTTATTTTTTTAAATAAATCCTTTCAACGTTATGTGTCATCAGAAGATGAAAGAGACCCTTTGTTGATCACTCAAACAGTCTGATCCAATCCCCAATGTATAGAAATATACACTCTAAATCCCAAACATCACACAATTCTGCCCGCAGAAAAAATATGTGCCTAAGGTCAAATTATATATCCTACCAACAATTGTTAAAAAGGCCTATTTATTTATTTATTTATTAAACTTAAAAATTTACTATTTTTGTTGGTTTTTTTTTGTTTTTTTTTTTGTCTGTTCTCTTTGTCACTTTATTAGAATTCCCTTGTAAACAAAAGTTTCCTTAGTAATTAAAATTTTGTTTCCATTTCGGTTACAAATTGAATTTATATAATATCTATTTATTTTCATTATTTATTATTTTTATAATTACCTTTTTATCGAAAAATACTCTACTTATTATTTTATGTATTTTAATTCCCAAGAATCTAACTAACTCTCTCCAGCTGCAACGCCATTCTATTATTCACCCGGTAACTTAAGCTTCCTCTGCCCAAAAGAAAAAAAACAAGTCTCTCTACATGTATGTGTCGTCCATCCCTCTTGAAAATTACTTCCCCCTCGATTATCTCTTCCAAGCTCCCGTAAAATATATCTGCTAAAACCACTCCTCTTTTCTTTGTAACCCCACTGTGGATTCTGCGTTATGTCTGTGAAAATGACTCTTTTTGAATGTTGAAGAAACCCCCATCGCGACGTATCAAATTTCAACCCTGTGGTCAAAACAGAAAGACTGTCCCCTCTGAAAAACAGGTGTTGAAAACGAGGAAGGGAAAGCTATAACTAAAAACTGTGGCCTGTACGAAAACTTTGGAGACCCATGTGTTTGCCATGAAATTAGAACCGTTACCGTTAACTGAGATAAAAATTGCAAAAAAATTCCTTTGCCTTTAAAAATTCGATTATCTAACCCATTCACATTCTATATTTCATTTTCAGAGCCATTTGTAAAATTTTTGTAAACTCGTACCCCTAACATATAAAAGGTTTATTATTCTCTCACTTTACTTCTAATATCAGCAAAAAAAATTTTGTTCTAAAACTAAAAATCACTCAAATGCGTATTAATTAAATAATCTTCGCGACCAAAATTATAAAATGTCAAAAATGAAAATTTGTCCCAAAAATACTATACCAAAAGAATATACATAATCAAAAACATACACAAAATTTAAGAAATATACAAAGAGATTAATACCAACAAAATTTTCAAACCATATCGTGGACCCAAAAAGTTTGCCTCACAAAAACACAGCTGATATACATTTCCTCTCGATATACATAAAATCATTATCCAAACCCAGTTATTGAATATATTCCCATGGGAAAAAGAAACCGCTTTTTATCTCCACTTAAATTTGGAATAAACATTCTATCTAAATTATTTCAAATAGACTCAAGAAAAGATTTTTTTTTTTTTTTTTGTACTTAAAATAGCATCTATCAAATTTCGCTTCCAAAAAATTTCTTGATGTTACCATTTTCCCCAAAAAGTTCTTAAATTCCAAAAAATTCTTAAACATTCCCCATTTACATGTAAAATGCAATCAATGACATATATAACAAGTAAATATATATATATATACTACTAACAAATTTCATTTCTTTGTAATTTCTCAATAATCTATTAAGACACATATTTTCATGGCAAATGAAACAGTTAACCCTTCTCAAAGGTTTATACATTTCTTCTACATTTTTCATATTAAAATTTATTTATTACTAGGGAAAAAAAATTATTGCAGATATTGACATTTATTATTTGTTTTATTTTTACCATCTTTCAAAAAAAAATTTTCCTTGGTTAATGCACCAAACATAATTCTTATCCTGTTCGTTGGCGCCAATCTATTTTCCTTCGTTACTGAACCCAACAAAATTCATCCTGGTCTAAGGCACCAAATTATTTGTCCTTCCTTTAACTTCCTTCAACAAATTATTTGTCCTTCCTTAAAGGTAACTTCCTTTTTAGGACACGCCCGGTAAGAGCGCAAAAAAGAATAAGGCCGTGAGTATAACAAACATTAATTTATTTACACTATATAAATATTTACAACATTATTGATTCAAAGTATTTAAAAGACCACTTCTCATATTCAAAAAATGGAAAGTATATCAAATTAAGATAAACAAAACAAAGTGTATATAGTCTCATAGACTGAAGTTGAAAGATGGTAATTAAAAATTAAATGCAACAAAATCCCTATGAAATATTTAAATATCCTTAACCCGGAGAGAGAAGTAAAAGATACAAATCAGGCACAGGCCCTTAAATGAGTAACTCACCGAGCATTCGCTGAATGAACAGCCTCTCGTGGTTGAGGACAATGCTGGGGAGTATGACTTTTCTCACTCACAACACAAAACCTTCTCCTCGCTCCTTTCTTTAAATTCTCAAAAACTCTCTCTCTCCAAGATTTTAAAACACGCCCCTGAGGCGCATACAAACATCCCATTGGATTCAGGGTCTTAACCCCTTGACCCCAAAGCATCGCCATTGGCTTTAGGCCTTCCAGAAACAAAAAGCCCCTTCTCCAGCCCCTGCGAAACTGATCTTCTTTCGGGCACTAATTCAAAGCAGGCCGCAATCCCTATGACCCCTCCGAAAAGGACGCACATTACACCCTTTCGGTTCGAATACGAGATCTAAAGAAACTTCGGCATCCTGGTTTTCTATTTCGAGTGCAGATGGCCGAACGAAAAGGCTGACCCCCAAAAATAAATAAGAAGACTCTAGGTCGCATTCCCTAAAATATTGGCTCATGGGTTTACCATGCGACACGTATTGTAGCCAGTGTTTCCACTCTACTTGTCGCAAAGTTAACTTGACAACAGAGAAGTGTAGAAAATTAGCTGTAAGCCTCCTCTGAAGAATATATTCAATATTTAAACACTATTAACAAGAAATTTATGAAGGAGCTTTCATAGGGTGTCAAATGGTGCTCACACTTACTTTTTTTTAAGGAATTATCGAGCATTTTTATTTGCTTTTACTTATTTCATACAGTCTTACGAATTTTCGGATAAACTGGAATGGCCCAGATTGGCTAGCAAATATTAAGGCCGCCTTAACTCTTGCCAGGGCCTGCAAGCAAAAACAAATTCTATACTCCTTCATAAATCTTTTATAGAAAAAAAATATCTGCACCACATGCTCAAATTTTAAAAAAAATCTCAGTTTTAGAGCAGTTATTAGGGGGAGGGGGCACTATCGTCTGACAAAAAATATCAGTTAAGGAGTCGCAGTACACGCAATTTTTATCCGATTCCGTTCAGCAAGAAACTCCGACTATAAAACGTTAAGTTACACCCTATATCCGAATGCTAAAGCGTTCGGTTAAGTTTTAGAGGAGTTATCATCGGGCAAAGCATGCGAACAGACAGACAGCAAATGGCGTCCAACTCAAAAGTAAGAAGCTTAGTCACTTCGCTCCCACTATATACTGTAGAAAAAGTAGAACAAAAAATCAGAAAATTAACCAATAAAAGAACGTTGGCAAAATCTGGAAGAACGGAAGATAAAGGTAAAAAAAGAATAATAAAAAAACACCCTCATTATTTCCAGATATGTTTGCATTTGACCAAACCTGATATCACCAGAGGGCTGAAGAGCAAACACGTGTGGCTTAAAAAACTGCAAACAAAAACTCCTTTTCTCTACGGCGGAAACTCAAACACTACGCTAATTAAGTGGGTGGAAAGCAAACGGTGAGCGACGGGATGGAAAACTTTCTCCTATTTTAATGCCTAGGTGATTTTTCTTCTCAGGAAATACACGATCCGGCAGTAGGTGTTTTTTCCTCGATTACAAAAGCCCCCCCCCCCCTCTTTTCAATGTCTGCATACATTAAAACAATTCTGATGTGTCCGACACATGGCTTCCCCTACAAATTTCGTTATTTTGAACCAACACAAATTACAGCTTTTCCATAACTTGATCACTCTGAATCAATAAGTTTTTCGTTGTTAGCTTATTTTAATAGTAAATGTTCGTAGTTCCTTATTTACCAAGTTTTGAATTTACTTGTTACCAAAGTTTCTTATTTGCCACTTTACACTGGAGGAGGGGGGGTGTATGACAGGGGAAGAAGGGAGTTCTAAGTAGCCCAGTCAGTATTCCAGAACCCAATTAAGTGGAGTTTCATTAAAACTTACACACCATACCAAATGCATTCATAGGTTTACTAAAGTGTTGCCAACATAAAAGAAGGAACTTGTAAAGAAATTTTAAGAAATTTTTCAAAAGAATAACTTTTGAATACTACACTCATAGAAAAGTACACGTTTTTAACACTTTACAACAAAGTTGAAAAGTGTTTATAACATTGTTCATTCTGTCTGTCTGTCCGTTAGCACGATAACTGCCGTAAAAATGACTTAATCAAAATGAAATTTTAGTATGTTGTTCAGACGGTCTGTAGGACCTATGGGAATATAAATGAATAATATCACCCAATTAGTTTTGGATTGAACCCGGGTTGAAAAAATGAAATACATTGAGCCCTATGGGACCTAATTTTTAAAACATTTTTTAAGCGGATTTAAAATTCACAAATTGCTTCGAAATTTTAGGTAATATTCAAATTGTTCCATAAAATATATAAAAAAAAAATTCAGCGAAATATATTCAGTAGTTTTTTAAATAAAAATTAAAATAATAATAACACCTCTTATATGAAACTATCACGTGACCATGATATGAAAGTATCATATGATCCACTTCAAAATGATATATGGCATCCATCTTGTCTCAAAATCGTGATTTTTAAAGTTCTTTTTATTTCATATTGAGTGTTGTATCCGTCCTAAAACCACTTTATTTTGGTTTAAATTCTGTGCATCTACATACTAAATCAACGCAATTACAATATATATGAGTTTAAATGCTCATCCAAATTTGATTATTTCTACAACGAAGCCTATTTTTCACTTATGTAAAATGTAAACAGCAAAATATGTAGGATGAGTTGTATAGAAATTGCTGAATTTTTTTAACGCAAAAGAATTTAGCTCATGGAGTCTGCATAGCTGATATGAAAGAATTATTCATTGACTTTACCGAGAGAAGGACGATTTTTTGCGATGAAGTTTTAAGCATAGAGTTAAATTACTTGTAGCTCCATGGTCTTAATTTTTAAATAAAATAAATTATTGTAGTATTGTGATGAATGACATGAATGGGAAATTATTTATGAATGAAATGCTGCTTTTATAGAGAGCCAGGCGTGTTATTTTTTCTATGACGTCATTTGAATGAATTTCAGTTGTTTTCGATGAAGTTTTTAAATATAACAAATTATCGTGGTATTATGATAATTCTAAAATTATTATCGAGTAATATATCATATTTTAGAGATGTTTAAACCAGGCAATTTATGTTTCAATGCCGTCATTTGAATGAAGTTCATTTTTTTCGATGAAGGTTTAAGTTTTCAAATATAATAAATCAATGTGGTATTGTGAGAAGTTTTAAAATATTACCGAGGAATGTATTGCATTTTAGACATGTTTAAATAAAATTGCATTGCTGTTGGAAAGTGTTTCATAATCAATGCTTTAAGCATGATTGATCTTTCTTGTTCCATTTTAATATTAATTATGATACACATTTGTTTTGTATCAAATAGGTTACTTGACGACTAAACCCACCAAACGTATCATGCATTTCCAAAATTAAGCTAAAAAGGGATACTTCTTCTATACGCATGTATGCGTCTTCATTTACTTTTGTTTCACAATTAATTTCAAACTAATGTTTCTTTAATTTACATAAAGCGACAGTTCAAATATCAATAAAAGAGTAAAAAATAAAATTCATTTAAAATTAAAATATAAAAACACCAATGTACTTGCATCTTGCCATAAGACTCTGATGAGGAGCGTATAACGCTCAATATTACTTACGATTTTTAAGTTGAAATAAACTTTTTAACTTTTTTTAAAAGTCTGTTTACTATTTTTATTTATTAAATAAATACTTGTTAAATATCCAATTGATAACTTTTCCTGCTTCATTGAATACAGAATACTGAATTAAGGATAATTTATGAGCAAATATCAGTCACTTTCGCTGTACAATAAACAAATCCTCTTCCCCCCACCCACACACCCATTTTTTTTTTTTTTTTTCAAATTTGGTATTTTATTAAATTTTTTATTTTAATTCGGAAAATTACATCCATGTTTCGAATTTCAACGTCCAGTGATTGTTCATATATTAATAAATATCGCAAAATTAAACCTTTAGAAATAAAATTGAAGTCAATTTTTACTTTCTCTTACGTAGCATTGACGAAGTATTGTTTTCAGAAAAATTTTCGATTTCTATATTTTGATGCAAATACATACACTAGCTTCCAAAAGTTAAGCATGGACGGTAAAATCAACAAAAATGGAAAAGTAAAGCTTTGATTAACTCAAAATTGTACATGAAGGTAGCAAATGTGTTTATGCATAAAAGAAAACAAGAATTATGTACAAAGATGAAAAATATATTTAATTTTCTTAAGTTATATGATGACGCCACATTTGGGTCATTAACAAAATGATGTTTAAATGCAAACAAACCAAACAAAACTTACATTTATATGGTATGTGGCCACCCTGGACCTTCACAGAAACTTTACAACGATTTTTCATGTTTTCAATGAGGGGATCAACCATCACAGATGCGAGCAATGGCCATTCCTCCAATAGGGCAGTTTCCAACTCTGAGACTGGCTGGAGAAGGTAAACGTGCAGAGCCAGTACGTACGAGGGCATACCAAAAGTTTTCAATGGGATTAAGTTCGGGGGAATACGCCGGTCACTCCATACGAGAAATGCCCTCACTTTCCAGGTATTCGTGAACGATGTTAGCTCGATGGGGACGGGCATTATCGTCCATAAGGAGGAAATCAGGACGAACTGTTGCAGCGTAGTGTCGCAATGGGGTTTAGAACTTCATCCCGATACCGAACAGCTGTCACAGAACCGCCTTTAATGATATGCAGCTCCGTGCGATATCCCATTAAAATTCCAGCTCACACCATGATTCTGCCGCCTCTGAATGCGTGATGTTCGGTGATGTTCTTGGCCTGATTGCATGTGCCTCGTTCTCTCCAGACCCTTACACGCTTATCATCTGATTCTAGGGCAAATCTGGACTCATCCGTGAACAGTACGTTGCACCAATTTGAGACAGTCCAATTGACATGTTGACGACACCGCTTTAATCTTGCCCCTCTGGCTTGGACGGTTAGTGGAACACAAAAACGTGGTACTCGGACGTACAATCTCTTCACGTGGAGTCTTCGGCGCACAGTACTGGCAGATATTGTCTTACCAAATGCTGCTACAACCATGGATGTAACAATTGTGAAGGTCGCTCGTCGATTCCGCTTGGCTACTATAGCAATATACAGATCATCAGAGGGGGTGGTAACCCTTGGACGACCGGGCACTGGTCTCCGGACAACTGTTTGACTTGTATGGAATTGATTCCATCATCGAGGAATTACCGAATGAGCGACATCTTTGATTGACTGTTCTACTTCAATGTGTCCAACAGCACGACAGCCCTCACTATCTGTCATTCGTATTCTTTTCGCCATAGAAACACGAGTATGATTAAAAATAATCCTACAAAAGTTATAAACACTTCACATCAGCTTTTAAATGCACCTCCTCAAACTCTTCAGAATGCTGGCGTCTTCAACGACTGCCTAATTAGCATACATCCAGACAGTCAATCGTGATTGGCTGTAACGGACGATATTTGCATACTGCCATCTACGCCTGCAGCGATTTTCAGCCACTCAAATTCAAATACGCTTTCAAAAAATGAATATCTTAATTCCGTGCTTAACTTTTGGAAGTCCGTGTATTTTAAGACCTCCTGCACACGTTTTGAGACTTTTGAACACTTTGAAATTGATTCGAAATTTTATATTTTTTTAACATAGCAGGATAGGACAAAATTTCACAGAATCATGCATAAAAAGGGTTATTTATATTGCTCAATAATCACGAGAGTCCGTTAGCGCAACTGTCGTAAAAATGACCTTATCAAAATGAAATTTTAGTATGTTTTTCAAACGGTCTGTGGGACCTATGCGAATATAAATGAATAATATCACCCAATTAGTTTGGATTGAACTCGGGTTGAAAAAATGAAGTACATTGAACCCTATGGGACCTAATTTTTTAAACATTTTTAAGCGAATTTAAAATTCACAAATTGCTTCGAAAGTTTTAGGAAATATTCAAATTATCCCATAAAATACATAAAAAAAATTTCAGTAAAATATGTTAGGTAGTTTTTTAAATAAAAATCGTTTAATATAGGGAGAAAACAAATTCAATTAAATTCTGACTCTTGCTATATTCTCCAGAAAGAAAAACAAGAAAGATTGATCATACATAAAGCATTGATTATGAAACACTTTCCAACTTCATTGCAATTTCATTTAAACATCTCTAAAATGCGATATATTCCTAGGTAATATTTTGAATATTATCACAATACTACATTAATTTATTATATTTGAAAACTTAAAACTTCATCGAAAAGAATGAACTCCATTCAAATGACGGCATTAAAATATAAATAGCCAGGTTTAAACATCTCTAAAATGCGATACATTCCTCGGTAATATTTTTAAAATTATCATATTACTACAATAATTTATTATATTTGAAAACTTGATCGATATAACACGTCTGGCTCTCTCTATAAAAGCAGCATTTCATTCATCACAATACTATAAACATCTGCTGTGGTCAGCACATGACTTTCCTTATATAATGAAATGAATTTACTACTTTTACAGCAAAAAATAGATTATTCTTATAGTACATACTTATATTCTTTCCAAGGTATTGAATTTTCGTTAATTAGTCATCATTTTAACGTCGATTTAGCGTCATTTTTATCTATTTGACGAGATTTTTGTTAATTTGGTAACATTTAAAAAAGTGGCCTAGTTGGCGACATTCCGCCAAATTCGTCGCCAGAATCTCGCCAAGCATTATGGACGTAGAAATAAGTTATTGTTATAGCAGATAAATGATTATTGGCGTTAAAATACAAATGTATTACTTAAAGTATCTTTTCTTATGAATGGAACGAGCTAGATCTACGAGAATGATGTCACCACATTTATCGCATGATATTACATATGAAAAGTGAACATGTTTCTCAACAGTTAATGTATATTTTTTTAATTTATGAGATTTTTTTATGGATTTATTTGAAAAATGTTCAATATCTCAAGAAAGGTTCACGCTAGCGTTCTAAAGTTTATGTTAATCGTTTTCTAAGGAAAAATTACATAAGAAATGCTTATTTGCGTAACTTTATTAAAGGTTTTGATTTTTTGATGATTTTTTTCGAAATTTCACTCGTAAATTAAGGGTAGTTCTTGGTATTCGATTACGTTTAAAAACGATAAGCTTCCAGTATTCACGGACTGTGATTTTTGTACCAAATTTCATTCGAATTGCTCCACTCGTTCGTGAGATATCGTCTCCACAGACTCACTGACACACACACACACACACACACACACAGACATCACCTCAAAAATGTTTGATTCGTGATCAGGGATGCTTGAAACGTGATCAGATCAGGGATGCTTGAAACATGTTCTCCCGTCGAAAACTTTTTCGGATTTTCGACCCCGTCACAATACTTTCCTTATACATTATGTATATAAGGAAAGTAATAATTTATTTTATTTAAAAACTTCAGACCATGGATGTACAAGTAATTAAACTCGAGTCGAGACCTCGCGGACCATACTTCGAAAACTATACTCTAGAACAGTGTTCTTCAACCTGTGTTCCGCGGAACCCTGGGGTTCCACTCAAACGCTTTAGGAGTTCCGCGAGTCGATACTACAATTCGAATGTTCGACATATGTATGTATAATACAAATACTTTATACGGAATATTTATCTTGTTTGAATTAATGCAAATTTATATCTTATATAAAGTTTTTATAACAAAGGCAGGGGCGCACCTTGTTTATAACATGTAATACGTAATATGACACATCCCCCTAAAATCAAATCTGGGTGTGCTACTGAACGAAGGGTTCCATAAAAAAAAATATCTGAAGAAAGTGTTCCGCGGGATGACAAAGGTTGAAGAACACTGCTCTAGAAAGGCGCAATAAGATATAACAGGGAAAAAATTCGCATGGGTCTTTATTAAATTCGAAGTTAAGCTCAAAACAACTCAATACCTACAAAGAAAATTTAACACGCTATTCATCTAAACAAACGCTTTTTGCAAACAATAGAATCCAGCAATATTTTCAAATTAGGAGGGGCAAAAATGCATTTATCCGAAAAGGCTTCATTTACAACCCAGCAGAACGGATCGGTTATTTGCATACTTTCAGAAAATGATGATTGATTCCGCTGAAATATTTTTGGTTCTTTGTTACTATGGAGACGGAAATTTCAGCTAAAACAAAAAGAAGCTTTTAGAACATGTGTTTTTTCTTTGGGGGCGAGGGGGGGGGGGACGTCCTTATTCTTTTATAGAATGCTCGAATTTTGATAGGTGCACAGAAAATATTTGCATTACAATATAATCCCGGTTATCCGCAAAGTAGATCCGGATAAATGAAAAGCAGCAAAATGCATTAACAACCTTCAAATAATTAGTATATGTTGGTATGTAACTTTCATTCGCAGAAATATATAAATCGTACTATTCTTGCGGAAAAACTAACTTAGTTATAAAGAGGTATAGGGCAAAATTGGCGGTGGTTCCAGCCCGATGAAGTCAAAATGGTTTTGCGTGAATAACATTTTGTAAAATAAAACTCAAATTTTGTAATATCGATCGCTGCTTTTCATTTATCCGGATCTCCTTTGATATGGATAAAAAAAAAAAAGCACTCTATTCAAAATTTGATGATATACACTTATAGGGCTTTCAAAAAATTACAAATTCCTGCTTATTTATTTATAGATAGTACTTTTTATTTTTAAGATATAAGCATGACAAACTTGTAAAACGGAAAATTTTCATACTTCAACTTGACAAGACGATGACTCGAAAACTATAAGAGCTTTTTCTAAAAATACATATAGATTTAGAAACTAAATTTCATCTGACATATTTTTGTCGCTTACTATTTATATCAATCTTCTATAGTTTCGAAGATATTTCGAGTGAAAGTATGGTGGGGGAAGCCTTGGCTGTACAAAAACTTATTGAAGTATTTTTTTTTTTCGAAAAAAAATTTAAAATATTAAAATATTGAAATTATTTTTATATATGCTTAATCTGGACATAGATAGAATTAGTTGTTATGCATCATTTTTCAAAAATCCGTATCTACATATAGCTCAACGCTATAGATAAATGCCGACTTGCGCTGCGTTACTAATTTTCTCAACATGAAGGATACCCTCAAGGAGAAACAACTTTTACAGATTTCACAACGCATAAGACGATAAGAACTCTGTCAAAAGTAGAGCACCTTATTTTTCTTACTATGGCATGTTTAAGCTGAAATTAAGTCTGGTTTACTAAAATGAAACTACAATATAAATATAATGCAGGCAGCACCAGCACATGACCTTGTCTACAATCTCAAATCTGTGTTTCTTTCCAATTATTCATTGAACAAATATATTTTATGGGACAAAATAAATATACAAAATGACAACGAATTAACAGTTTTCCAGTAATATTTCATAGGGATAGTGATTGGGCTAGTAATTTAATATTTCATTGGGTTAGTGATTGGGCTAGTAATTTAATATTTCATTGGGTTAGTAAGCGATTTTTTATGGACACTTACTTCCCAAAATTTTAAAATACTGCAAAATTATCATATTTCAAAGATGGCATAGCAGAGCATATGGAAGTGATTGCATTCGTTTTGTAAACTAAAATCAAAATCAGCATTTAATACGTATTGCCAAGCATTTATTTTTTTTTTTTTCGATTTGAAAAAAAAAATTTTTTATTATACTCAGAGAATTCCGTTGCTTCGTAAATTAAAAAAATTGTGTAATTAAAAATAAAATTATACAAGGTAACGATAATTTTATGATACTTTTAAATCGCTCAGCTTTATTGAGAAGTGAACATGAAATCTGAAAACATAATAATACATCAATATAATGCGCGATGTCATACTTCAGCATACTGTTACGGTTTGAAAGGGGATAAAGATATTATCTCTTTGTCCTCTCCCAAATCTTTAATATTTAAATATTTTAAACGTTTAGGAGGATAGGCAATTTGGTGAAAAAAGAAAAATTCTGGTGATGTGGTGTTAGTCTAATTTTCTAAAATTTACACGACTGACACCTTGAATATCGTGTTATAATCATTCAATCGGCATTGTTCAACTTGGGTCGTTTTTAGCTCAAAGGCTGCTTAAAAGCTGTTTTTAGCTTTAACTATTTTAGCTACTATTTTTAGCTTTAGCTATTTTAGCTACTATTTTTAGCTTTAGCTATTTTAGCGACTATATTCAGCTTAAGGGCTACTAAACATTTTCATCTACTTGACTGCTTATAGTCCATTTGTTCCACTCTGTCCTATAACCATAATTTGGACAAAAAATGGAACAAGCTCTTATTAAACAATTTTTTTTTTCTTTAGGCACCAATGGATAAACTGTATCGAAAATTCTTACAAAATTTCATGTTTTTGTAGTAGAAACTTTTAATACTTTTTCTGTTTGCATCCTCTAATGTTAATTTGGCCGAAGAAATTTCCAGCTGTAACTCAATGAAATATTTAACTTTAAAATTGCTGCTGTAAAAAACAAAAAATATATTAACTATAATATACAAATGCTTTTACAGAATTTTATTCTATATGTTTTTAAATTTTTAAATACAAAATTTCAATGTATTTGGACTGTAAGTTTTTTATTTTTAATTATTTTTTTTTAATTCTGAGAAAATTTGCGTTTCTAATTCAACAAAGTTTTAGAATTAGTTTGTAAAATATGTTGGATCTCTGCACTGTTTTTTTCACAACTTACATTCTTTTCATTTACTTTTTTTCTAAATAAAAAAAGTTAAAAATTTCGTTACAGGATCTTTCATTTGGGTCATCAAACTGCACATATTAAAGCAAAAACGATTGCAATAAGTAAATTTTGATATAGCTATAAACCTCCTGGAACAAATTAAGATTAGAGGATTCAAATTTTTGTTATTATCTGTTGAAAAAATTTCTACCACAAAAGCTGAGGCATGAAACTTCGTTCTAAGCAAAGCATGAAGCTTTGCTTCAAGATTTTTCTTCTATGCAACTAATCGATTAGTGCACAAAAAAAAAAGTTTAATCAGAACTTATATATAATATGATTAAGAAATAGAAAATTAAAATTGGCAATTTTCTGGTCTGTTATTTATATATATATATATATATATATATCTACAGATCTACCAGTCGTGACTTATATGTCTATCCTAGGAAGAGCACAGCACCATACAAACTTCATTTTAATATATATTTTAAAAATGATAAATAGCCAAATTTTAAGATGGATCCTGAATATTTTTATTCAAAGTTGGTGTACCCCTTCTAAAATAAATGTACATGCTGCTGCTGTAATGCATAATAGAAAATATGGTAAATTTATGAGTCTGTAGATTTTAAATAATATAAAAATCTGTATTAGAAAATTAAAAGAAAAATATTAGTATGTTACACATTACAAATAGAAAACAACTACAGTGTATACTACTACATCCTATATGAGGATCACACTGAAATTTTTGAGACATAGGCAGACGATATGCGCTAGAAAAAAATTATTGGTCAAATATTTAAATTTGAACTCTTATATCCGCAGACGATAATTTGTGACAACAATTACGATTTAGCTATCGTAGATGAATTTTGAAAGAAAAGAAAATGGAATTGACGCGAGAGCATTATCGTGTTATGATTTTCTATGATTTTAAAGTGGGGCTAAATCAAGAAGAATGTCTTCAACGTCTACCATTAGCATATGGAAATGATGCTCCATCTCGTGCCACTGTATTCAGATGGTTTACAGAGTTTAGAAGTCGAAATTATCTCCTGGATGAAGAACACTCAGGAAGACCTTTGTCAGCTGTAGTCCCAGAAAATGTGTCGGCCATTCAAAAATGTTAATCTATGATAATCGCTGTACCTACCAAATGATACAGAAGAAACTTAGCATTGGATCCGCAGCTATACATAAAATTATTAATGAAGAACTGCATATGAAAAAATTAGTTGTCGTTGGGTCCCCCATAATTTAACAGAACACCAAAAAGCGGAGCGTGTCAAAATCACTTCAAAAACCCTAAAATTACTTAATGATGATGGATACCACATTATTTCAAAAATCATAACTGGTGGTGAAATGTACATAACGTTTTTTAACGTTCCAACACGTCACGAAAGTAAAGTATGCGTCTTTGAAGATAACCCTCAAACCAACAATGGTGAAAAGACAACGAGCAATGAAAAAAGTAATGTACGCCGTGTTCTTCAGAAGTACAGCTCTGGTCAAAACCATAAAGCTAGACGGACAGAAGACAGTTACAGCTAACTGGTACACTACTAAGTGTCTTCCAGAAAGTCTTCAGGAAGTGAATGTTAGGGAACTCGTGCTTCACCATGACAATGCATCTTCTCATTCAGCAAGAATGACAGTCGAATTTCTTGAACAAAAACACATCAAAGTGAAGTGATAGAACATCCCCCTTATTCTCCTGATTTTGCAATGTGCAACTTTTGGTTATTTTTTAATCTAAAAAAATTTACGTGGGCATAGTTTTCATTCCGAAGATGAGATTGATGAGGCTATAAAAGCATATTTTTCATCGATTCCAAGAAATGTATAGCTTGAAGCATTTTAACTTTGGAAAAATTGCCTACAAAAGTGCACTGATGTTGAAGGGGAGTACTTTGAACACTCCTAAGAGATGGTACGTTTAACTTGCACTACTTAGCCGTATCTCAAAAATTTCAGTGTGACCCTCGTACAGGCACAAATTATACTAAAAGTAAAACCAACAACGTAGTAATGTATACAAAAATTTTATCTAGAAGTTGTGGTCAAAGCGAGTACAGAATAAGAATTGCAATTCAATGATAAAAATTGAAATTGGTATTCAATAACAGTGCCAATTAATGTAGTAACAGATAATGACTTGAGGTAATTTTTCAGACAGCTCATATACGTACATTCAGACTTGAATAAAGGATTTTTCTTATTATGGGCATGTCTTAAGTACACATTTTCATAAAAGAATTTGAGGATTGATATCTATTGAATCCTTATCAAAAATAGTGGTGAAGACGTATTTTCAATTTTGTCTTAAGGGTGAGCGTCAGTAAATTTTCTGCCCTATCCGCGCTTTGTTAACTTTCGCGGCACACATATTTCGCCGAAATTCTGCTCAAACAGTTGCGAAATATTTTCTGAAAGATAAAATGCTATGCTTAGATTATATTAAAACTAAATTTAATACCCAATAAAACATAGAATATATGTTTTATTTTAATTTAAAATATTTTTGGTGCTGCCATCTGTTGTCGTAATTTAGTTCATGCCGACTATTTTTATTTTTTAATGAACATTTTTAAATGTCTATTCCTTCTAATACACTATTAAATACAACAACAGATCATATATAATGCCATAATCACGGAAACATAACTGAACTTGGACTTGAAGACAAAGGAACTTGAAGACAAAACTGCAGTCCTCAGTGATGTACATTCAGATCCCTTATCAAATTTATAGAATGAGAAATTACCTTTCCGTGATTGTGGCATTATTATATATGATCTGTTGTTGTATTTAACACTGTATTAGAAGGAATAGATATTTAAAGATGTTCATTAAAAAATAAAAATAATCAGTATGAATTAAATTACGACAACAGATGGCAGCACCAAAAATATTTTGGATTAAAATAAAAAATATATTCTATGTTTTTTGGGGCATTAAATTTAGTTTTAATATAATCTAAGCATTGCATTTTATCTTTCAGAAAATATTTCGCAACTGTTTGAGCAGAATTTCGGCGAAATATGTGTGCCGCGAAAGTTAACAAAGCGCGGATAGGGCAGAAAATTTACTGACGCTCACCCTTAAGTTCACCACCTGTAAAAAAGGTAGAAATACAAACTGAGGAAACTCTTATGGTATATGAATCATGGAACTTACACACACGTTCCTATGGATAAGTACATTTAATGATCCCAATTCAGAAAAATAGAAGGGGATTTCACATGGGCGCCCATAGTATGAGGAAATGTTCAAGGTCACAAAGGTTAGCATCCAGCTAGTTGATATTTTATGTCTTATCCTTGAGTTTGAGGGGTGGAAGTTCTATGGGCACCCATGGGATTTAATAGAATTAAAGACCTATAGTGGCCTTGTTTGAAGCTCTCTGCATCATAATTTCATCCAAAGCTTTAACAAATTTAAGTGTATCCTTGATCACTTAGGCTTTTACAATTATTTTTTATATATCTACTCATCATAAAATTACATATGAATGTGTTTTTTCCAAACAAAGAAAGAACCAAGAGAGAGAAAAAAACTTTCCCTGCATTTCAGCATTTCTCAAAATATGGCTAGTGACCCATGGAACAAATCTAAAACTGTTCAGTCATTATCTTCACTGAAATATTTCACAAATGTTTAATTTAAAATTTTTGCATAAAATACCTGAAATTAAGAGTTTAAATACTAAGACAAGGGGGATTAAATGATTGAAACTGCTGTAATTTTCCTGAAAAAATGACCAATGACAAAATGTATGTGAGGAAATTAGGTCCAATTATACATTGTGCACTCAATGATAAAAAATTATCTGAGATCCTTTCAAATAATTAAAATGTACAAGTATATATTTCAACAAATGTTAATTTAACAAAGTGAAATTGGTCTGTAATGAATTGGTCACAAATTGCAAGCAGTTTCTATATTGAAGGAATCACTATAAAATAAGAATATGAATATTTATTTGCAATGGGAGTGTCTTCCATATGAATTTGGGATGTGATATTTTTCTTAATCAAAAATCAATAAAAAAATAAAAAATAAAAAACATGTTTGTAAAATAATAAATATACCTATATATATTTAAGAATATTTCTCCACTGATATATTTAACTTTTTAATGGCTAATGCAAGTGGGCCACAGGAACCTATTGGTCTGTCAAGGTGCATAACAAGAAAAAGTTTGAGAACCACCCTTATATTCAAATAAAATAGTAAGGGATGCTGAATGAGGGTATTTTCAGAAAAATTTAATATCAAAATTTTTATACAGTCCCACTATAAAAAAATATCTAATTAGAAATATTTTTCTTACTAATTGATAAGTAAGAAAAATATTTCTTACTAATCAATTAGTTACCTTAAAAATGATGGGTTTTCACAATGGGTCACCTACACAATTTATGGCACTAATAATACTAAAAAATGTGACTTAATTCATCTTATATAAAGGAAGATGTCTGTGTATGTGTGTGTACAGAGCATTATTTGATTTGTGTGAATTTGCTGCGAATTCAAGTGTGATTGAAATGTTTTGCACCTTAAGTCCCAAGAAATTTGGGTATACATTTTCTAGTTATACTATAAAATCTCAGTAAAATTAGGGATCATTTCCAAATGTATTACTGTGATGTTTAGATCAAATAATGCTATAAATTCATTCTAAAAGGCAAATGGAAATTTCATACATGGTTTGAAGAGAGTGCAAAGCTAGTTTGTTACTGATAAAAACAATTAGAAAATAAAAGAAATAAATTTAGTAGCTACAAAAATTAGACATAATGTCAAGAATAGAAATTTTATATATTCTTACCCTTATACAGCCTCAAAATAAAGCTTAAAATTTTTAACTCCATCACCTCCAAAATTTTAAAAGATAAATGTATGGAACTGTTCTTTATTTGGTTCATAGAAACTGTGAAGAATATTTTTCTAGCCGGATATTTTTCAGAGGGATTGTATAAAAATTTAGATTTTGAACTTTCTTAAAAATACCCCCCCATGGCGATTGCATTATAATTCTTTACCTTATTTTGAACATTTTTATAATTTCCATTATCTACCTCTTTTAGTGAGGCTTGCATGCATTCAGCCCATAACTAATTCAAACATGGGATATACTATAATAAAAGAACACTCAATTACTAACTATGAAGACACGACACAAAAGAAGGTATTATAATATCCATTGTTGTAAATAAATTAAAAATGAGTCTAATATCCAGCTCCATTTTCAGTATCTGATATGTCATATGCAACGCAAAAGCTCCAGAACTTTCCACTGTTGTCAATAATTTTAGAGTCCAATATCCAGTTTCGTTTTCAGTATCTGATGTCATACACAACATAGAACTCCAGAATACTGCTCTTGTATATAGATATATACTAAACTTTAGTAATAGGTATATAGGTTCATTGCACAAAAAAATGGCCTAATTCTTCTTTGCCGAATGGCATTGAGTTTAGCCTTAATTACATTGCTTAAAACTTGAAGGAAAAGCGAAACTATATCTCCATAGTTTGAAAACTTCATCAAAACTTAGTAACTAATTAGTTAAATTATATTATTTGATGAATGGAGTTATACAATTATATTGTTTGATGGAATTATTAAATGAAAATCATTGAAGAATGACGCTGAAATTGAAAATAGTTTCAGCCAAAGAAGAAATGCAAAACTTACATCCAATTCAATTGGTATTTTTAGAGTCCTACTGTCAAAATTTCACAGATATGCCTAGCATGCAGATGCTCTGTACAAGTACAGCTAGTGTTATTAATTTCTTCTGTCCATGTTCCTATGTATGTATGTCCCACTTATTTCAAAACTAATAATTAGTCTAGAACAGGGCTTAAACTTTTCCCCACTCGGAACCCCTTCTCAGTCAAGAAATGTTTACATGACCCCAGGTATATAGGTATACAAATCATAAAGAAATTTATTTTTAAACAATCCTTTGGTATACATATAATTTTACCATTTATTAAAGACGGAAGCAAATTTGTATACTAATGAAATGTATTGTGTCTGTTTATTTTTGAATAAAGCATTAAACCTTGACTGAATATTTGATACTGTAGGATGCAGATCAAATTCAATGTTTTTCACAGTGGATTGATATTCAGATTTTATAATCCTCAATATTGAGAATGCCGCTTCGCATAAATACGTAATACAAAATAGCAGAAGTATATTTAAGTTTATTTCAGAAATTGTTGATAATTCTGTCACTCCTAATCCAAGCCAAAAGTCATTTAAGGATATTTTAGGAAACTCAAATTTTAAACCTGTGTCACTTGATAACTCTACAAATTCTTCTTGAAGTTTAATGGCAGATGACTAAAGTTTTTGATTTCAATTGAATATGATTTGCGAACCCAATTTTGTTTTTTAGAATCAAAATTTGAAGGGAAGTTTTTCTGAAACTGTGTCTCCAGATACTTTAGATGATTAATTCTAACTCTTGCAATTGAATCTTTGGGAAGGTTATTTTTAATTATAAAATCATCTGTAGCTGTAAACATTTCTAAAGAACCATTTTTTACCCTATTCTTCCATATGTTAACTTTTTTAGTAATTTTCAATTTTATCTTTTAATATAATACAATTTTTTCCTTGTGACATGTTAAAAAAGTGATATGTTTTCATCATTAAGTTTTTTGAAAATATCCAACAAATAGCACAGCTTTGAAAGCCATCAGTCATTGTGAAAAAAATTAATAAAATCATATTTCTGCTCAAGTATAACTACTTCATCTTTCAATTTCAATAACCAGTTTAAGCTTCACCCCCTGAGAGCCACCTTACAACAGCATGTAGTAATAAGGTTTTATAATTCCATGTCTTTACATTCAAAGGTTTGAAAACAAATGACTATTAAAGATTATTTAGGTAGAATTGCGTAGCACAACATCTAACTCTAGTGATATACAGGGTGATTAAAAAGTTTGGAGCAAAAGTAAAACGCTATAACAAATGTGACGGAGAGACATGCGGTTTGCAGATTAATATTCACCGTGGTGGGGGATTTTGTATGGCATAAAAAAAATAGTTCAAAATCTCGACACTAGGGGCACTGCTGCAAAGAAAACAATGCAAGGTAATAATTGTGAAATGAGATATTTTATTTCAGCATGATTTACAGCTGCAATTCCTCAATGTGTCCACCACCACATTCCAGTACTGAGTGCAGTCACGGTATTACGGCTGATACAGCATGAAACAGCATATGAACTGAAATGGCTGCTACCTCCTGCCGTAAGGCGTCTTTCAGTGCTGATAAGGATTGGGGGATTTCCTCTATAGACCCATGATTTTAGGTATCCCCACGACCAGAAATCACAGGGTGTGAGATCTGGGGGTCTCACAGGTCATTCATGTGTGCTATGCCTGCTCAGTAGGTGATCGGCACTAAGAGTTGACAAGTAGCAACTCCATCATTTGACGTGTCGTGTGGGGGTGGTATTCAATAATGTTTTTGTCTGATCCTAATTTTGCGTTGTGTGAGCGATATTTATAAGTCACCTCCATGGCTTTATCTGTAGCAGCGCCCCCTAGTGTTGAGATTTTGAACAATTTTTTTTTTCATGCCATACAAAATCCCCCACCACAGTGAATATTAATTGGCAAACGGCATGTCTCTCCGACCCATAGATATTTTTTTATCGCGTTTTACTTTTGCTCCGAACTTTTGAATCACCTTGTATATATATATGCTACGAGTACCTCCTGATAGATCATACAGTAAATAAAAGTAATGTTCATTGCCACCAGTTTTAACTTTTGCTACAAATCCAACATTCTCACCCATCATTGCTCCAGAACAGTCGATAAGACTCCAATACAATTTTTCCTCTGTAAACTTTCATTTGTGAAAAATTCTCCAACTTTAAGATATATATCTTCCCCTCGTGTGCCCTTCCAAAGGGCTACAAAACAATAATTCCTCATATATGCTTTCTTCATAAACATATCTTACATAAAGTAACAATTGTACCATGTTAGAAATATCAGTTGTTTCATCTAACTGAATTGCAAACTTTGGGCTGCCCTTAAGCCTGGCAATAAGGTGCTGGAATTTCTTACTACTAATTTTTAACTATACCTCTTTTATAAAATTCAATTAGTTCATTAAAAGCAGCAAATAATAAAAAATTAAAAGTATAGACCGGTTTCCAAGGGTTCCAGTTTGCAGGAACAGCAAATGTGGCAGAAGCAGGAAAAAAGTGTTGCCAACAGTAAGAGAAGAAACAAGAAGTAAAAAACCCAGGAAACAGGAACCAGAGGTGGAACATAATGAATGAAGGGTGAAATACCATTTAGTATTTTACTGTTTTACCTCTTTGATGAGGAAAGTTAATGTCCGCCAAAGGATTCAAATCACTTATTCATAAAATCCCAATTAAATTAAAAATCTAGGAAAAGGATGAAAATGACCGAAATAAAAAGGAAACAAATGAAATCAAAAATTTAAACCAGAGATTTCCAAGCAGCAGAGGAGAAATGATAATAATAAATAACAATTATAATAAAGGATTTAGACTGAGAAATGATGGAGAAATTTTCAAAATTTCTTATCTTTGGAGAAATTAGTTTGTTTATATATTAAGATCGTTTTTACTCTTAATTCCATTTTTGAAATGGACTTTCTTGAAAATTTCTCTATTATTTCTCAGTCTAAATTCCTTATTAATAATAATTATCCTTTTGCTCTCTTCTGCTTGGAAATATCTGGTTTAATTTTTAGATTTCATTTGCTTTCTTCTTATTTCGGTAATTACCATCATTTTCCTGGTTTTTAATTAAATTGGGATTTTATGAACAAGTGATTTGAATTTTTTGGTGGACATTCACTTTCACCTTCAGTATTTTACCATTCACTCATTGTGCCCCGTTTCTGGGATGCCTCTTGAGTTTTTTATCCCCCTTTTTTTCTCTCGCCATTAGCAACACCCTTTCTCTGATTCTACCAATGTTTGCTGTTCCTGCATCAGTTACTTATCTTTATCTGACAAGTGAAGGTTGCGCTTGTATTTCCTGATGAAGAAGGCTGTTTTTGCCTTCGATAACCAGTCGATACTATACTTTTAATGTTTTATCATGTGCTGCTAGTAACAAAGTTATTTGAATTTTATGTTTTAGCAGCAGTTTAAGCTGTACGTATATTTCTTTTGTTAGTTTCTTGCATTGGAATATCGCTTTTCATTTTAAATAAGAGCTAAATGTTCAAAAATTAACAAGTTACAATCAAAAATTTTTAAAAATCAACAGATTTTTTATACAGATTTTTAAAAATGGACTAAATACGGTGAGAGCCATTTTTATAAACAGATTCTATTATACTTAGAGTGGTAACGCATCATAATTGTAAATCGATTTAAATTAAAGACGAAATCTTTAGATTTTAAAAGTTATTTAACATCCTATAGACGTACACATAGATTAAAAGCCAGAGCACTTTCGAGCATCATTATACCCTTCCTCAGTGGCATTAAATGGACATCGTTACCAACAAGCCTAAATGCTATGCACACTGGTAGGCAAAATTTGCATATTACAAATCAGCATCACTACAATAAACACGATCATGCATCAACATAAAAACATGAGCAAGAAATTTAATTTGAAGATGTTTAGAATGCAAAATTAGAAGGACAAATTGTCAAGTTCTATATTAAGCATAGCATATATTATAAGCAATTAATATTAAAACTCAGAGGTAGCATTGTACAGAGTTTAAATTTAGACCCCGCTCACTCAACTCTTACCACTATGTTTAATCGTATTCGCACTGATAAATTTAAGGATAAGGATAACTTTAAAAGTCAAGCTGGGGTATATGTGGTACCCCTTCTTTCTCCTAATAATGATTTTAAGTTTTATATTGTTAGCACTAAACGTACGGTTGGCATAAGGTTAGCTGAACATGCTCTGGACGTTAAAAATGGTAAACAGTGTATGGCTCTTGCCCAATTTGTATTTAAAGATAATTTTCAGCCCCTTTTCAAAAAATCTTATCTTTTGTGCTTCTATCTGTAATTTTGATCCTGTACATGCTTTAAGTATGCTTGACAACTACTTGTTCTCAATTCCATGACAGTCAAGTCTTTACAATGTTACCTCTGAGTTTTAATATTAATTGTTTATAATATATCATATGCTATACTTAATATAGAACTTGACAATTTGTCCTAATTTTGCATTCTAAATGCCTTCAAATTAAATTTCTTGCTCATGTTTTTATGTTGTTGCATTATCGTGTTTGTTCTAGTGGTACTGATTTGTAATATGCAAATTTCACCTACCAGTGTGGATAGTATTTAGGCTTACTGGTTTGGTACGATGTTCATTTAATGCCACTGAGGAAGGGTATAATGATGCTCGAAAGTGCTCTGGCTTTTAATCTATGTGTACGTCTATAGGATGTTTATTAAATGACTTTTAAAATCAAAGAATTTTGTCCTTAATTTAAATAGATTCTATTATAGATTTGAAATATGCATAAAAATATGTAATGCATAAGATTTAAAGTGAATCTTTGAAAACCTTAGAGATAACCAAGTCTTACCATGCAGCTGCTATGACTATTGATCTCAAATTGCACAAGGTTGAAAGGCTATGAACATTGGTTGAATACAGAACTACTATATATTTTTGCTATTTATGGTTGAGATGTTGAGAAATTTAAAAATAAAAGTAAAATTTCCACTTTTTGAATTCTGAAAAATTACTTAATATTTTTAAAAAGTTGGAAGCTTCAGGGTAAAGTTAGTCAAATACCGATATATTATTGTATTTATTACACCAGCTGCATGAAGCTAGGATTACCACATAGTATTTAAAAAGAGGGCAAGTTCTTGATTTTGAATATATATATTTTTATCCTTTATTCATTTTAAAAATTGTCCTTTTTTTCCAAAGCAAATATAAAAACTTCCCTTTTTATGCGATAAATTAAGACCACACTGTTTAGTTAAGCAATTTTTTAATGTTGTAGGTAATTTTTAAAAATCGAAAAAATATTTTTTGATAACAAGCTACTGTATGAGTACAGATGCCTGAAAAAGCCAATTTGAAGAATAGTAAATCAATTAAATTATATCCAAATACAGGATGTAATGAAGGCTCATAAGGCTGTATTATAATGCCTTGATCTGGAGGAGTATCTGCCTTAACGCTATATAAAGTTTGCTTACTATGTTTTGGTCCCGAGATCAAATACCAGCACTGAGTGCTTTTTCATGCACTTGTTATACAGGAATTGAATTCCTTGCAAGTGTCCGTGAGCCTCTACAAAACTTTCCTCTATCATGAGTGGGTTATAAAATTAATAAATTACTTATTAGAAATTTTATCATAAGCACATTTTACTCATTTTCACCACTGGCAGTGCTAAACTCCTAGCAAAAATATTTTAAACCAAACCAATATATTTTACAGGAAATAACTTCCATATGAACTACTATTTTAACTATTTAGTTGAGTTTAATGAAACTATGGAAAACTGTTAAGCACCCCCCCCACACACACACACGTTACATTAGCATCCATTTCGGGTGCAGTAGCCTGGTGGTTTGCACGCTGGATTTGCACGCTGCCACAACTGCCGTCGTGTTCACGCGGAGTACGATTACGTTAAACATGTGGGTCTGTAAGTCCTTCCGAGAGGTTGGTGATAGGGGAAGGAGGGTACGGTCCCTGTGGATGCCTCCCCCACTGGGTTCCGGTCTAAATTGGATGGCACTTCCCGGCCGTCCAACCAGTAACCTTACACCTTTTTGGTAGGTCGGACAGTCTGGGTCTCAACAACAACATTAGCATCCCCGGTGATTTTTTAAATGAACATGCTGATTTCTAGATTGTAGCTCAAATGATTGATGTTAATAGAGCTTTAGTACCCCTATCTAAGATTCATAACTCCACTTATATTATCCTATAAATATAAATTCTGTATTCCCCCCAAAAATAATTATTTTTGTATATTATAAGCATAAAGTATTTATATTGAAGCATATGTTATGTTCAGCCTATACTACTTAGCTCTGCAATTATGAATAATGAAAATAAACATTTAAAAAAATTTAAAATGCTTATAAAATGTTTATAAACATTTAAAATTTAATTGAAAAAAATGGTGATCAATATTTATTATTTGATATCATAATGCGTATCAAAGCAAATTAATTGCAAAACAGTGGCTATGATATAAAACAAAGTTTTATACAAAAACTTTTACAGTGATTAAAAATCAAGTGAGTAAGAATCAAGCGCTTTAACAGTTGTAAAAAAATATTATAAATTTTGAATTGAAAAAAAAGCATACTTGAGTTAAAAGAGAATTTTTATAGTAATTAAATGAGCAAGAACTTAATTATAATATTTTAGAAAATTTTGTGATTGAATTCATTTTTTGAATAAAGTAGTATGTTTTTTTTTTTTTTATCCTTTGAAAATATTTAAAAACAATGTTAAATACAGATTCTGAAAGCAGGAACAAGAGAATTTAATTGAAAAATTTCAGAAATGATGATTGGAAATGATAGGCATGAAATTTTATTTTTTGCAGAGTTAGATGCAATTAAAATGTTACTTACCTGAGGTAGGTTTGCTTGCAGTTGTCTCTGTAGAACCTCTCTCTCCTTACTGAGATCACTTAGTTTTATATGAGAGTTAGCAAGATTTTCTTGGGTATCTCGAAGTGTTTCAAGGAGCTTATCACGCTCATCCAAAATATTCACCATGAGCTGTTCAAAATTAGCGTCATCGGCCGAAAACTGGCCACCTCGTGGACCAAGGCCGTCTTCGGCGATTGTAGGCATAACATCGCACATCATGTTCCACATTTTTACTATTATTTAAAGTTTTGATAAGCTAAAACTCAGAATTTAAATACACTCCATCCCGAAAACATTCTACAACTCACCACCACAATAAAGAAAAGATGTGCTTTAATTTAATCATATGCATAAGCATTAGGCGGCATTATGACAGATAAATGATATTTCGAACATTTAGAGAAATTTGAAAGCATTAAAATGTTATAATACAGTGAAGTACCGATTTTGAATTTCCGTAATGGAGTAGTTGTTTCCATGGTGAAATCCTCTTTTCAGGACTGAGAATTAAAAGATTATCTCCTTTAATACATAAACAATGCACAAGAAATTTTATTTTTATTACTAAAAGCAGATGATTTCACACAACTCTTTTTCCAAGAAGAGTTATCACTGAAGACCGAATTCACGAATTAATTTTTTCTCTCTGCACTGTTGAGTTTTATCCCACAATCCCAAGTTTGTACTCTCGTAAATTATATATAGCATATCGAAACTAATTTTTTTTTCAGTTTTTTAGTATATTTATTGAATGTTTGACTTCTATAATAAAAAATTTAATTATTAACTGTATAATTTACGCATGGTGACTGAGATTTGGATCTTTAATAAATAGATTTTCCTGATTTCCCTTTTAATATGATAACATAACATGGGAAAGAGAATATATTATCGGGTTTCTGCGCTTGCGCTCTGAGCCTTTGAGCGACGGGCTCCTCCTGTGGCCATGGCGGCCGACGCAGGTGGTGGAAAAATGAATTTTCTCCCTTTTCTTTACAAAATATTATTTTTATATTTTATTTTTAATAATTTTTTTTATAATGAAACCTTACATAAAGTCAAATCAAAATTACAACTGACCATTTAACCCAAATCTTAACGAAGCACAAGAAACATGCCAAAAGGTGGTAGAAAAAGTGAGAAGAAAAATAATCGTGATATCGCATCAGGTAAATTTCCAAGCATTATAACTCAATTTCCTTTTGTCGTCATTAAACTTTGCTTCTATTAATTAGTAAAAGTTTTACTGTTTCATTTTTACATAATTTTTTTTTATTAAAAATTTATCTTAAATTTTCATGCTTATCAACCAATATTTCATATGAGTACAGTACACTATAGCTTTTATATTTTGTTATGTGTAAAAATGATAAATTCCAGAATTAAATATGTGTCTGAAACTAAATTTTGCGTATCTAAGCTAAATAATTTGACAACATATGTCAGGATATACAGAGTGAATATTACTTAAGCATACTTGAGTAAATAATTTGGCAGTAATACCTAATTTTAAAATATATACCAACCCCACATGTTAGTTAAACTATGAATAATGAACTTTACTTCTCTCATGTTAGTGGATCTGATTTAAAATATATATTAATCTACTAGTGCTACTTTAGGGGTCTTAGAGAATGGTGCAAATGACAGGTAGACCATGATCTTATTTTCATTTTTGCTAATACAGTTATGTGTATTTTGATATATGAACACACTCCGATATGTTATGAAAAGACACTGCTCTCAAACATTAAAATGGGATCTGTGATATTCAGGCCTGTCCTGACGGTTCTCATTTTGATAGTTTTCACAACCCAGGCTGTCTGGTTTACCCAAGGGTTTCAAGCAACAAAATGGGTAACAAGACATCATAAAAGTTACCCAAACATTAGATTTTAAACAATAATGATCAGACTTTGCAATTTTTCTTTAACGACAAATTACTTTAAAGTTTTTTACATAGCTATTCATTTACATTTGTAGTCACATATTTTATTTTTAGATTTTCACTATATCTTTTTTGCTTTATGAAAAGCTGATACTTTTCCTGCAATAATCAGGAAAATAAAGTAAAATTTTCTGAAGTTATTAACACTTTAGTAATTTATGCCAACGGCCCTACCGTGCTGAAAACACCAGTTCTCGTTAGATCACCGAAGTCAAGCAGTATTGGTCACGGTTAGTACTTAGGTGGGTGACCACCTGGGAACACCGTGTGCTGTTGGCATATTTCGGGTGCGGTAGCCCAGTGGTTTGCGCGCTGGATTTGCACGCTGCCACAACTGCCGCCGTGTTCATGCGGAGTACAATCATGTTGAATGAATGATATAAAGGTGGGTGGCTCCAGAAGAGCCTAGCACATCGACCAGAGGTCTATTGTACTACCCCAAAAAGTGAAGGTCCCTAAGAGAAGAGACCAGTAGCCGATGCAAACATAAGCAGGCACTTGACAGGAATGTCGTTCAGCTCCCAGGGTTCAATCACATGACGACCAATGTGTTCGAATCTGTGAGCAGAGTAGGCCTCACATTCACACAGAATGTGAGTTGCAGTTTCTTCGCTGTAATTGCAGCCTCTGCAAAGCGAATCTTTGGAGACACCCATAATATTAAGATGTCTCTTGAGAGTGCAGTGCCCAGTAAGGAGCCCAACAGCTCTCCTGATGCCAGTTCTACTGAGCCTGAAAAGTTCCTTTTGACGTGCACTAGGACAATTACAATTGAGAATTTTCGCTTGCCTTTGCCCTTTAGTGTCACGCCAGTTCTTGCATTGAAGCTTCCTGAAGATGTCAAAGACAATTCTTCTGATAAGATCATTGGGTATACCCAAGGCTGGCTCAGGGCCCACAAAAGGAGTATTAGAGCCTTTCCTAGCAAGTTCGTCCGCCAATTCATTGCCAGGAATGCCCGAATGACCAGGCACCCAGTACAGAATGACACTATTATTACTAGCAATTTTACAGAGAGCTTTATAGCATTCCCAAACAAGGGAAGACGTCACAGTGAATTTCCCCAGAGCCATAAGAGCAGCCTGACTGTCAGAACAAATGAAAATCTGGCTATTTTCGTACTTTCTGTCATAGCAAATTCTACAACACATAAGAATGGCAAATACTTCAGCCTGAAAGACAGTAGCAAAATTGCCAAGCGGATAAGATAGCTTAGTGCCATCATCAGGGCAGCAGACTCCCGCACCAGTACTAGTGCCAATCTTCGAGCCATCAGTATACCATACAAAACAATTATGTTTATTGTAGGTTGGAGTCCTTTTCCAATCATCCCGCGAGGGGACAAGAATTTCATAAGGCTTATCAAACGTAAATTTGACGTGTATGCCATCAGGTGGCATACAGAAATAAGGATGCCTAGCAACATTACTGTTAAGTTCGCCCCAAGATAGGTACCTTGAGTAATCTTTCCAGTGTTTCAGATATTTGAGTCTGTTCATGCAGATAAGTGCCTCTGCTTCAATACGCATATAAAGCGGATGCAAACCAAGTAAAAGTTCAAGAGATGCAGTAGGAGTGGTTTTCATGCATCCAGAGATTGCAATGCACACCATCCTTTGAAGCTTAACTAAATCAAGTTTAGCAGTTTCATTTCTAATTCTGGACCACCAAACAATGGATCCATAAGAAATGATAGGACAGACTATCATCGAGTAAATCCAATGAATAGCTCTGGGATTAAGGCCCCAGGTTTTCCCAATAGCATTCCTACAAGACCAGAAGATTCTTCTGGCTTTAGTTGTGCAGTAGTCCAAGTGTCTCTTCCAATTAAGTTCCTTGTCAAAGTAAATTCCCAAGAATTTAACCTCCTTGGAGCAAATAAGCTTCTGCCCAAATAAGCAAATATTTCCAAGATTAAGTATGCGTTTCCGTGTAAACGCAACTAAAGCAGTCTTCTGCGGATTAACCGTAAGACCTGCATTTTTACACCATGCTTCAACCCTCCTAAGAGCAGTAGACATCATGTCAGAGACAGTGTTGCCAAATTTGCCCCTGGCAACGATGACAACATCATCAGCATATCCAATGCAAGAAACACCAGAGACATCAATGCTATCCAGAAGAGAATCCACAACAAGACACCAAAGAATTGGTGAGAGCACACCCCCTTGTGGACAGCCCGAAAGTGCATGCACAGTCATACTTTCTCCAAGTAAAGATGCACAGATATACCTGTTAGATAGCAGGTTCTTAATCCAATAAGATATCGTGGTATCAACACCTCTTCTGTTGAGAGCAACAAGAATGGTGTCAATGGGTACTTTATCGAAGGCACCTTCAATGTCAAGAAAGGTAGCAAGAGCAATTTCCTTGGCATTGAGATTTCTCTCTAAAATAAAGGAGAGACTGTAAAGAGCAGTGTCCGTAGATTTGCCCGGTTGATAGGCATGTTGAGAACTAGACAAGGGCTTAGAGGCCAGAATCACTTCCCTTAAATACCTATCGATAAGTTTTTCAATAGTCTTAAGCAGAAAAGACGTAAGGCTGATAGGCCTAAAAGATTTGGCCTCATAGTAATTGTCCTTTCCAATTTTTGGAATGAAGATTACCCTAGTATGCCTCCACGCATTTGGTATATAACCAAGGGCAATACAAGCACTGTAGATGTTGCAGAGAATAGGAGCAAGCATCTCTATTCCCTCCTGGAGAAGAATAGGAATGATGCCATCAGTTCCCGGAGTTTTATAGGGTTTATGGGAATTAATTGCCCATTTAACCCTATCAAGAGTAACAATGCTCCTAGCAATACCCCAGCTATTGTCGTCAGACAAGGTGGAGCAAGCAATTCCACTGTCATTCTGAACAACAGGATGAGAAACCGGAAAGTGAACTCTGAAGAGCTCACTAAGAGTCTCCTCATCAGTGACAGTAAAGTCACCATTGGGCTTCTTAACAGTGTTAAGTTTACAATTTCTGTCTCTAGCCATCAACTTAACAAGTTTTGCAACGGCAGGAGTATCATTAATACCTTCGCAGTATGTTCTCCAAGAATTTTTCTTGGCATCCCTAACTGCTTTATTATAAGTGGTGAGGGCAGATTTATAAGTCTGCCAATCACCATTCTTCTTGGCTCTATTAAAGAGCTTTCTGCATTTCCCACGCAACCGGCTGAGCTCACTAGTCCACCAAGGAACAGTCCTTGGGGAGTCAGCTATGGTGGTTCTGCAGTTTTTATAAAAGGCGCCGATGATGGCCTGTTGCACAAAGTCAACAGCCAGATCCACGCTTTCAGTAGAGGAATACTCATCAATGTGTTTCACCAAATTGGCCCTAAGGTCTTCTTTGTAGGAACCCCAATTCGTCTTCCTAGGGTTCCTACCTTTGTCCTCTAAAACAGTTACAGGACCTTTAACAAAAAAAGAAATTAATTGATGGTCAGACAAAGATATATCATCTGAAACCCTCCAATCAATTACGGACTCAAAAGCAGAACTATTACACAGGGTAATATCCAAAACCTCGCGACGTTTTAAGGTCACAAAGGTAGGAGTATTACCCTTATTAAGTAAATAGAGCTTATGAAGAAGGATCTGATCCAAAAGATCATCACCCCTGCGGTTACAATTACTACTACCCCAAATAGTATTATGGGCATTTGCATCGCAACCAATGATCATTTTTTTACCATTGCAGTACTCAGTAAGATTAATAATGACCTTAGAGAGAGTTTCCTTATCTTCATAAGGAAGATAGGCAGAAGCAAAGATGTAATCCATCATATGTTCGTCCGTTTTAAGTTTCACATTGATAGCAACATTGTCACCATCAAGGAATTTAATCAGATGAACAGCATTGAGCTTGTTGCTAACAGCAATACAGGCTCTGGGTCTGGTACAGGATGTGTCATAAAAGACACTAAATCCTTTGATCCCTAGACCCAAAATCTTTCCATTACAGGTCCAGGGTTCTTGGATAAGAGCAATATCAGCTCTACCATTGAAAAGCCTTTTGCTAAGAATAGCAGAGGCAGATCGACTGAGATGCAGATTAATTTGCACAACCTTAAGACAGCCCATAAACAAAAAGAAGAAAAGGGCACCGAAAGACTAGGAGAAAGAAATTCACCTAGTATCATGACAATGATCAGCATCCAGCATGATATCATTGTCAAAATCCTTCATGCGTTTTTCCAACTCATCATCCGAGATCGGAGGGTTAGCATGAAGTGTAACATCTGAACCAGAAGCAATTTCTAGTTCGTTAAGTCTAGGTATCATAGTCTCAAGACTACCAATACTTACCTGAGAGGAGGTCGCCCGTTCTGCTGGCTGTTCCTCCATCTCCATCTTCCCCTTAGGCTTTTCGTTTGGATCACGAAGAATCTTAAAGACTCCACGGTCCAAACCGGTGAATGCACCAAGGTCAGCTTTGCGAATCGCATCCGCAGCCTCCGAATCCACCTCGAAGATCCATCTTACAGAGTGGGGTTCCACAAAGTTTTGCAGAACACGCCACTCCTCAGACTTCAACTCCGGGTTGAAACGGTTCAGCCGTTTCAGCAAGACGCTCGGCTCCTTTGTGTACACATCCCTGGTTTTAAATGCCACCTTGACAGGTTTGGGAAGGTCATTAGCACTCAAGACCATAAGTGCCTCTCCCAGAACCTGACTGTTGTTATGGAAGGTTCTCTTGACCCATTCCACAGTATTTGCATCATTGCAATGAAGAATCACAGCTCCAGCGTTTGAGCTGAAGAGATGAATCTTCGGAAGTTGCTCACCAGTTGGGATCTCATCTATTTTACCGAGAGTCACCAACTGGATGTTATCAACCTCCTCCTTGCTCAGCTTGCTAGAAGGGAAGGACTTTTTGACGATGGCCATCTTAATAACCTGGACCGCTTGGGCGTATGTTCCAGGTTTGATGTCCGTCCTCGATCTCTTCTTGTCGATAAGATCTCTTGGAGAAGGTGTGGCTCCTGTCGACCTAGGTCGTTTGGTGCCTCCAACTTTCTCTGCGGCAGTGCCGGCCTTAACAGGCTCCTGGTTCAACTGCCTAGGCGTGCGCCTCCTCCTGCGCCTCTGTGCTTTGGTGAGTATACCCTGCGTCACAGCCGTGGTTTCAGTGTGTCGGTCACCAAAGTTCGCGACTCCACTTCCTTCCACAGCCGGACTGCAGGCTTCCTCCTTTTTTCCATGATCCAACCCCAGAGGGGTTGTTTCAATGGTTGATTGGGAAACATCCGAAGATGTGCCCAATCCTTTCAACACTTCCTCATCTACATCGTCGCAACACGGAGAATCAGGAAAACTTGAAAGAGCCCAATCTGATTTCTCCATGCTGTAACCATAAGATAGGAAAAGGAACCACCGATTACTTCCAGTTCGATCGAGGCCCCCGCTAGGCCTCGTCTCCCCACACTTTTCTAACGTGAAAAGTGTAACCGCCGGAGTCATTCGCAAAGCTAGATGATAAGGAGCGGGTCATAACGTGCACCAGGTACACAGGGCCCAGGGATCAGCAAGGATCCAAGGGGGATTTCTCGATATGAAACGCTCCCCACCATCCAACCAACGCAACCAAGGGACTCGACCTCTGGAACCGTTTACTGCAAACGTTTCTTGAAAGCAATACTACAGATGCACGCCGCTTCGCCCTTTTCGCCACACAACCACCTGGTCCCGTTCCCGAGCCCAAACGGTATACCTTACAGCAGAGGCCGAAGAGTGGTACTAAGGCCCATAAGGTAGAAGTGAAGTTTACTAGGGGCTTGGCATTGATGCAATCTGCAGCTAGAAGAAAAAGTTTGCTCGGGTACCTCGGGATAGCAACACCCGTGTCCACAAAAGAAATGGATCCCTGAGGATTTTACAGAGTGGGACTGGTGTCTCACTTCCAACCCCCAACCTGGAGGACCAGGATGTCTTATTTAGTCGGGAGCCTCACCTTTGACCTGTCCGGCATGGGAGACCCTACCAGTAGCAAAAAGCTACCGCCGGCATAGCTCTCAGGATCATTGGAACACACAAGCCCCACCACCGCGACAAGGCATAGACATCATTCAGTGGGGTACAATCATGTTAAACATGTGGGTCCGTAAGTCCTTCCGAGAGGTTGGTGGTTGGGGAAGTAGGGTATGGTCCCTGTGGATGCCTTCCCCACTGGGTTCCGGTCTAAATTGGGTGGCACTTCCCTGCCGTCCAAACAGTTACCTTACACCCTTCTGGTAGGTCGGATGGTCTGGGTCACTTTAGTAATTTGATTTGTACAACTATAATATTAAAAAAAAGCTATATACAAAATGTAAAAAACAGAATCTTTTTTTTTTAACCACCAAGTTTTGCCACTTTTATAAAAAAAAAAAAAAAAAAAAGGAGCTACTCTGAATTTTTTAATCACAAATGGTGAATTTGATGATTGGCAGTGTGAAGCTTGATGACCTATGATCAAAGAGTTTCCATGGATCACTATCATCATTATCACAAACTTAGACCATACAAAATGCTTTTCTAAATCATTCTACTCCAAAGTTGGCTTTTTCATTATATAATTTATTGCCCTGAAGAATTAAGATACAAATATAGTATAATCCCTTTTTCATTCTTGGTGATTTTAGGTGAGATTCTGGCAATCCCTGCTATGATTTGGAGAACATTCCATTCTGGCAACCCCTTCCGCATCTTTTGTTGCCAAGGTAAAAATCGCAACATGCATGTTTTTCACATCTTTTGTTGCCCTTTTGTCGCCAAAGTAAAAATCAGAAAATTTTCTGATTTTCATGTGCTCTATGAGTCACAGAACACGTATTGCACAAACAGCTATTGCTATGTGCAACCTCCGACAGCCAGTGGGACCGGATTCTATGATGTTTTTAGCAGGCGAGTTAAGCCCAAGAAATGGGTTTAGGCCCATGTTTGAATTGCTACATTGACAAAAAATGCAGAAGACATTGCCAGAATGGAATGTTGCGATTTTTACCTTGGCGAAAAAAGGACAGCAAAATATGTGTAACGAGTTGCCAGAATGGAATGTACTCCAAATCATAGCAGGGATTGCCAGAATCTCATCTTAAATTGCCAAGAATGAAAATGAGATTATACTGCATCTGTTCCAGAATTAAAATTGGAACAAAAGTTTTCTTAGTTGAGGTTATGAGTCACACGAGAATTGAGTGTTGTTGTTGTTGTTGTTGAGACCCAGACTGTCCGACCTACTAGAAAGGTGTAAGGTAACTGTTTGGATGGCCGGGAAGTGCCACCCAATTTGGACCGGAACCCAGTGGGGGAACGAGAATTGAGTGTAATGAAATTAATAGATGATGGCTGTCCATTTGCATTTTTTACAGTACTTTTATCTAGTGGTATGCACCTATAATACGAGGAATTACTAGAGTATATTTCACTTATGTTTGCCATTGTTACTTTGTTATTTTAAAATGTTTAAAATTTACAGATGTAAAACTTTCTGATTTTGCCGATTGCTCAGCACGTACAGGTCGCCTTCGTAAATCAGCAGGTAGTAGTTTAGACAAAGAAGGTATGTAAATTTAATGTATATTAAGTATCTCTTGCATCATTCATTCTGTATGAATTTGCAACTCAGGATTAATTTAAAAGTTAAAGTGTTTGCATGTAATTGTTGAAAAATCTATTCTAAACTTTCTGAATATATGATAAAAGATAAGTTAATAGAAAAACTGTACATAATTATTTTATAATTATATGTTCCAGATATGATAAAATAAGTAAACAAAGTAAAAGCAAAATTTGCATTTTATCAGAAAAGTATTTGCAAAGTTTTTTATAATTTGTAAAGTAGATTCATACATTCTATACATGTACATCTACATTTTATAACTCTGATTTACAATTTGCATTTTTTATTTATAGCAACACGGCCATAAAAAATTGTATAAAATTTTTGGTTAACTCTTGTCTGGACAGTATAGCTATCTGAGACTCCATAAGTTATGGGTTCTGCAATCTTTCAAAATCCACCATTGCTGGCCACAGCCCACTTTTCTTCTCTAAAATTACACAAAAACATGACTATATGAAATTCGCTGCCTGTAAATTTTTGTAAATTAGAATCTGCTTAACATAAAATTCTTTTTTAAGAATAAACAGAGCTAAAGCCCCTTAGATTTTCATCTTGAGTGGTGGTTCCATGTTATAAAGTCTGGATTTCTGATCAATAAGAACTTTTGTATAAATAACTTAATAAAACAAAAATTATTGACCATAAAAAAAGAATGCATTGAATCAATGACATTGAGAAAAGATGCCACACCTGAATATAGACTGGAAAATAGGCACTTGTCGCTCACCACAAGTTGATTAAACAATGCAATGGGGCACATAGGTGGTGCTAGGAGTGCTTCAGCACTCCCATTACAAATTGCACAAACACTCATTTTTACTTAACAACTGCCCCTTATTCCAACAATTTTCAGTTTCTTTCTCTCTCTCTCTCTCTCTCTCTCTCTCTCTTTTTCTTTTTTTAAAGTCCTAATTTTTTTTTTTTTTTTTTTTTTTTTTTTTTTTTTTTTTTACGGATTTATATGAGACTAGTATCCCATCCCCATTGCATAGCACATCCCAATGCATAGCACCCCCAATTGTGAAAACCTGGCACTGCCTATGGTAGGGCAATTAAATGAAGCAATTAACTGGCCACCACTCTTCTCCCCCATTCTCTTTTAATCAAAAAACTGCCCAGAAGTTTACTAGCTATGCTTTTCTTCTCTCTTCAATTCTCATCTCTTATATGCATAATAATATATGAATATACATTACATATTAATAATAAAATCGATAAGTATTTATAGCCATAGTCCATACTTATCAATTTTACAAAAATTCTGTAAGAGTGATCACTAAACTGAAACTGGCCACTTTGCTACTGAGTGAAAATTTGAATTTTCAGGTGCACGTAAATAAGATCCAAAGAGGACTCACTAAAATTTGCCCACTGTGCTTTGTTTACATAGATAAGCCAGGCTTCACATGATGTCATATAATGCATCGAAGCATTTTGATGTATCACGACAGGTTGTAAACATTCACTGTGCATAACCCTATTCCCCGAAAGCTAGACCTTAGAATTTTTAATTTTTGCTTAATAAGTGGCCAGTAGGCAATTTTAGTTTAGTGACTACTCTATTATATATTATTTGTAAAATTCATAAGTATGGTTATATATACTACATATATATGCATATAATATGTATATAACATATGAGAGATGAGAATTGGAGAAGGAAAAGAAATGTTGAGTTAGTAAATTTCTAGGCAGTTTTTTGATTAAAACAAAATGGGAGAAGTGAATGGTGAGCAGTTAGTTCTATTATTTAATCGCTAAACTGCATTGTTTAAATGACCTGTGGTGAGTGCCTATTGTCAGATCTATTCAAAGCACTATTAGTTTAACGGACCAGAATCTAAATTTATATAAAATATGAATAGAAATTTTTTATGAAAATAATAGAGCATTAAAATAGATTGATACTAAGTTCCCATCTATTTCTTTTCATTTAGCATCAACTTTCAAATATCATTACATTTGTGTTGTAATGAAGAAACAATTTATATCTTTCTTCAGACTTCAATAGGTAGTGCTACCTTACTTGAATCTTTTTATCTTTGTACTGATTCCTCAGTGGTATATTCTTTGTATAATAAACAATACTTGTTCATCTGCAATTACTTCTTTTAAACATAAAAGCATTTTCATAGAGTAACACATACCTAAGTAATTGTTGGGTGAAATACTGTGAAAATATTCTCATTCATTTTATAAAAATACTAGCAGTATACCCGTTCTTCATACGGAAAATATAATATTAAGAAACTTAACATTCACAATTACGTATAAATTCCTATAGTATTCTAAATGACTTTATTATTCAAAATATTTTATTAAAATATTTAATTTAAGTCTTCTAAAAAATATATAAGAATCTCTGGGCTCGATATACAAAATTATCTTCACAAGCAGATCTAAAGAATAAAGCATCCTGGTCCAGTTCATAAATAAATTTAGTAAAAAATATTTTTTAATTCTCACAAAATGACAGAGATTATCTAGAAAATCGTACTTAATTATGCAAAATATTGAATTTTCATCGATTCGGTGTCTTTTTGATAAATTTAACGTCATTTTATCAATTTGACTAACTGCCAAATTTATCACCAAATGGGACTGTAGAACTGACAGTCCCATTTGGTGACAAATTGATGAAATATCATCACAATACTATCCCCTAACAAAACACAATTACTTTCATTTATTTCGTGTAATTTTATCAATTTCAAGATATTTTTATGAAAATTTTCCTAGAAAATGCACCCGATGTTGCCCAGGAGTAAATGCAAATTAGTTATAGAAAATAACAAAATAAATAAATTTGATTCATATACCAGCATAATAAAGAACATGATCACACACACACACACATGAAAATAAGCGGTCACTACTTATAAATAATAAAATACATGCTTGCTATTTATGTAAGTGGCCACTATTTAGAAATAAATTAAATATGCACCCGCTACATAGATAATTCTAAATTAGCAGCCATTACTCATATATTACATCCTAAATAAGTGGATACTACTTATAAATAATTAAATCAACATCCACTACTTAAATAATACATTCACACTCCAAATCCTCTCTACAAAAAAAATTAGTCCCAATGCCACTACATGGCAGAACGGAACCATCTCAGGTAGGAGAAAAAATTTCAAGTCTTCAATGGCGTTGATTCAAAAATCTAAATTGATAAATAATACAAATGAGAATGAAAATAACAGAAATAAATTTCTGAAATGCCTGTTTTGATCAAAAATCATTCCTGCACTCGATTTTTTTTCGCCTGTAAGACATAGCTTAGATAAAAAAAATTATAACTGTTCAACAGATGAGTATCTGAAATTCGGATAAGTATCTGGTTTTCTTTCTGAAGTAACCTGTGATATATTTAGTAGCTGTTGTTAAAATATAAACTTTGGATGGCATGTCAATTTTTTTGTATTGTAATATAAAATTTGGTGAGATTTAAAACACACGAAATGTGTATAGTTTTTAAAAATTCATTAAAATTTGTCCATTAATCATATGGGTACCAATCAAAGTTTGTTTGAAAAATAATTTTTCGTCTTTCCAATGGTCTCGAGATAGACACTTTGTGATAATATTTTAGGTTGCTAAGGAACGCATTTGTTGTGTGAATATCACCCAAAAGCATTATAAATCTAAAACATAAAATAACTAAAAAACTAATTCAAAATTTTAAAAAATAACAATGAGCCTGGGTCCTGAAGTATTCTTGTACCAAATTTTATAGTCGTATGATGTTTAGTTTTTCGCTACAGATGAACAGACAGACATTCATTTTATTACAGATTAGAAATTAATCAACAAAATTCAGGTGTACTGTAAAAAAAAAAAAATTGGGTAATATGAATATAAAATAGTTGATTCATAATAAGGTCTTTTAAAATGTAATAAGGAATTTTGAAATAATTTTTATTGTGTAAACCTATGTGTATCAGTGTAAACCTATGTGTGTTCATGTTAAATTAACTGAGTCTACAACTCAGATTTTTTAGATGTTTATGACCAATGTTGATAATGTAAAGTCTATTAATTTGGCAATTTTAAGTGTAATATTGTTAAATAGTTTGATATTGTTAATTTTTTTGCAGTTCAAGATATCCGCAATCCAGAGGCTCTGTGGTTTGAAAGAGACCTTGATGAATTTGAATTCCCTGCTACTACTGAAACTCGTAGTATGTATAAACTTTGAAGTATTTTTTCTTCAATGTTGTCCTCATATTTACTTAAAAGTATTTTACTTCTCTGAGAAGTGCAATAAATTTGTCAGATGTTAAATTTTTTGCTGTACACCATTAAGCAATTGCAGTCTGTTTCTCTTGCACTTTGTTCATATAGAAACCCTTAATACTAATTTTAGATTGCTGAGCACAAAATCTACTTATTGTACTACAGTGAAACTTCCATAACTTGAATCTTTAAGGGAACAAACAATAAAATGCATTGAGTTACAGACAAAAATCCTTGAATTTTCAAAAATGTTAAATTTTTCTTAAATCAGCAATCCTCTGTACTTTCCCATGTATATAGCAATTTTATATGTAACTTGAGACAGTGTCATGAATAAGCATATAATTTTTTTTTAAATATGACTGATAAACAAATTCACATATGCAGTTTAAATATTTGAAGACATCTGTATGAGCAAATCAACATAAATAAAATTGAAAATCAGTCTGTGGGTATGTATGTGTATTTGTTTGTTTGTCTCATCATCATGGGAAAATGGCTGCACTGAATTTCATAAAATTTTCGAGATAACCTTAGAATAGCTCCTCTTAAAATTTAGTCCATGTTTCAAACTTTTAGAACTAGGGATTGTCGAGATATTAATAAAAAACACACAATTAAGCCCTTCCATAGAAATAGCATTATGCAGACAATAGTTTTTCCACAAATTTATTTGAAGAAAATTATATCATGTCACTTAGCTACGGAATTAAATACAATGTGTTTATATGGCAAACAAATTTTATTAAATCTTTTCCAATTTAAATAATAAAGAAATGTACATACATAAAATAAATTTTATCGAAATTGCATTTTTGACTGGATTAATATCAATTACGGCCTTCAGGTTTAAAGATTACGGGAATTATTTATATTTTCAATTTCTTACATCATCTTTTTTTATTTTGGCAAAGATTTTTCAAATTAATATATTGTAATAAAGGTATATCTTCTAATATAATTTTAGCACTTTCATTTTGGTATATATTGATTCAGTTTTATATTTTTTGTAATTTTGCTTACAAATGGGACCAGAATGTTTTGTTCTTCAGATCTGCCAGTGAAGACAGTTTTCTATAGCGAGAACAGAGATTCTTAAATTTCTTTTTAGAAGCATTAATTTAAATATTGTAATAGAATGTTTTGAATAACAATGTCATTTAGAATACTATAGGAATTTGCATGATTGTGAATTTTAAGTTTCATTATATTGCATATTCCGTATGAGAAACGGATATACTGCTAATCAGAAGTATAATACTATTCATTTATATAAATTCATTTTTACATCCATTTCTTTAGTAATTAAATCGTCTAAATTGAATAAAAATCGTCTGCCTTAACACATTCGATTAAATTCCGCTGAGCAATATGATATAATTTGCTCATAATTGTGAATTAAGTTTTTTTATATTATATATTCTGTATAAAAGAAAGGTATGCTGCTAGTTCTTAATAAAAGCAGACATATATTTATTTTTAACAATTAACATTTGTTTAAAAGAAATCTTATTTTGGCTTGTTACTTGAACTCTTGATTTTCCTGAACAATTCGTGTGCCAATGAAACAAAGTCTCCAACGTAGCTTCCTAGACTAAAAGGACTAAAACAGTAAACAGTGTCATGTTCATCTACAGTTTCATCTTCGTTTACAATGAATCCCATAATGTTTATATCACTAGTCTGTGTTCATTATCCAGCTGAATTTTTTATGTTTTGCCAACATATTTGCTAAATGAAATTTTCATTCTCGAAATGAAGGTTTTATTCCCCAATATTTATTTTGACTTTATTTGAAAAATTTGATTTGATATATAAATTCTAAAGATCATTCTTTTGGAAAAGACACATAGTAGTATACCCGGCCACTCAACCAGCTGCTCATACCCTAGGGTGAGTCGGGTGGCCTGGGTCTTTCACATAGTAGTATATATTATGATTAGTATACTTTGAGTAGTATATATATTTTGAGTAGTTTGGGGTTTTATTCCCTAAAATTTATTTTGACTTTATTTGAAAAATTTGATTTGATATATAAATTCATTCTTTTGGAAAAGACACATAGTATACATTACGATTAGTATACTTTGAGTAGTATACCATGATCACCAAATTTTTGACAAATCTTTTTTTCATTAACCAAATTTAATTTCTTTTACAAAATGTGCAGCAATAGCAATTACTGTCCTGATTATCGGTACTGGTGTAATTCTTAAATGTAATATATTTTGAAACAAGTGACTGCTCATGTAAAATATTCCAGTTATATGTATATAGCAATGACATCAGCTGGTTTCTAAAAAAAGATTGAGTTGTGGAAATGAAAATTGTCCTGCGAAATATTTAATATTATTTCAAATTATAGAAAAATTCGACTTTTAAGAATATCAACTTTCAGAATTAAAAATATATGCAAAAATAGAAATTTTAAACAAAATGTTGGAGTTTTTTTAATTATAAAAAAATTCATAGAAGTTTGAGTTATGAAAGTTTCGCTGTAGTATATCAGAGGAATATTCAACATCTTTTGTAATATTCAGCAGTGGCATACATAGATAGGGTACATAAGGTTCAAATAGGGTACATCCCTTGAATATCAAAATGATTTAGAATTACTACCATCATAATATATATAGAATTTTTGCCTTTATAAATGTGTTATTTCAAATAATATTTTTCTCCTTTTTTAAATTTAATTCTACCATGTTAATTTATTAATTTTCTGGCATTAGACCACTTGAGTCATCAGGAAAATATTTGGTACTACTCCTTTAGCCAGGCACAAGCGATAAATCATCAAATATGGTTTTACGTATGTTATTTATCAGAACAACATACGCTTTATAACAACATTCTATTTTTATATTGTTTGAAAATAATTTTTGTCAGAAATATTTTGTGATTTGGCATTCTGGTTTGTGAAATTTTCCATTTCGAGCCCTGAGGAAAATGCCTTCACAGACGTAAGTTTATGTGCAATGAAATAAGTTCAAAAATGATAATTAAATTTATAACATACATAAGCTTATGCTCTGTATGTCATAGAACACTTGTTGCACAAACAGCTATTGCTATATGCAACCTCCAACAGCCAGCAGGGTGCCGGATTCTGTGATTTTTTATTAGAGGGCAAGCACAAGCGAGGTAAGCCTGTGTAGCGGATGTAGGTCCATATTACAATTGCTATGGATCAAATATTGCACAATTAAACCATATTTGGCAATTCTATTTCACAATTAATCCATATTTAGTGATTTATCGCTTGCGCCTGGCTAAAGGAGTAGTACCAAACAGTCTAACTATTTAAATTAAATATTATTTTATTCTTAAATCTACCCATTGCCAACAACCATTTCACAAGTTTCAGTAGGATGGAATGAATAGGTTTGTTCCTATGGAATGCACTAGAAAACTAAAAGTTGTTTAACTTGTTTAACAGAATTTACTTTGAATTTATATAAAGCACATCTTATGCTCGTTGCTATGATTTATTCCATTAACTTGCAATTAATTATTATCATTAAATCTAACATGAGATTTAATGACTATTTGAAACATTTTATATTGACAGAAAAAACAGAGTAGTTAAAAAAGAAATATGGACTTATATTTTTAAAATACATGAACATAAAGACAATAAAATTGTGATTTATTTGAATATTACTTTACTGGAATACCCTTATGAAACAAAAAACATTTTTGCACTGTTCTAATACAATGTTTCCATTTTAAAACCAAAAATAAAACATCCTGCATCTATATTTACAATAGGGCTGTGTGAATAGGTCTTAGGATTATGTAATGAAAAAATTTAGTGACCACTAACTCTAAAAAGTCTCTAGAAAAGTGTTTCTATTAACCTATCATAACCAATTTTTGTCTAAGAAACTTTATTAAGAACTTATTTGTTTGCATCTTCATTAGAGAAACAAAGTAAGAACAAAGTAAATAATCAAGATCTGGATAATAGACCTGGAATTTTGTACCCCATTGATCTTTGGTTTCTTATTGGACGATTTATCAAACCAGAAGATGTCATAACATTTGCAGCTGTCTGCAAAGGATCTTATTTTGTCAGCAGAAGCTACTCATTTTGGATGAATATGTATAAAAGGTAAGATAAAACTTTATAGTACACAATTTTTACTTACTATTTATACTTATCAGTATTTATATAGTTTGTACACTGTACCAGATACTAAATTTCTATATGTTAGACCTATTATGAAGATGATTCTACTCCCAAGCTTTAAAGTTTCATGTAAAAAAATATTTTGTCAGCACTGTCTACTCAAAACTTGTTTTAAAAAGTTGATCAGAAGCAAAATGATAGAATGTTTTAATCAGCTATAAAGCAGTAAAAATTTTTAAATATTCATCGTTATTTTTTTTTTCCAATTACAAAAACTATTTTTCTTTTTCCCCTCGCATGTTTTTGTCAAAGAATCGCTACTCACCACAAAACTAACTTGATGTCAAAGGAAATCGTGAGCTTCTGCTAGACAATTTAGTTCATGCATTAAACACTATTAGTAAATACTAAAAATTGTTCTGTATAAAACTCAAAGCTTCAGTTCAAATCAATTGATTACTAAAACTAATACATATATTTTTATATTTCAATAAACATATTCTTAATATTAAAAACTAGAGATGTGGGTCGAAAAATTTTCCGGAAATAGGAAAATTTCCACTTTATTTTATTTATTTATTAATTTTTTTTATTAATTAATTTGAAACTAGAATGCAAGAATCCGAACTGTTTTTCTGAAAAGCAAGTAGCTTTACAAGAAGTTTTTGATCATTGAGTTTTCTAATTTTGAAAAGGAAAATGAAGGAGAGCTGGGGGCAAGTGTGTATATGCACTTTATTTTAAAGAAAAAGAATGGATAACAACCAAAAGGGTATAAGTGACATTTTACTCATTCTCAAAAAAAAAAGCCTATTCTTTTAGTATTAAGTTCTCCAAACTTTATAAAAATGTTTAAAAAATGGAATGTTTTCACAAGAATGTTCGCAAATGTTTTCGCAAGAAGGGGAATGCTAAAATAGCATGAAATATATGCTTAACTCATCTTGCATATTGTCTCTTCTTTCCCACGATACTCACTCGTTCAATTACAAGCAGGTATTTTTTAAACAATTTTTAATATTATATAAAATAATTTATTTTAAAAGTGCTTAATTAAAAGCAGTTTTTAATTTATTTTTGTTATAAATAAATTTTATATTTATATATTAAAAATAAATAAATAAATTTTATGTTTGTATATTAAATAATTTATTTTTATATATAATAAACTAGTAGTTTATTTTTAATTTTTGTTATTTTTTAATATGGTAGAATGTTTCCCTTGAATTATCAGTAGGTATGGAAAGAAATGCAATATAATATGTAATGTATTTTTTATTTATAATCAGTTTTTATGTTTTTTAGAATATTATATTTTATAATTTACTTTTTATATCTATAATAAACAGTAAATTATGATTCTGATATGGTTTAGCAATTTTAAATTATTTCTCATGCCTTTGTATGCCTATTCATTCCTTTTGTACAATGCTTTAAAATTGGAATTTTGAAGATAAAAAAACATTATTATAGATGAAAAATTTTTAAAAGCAAGTGTATTGAGAAAAATAATACATTGTAGCTGCTAACTGCAGTATATAGATATAAAAAATGTTTATGCATAGAATGTTTTATACAGGATGTCCACAAACTCTTGCAATGAAAAAAAGGGTTGATAGTACACAGCAAGATGAACAATATTTGCCATAGAACCTAAGGTCGCAATTCACTCATAGTGGCAGAAAAAAGAAACAGGGCTCGTCTATGTTGATCCTTTATTAGAGAAAAAAAAGAGACTCAAGTAATGGATGTATGGCACAGGGCTGCCACAGGCGACTATTAGCGACTATTTTTCGCCCGAGGCGACTATGGCGACTATTTTTAGCTAAAAAGGGCTGAAAAGTGACTATTTTACGCAAGTGGCTACTTTTTTTCGATTGTGGCGACTATTTTAAAGAAAAGTTCAGGTTTTGTTTTGTCCCATTTAACCACGAGAATCAATGCTTGCGTCATGACGTCATGCCCAACGTTAAGGCTCCTCTATATACGGGCTGACTCATCAAACATATTGAAGCCCACCATAGCTGGATGCGCAATCCATTAGCATTAACTCTATTCGTATTTTTAATTTAGGAAGTATAATTGAACTAATTATGGGTGGTTGTTCTGCACCGAACTGCTCTAATCATTCTAAAAAGGGTTTTAGGCTATTTCGCTTTTCTAGAAACGAAGAAAGAAGAAAACAATGGCTAATAAATAATTGGATACCCGATAGTGGAGCATACTTGTGCGAACTAAGTTCTACAATATTCTAATTGAAACGTCTTTTTTCATATAAAGTATTTATTTTAAACACATGTTTTATAATTTCTGTAACTGTAGTATGGAACCCTATGGGCTTCAATATGCTTGATAAGTCAGCCTGTAGTAGAGGAGCTCTAGCCAACGTCCGACGGCGTCTGAAATCTAGAATTCAGCTGCAGGTCCCTGGTGACACTTATACATGGGGAATCTTCTGCGCATAGCATTCCGTATGCTACGTGACAAACCCATGCAGCACGGCGAACTATAAAGAACGTATCTCCCGTCAACCACGCCCATGCAGGGGGGTAAACTGAAACTAGAAGTTCTTGTTACAATAACCATAGAGTCAAAGCACTTCTGAATGTTATTCATTCCTTGATTATTATGGGGGTGCCAGATGGAAAACATGGTTAAGTGACCTTGACCGCAAGTAAGGAAGTTCGCAATCCATTCATTCGAATTGGTTTACTAGGTACTTTTTTATTTTAGTCTTTTTATTCAAGCCTCTCTTAGAGATCTTCCATTTGGAGAATTTGTAAAGAAAGAAGATATTTACTCTACAACTAATATATGTAAGTACAATTTACCTATTTTTTATGCTAATATCATTTTCAAGAGTAGGATTTCGCTACATAAATACACGCAAACGTGCCAACTCTCAGGATTTTGGCCGGAGACTCTGGACTTTTCATTACTTCTCCGGCCTCCGGATTACTAACGAAATTCTCTGTCTTTTTTTTTAATTTGAAATTTATCAATTAACCAGACATGGTATAATTCCTTTTATAATTCCTTAATTAATCGGAAACACCGATTTTCCGCTTTTTTAGCACTGATTTCTACCATTCCCGGGATCGTAATAAATCCATAATAAAATGCAGGGTAATGCCAATCATATTAACGGAGATTTACGGCCGAGTGTAATGTAGATTAAGATCTCGATCGCTTATTTTATGAAAGTAATAAATATACGGTACTTACGTATTATCGCAACCATGACAAAACGTAATTGATGTAACGTCCAATAAAGGTCCCGATCGATTCGAAGGACAACATGCAACAAAGTGATCTGTATGAGGACCCACGTTCGAGCGGGCTCGAATTGGTTGGGGGGCGTACGCACCGCTGGGACTGTGTCGTCAGACAGGCCGGCTTCGCCGGACCAAGTCACAGAGCATACTAGACTCGCTTCTGGGACCGTCGCATGGCGCAAGGACCGTGACAACATGCAGCCAAGTGATCTGTATGAGGACCCACGTTCGAGCGGGCTCGAACTGGTTGAGAAAAACCCAGAAGCGAGTCTAGTATGCTCTGTGACTTGGTCCGGCGAAGCCGGCCTGTCTGACGACACAGTCCCAGGGGTGCGTATGTCCCCCAACCAGTTCGAGCCCGCTCGAACGTGGGTCCTCATACAGATCACTTTGTTGCATGTTGTCCTTGGAATCGATCGAGACCTTTATTGGACGTTACATCAATTACGTTTTGTCATGGTTGCGATAATACGTAAGTACCAAATATACTTCTTCAAAAGTTGTCTAATTCAGCATAAATCACTAAAATGTTATTTTGTTTATCAATTTCGTATAAACACGGATTGCGAAATTCAGTTTGTTTTCATGAATCGTCGAGAGTACAATAGTATCTTTTTCCATCCATCTCAATCTTCTACATATTGCATTTTTGATTGACTAAACTAGCTTATTTTCATATTCTGATTAATTATTATGGTTAATTTCTTAATTATTATCTCATAAACAGTGCGATTGCGCAATTCAGTTACATCGCGGGAATTGCAGAGAGTGCGTTAGTATCTTTTTCCATCCATCTCCATCATTTAAATGTTGCATATTAGATCGACTAAACTAGCATATTTTCATATTCTGGTTAATTATTACTGTTAATTTCTTAATTATTTTCGCATAAACAGTGCGATTGCGCAATTCAGTTACATCGCGAGAATTGCCGAGAGTACGTTAGTATCATTTTCCATCCCTCTCCATCATTTAAATGTTGCATATTAGATCGACTAAACTAGCTTATTTTCATATTATGGCTAATTATTAAGGTTAATTTTTCAATTATATTTGCATAATACAAATTTTTCTATTTTGAAAAATGGGTAGTATGAACTCTGTGAAGGGATATTTTCTAAAAAGTGGTATTAAAGCAATGATTTAGGAAAATAAGAAGGAAACCATTTTGACAGAAATATAATTCAGTGATATATATATATATATATATATATATATTTATTAAAGATCAATATTTATTATTTTCTTTAGTGAAAACCTGTGTTTTACCAAGCATAAATATTTGTTTTCATTATAAAGTAATTTTCACCAGATAAAACCTTTATATATTTTTTGTTTTACAATTTATTGTCCTGAAATTTTATAAAATTGGTGTCCTGAATTTTCATATTCTACCAGTACTATGCCTGATATTTAATGCAGTATTTTTTTTCGGGGAGGGGGGGGGGGTGCATTAAGATTTAATAAATAATCAAGAATTAATATTATCAAGTTATTATTTTGTAATTTGTTACTAACACTGTTTTAATTCAAAAGATAGCTCATGAATTTTTTTTTTTCAGATAAGTTTAAAGCATAATGTACTTAAATGGTATATAGATTTTAATGTTTTAAGCAAATATTAAATGTCATAAGTAAACAATATATTTGCGACAAAATAGTCTCCTGCTTTTTCTGTTTGGAAAGTTGGCATGTCTGTACACCTGTTACATAGCACAATTAGAGGTCTGCCTGCATCGCATGTAACAAAGTTTATAACCCAATATCGGATCAAACGTTTAAATTTAGCCAAACATTTATATTTACATAATTGAAATACACATAATAATTTTATCTAATTAAATTAAAATTCACTTAAAATATTTTCAAATTCGTTCTGCCGGCTGTATCCATTTTTTTTTTTTTAAATTAACACGGCCATCCCGAAATAGTGTAAAATAAAAAAAAAAGTCAAACCCGATATGGCCAACGAGTTGGTGAGCCGGGTGTCTGACTTGCTGAGGGGGCTCGTGGCTTGGGCTGGTAAAGCAGAAGGGAAAATTAGGTACAACCAGGGGGGGGGGGGGGGTAGAATTGGGCTGCGGATTTAGCGCGAAAATGCATGAATTTTAGTCATGCAATGAATGTTCATAATTTTCATTTGAGGTAGTAATAGTTTTTGTAATAAAAATGGATAAATGTTTGTGTCTAAAATAAAAGTAGCAATTTGTACTTTATAAAAAAATTAATCTGTTACGGAGGAATACATATGTATACAAATAAATTATAGGGGAAAAAAGTGATTTATTAACATAGAGAAATTGCAGTGTTGCAATTTTAAGCACCTTTTGATACTTTCCGCCCCCATGCCAAATACAGCATGCGTAAAATTTCAGTAAAGCAACTTTAAAATGCTCATGAATTGCTCAAATCAGCTAACATTAAAAATCTTTATTTAAAAACAGAATAAAACAAATTAGTAACAGTATCAAGTAGTTTTAAGGGTCAAAAATATCTTCATTTCCTCAGGAAATAAAATTATGTACGATGCAAAACAATATAATTTAGATTAAAAAAATCTTAGAAAGCAATTTTTTATGCAAAATATGGATGGCATTTTGTATGAAATTTCACATTACTTCTGAAAATTAAAGCAGCTTATCAATATACATTTTTGTGGGAGGGGTCATGGTCATAGCCACTGGGCCAATTGTTTAACTACTATTTAACTACTTATTGAGGAGGGGAAAATCAGAATATATTAATAATTTAATTTTTTAATAAATCTATTATTAAAATAACTGCTTTTGGTAAAGCATTTGTATTATTTTCAAGTATTAATAATATCTTATTTTTTTTAGATTCTGATATTTAGATATGGGGAAGACATATAAAGTTCTATCTGAATGGTTTAGAAGGACTGACTGTTTAGGTTATAAATTTTCAATGTGGTGTAAGAAAGTTGATGAAAAAGATGTATTCTGCAGCATCTGCAATAAAATTATTTATTGTGGAACAAAAGGATTTGCTGCCTTATCCCAACATGTCTTGACAAATGTGCATAAGGAAAATGCTACATTAAAATTGCACCACAGTCAATTGTCTTTGGTTATAAAACCTCAAGATCAAGCAAGCAACGAGGCTTCCACAAGTGCATCTATTCCTATTCCAGCTAAGCAAATCCAGTTATATAGTTATAAAGAAGCTGTTACCAGGGCTGAGGTTATGTGGGCTTTAAAATCTGTACAATGCAACATGGCAGCTGCTGCAAGTGATGACTTAAAAAATATTTTTAAAGTAATGTTTCCAGGCTCTGATATCGCAGAAAACTTTCGTTTAGGCCGAACGAAAATAACTTATTTCATCACTGAAGCATTAGGGCCTTATTTTAAAAAACAGTTTATTGATGATGCCCAGAATGCATACTATTCTTTGTTGTTTGATGAAACAACCAATAATGCTGACAAAAAGGAGCTCCAATTTAAAATCAGATATTGGTCTCCAAAAACCAGTGAAATTGTGTGTAGACATTTACAAACTGTATTTCTTGGACATTCTACTGCAGAAGATATTTTATTGCAAATTCAACAAGTGCTAAATAAAGCCTGTTTATCGATTAATAATTTGCTAATGTTGGGATCGGATGGGCCTAATGTAAATAAAAAAGTATGGAGATTGTTAAATACTTTGTTGATAGAAGAAAGAGGTCATGGTTTATTGGACATCGGTTCATGCAATTTACATGTTATTCACAATTCTTTTTTGAAAGGACTTGTTGAATATGGGGATTCAGTATGCGAACTCATAACAGATCTTTATTTCTATTTTAAAAAATATCCCTCTAGGTGGGAAGACTTTGAAAATTGTCAGGCTAAAAAGAATGTTGTTCACCATCGCTTTTTAAAGCATGTGTCAAGCCGTTGGCTTACTGTAGGGCCTGCAGCAGATCGTGTTTTAGAACAGTGGGCTGCAATTGAGCATTACTTTTTGATATTTGTACCTGCAAATGACAAAAAGTTGATGCAGACAACAAAGTACAAACATATTGTGAAAGCCATCAAGTTTATTGATATAAAAATTGAACTCACTTTTATCTTAGATAGTTGTTGTTGATTGTTGAAACCCAGACCGTCCGACCTACCAGAAAGGTGTAAGGTAACATCTTAGATAGTTGTGAAATATATTCACGGTTCATGGAACTCTTCCAAAAATCGGATCCTTTGATTCATGTTTTGAGTAATGAACTGCTAGTTATTTTAAGAAAACTTGCAGGAAGAATTTGCAAGCCTGATGCAATTAATGTTGAAGGTCTTATTGAAAGCAAACACCTTTTAAGAGTGACTGATATAGATATTGGGCAAAAAAACAAGAATTCAACTGGAGTTATTGAATGAAAAAGACAGAATGCCTATATACCACAAAATTCAGCAACATTATCTTGCATCTTACAATTACATAGTAAAAAAGAATGTAGTGCAAACTGACAATGTCATGTTTTATTTGCAGTGCCTGAATTATGAAAAAATATGTGAATCAAAAAGTGTTCAGTATATTTCTCAGGTAGCGAAGCTCTTACAATTGAAAGGTATTAACGAGCTGGAAGTTAAAGATGAATGGAGGCTACTTCAAAATGAAGTGAAAAGTTTTGAAAAAGAAAACAGGATTGACCATTTTTGGCGCAATATGTTTGCTAAGAAAACTGAGTCTGGGTATTATCAATATCCAACATTGACTAAAGTAATTAAGACATCTCTCGCAATATCACATGGAAACAGTGATGTGGAAAGAGGATTTTCTTTGTCCCGTAGGATCCTTGCTGAGGATAAAGCATCAATGTCAGAGAGAGTCTTAAATGACAGATAAACGATTAGGGATGAACTAAAAAACTATACAGATGTTAGTGAAGTTCAAATTTCAAAGGAACTTTTAAATCTGGCATACAATGCCCGACACTCATATGAACTATATTTAGAAGAAGAAAGAAAATTAAAAGAACAAAAATTAAGAGAAGGAAGAAATACTTAAACTCCAGAAATTGAAAGAGGAAAAGGCTTTAAGTTTAAAAGGATCAGTAGAAATATTAGAAAAAAAAGCTAAGCTTGTACTACAGGAGAAAATAGAGGTTCGAGAATCTGCCGATACCTTATTCAATGTTGCCAATGACAAATTGAAACTGGCAATTAAAAATAAGGATTTTGATGGAATTCGAGTTGCACAAGGAATGATGGAAGGGACATTGAAATTAAGAAAAAAAGAGCGAGAACATGAAAACAAGGAAGAAAAATTGAACAGAATAATGAATAAGCGAAAGTCTAGCCTTATTGACTCGTTCTTTACTAAGAAGCCTAAATCCTAATATTGCACAAATTAACATATATATTATAATATATTGGATTTGAAACTAACTTCAGTATTTAGTGAATTTCAATCACTATTTTCATTCTGTACAATATCATTATAAAAAATCCCTTTAAGAGGAATCCTCAGTGTTTTAAGCTTTGATTCGCTATCACTAGATGGCGCAACGTATTTGGACATGAATCCGTTCAAAATTACAGAAGAGCGATAATTCGTCAATTCTATCTACCTCTGCCTCTTGGCGACATTCAAAGCGTGCCAAAAGATTAGTCTCATTTCTTCTATTGAGGAGGTGCTCCACCTCGTCACCTCCGAAAACAGGGTAGTGATCTTCTATGGGAGGTGACGTATTTTCTGGGAATTCTCAGAAACAAGTTTACCAACCCCACTGCTGTGCCTGGGGTGTCAAGGAAGATCCCTTTGTGAATAAATAATTTTGGGATCATGAGTGGGGAAGGCTTTGGGCACAGACTATTATAGTATTCTGTGGCTTTGGGGTTCAGTTCGGATGCTTATTGTACGAACTCGTTATTTGGAGCGATGTTGCTTACTAAAGAATGTAGTAATGCGTGTATATTAAAATAATAAAACCGTGAAATATGCAATTGTATATATTTTACTATTCCTTCCATAAATAATTAAAATAATTAATTTAATATAATTTGCAAATAAATAATACAAATTTTAAAGAATTCGATTAAAGCGTTATTTTCTATGGCAGACAATGATAATTCTATGAACGGTATCATATGGGGTCAAACATACAAACAGGGCGGTCGAGAAAAGATAGAAGCCAGGTTAATTTATGAAGAGGCCCTAGTCCCAAGGCGACCTCAATCGCTTTCCACGAGTTTGTATATGAAATGTGTTCAGGAGTACGTATACTTTTCACCGAAATCTCAAATACAAAATATCTCGGAAAACATTACCTTATACTTCGATTTTGACTGACAGGAAAACGTTCAGGAGTACTTATAACGTATTTTTTTTCATTTATGTTGGCCCTATGTTTTAAAAGTGAAATGGTCCCAATCAAAATTAACAAACGTTTTATCAAATGGCAAGTGCTCTGTAGAACTCCAATTCAAATTTTATGATTGGTCAAACATATAGGGAAGTGTTTAAAATGTGTTCAGGAGTCCCTATAACGTGCGAATACGAAAATTTTCAGAAAAACACCTTATACCTAGATTTTGATTGACGAATAAGCACAAGTCCTGGATTCATGTCTACGATCAGGAACTGTTTTTTTCCTACTCAGACCATCCGAGAAACCAGAAATTGTAAAGTGACTGTTTGGGCGGTCTGAACAATGCCACCCAATTTAGACTGGAACCTAATAGGTGTGGAAAACCACAGGGTCTATACCATACTTTTACATACTTGTAATACATATACATGCTTTTAACCGCAAATGAATGGACACAATTATTTAGAAATTATCAAAAGCCGTCCTAGAGATATCGGACTTTTTTTCTGCATTTAGTGCTATACTAGCCGAATACCCGTTGAAAATCAACGGTCTTGATTGAGGATGAAGCACGATTTTTGAACTCCTGAACCCATTTGTATGGTACGAACTTCTTGCAATTGTTTGGGCAACCAGAGTAATCAGATAGGGGTAGCAGCTAATGAGACCGTACAATCCCTCCCCTAACCTCTTGGATTGAGGGCCAGGAAAATTGAACATTTCAGGCATAACCAGCTTGATGCTTCTGAAATTTTTATTCACATACCATATTCACATACCGCAGATACACTTTGGGCCATATATCTGCATAAATGTGACCCTCTCTCCCCCTTCTTTAAATCGAATGTTATTTCGCCTCTACCCTCTCCCTCTTAGAAATTCTGAAAAATTATGTAAAACAGCCTCCTCCCCCAAACATCGAAAAAAATTAAAATAATCCATCCTCGGAAAAAATAAATTTATTAATGTGCCCCCCCCCCCCCCCCCCTCCCTTTAAATCGAATATTGAAATATTGAATCTAATGTAAGAATGTTCTTCTATAGTGGTCAGATGTCCTTATAACGTTTCTTTACATTAATTTTTTGAATACAAAAATTATTGGATAAATACTTTATACCTTTATAAAGGCTTTGACGAATAAGTACGTTTTCTGTCCAATTTCTAATGCTACACAAACTTCTTTTATTCATACCCAAACCATCCGATCTACCAGAAAGTATAAGGTAAAATTGTTTGGGCAACCAGAACAGTGTCACGCAGTTTAGACCGAAATCAAATGGGGATGGCTTCTAAAGACCGTACCCTCCCTTCTCTAACCTTTTAGAATAAAGCCCAGCAAAATTGAACATTTTAGCTGTAGCTAGTTTACTATTCACTAAATTGTGACGCATGATACAGCTACATTCTGGGCCATATATATAATTCACTTTGTTTTTATTATTTGTCCTTCCACTAGCCAGTTCCAATGGTGTCCATAGGTAAATACTATCGCCATTGTCAGAAACTGGCTATTCTATCGGTTTTAATTCGAATTGTATGGCTGTCTTGACGAAATATTTTTGCATAGCTGAAAATAAAATCTATCGACAAATTCCGCTGATCAGCAACCTCAAATATGACTGAACTATTTTTTCTCTAACTAATCTTTCGGATGGAGGGCCACAAAAACATAACTTTTCAATCCTTGCCAGTTAGATTTTTTTTTTTTAATTTTCACTAATCAGACATACACATGACGAAGGCACACTTTAAAACAGATGTCTATTTATCTACAAACAATGGTGTCTTACGAGGTCAGACAAACAGGACAGATGAGAAGAGGCTGAAGTCCGGTCTGATTAGGGAGAGGAGCCATAGCTTTAGGGCCCGCAATCACTTTTCATAGGACTGCAGCTGAAATGTGTTCAGGAGTTCGTATAACGTGTTTTTTTTAATAACATCTCAAATACGAAATATTTCGAAGCTATATCTTAGATCTTGACAGACTGATACGTATATTTCTATAACTCCTGAGCACATTTTGAAGACATTTAGAGCCAGCCCATCTGTGTTGTATGTTCAAGAGATGCTATAACGTGTTTTATTATCAAAATTTCGAATACGAAATTTCTATGAAAAACCATACCTTATACCCAAATTTTGATTGACCGATAAGTAACAGAGTACAAAAAGCTGTGTACACGATGTGTAGCATAGCACAAAAACTATTGAACATGTTGAGTGTAGCAATTGTTCAGTAGTGTAGACAGGAAAAAAATTGGGGGGGGGGGGGGTAGGCGTTTGCCAAATCTTATGTATTACATTTTTTCAAACATCTTTTTTAACTTCTTAAAATTTTATATAAAAGTAATTTGCATAAAAATTTGAAAACGAACTATTAGGGGTGAAGGAGAGGGGATCTATTTAACCGGGGTCAGAAACTTATCTTGATACTTCCACAGTAAATTCACCACTGAGTAAAACGTTTAGGTGATATAGTAATGACGTCAAATTGATGACTTGATCAATCTGAAAATAAAAAAGGCTCTGATGACTTTCAGCGGAAATAACCGTATCAAGTTTCTTTCAATTTGTTCGAGAGATATCGTGTCTACAGACGGACGTACAGACAATATACACGGACATCATTGAAAAAGTGTATGATTTCTGGATGCACAAAACGCACAGATCCATCAATATTGAATGGTCTTTTTTTTTTATTATTCCCTTTACATATATCATGTGTTGCATGGAAAATATATGAAAGGAACATCTATTTGTATATAATATGTTATTCAAAATAGAATGATTCTATTTATATGTTGCCAGCTAGGAATGTTTATCCCACAATCTAGAGTATAATTTATGAAATGATTTTTTCTTAGTTCTGAAATTATATCAAAAGCGTTGTAGTGAGCGATGTCATCAATGTAATAAATCCACCAAAAAAGTAGTAGATAATTTTTGAAAAAATTGCCGATATCATATAGTATACAATTAAAATTAGTTTTAATTCAAATCAGATATCTTCGTGCAAAATTAAAGTAAAAAAAATCTGATGTAAGCAGTACATACATGACTTTCCTTATACAATGCAATGAATTTACTCTTTTGACAGTAAAAAAACAATAAGTTCCACGGTACTGTGTTTTTAACGTTGAATTGTACATTTGGCGATTTTACGAAAGGACAACATACAAGACTATTTCAAAGTACCCAATAAACTTATATTTCACGCAACTCTATATAAACAATTATCAATATTGATAGCATCCTTCATAAGCGATCGAGCCCATATATTAAAATATTTTATTAATTAATGCATCAATTAGAAGTCATTTTCCTTAATTTAGCGTCATTTTTGTAATTTTGACGATATTTTCGTCAATTTGGCAACATTTAAAAAGTCAGCAAGTTGGAGATATTCGACAAATACTTCACCAAAATTTTGCCAAACGCTACGGACGGAAAATTAAGTTTTTCTTATAGTAGATTCTTATATTCTTTTCAAGATATTGAATTTTAGTCAATAAGTCGTCATTTTCATTGATTAAGTGCCATTTTAATCAATTTGGCAACATTTTCGTTAACTTGTTAATATATAGAAAAGTCGTCAAGTTGGCAATATTCCGCTAACTTCGTTGCTAAAATCTCGCTAAGCATTACGGATGAAAAATAAGTTATTCTTATAGCAAATAAATGACTATTGGTTTTCAAATAAAAAGGTATTACCCAAAGTATCTTTTCTCATGAATGGAACGAGCTAGATCCACAGAAATGATGTCACCCAATTTATCACATGATATTATATATGAAAAGTGAACATATTTCACAATATTTAATAATTTTTTGATAAATTTATTTGAAAAATAAGCGTTCTAAAGCTTGTGTTAATTGTTTTCTAATAAAAACTACACAAGAAATAACTATTTGCATAACACTTTATTAAAGGTCTTGATTTTTTCAAAATTTCGCTCGAAAATTTAGGGGAGTTCTGAACACTAGACTGTGTTTAAAAACAATAGGCTTCCAGTATTCACGGATTGAAATTTTTGTACTAAATTTCATTCGAATCGCTCCATTCGTTCGTCAGATATCGTCTCCACAGACTCATTGACACACACACAGAGACATCACCTCAAAAATGTTTGATTCGTGTTCAAGGATGCGTGAAACGTGCTCCCATCAAAAACTCGAAGTCGAATTTTCGACCCCGTCACAATACTTTTAGTATACATTATACTATGCATATAAGGAAAGTAATATATTTTATAATTTTATTTAATATTTCACTTACTAACTGTTTAGTTTGACTTATTACATGATCAAAAGAAATTTAATGCTGAATATTATTTTATTTGATACTGTTGAAATTTAGAGATTGACTGCTAACAGTGATGAAATAGCACTGTATAGCAACATAAAGTATATTCAGTAAACCTGCTGTCTTAAATAATCTGAAATTAAAAATATTTCGTTATTAGTTATAGCATAAACATTTGATTGAATATATTAATCAGTTTCTGAGCAACCACACCAGCAAAGAACGTCTTGCCTGAAGAAGAGGGATATTTTTTGTTTCTGAAACGATTGATATATTTAATCAACTATTTATGGTGTAACTAACGAATTAATTTTAATTTCAGGCTACAGAAACATTTTTTTAATCGGTAAAGATATGTTCTTTTATGTATAGAAAGTTTGTTATGGAAAGAAATCTATTATTCTATTATCGTTAAAAATATACCAAAGGAATATATTGATCCAATTCCCAGTAACGTAGGCTAGCATAAGAATATATAGAATATATTTAATCAACTATTTATGGTGTAACTAACGAATTAATTTTAATTTCAGACTACAGAAACATTTTTTTAATCGGTAAAAATATGTTCTTTTATGTATAGAAAGTTTGCTATGGGAAGAAATCTATTATGTTATTATCGTTAAAAATATACCAAAGGAATATGTTGATCCAATTCCCAGTACCGTAGGCTAGCGCAAGAATATAGCCCCTCCCCGCCCCCTCCAGGTACAGCAGAAAGCAGAAACACAAGTTCTCTGAAGCTGAAGAACTCCGTTTTGCGGGAGGAATGGGACAAAGCGAACAAATGGAACAAATCGACCTAGGACAAACTTCCACCTCTGTACTTCCTACCATACCCATTACCTTAGGATGGAATGAACTCGCTGGTGTATTACTTCTTTGGCGGTCTAGTGGGTTGTTATACCTTAGTTAAACAATTGGCGATTTTTAAAACATAGTTACTGATTTTATTTCTAGATGGCACCACCATCCAATAAGCCAAAATTAGGAAAGATGCCCTTTTTGAAAATTAATTTAATATATTTACTAACTATAAAGAGTGTTCTAATTGTATTAGAAGATTCAGAAAAGCGTATTTTACAAGCAAAGTAAATTTCAGACTTTCATATTCAGTATTTTTTTATTACTGCTCATTTTTATAAAATTGCATTGATGGTATAGGGAGTCAATGAGTGAGACTTCCCGTTAATTTAAAATTATTGATTTTTTACAGTGAAGTTAATTCTGCTTCCATTGCTCCAATACAACATATCTGCTCCAAAACAGGCTTCTTACTGTGTGAAAAAATGTTTTTTAAAGGAATAATTTATTTATTTTTGGGTTTGTAAATTTAAATAAATTAAAACACACCTCATTCGTACTCTACAGTAAGCCTTCGGGTCTGTCGTGTGGTCTGAGTTTTTCACGCGTCATTCATAAAGCTTGTATGAAATTATGCAACATAGTCTACTTAGGGCTGCCCCATTAATAATTCATCCATATATTGCAAAATGTATTTTTTTTTATGTTGGTGAAAAATTAATGAGTACGAGGTAGAAAATAGAAAGTAATTTGTTGAAATGTTCCTCCTAAACCTTGTAGACCTGCTCCCAAATACCATTTATGTACTCTCGAAGATGTTTCAAATCCTTATATGGTAGTTATCATCTCTGCTTTTGTCTGATTCATATACTACATTTATTAAATATTATATTTTAAATTCAGTGTCGGGAGTACCACAGTGTTATTAAGTAGTTGGTGTCATTTCATATTGTGATAACATGCAAGTACCATTGATTGCTCAATTTCTCTATTTAACAATATTAGAATTATGATATTTTTTTACATTGGAACATTTATCAAATTTTGCTTCTAAATTGCAACTAAAATAGCGACATTGGGAGACTATTTTGGCAACTATTTTCACCTTAGTAGGAGACTATTTTGGCAACTATTTTCAGCTTATGAGGCTACTAAAGCAACTATTTTCAATGTGTGCTTCCTGTGGCAGCCCTGATGGCACAATGTCATTCGCAGAGAATTACATAAAGGAGCTGTTCAAAGTGGCATCCGTGGGCTTCGTTACATAGCCGACACTGGCAAAGGAAGAATTCCCGCACCCAATTCACCACTGGTCGCCTTTAGAAAGTATCGAACAGTGGTGGAAAAGTATGCTAGGGTCCCATTGTGTATGAACTACATGTCACATTGTGTGGTGAGCAGAACACCCTGCAACAGACCGGGTAGCACATACTCCAGGAACACACTTTACTTGACGTTCTGGCAAAAGGATCTAGAAGACACCCTGTATATTTCTAGATTTATACCTTTTTATATAATATATGTTTGACTGTAGCTGTAATATAAGAATAAATACTTTTAAAAAATCACTGAACATATCAATCCAGCTGAAATGCAATATAGAGAATAATTTTAAAATCTTGCGAAAAAACCACATCTCTATTAAAAACTAATAACTGAGAATACAATACATTATATATTAGATCCGTTTCTCAAATTTAAATACAGTAATCTTCATTTATGCTGCACCATTTATGTCACAAATCTATTAAAATTGGTTAGTATCTGGAATTCGGTAAAATAAAAGAATTCTTTGTTCAAGAATTTGCAAAATCTTGTCTAATAAAATATACTACATCAACCACTAATAAAGGGGGAGACCTGTTAGATATCTAATTGTAAGATCAATGCATTTGGGTTTATAATTGCTCAATGGGATCTTCAAATAAAAGGCATTTTATTCTAAACATGATTACTTGATTATTTTTAAATCCATATTAAGAAAATAGAAACTCTGTAAGAGAAAATAAAAAAATTAATTTTATTCAAATTGGAAAAAAAATGTTAATTAGAAGGTATTCTCATCCTAAATCCAATGTGATGAGAGCGGGAAAGAGAATGGATTGGAGAAATGATTCCCTGCTCCTCTGGCATAAACTTATTGTCACTTTTCTTCTGGGATTATGTAAAGGACCTGGTTTATTAAACTCATCTAATTATGAAAGTTAAAAACTTAAAGGTTTGCATAATAAACATAGTTGGAACTGTCAATAAGATGTTAAGTAACACCTGAAGAAAGACTGAATATTGTCTTGAGAGTAATAAAAGGTGCCCACATCAATATTTACTGAACAATAGTTTTCCTCTGAGCTCGACAAATATCTCCTCAATCTAGGAGCCAGGCCTAACAGTTAGGAGCCAGCTTTTAATTTACATTATTTTGCATTTTGACGACATTTATTAAAAATCAGTTCTAATAAATAGTTAAAATGATATTATAACACATAGAGGTTAACACTAACACTTAAAAGTATGATAAATTTTAATATTTTTTTAATTAATACTGAATATTTAAAAGAATTGATTGTTCCAAATTTAAATTTATAAAAGAAGCAAAAAATTTTTATGTTGTTTTTAGTGGGTATTTAATTTTAGCATTTTTTCTTTAAAATCATTTTCATCGCTTGGCTTGAGCTAAATTTTTAGTTCTGCCAAATTTCCAGTTGCTACCACTAATTCTTTAGGTGCCACGGCCACCTGGCACTCAGGGTTCATCCAGCCCTGGCTCCCCCAATGAGCAAAGGAAATTATGTATATATCTGTTTTTCTTAAATGCATATAAATTTCCATAATCTGTTGGTTCTTTTTCAGATACCATTTGCAACAGTACATATATTTTTCTTTTCCTTAATGTAAGAATAGTTTTCCTAATTGTTTATATATTGTTTAAAAGTTATTGTAAAAACATAATAAATTTTAATTCAGTAAGTGTATAACATATGGGATTTTTAAACCGCTCACTGTTTTTTTACACAGACTTATGTTACTTTCCCTTCATACTTCAGCAGTTTCCAAAATGTATTGCTTGCTTATACACCACTTTTTACTTAACTTTTTTATTGCACTACATATTAAGTTCATATACTCAGCATTTTATATTTATTTTCTTGTTTGCTTCTTAAATTTGCTCTACTCGCATTTTTATTTTTCCTCAGTTTAGTTCTCTTTTGCTACACTAGATGGCACTACCATGTTGCATCTGTCATTCAGCCATTTCTCTGTTTACCCATCACAGTCTAGCAATCATGGAGCATTTAGGTGTAGGCTTGTTTACATTAAAGGAAATTCAAAGATTTTTTAAATGTACATCTACTTGCTAAACCTTATTTGTGCAGCATTTTATATTATCTAGTTTATTAATATATGCATGTGCTTAATCATTAATTTTTTTTCTAAATTGCTTAAAATGTTTTTCAGACATTACAAGCGTGAAGTTAAACTTCCCCAAAGATTACAACCAGAGTGCATTGAAGGATCCCTCTGTTTAAAGGTGTACGTCATCCGAGCTCTCTATCACATGTACCCACACTTCACAACTCAACTCTCTCACTCTGCCGATGTTTACTCGCTGTCAAATCTCTGCTGCACGTCTGTGTGGCGTGTCCAACAGAATGGAAAATGGCTCTTCCATTTTAAGTTCCGGACACCAGCATTCTCTGATGCTGCTCCCATGAACTACAGGTTAGCCATACAGAATATGTGGACCAAACAGGAGGAAGATGAGAAGAACAATGAAGTGTATGTCAACCATAACCCCGATGAAGGATGCAAGGTTCTTAGGATATCATGTTCAAATTATGTGGTGGTCTCGCCTTTCATCATGGGCAGCAGGCTCTCAGATGTTCGCATTAATTTGGCACATGACATGAGGCGTCAAAAGCTTCAGTTGACATTTTGCTATTCTAATTATCGACAAGCAAATAAAAGTGCATCCACATCGAAAGAGAGTGGAGTATACGGTGATGTAGTTGAATTTGATCCAGTTGAAAATATCTCTATCTTTAACTGGTGGCATCCTCAATATCCATCTGGTTGCAAAGTATAATTGTTAATTTTAAATGTCACTCTTGTTAAAATTATTTTTTAAGTTTAAATCGTTATATAAGTATGAACCGTTGTATTTATTCTAAGTTAAGGCCAGTAATGGAATCTGCACAGTTCAAATGTAACCAAATAATTTGAAATAAATGTGTCAGTGAAAAAGTTCTTTCTTTATTTCATTGAAATAATTACTCATTGGGTTAATGATTGATATATAAAACTTTTTAAAGTTTATTTGTAAAAACACAACGTGACTAATTCTAATTTATCATAATTATGACCCTCCATCTTGACTAAAATATACAATATAGTAACATATTTTTTTTTAATTATATATACTAGCAATGAAACCTACAGATTGTGTTAATTTAGAGCTAATAATAGTGACTGTTTCGGGGCTCGTCTCCATCGTATTGGACTTGCTGCTTCCCCAGATTGTAATTTATGTGACCTAGGACAGCCTTTGTCTGGAAAACATTTGGACAAGTGCCCTACACTAATGACTTTTAATTCAATCATTGAGAAATACTGGAGAGTTCGCTGTCTAATGGCCTAGCGGCCAAACGACCGGCATTTGTAAACAACAGAGCTAATAATAATAATCCATACATTATATTCAAAATGGTCATAAATTTTGAATTATTCGCAAAGAAACTCCAGAAAATTTAACCACATATTTTTATATTTTTGGTTCTATCAATTCGATTTAGCCCAAATTTAATTAAATTGACTTGTAGTCAAATTTCAAATAAATAATTGCAATTTCAAGGCTTGTAACAAAGAATCTAGAAACAGGAAGGGAAGCTTCCATTGGCATAATGTAAACATAGCCCTGTCTCTTCATCGGTCAAAAACAACTTTACAAGGGAAGGACAGGATTTTGCCAGTTATTTCTTAATATTTCATGTTTCTCTCTTCAATACACCTATCCCCTGATTTACACGGAAGATAGGTTCTGCACAAAACCGTGTAAATTGAAATCTTGGATTTTGCTAAGTAAAATCGTGTAAAACGAAAATAACCCCAAAATGTGCATGATTCAGTCATTTATTTAAGTAAAACAAAAGTAAGACATCTTAGAAAACTTAAAATTATACTTAAGTTTATAAAACAACACATATGTGAATGTAGTAATATAACATATTTAATTTATTTTACATTAGGAACAAAGAACAAAAAAACAAAAAGACCCTTAAAAATTAATTATAAGTTTAATCACTTTCATGCACTATCAGTCTTTTCTTTCTGAAAGGTATGATGTCACTTTCATCACTTGAGCTTTCTTGATGCGATTCTGGCTCAATGGTTGACGAATTAGGCAAAATCTCGGGTTGACAAGACTTACAGATTGTGTTAATCTGTAAGTCATGACATCGGTAATTAACAATTGCGTAGGTTTTTTGCTAAATCTTTATAGACCTCTTCATATTGATTTAAGCATTTACGAAGGTCTCGCTTGAATCGGAGAGCTCGATCAACATTTGTGTCATATTATAAGAAATGGTTGCCCAATTTTCTTCCCAAATCAAGTCCTACACTTATGATTCTTGCTGTGAACGCAACTGGTTCAGATTGCTCTTCATCAGAATCATTGTCTTCATCATGTTTGTTTGTTTCATGAATCGTGTTAATTAAATCATCTTCATTCAATTCTTCATCAGCCATTATTTCTTCAATATCTGCCTGAGCTAAATCTTCAAAACCTTCTCCTCCTATAGTATGGGCCAACTCAGTGATCTGAGAATATTCATGCTCTATTGGTGATTTATCATTTCCACTTCAACAACATCCGGCCATATTGCTTTCCAGCAGGCGTTGATTGTTGATTATTTGATCTGAGTGTATGACAGTCCAACATGCTTAACACAATCTAAAATTATAAATTTCTTCCAAGCATCCATCAGAGTAAGAGAGTCATCATTCTGCATTTGTTCTAAGATATACCTGAAAGTTTGCTTGATGTACAGTGCTTTAAAAGTCAAAATTATCCCTTGATCTAGCGGTTGTAATAAGGAAGTTGTATTCTTTAGTAAAAAAACAACTTTTACATTTTCATGTTGTAAATCTGGAGGATGACCTGGTGCATTATCAATTAATAGAAGAGCCTTAAAAGGCAATCCCTTTTTAGTTAAATAATTTTTGGCATATGGAACAAAGAAGTTATGGAACCATTTATTGAAAGCTATGGCAGTGACCCATGCTTTTCTATTAGCCATCCAATAGACAGGAAGGTTTTTGATATTTATTCCTTTGAATGATCGTGGTGATTTTGATTTGTTAATCACCAATGGTTTCATCATATAATCGCCAGAAGCATTGCAACAGAAAAGAACTGTTATACGACTTTTCGCTACTTTATGACCACTAGCTGATTTGTGAGCTTTGGCTATAAAGGTTCTTTCCGGCATTTTTTTCCAGAATAATCTGAACTTGTCAGCATTGAAAACTTGATCAGAAGTGTAGGAGTTAGGCGCAATGATTTCAGCAAGTTTTGCCGGATATTGTTGTGGCGCATCCGAATCAGCAGATGCACTTTCACCTTTCACTCTCAGATTATGTAATGAGTGTATTTGTTTGAATCTCTCGAACCACCCACGGCTTGCGGAAAGATACCTTCTTTTCATCGGACGAAGTCGACCGATTCTTAAGTGATTGATACATCTTCAAAGCTTTATTTGTAACAGCATTGGTATCGATCGGGATTCGCTTTTGAGTTTGGTCTTCTATCCATATCACTAAAGCTTTTTTCATATTTTCCATTGTAACATCTCTAACATATGAAGTCGTACTCATACTACTGCAGGTTCCAGCTGCTACACTTTTTCTAATGGAGTCTTCATTTTTTCTTATTGTGGCTTCATTCATGGAGTAAAATTTAGCAACATCCGTTACTCTTTCTCTATTACGTAGACGGTCTAATATTTGAATTTTAGTTTCTAAAGAAATAACTTTTCTTTTCATTTGATATTTCTTCAAATCCTTTGACATTATAGAACCTTAACAAATTTACGCAAACTATAAAGATGCAAGAAAAACTATAAATGTTGAAAGCTTACCAGTTCAAAAGATAAACGCACAATAATATAAGCTTTGCTGCTAAAATGTTTCTGCACTATGTACTTGCATGAACCAGATAGCTTTACTGTTTTGAAATACATACGGGGATTCCCTTATTACAGGGATTTCCCATTACGGGGATTCCCCTAAATGTATATATTTTACAACACCGGGAATCCCTTGTTGTTTTCATCAGTGTTACCAAAGCAATAAAATTCAAAAATGTCATCAAATCTTTGTATAGGCGTATATGGAGCGGAATATACATTTTTTTATCAATTTTTTGAAATCTTAATTTATAAACCGTGTAAAACAAGTGCTGTGTAAATCGGGGGATAAGCGTATTTCATAATGTTTTCACTCCCAAGAATCGAATTTATTTCTTTATTTTTATCTGAAATCATTTTTTTTAAATTTTTTTACAATTTAATTTATATTTCTCAAATTTTAATCTAGCAAAATATGGATGTTCATAAATAAGTAACCTTTGGAATAAATTCAGATACATTTTATATAGTTTGAAAATATAGAAATGGTCAGCATATAAAAATTATTTTAATTTTAACTCAAACAAAAATATTTTCTAGTTTAAGTAGATTTCCAATATTCTTAGATATATTTTTAATTCCAATTTTGAATTTAATTATTTTATCATAACTTAAATTCACAATTAGATACTGACAGGGCCGCATACATGGGGAAGAGAAGGGTCAGAACCGTTCAAGTGGGGGATTATGAACCTATTTTTTATATATTTTTAACACTTTACAACATAATTGAAAAGTGTTTATGACTTTGTTCATTCTGTCTGTCAGTCAGTTAGCACAACTGCTGTAAAAATGACTATCAAAATAAAATTTTAGTATGTTGTTCAGACGGTCTGTGGGACCTATGGGAATATAAATGAATAATACCACCCAATTAGTTTTGGATTGAACCCGGGTTGAAAAAATGAAATACACTGAACCCTATGGGACCTAATTTTTCAAACGAATTTAAAATTCACAAATTGCTTCGAAAGTTTTAGGAAATATTCAAATTATCCCATAAAATATATAAAATTTTAAGCAAAATATATTCAGTAGTTCTTTAAATAAAAATTAAAATAATAATTACACCCTTTATATGAACCGGCCGTCCAAATTGTTGCTCAAGTCCTTGCTGACGAGCCGGACGGTCTGGGTCTTCAACCCTTTATATGAAGAGATCACGTGACCCACTTCAAAATAAAATATGGCATCCATCTTGTGTCAAAATCGTGATTTTTAAAATTATTTTTAATTTATATTTAGTGTTGTATCTGTCCTAAAACCGCTTTATTTTTGCTTAATTTCTGTACATCTGTATTCTGAAACAACACAATTACAATATATTTGGGTTTAAATGATAATCAAACTTTGATTATTTCTATAATGAAACCTAATTTTCACTAGAATGCAAACAGATGAGTTGTATAAGAATTGCTGAATTTCTTTAACGCAAAATTATTTTGTTCTGGAGTCTGCAATATAGATGATATGAATGAAACATTCATTGATTTTACATAAAGAAGCAAGCAGACAATTTAATGGCAGGCTTTTTCGATGAAATTTTATGCATAGAGTTAAATTACTTATACCTCCATGTTTTAAGTTTTTAAGTAGAATAAATTATTGTAGTACCGTGATGAATGAAATAAAAATGTATGAATGAAATATTTACTGCTTTTACACAGAGTGCCAGACCCGACCCGGCCGTCCAAATAGTTGCTCGAGTCCAATGGATGAGTCGGATGGTCTGAGTCTTCAACAGAGAGCCAGACAATTTATATTTCAATGACGTCATTTGAATCAAGTTAGTTTTTTTCGATGACATTTTAAATTTTCAAATATAATTAATTATTGCAGTATTGTGATAATTTTAAAAATATTACCACTGAATGTATCGTATTTTAGAGATGTTTAAATAAAATTAAGAGTTGGAAAGTGTTTCATAATCAATGTTTTATGCATGATTGATCTTTCTTGTTTGAGGATGGAGGAGATATGAAAAATTCAAAGAGGGAATAATCAAATATGGAGGACGCGTGATATATTTTATAAGGGAGCCTACAATTTGTATGGACAATCCTGCAGCAGTTGCCGATAATGAATCCAGAAATTTTTTATGTAAGAATAAAGGAGCAGGGCCATAGAGGGATGGACACCACTATAGTGGAGGGGGGCGAGTATTGGAGTGGATAATTTTAATTAATAATACCACACTAATCTTTTGTACGTGTTACAACAAACATATGAACAGTATGGGTAAGAATATTTTGATTCTCAGTATAAATAAATTACATATCCCAAATTGTAATAAGATTTTAGAGAAGTAATGTCTTTAGTAATCCATAAATAATCCACTTACTTGACAAGCAATCTTTTTGCACAAGCATGCTAGTCAAAAAACTAGTCCACATGGTTTTGTGAAATTCAAGCCTAACCAATTCAAACAGTGTAACCATCTCAGATGGCGATCCTAACATTTCTCCAAGTCTTCCGTTTGCTTGTAACAGTCATGCACACACGTATAAGTATATACCATTGATGCTTCTTAAAGTGCCCATACCCTATCTATTCATCTATTCTAGATTGATATCTTGTATGGCATACTGGGCATCACAGGAATTGTCATGCGAAGACCTTCAGTCTGGGGAGTTTAGTCTCTAATAACAGAGCAGCTATCAAAATGAGTATGATGAAATCGTGCAAAGAATGGACTCAAAATAGCATAATAAGCATAAACCTGTAAATGTGGTAAGAAAATCCCAACACTGTTGGTTTTGGTATGCCATCGCTCCGGGAAATCTAACAGGATGGATGCATCATTCCTGTCATAAAATAATGTGATGACCCGTTGCTCCCAGAAATCTAACAGGATGGATGCATCATTCCTGTCATCAAGTGATATGATGAGCCATCACTCCCGGAAATCTAACAGGATGGATGCATCATTCCTGTCAAGTGATGTGATAAGCCATTGCTCGGGGAAATCTAACAGGATGGATGTATCATTCCTGTCATAGAGTGATGTGATGAACCATCACTCCAGGAAATCTAACAGGATGGATGCATCATTCCTGTCATCAAGTGATGTGATGAGCCATCACTCCCGGAAATCTAACAGGATGGATGCATCATTCCTGTCAAGTGATGTGATAAGCCATTGCTCGGGGAAATCTAACAGGATGGATGTATCATTCCTGTCATAGAGTGATGTGATGAACCATCACTCCGGGAAATCTAACAGGATGGATGCATCATTCCTGTCATCAAGTGATGTGATGAGCCATCATGCTTAGCATGAATAAGCCTACACATGGTCAGTTTTCGAATTAATTACTTAAGACTGTTACTTCCAGCATCATGACGAGAATGATAGTGTGTAGATACATTTAGATATTGTATTGCACTCTAAAAGGCAAAAACATTTCTGATGCAGGTCTAAATAAGAAAGTTGGGTCTACTAGTAGTGAAATAATTCACTGTTCAAGGGAAAATGATCAAAAATGTAGCCACAAGTGTTTTTAAAAGAACTTTCACAAGCATTCTTTATAAAAATTATCACAAACACAAATTTTATTAACAAGAAAGAAATAAATACATACTTTATAATTGCACAAAATATTTTCTATTTTCAAAACAAAAAAAAAAGCAAACATAAATCGTTTAAAATACACACAACATCCAAACTTGTGCATTTTTAAACATGTATCACAATTATCAAACAATATACATAAGAAACATGTAACCACTCACAAACCGAATTATCAAAATGGGTGGCTGAATTGCAAATAATGAATAAGTATATAAAATTTTTTCTTCCAGAACACTTGTATGAAAAGGCAAAGTCCAAAGCATATCCTTTACCTAATATAGAATAACATGTATCAAAAACATTTGTACAGCTTTATTTACAGTTATTATGTAAGGAGAACATTGTAAAGATTAAATTCAATTTTAAAATTTGAAAGACTTTGTATTAGGAAATTCTAATAGTCTAGTGATAGCTGCATGCAGCATATCCTTATTTTTAGATATATACTGTCAGTATCAAACCAACTGTCAAAACAGTACAATTATTACAATATAATATGGAACAGCTCTCTTTAACTTAATAAAAAGCTATAAGTTTTCATAATTTTCAATAAAACTAAATATGTATCAAATAATAAAATAGTTTAAATTTAAAGAATTTAATATATATATATATATATATATATATATATATATAATTTGATTGATAATTATATTTATATATATATATACATTCAGTAATTTTTTATACTAAACTGTAATAATATATAAGTGATTCAAACTAAACTAATTTAGTAGAGAATCAAGTAAAAACACAAATAAAATAAGGATTTTGTAATGAATTTACATTTAAAAACATAATTTATTGATTTCTGAAATAATTCAAATAATCTTCGGATTATTTTTCTTTTTTTGTAGATATTTTGTAGATATTATCCAATTGCAAAATTTTAAATGTAAATTTACACAGTGGAGTTTGATTATCTATCAACAGCTTTATAAAAGACTGAGTACTGAAAAACAGAGACAAGTGAGGAACATGATTTCAAGAATGATATAATTCTATCATAAAATGATAAATACTAATCAGATTCCAATATTTTTGCAAAACCTTAGTCCTTATGATAATCAATTACATAACATTTCTTTAGTGAAAAGTTCCAATTGAGTTTTTAATTGCATTTTAGTCTTGTTTATAACCAAAGTAGTATTTTAAGAATCAAAATACTACTTGAATAATTACAACATTTATAATGTAGATATGCAAAGGAATTCAATATATGTGGATATTTTAGCCTAAAATCTTATTGCTACTTCCTAATATTGATCTATAAAGAAAAAAATGCAGAATATATTCTGAAAATCTGCCAGAAGGAAGCTTAACATTAAAACCGATTATCATCAAATCCTCCCCTCCCCAATGCAATCAACAGTATTGTTCAATCACTTTCACTTGGATTAAAACTCATAAGAAAAGAATAACTGTTAGGTGCATGGATGTAAGTTTTCTTGCACTCAATAGTTATTGACTGCTATGGATGTGTGATTCTAAAATGATTAATTTGTATTGTACAGAGAAATTGGTTTGCTGCAATCTCAATCTGTATTTTTTATTATTATTATGCATCTAAGTTTTTCAAAGATCCTATTTAAACTCATTTTTTTAAAGCTAATAAATTTTTGAAAACCACATGCAAATGCTATTAAACATTTTAAAGTGGCATGCTCTTGAGCTAATTAAAATTCTATAACTTTCAATCAGAAGCACAATAGAACGCCTTTCTATAAACTTATGAAAGTTGCAGATTATAAAAAAAATATCTTTATATATAAAATATTCTGGGAAAATTTCTGTTGCACAGTCTGCTTCAATCAGAGACATAAATTGATTTGACAGTTTTAAAACTAGACTGGTAAAAGGCATACATCAATGAACATACATTATGACTAACATGTATATTGTTATACAGGACAAATGAAGTTGTTATGTAGTACAAAAGAAGGGACAAGAATATAGTCTCAAAATTACAAAAGTAAAGACTGTGTAGGATTAATAGTGCATTAGTACAATATGTTTCAAGAGCTGAAACATACATACTAATGCACTATTTTAAGATTTCAGAGTGCAGATTTAATTCATTCCCGCTGGCACCCCCAATGTAGCTGATCCAACCATTTGAAATAGATTGAGGAACAGCATATTATGTAGCAAGAAAAAAATAAATAAATAAAATATTTGGATTGATTGAGATAAGAGTGCAAGCCTTGGCTTTCAATTATTCTCACTGGGTTATAAGTAGATATGAACTGCCAGAAACCCAGGTGTGCTAACCATTCAAGCAATGTAAGAATTTTCCTTACAGTAAGTATTCAAGTCTGAAGAGTGTAGATTCAATTGCTGCAAGCAGCAAAGTTTCACAGGTAATGGAAGAAAGTATTTTTTTTAACAAACCACTATTCACAGATGAAGGGTAACATTCCATAATACTGTTATGTACTACAATCTAGGATGAGAATTAGAAAATTAAACTCTATAGACATCAAAATTTTAAACTTAAATTAGGAAAGATGTTGGGCATTAAATGTCAACATGAAAACTGATGGGCTGATGTCTGACAGTGGAATATGTTTGCAAATACCACCTAATTCTGGAAACAATATTAGTAGATTACTGGGATTGATTAATGCAAAATAAAAAAAGTTGGTGGAAATACAGGAAAATTTTCTGCTTTGAACAAGTAGCAAGATACTGACTTAGTTATGAAATTCATGCTGAATATAAAACACATTTAATGTGAAATGCAGTTCCAAGTTCCATAATATCAAACTTTGTACAATACACAACCATAGGCAGGACACAAAATAGACACTTAAACATACTGTCCCTGTAACTGAAAAATCCTGCTATGATCAAAAATATTGTTGATAGTAGCTCATGCAAGAGAATTACATTTATACAGGGGATTTCCTTAGAATCTTTAGCATCATTCTAGCTACAAGTAGTCAAGTACTATGAATAAGAGCATCCAACAAATTATATCTTAACATTCCTTGCTTGAAACGTCTTATAAATTTATACAAAGATTTTATACTTTATATATATTTCAATATTAGTTAAAATTTCAAATAAAAGGTGAACATTGCATTTTGCTTTAACTGCAAATATGAATTTCCTGGACAATCTTTGCCATATAAATATATTTATTTATTTCATTTTTCACAACGCTTTGCAATAGACTATAATTAATAGAACAATAAAAACTTACAGAATTTTAATTCACTATTTAAAAAGATGAATAACATTTTTAAAACAGAAAAATTTAGAAATTGCTGAAATTATTCAACAAACAGATTATTAACTGATCTATAAAAAAACACATTCAGGTGATTTTATATAACTCATGAACAATAGTACTGGACAAACTTAGAAATGTTATGTATGAGTTTTATATGTATAGATGTTATGCATAAAAGTTCATTCACATTAGGCACTAATTTCAATGGTAAATATTTAGAAGCAAATTATTGTCTCGAGATTACTTAATTACTAAGTCCCTGGAGCAGCAACTAAACTACCGACTTCCAAATTGGTACAGAATTACAGTTTAATGTCGACATAGAGAAACAATAATCAAAGATAATAAAAAAATCTGATATGGGGGTAGCACATAACTTTTCTACACATTAATATGAAGGGTCTATATTTAAAAATGTTTTTTTATGAAATCTTTGAATTTTGTTAAAGGTCTGATTTTGAAATTTGGAATTTTGCAAAAGGTCCATATTTAAGATATGACAATTTGCAACTTCATTTTTAACATACAGTGGTGCTGAAACAAAATTGCATCACCCACATATTTCCATGACTTAACATGATGGATAAAAAGGACAATAACACATTTAATATGATATTTAAAATACTTAATATTTCTGAATACATTGAAAAAGAGGGTATGCAGTAATGTGAAAACATTTATTTATAAATGTTTGTGTGTGAAATATTCCGAAATGAGAAATATGTGGCATTCTTATTTTATTAAATATTTAATAATAAAGATATATATGTGGCATTCTAATTTTATTAATAGAGTTATTCATAATTAAAAAAAACATTTTATTAAATTTTCGGGATAACATGGAATAATGTCGGCTATCCCATAATAATGTCTAGAGGGCGATGGCACTCAAAATTTTCATATAAGGCATAAAGAAATTTTCATTAATGCACTAAAAATATGATGCAACATTCGGGTTTGTTACTATATTGAACATTTATTTCGTAATTAACTGAATTTTTGGGGGTGATGCAATTAATAAGGACATAAAGAATATACACCATTGTAGGTGGAATTTTTTGAAGTGGTGCAAAATAGCCTGACAATATGTTAAACAACCCCTAAGCAACAAGTTTAGTTGTTGTTTTACTTTAGTGTACATTTTAGTCTACAAATGATGTTACTTAGAGCAAGGGTTCAATATTTTACATGAATTAAAAATATGATACTTATAAGTTGTGAACCAACATTAAAAAGTTTTAAGAGTTCAAGAATGAAAAAAATTAGAACAGAGCATGATATGCCTTTAAATATTTTTAAGAGCAATGTTGCGCCTATGAGAATAACTTGTGAACTTTCGACCAAGAGTATTGTAATATCTGCTGCAATGAAATGGGAGAAGAACATGTGGATTTTTTGCACAAAAAACATTCACTGTTATTTTCTGGTCACTTAAAAATGAAGATAGGAAACTCTATAAGCTGCTAAAATTAAATATGTTTATATACTTAAGCTAACTATTAAACATACTGAAATCAATCTAATTTCAATAGATGAGCACTTTTATCACATGGTAGCTAGCAAATTCTTTTGGTCTTGCTTTTCTAGTATTGGATTTAAAGTGTATGTAGAGATTCTTAAAAAAATATCTATGATCTTACAGTACCTTTTAGTGGATAAAAATCATGAACAAATCCCACAAAAGATTTATATTAACCTTAAAGAAGAATTCACTTGACAGCAAAATGTAATTAAATTTTATGTACTTTTCAACACTTTATACCAAATTGTAGCTAAACATTGAGAACTTTTATATCTGCCTATTATTTTTTAAACTAATATTAAGGAGTTTAAGTATAAGTTATGTATGAACCCAGCCATAAATTTTTGAGGACTCTTTTTTAAGTCTCTAAATCATTCTGGAGAACTAAGGAGTTTTCAAGGACTGAAAAGAACCTTCTGTACAAGGTGTTTCATGAGATTAATCAGGCTTATAACTTTTGAGCCGTTAGTGCTAGACACATATTTCACTAGAGAAAATTTTCCAATTTCAAAATTATTTTAAATCATAAAGAATTATATTAAAACACTTTCAAAATAGTGTGAAGTATTAACATAAAAATACAGATTATAACTTTTTATAGCAAAGAAAATTAGATTACTAAAAAAACTTGTATAAAATCTGGAGTCTATTTAAAAAAATTGATAACTAACTGAAAAACTTGTGGTGATATTTCTGAGACAAATGTTTAGGGTCTGTATATCAATTAAATAGTGATTTGCAACAAAAACAAATGCCCGCTTTATTTTGTGGAGGGTCTCTAATAATTTTTTTCGAAAACTGCATGACAAAAGCATGGTCTTTTGGTGTAAATCAGGAATTTTATTTTATTTATTCCCCACGCTTTTATAGGTACAGATGCCAAAAATTTTAGAACAAAATATTCAATGACATTTTTCAAGTCATTGAATATTTTGCTCTGAAGTGACTGCATAAAAAGTTAGATTTCATATTTTTATGCAAATATCTCCCCATATTTTAAAAATATTTTAAACAAACTTTTCTTACATTCAAAACAATTTTCCAATTCGAAGTGTATGTCTAACACCAACCATTCAAAAGTTATAAGCCTATTCAGTTTTTTTGAAACACTATACCAATACTGAAAATGATATATTAAAAGTTACTGCTTGTAACTCTACAATATAAGGAATAATAATTAAAAGCATCCTTTTTCAGAAATATGCAGTTCCTAAAATTCTGTAGAAATTAAACATGCAGTAGTGATTTCAGTGGGAAAGGGCGAATGGTTGATGAAATTCCCACTACGGATTAGATTAGCACAGTTCATGGTGAAAACACAAAATTTGCATGACAATTTCTATTGAGCATAAAAAAGGAGGGGGGGCGGGATGTATTTTATGTTTCCTTATAGAAAAACCATTATAACTCCCGTATTGCTAAAAATACATTTGCTGTGAATCTTTCCAATAAAACAATGGTATAGTTAAAAATAAAATTGTGAGAGATTTTATCAATTTGTGGTCAAAATAGAAAAATCTCATAGTGAAAATTTAAAATCCCAGGAAAAAATGGAGATTTTACCATGCAATAGGGAAAGGGAGTCAAAAAATTCTCAGTATTGAAAATACTAAATAAACTTTCATAAAATTCTATAAAAATTAGATAACTAGAATTCTATCAGATGATGCAATTTAAATTTCCTAAAACTACACAAACAAGGAATTTTCAACAAGGTAAAAGGATTTCTTAAAAAAAATTTAAATCCTATTTAGAAATCGCTAAATTAAAAAAGTTCCACCAAAAGAAATAAGAAAACAGGGTTTTTATGTTTGCCAGATGATTGGCAGAAAATGTTAAAAAATGGAAATCTCTCAAAAAAATCAGGAGCTGGCAGCTATTCAATGCTATACTTGAGGAATTAGCTCAGGAAAATAAAATTTATGGACCATACCTCACCTTTAAGTTTTTGGTTCAATTACCTCAAAATTAGTCTTAGAGATTATTTTCTATTCATTTTGCCACCTTCAGTACCAAATTACGTCTGGTGATGGTTTCTTAACAATGAAATCATTTCTGCATGTTTTGATGACTATAGATGGTTTTCATCTGCATCACAACCAGTGGCAAAGCATCAGGGAAGATAAAGTAGACAGGTCCATCCAAATAACTTATTACTAAGTAACTTTTATTTTAATTATACTCTATAACAAAGAAATCGAAGCACCAAGAAGGAGTTGTCCGATTGTAATGAAATTTTGTATGCAAAGACATTTTGAGCGAACATGCAAATGAATAAAATTTGGTGTCCAATTATGAATTGTCTTCAAACTTGCCCAACACTTCCTTGGCCAGCTAGGTCTCCTGATCTCTCTCCCATAGAGCACATTTGGAACATTATGGAAAGGCGATTGCAACCATCCCGGAATGTTGACAATTTAGCCAGACAGTTGGGAGACAATTTGGCAAGACATTCCGCAGGGCACCATCCGTGAACGTTATCAGTCTATGCCATGCCGGGTGACATCTTGCATCCAGGCCAGAAGTGGACCAATGCCTTATTGACTTCCTCCCTTTGTATACAGTGAAACTCTAAATCATTAAATTGTTATGAAATTTTAATCGTTTCTTTTTCTGTGTATGCTCTTCACATCCAACAATTTTTATCACAATCGGACAACTCCTTCTTTGCTCCATTTGGCAAAAGTTCAATGTTAATGCCTTTTTTGAAGTAACATGCAGAATTTTAAGGACAGACAAATCTCACTCTACCTACTCGTGTCAGAAGAAATTCCATTGAAAATTGAATCGAAAGAAAATGCATTGACAATTTCTACCCTGGCTATGGCAGTTCTTCGATGGACTTGTCTAATCTACAAGACAAATGAGCAGATAAATGACACACAGTTACACTCTTATTTGATCAATGAAAAATCATTATTGACAATAACGTGAATGGCATAACTTACACTTAGCTGAGCTATCTGCGAAGAAATAAATCATGTAATAATTTCTTTTGTATGTCTTAAAAAAAATATACAGATATAAATATTGATGATGAAGATGAATCGAAGGCATCATCATTTAATGCTGAAGACATGCGGAAAGGTAAAAATAAATTCTAAGATATGTAAATGCAATAAAAAATTTTCTATTAGCTCTACATTTGACCCCAAAAATGTACATGTCAAAGCCAACCATAGCGGCAGATGGACATTACTCGAGTGTGGGGCCTGACCCAAACATATATTTTTGAGGATGGAGATGGGCATGGAAAGTTCACAGAATCAAATAAGGAAGGCAAGGCACACAATTTGTATAAATGGGAGGGGGGCACAATTTGTATGGATGACCTTGTAGCAGTTGATAATGCTGGAAATTTTTTTATGCAAGGAAGCAGCACCACCTATAAGGGGGACAGATACCACTCGAGTGGGGTGCAAGGAGATTTCCAGATAATCCGAATTATCGAAAGTTTATCCTAAGAAACTTTATTTGGTTATTCTGGGCTTCAATTTTCTGTCTCCCCCAAATTATTTTATCACGTTTTGCCACTGGTTACAACCACCAGACATATTGTAGAGTCATCCAATACCTATAATTGCAGAAAGCATGACCAAACAATTGAACTTTGTATATATATTCCTATATGTTAATACAGTGACTTCACATGAAAACCATCTATTCTTTCTACATTTGATCTAGTTTCTGTCACTCTATTCTTGTTCAGAAAGCTTTGAATCAAGATACATACAGGGTTCTCAGGAAAGTATGTATATCTCTTATAATTTTAAACCTTGTGTTGTAGTACCGCAGAAATAATATGTACCTATAAGAAAATGATCATGCACAGTCAAATGAACATGCTTGTAGTGTCCCTAGTACAGGGTGGTCATAAGAAATTCATTTTGAAATTCCCTGATATTTTTCTGGTTTTTCCCTGATAACTCCCTGAAACATTCCCCCCTTGAAAGATGTTTATTGAGGTCCCATCGCCTGTCCAGCCTCTTGGTCAGAAGTATATTTAAAGGAGATGAGTGATGGGTCTTGTGACGTGAGATGGAAAACATGACATCACGGAATGAACAATGCTTGTTCATTCAACTAACAAGAAACTATAAGGTTGGAAAATGAAAAAAAAACGTTGAAATTAGCAGTTTTCCCTGACTTTCAATGGAATTCCCTGATATTTCCAGAACCATAAAATTCCCTGATAATTCCAGGTTTTTCCGGTTTTCCAGGTCTGTGGTCACCCTGCTAGTAACAAAATACATACCTTAAAGAAAGTAACTCAGAAACCAACAGGGATAGGTAAGAAAGTCCAATTACAAAATGAAAAGGCAGTGATTAATTACTACAAAACAATACTTGGTTTAAGCAAGCTTGGTAAAGAATTGCGTCCTGAGGGCCTGTAATTCTGTAACCCCTGTGATACTGCATGCTGTTTGAAATGTGGTTCTGCCCCAAATTCAGGTGTGCATTGCAGCTGACGGTGCACATTTTGAACGCTATGTACATAAACTACTCAACAAGTTAGTTGAACTTGTATTGCACAAACTTTGCATTACATCTGTGTTGTTATACTGCTTTCAAGTGTGTACTACTTTTACATGTCTGGTCATTTCTGTAAATGTTTTTGTTGAACCAAGCAGGGTTCAATTTAAGTGGTATCAAATCACAAATTGTGATTCAAATTTATTTAAAGAGTGATGGAAAAATTGCACCGATTCACAGTAATTGCGATACATATTTTATAGCAATGATCACCTTCCATAACAAATTTGTTTTCAGAATTCCTGCACTAAAAGTGCATTTAGACTTGAGCCAAACTCCACTGCAAACAGTCTCTAGGGAGAATTAATCCTTCAAAAATCTTTCCCCACCAAGGTCCTCCACTTAGTTAAGTTAATCCCTATTTGGATATTATATTTCAAACATATTAATAATGAAATGAAGATATAATTTAAGAATAACATTAAAATATTACTTATTTAGGCACTTAGAATGATTTTAGCTCAACAGAAGCACATTTGCAGTGCACTGTAAAACCCTTTTTATATAAATGTTATGTTTGCTTACTTTTTTTTAAAACTTAAATGAAATTTTTAATTGCTAATCAAAAACATTAAATTGCTATGCAAAACAGATTTTATGTAGCAATTAGTGCTCAACAATTTTTACTTACTAAATCCACCCCTGGAACCAACCAAATATCGTTTTGTATTAATTCAACACTGCTCTTTTATTTTGTAATGGACCTTTTCACTTATCTATGTTGGTTTTTGAGTAAGTACCATATTTTGCTACTACAGGCATTACAGGGACATTCAATTGACTGTGCATAGTCACTTTCCTATAGGTACATGTAAATTTCATGGAGTTATGTGTAAAAGTACAGTGTAAAAGTTATAGGGGGTATACAGACTTTGTTAAGAACCTTGTATATTAGGATCACCCTGGTGGTAAAATTATTTTAAAACTACTCTGTATATAACAGGATTCTAATTAATTCCCTGGATGTATATCAAAAAGGAAACTCTGAAATAACACTTCAATTATCAAGATATAAATACAGAATGCCACATAAGATACAAATATACATACCAGTTCAACACTGTTAGAAAATACAATATGTGGCAGTGTTACGTTTCATACTGCTTTATGACACATATAACAAACTATGTACAATACCAATAATACTGAAGAATCACATGAAAAGCTTTATCACTTCCAATTAAAAAAAAATTAAACAATGGAAAACAGTTTATTTTCATACATCTACAAAATCACAAAAACTTCAAAGGAATACAGAGAATTTAGAATTGATGAATTTCTGATATAATGAGAAACATCAAGGTTAATCAAAATTGATTTTAATTTTTATGAGTTAAAAGAATATTTCCTAAAAATTAAATTTTATAATACTGGCAATGACTGCACTTGGTAAAAGCAAGAGTTCTATAATAAAAATTCCAAGATTCCAAAGTTTTGCGAAAAATTCAATGTCAGTGAAATAACACACATGTTAGATTATGTACAATTCTAAACACCTATTCCATCTTTGGAGGTAGCATTCATACATGTAAATTAGTGGGGTTTTTAAATGGATTTAAAATCTATCATTAATATATAAATATAAATGCACTTTAATATAAATAACTTGTATATATCTTAATACAGAATAATGGCTTTCTTGTATATTTATTATTTTTAAATATATATTTCAGTTTATAATGGATGACATTAAAAAAGAAATAAAATTCTAAAAATTTGGGGAAATCAATACTTTCTATAATAATTAATATTTCCAGATAGATAAAAATTATCTACAATAAAGCACATCTATGCTAAGTTTGAAATCCCTTTTAGATTGAAATCCCTTTAATTTAAAAGTATGAATGTCAAACTCGCAATAATGGATTAGATGTATTAATTTTACACAAACTGTAGACGATGTCATTAATTTTGCACAACAGCAAAATATGTCATTAATGTAAACTAGGAAATAAAATTTAGTATCCATTATGCATAATAAAATTAAATCTGACATGGGCTGAGCATGACTTTTTCTTCAAGCTCAAATGTATTTTTATTTCTTCTGTTATTTCTATGCATCAAAATGAAATATTCATGTTTCTATGCAATAAATCAGTCTGGAAAATTCTGCATCTGATTTAAAATAAAGCCATGCTTTGTAAAATGTGGTTAAAACTGAGGTTACATTATTTTTTTTTCACCCATATCATATAACAAGGCAAAATGATCAATAGGTACATAGACAAAATTAAAAATGCCTAAAAAATGTAGTCTTCAGAAAAAACAAAAGATTAAAAAAAAAATCTTTAAAGTATGAGCAGCTATAAGGAGGTTTTAAGTAATGTGCCTTACAGTAAAGTAATAGATTTGAAATAACTACAATCATATGTATATACCAAACACATTCAAACACTGAAACAAAACCAGTTTCAAATAAATATTCAATAAGAGAAAAATACATATACTAAAACCAAATATTCTAAAAATCACATTAATGTTAATGGCACCAATATGTCAAAAATAATTTAATAACAGCTACATTCACCAAATATAGGGAACTATATTGGTATTTTACGTATTCTTGAATAAAAAATAATTTATAGCAACTTCTGAAAATTTTATGGAGAAAAAAATAAGACTTAAGTGTTTCGCTTTGATACAGAACATGTCACTCAAAAATAAATAACATTCTTATATTTGTAAAAAGAATCTCAAAATATGGCAAAGTGGATAAATACAAAATGTAAGTAATCACACGCTAAGCAAAAGTTGTAAAATGTGAGCATGTATACAGAATGGTCTTAATTCAAGAATCTCTATTCAAGCAAACACTTCTGAAAATATCTACCGGTTTAGCTGAACAGAACAGCCACTGCTGCACTGGAAACTTGGATACAAATTTCTGTAACCATGAAGGTCTCCAGTACCATGCAGCTTGCATGAAATTTATATGAGAAAGATTCTTCAATTATTATCATCCTGTAATTATCAATAGACATAATATATACATATAAAAATGAATAGTATGGCGTAATACAAAAATGCCACCCATCCAATGGCAATTTAATTAAAAATGTGATTGGCATACAAATGAAAAAGTCAGATGATATGCATGTGTGGAATGTTCATACCTGTGGCCCTTGACATATATGCATTTGTAGTGATGAGCATATTAATACAGGTATATCTATATAACATAACATACTGCTTTTAGATGCACTGATATTTTTATCAATACACATAATATTTATTACATATTGATACAATGCAATCAATATGTTATCATATCACCAATTTCACTCCAACAAGGTGTATTTACCAAACCCCACTCTCACTTAGGACAGGGGTTGCCAAACTTCTTCCGCTCACAGCTCCTTTTATGTCTGGGTATGTTTTTTTTTAATGGTACCCTAAGACAAAAGAAATATTTAACAGTTCCGGTCAATAGTTAGGTCTAAGCAACTTTCATTAGTATCATGCTGATGATATGATACATTGATATCAGTCATATTAATACAGTAAAAATGCATCTATAAACAATGCATATCAATAAAACTTGCAAATTTGCCCATCACCAAGCGTTGCACATAGAAATTATTTCACAGCCCTTTTTTGACTAGAAATATAATGCAATGAAATTGCAAGAAATAAGACACAAATCTTATATATCCATTCTCTACATATTCAAGCTATGCTGCATTTTAATAAATCCAAACCATGAAAAAAAAATCGACAGTGGCTCCAGTTTGAAGGAACCAAAGTGATTTTGCATGAATAACATCTTTCTTTGTAGGTGGTCTTCTTAAAACATTTTCATAACAGTTCAAATATTAAAATATCAAAATTAGAACCACATTTTCATAACAGTTCAAATATTAAAATATCGAAATTAGAACCACTCTATTTTGAAAACTAATTTTAAATCAAATTATATATCCCTCTAGGGCTTTCAAAGGGCTGTAAATTATGGCTTATAGTTAGCCCTTTCTGCGATGTTAACATTATAAACTTAAAACACAGAAAATTTTCAATTTTCTTGAACTTGATGAGAAGATTCCTCAAAAACTATAAGAGCTTTGTGAAAACAAATTATTAAGCTAAAAACCAAATATCCTACTTAACATTTTTATCATTTACGAATTTATGTCTATCTGTTCCAATTCAGAAGATATTTCAAATGAAAGTAAGCAAAGTGAAGCAAAACCTCGCTCAGACAAAAACTATTTAGTTTTTACGAAAAAAAAAAAAAAAAAAATTCAAAATATTAAAATAAGGAAATTATTTTTATAGATTCATAAATAAAACCACATTTCCAAAAAACAATTAAAAATTATTTGCATTTTTATTTTTTGGTTCAGCGATATAAGTATCCATTTTCTGTAAGGCTCCAATTTCAGCCAGTGTTACCCCAACCATAGATGTTATTCACATAAATAAAAAAAGAATTAGTTTACACTTTATAATATCTTAGAAAGCTTTTTAAATGACAACTAAAACATTTGATTTTTCATAAAGTATTCATATTTAAAAATAGCTGTAAGTGAAGGCAGAAAATATGTTATTTTCCAACAAACTAAAAGAAATAAATCAACATTTAACTAAACCAAGATTGATATTTAGTTATTTATTGTGCACAACGCCCCATTCTGTATTCATATATACATTTAATTAATAATTCCAATCTGCAAATTATGCTTAAGTTTTATATATCCATCCATTATTTACATAACTGAAAATTAGAATTTCATATTTTACTTGACGCAATCTGTTTCAATAACAAGCCTTAAAAGTATGATCATTTAGTCAGGTGTAAATTCATGTTATGAAAAGAATTTCAATGAAATTCTTGATACTTACGGATTTAAAAAATCCGTAAACATTATGCAATACAGAGAAATAACATGCAATGAATAATTTTCATAAAAGCATTAAATTATACACAACAGCTACTAATTTTAAATCATAAGCACATCACATATCAGTTTCTTAAATAGCTTTTGCTGAAGCTTAAATAGCTTACATTGACCAATAAACCATATAAATTTAAATTATGGTATACCAAACAAACAAAAATGGCAAAAAAATATTAATAATATCTACAAGAACAAGTAAGAATATGCAATTTTTCAAAAACAAGAAAAATATATACGACAAAAAAATTACATTGTACATAAAATAAAACCAAGAGACTAGGAGAAAAAATCACAGCTGATTTAATTATTTATTCCTTATTGATTTAAATTCCTTTTGATTTAAATTTGATTTAATTGATGTTCCTTATTGATTTAAATTCCTTATTGATTTAAATTTGATTTAATTGATGTTCCTTATTGATTTAAAAGTAGCTTTTTGAAAATACATGAAATAAGGAAGTTAAAAATTTAGGACATTGCCACTCAATTTTGTAATACATTTAAATGTGTTTTCAGATGATAATCAAAAAACTAAATGCTGATATGTTTGGAATTCAGAAAATTAGATTGATTAACTTTTTATTTTTTCTCTAAAAACCTATTGACACGATAAACTGATGAAATATAAGCATTTTCTATAACTGTCTTAATTTAATTATGAAATAAGTTCAGTAAAGGTGAATATTTCCAACAGTATAACTAATAGGTACAGATATAGTACAATCCCTTTTCCATTCTTGGCAATTTTAGATGAGATTCTCCCAATCCCTGCCATGATTTGGAGAACATTCCATTCTGGTAACCCTTCCTGCAACTTTTGCCGCCTTTTGTTGCCAAGTAAAAATCACAACCAAAGTAAAAATCAGAAAATTTTCTGATTTTCATGTTGTGTTCTATGGGCCACAGAGCATCTGTTGTACAAACAGATGCTGCTACATGCGAACTCCGACAGGCAGCGGTGCTGGATTCTGTGAAGCTTTTTTAGCAGGCATAGGCCCATGTTTGAATGGCTACAGATCAACTGTTGCACAAACAGTGACAAAAGGGTAACTTTTAACTTGGTAACAAAAGATGCGAAAAGGGTTGCAGAATGGAATGTTGTATTTTTTACCTTGCCGACAAAAGGGCAACAAAAGATGCAGAAAGGTTTGCCAGAATGGAATGTTCTCCAAATTATAGCTGGAATTGTCAGAATCTCACCTAAAATCACTAAGAATGAAAAAGGGATTATATTACATCTGTTCCAACTAATAAAATATTTATTTTTAATACACAGATTAAAAATAAATGAATATGCACTGCAATAACAATTTATAGATATAAATCGTAAGACAACTAAATGCATTTACTCAATAATCTTCTAATATTGAACAGATAACGTTAAACATGTTTTAAAAAATTCAATTGGAGTATAAGTACAAAAACATAACAGCAGGAATTTGAAACAACATGAAACAGCTCAAACACTCAATTTTAACATATTAATATTCAATTTTCAGTCCTAAAAACTTGAACAAATTTCCTTTTACACAATACAGTAACACAGATACAAAAACAGTTTGCTCTCTCCAATAAGACTAATCCTTTTGTGCAGAACAATACTAAAATTCTCAGAATTATTTTAAACCTGGGAGTACGCTCTAATTGTCAGTATAAAAATATACAGATTTATCCCCCACCCACCCCAGCATCTAGTGTGAGACTCTGAATAAAGTCTTCTGAAATTTCAGAAATTCATTATAAAACATTGCATTATTAATAGAGTACACTAATGTAATTTTCAATTTACATATCATCTAACCAGGGTGCAAAATAAGGGACTATTATTTAGTTGCAAACTGCTAATCAGAATTTAATTTGTGTAGCAGTTTCGACATTTTGACTAGCAGTTCCCAACTATTATTTCCCAATTTTTTAAAAAACATACCTATAAGTATATTGAGATATCAGGTTTGAAAAAAACAACACATGATTTTTTTAATTTCATTTATTTATATTTATTTATGTGTAATAAAATTAACATTAGAGAAATTGTGGTTTTATTCACAATCTGACAAAGAAACATTTTTTGTTCACTTTCTGAGTTTTTAACCTGTTTGGGAAAATGTAGTAAGCGATATGCATTTATGAAAATATTTTTTTCTCACTCGTAGATCATTTGTCATTATATCATTTGTAGTGATTTTTAAAATTACGTCGCAAAATACGATGCAAATTAATTTTTACATCGCAAAACACAAATTTTCCATCGCAATTTGTAATGCGATACTGCTTATTTTAAACCATACATCTAACTTTTAAAAGGCAACAATATGTTTGCATAAGTAGTAGCAAATAAAAATTTAAGTTCAGTAGAATTTGTCATTTTCCCTTATGAGAGCTAATGCATTCCTCCCAATATGAAATGGCTCTGCAAGAGTGGAGACTGAGCAAGACTTAACCTTCCTTAACACAATTTAGATATGGGCAGCACATGACTTACCTACAGCCTCAAATTCATTTTTGATATTTTTTGCATACATTGTTTTGAGTTTTATTGTACAAAACAACATATGAAATCAATACCTATTTCAAATTATATCGAATTTACAGATTTAAAATTATTTCTTCTACATTTAGCTATAATTCTTGAAAATACAATAAATAGTTTTTTAGCAACACTACATATGACAGATAAAAAATAGTTGATTTGTATTCTAGGACGCCTAAAACATACCAATCCTTCAAAAACTGGAATTTAATTTTTTTAACAAAGCTCTATCAAAGCTGGTTTCTATCAATGATGCACTAAAAATTTGCCTTCTTGAGACATCACAAATTTGGCTTTCCTCCCCAGGAAAATGTGGTATCTCTTAAGAATAAATTAAGCAATTTACATAAAATGTAGTATGCTTATTGTAACTGGTAACAATAAGTCTAGTGATGATCAGAATTACAAGAAAACTCTAATTTATGTCATTTTTTCCCTCACACTATCTAAATTTCTTTGTGTGTTACCAGTCATGTTGTGATTAGATATGCACAAAAAAAAAAAGCCCAATCTCTATCACTGCATCATTTTCAATGATTTAGAGCAGGGGTAGTCAACCATTTTATACCTACCGTCCACTTTTGTATCTTTGTTGGTAGTAAAATTTTCTAACCGCCCACCGGTTCTGCAGTAATTTAATTTAGTGCAACTGCAAAGTAATCGTAATTTTTGAGTAGAGGTTTAGTAAAAATATATAGTTAAATTTATCTTTTTATTTATACTTTGCATATGTTTATAATACACAGAAAATTTTATTTGATCCTGCATTTCTGCATTTCCATCGATATAGCGCCTGCTAGTGCAGAAGCTGCTTAAATTGAAGAAAAAGAAAAATTAAAAACTATAAAAGTATAAAGTCTATTGAAATTAACTTTGATTAATTATTAATGAGATAGATCCTTGAGGCTGATGCTGTGAAACTAAATATTTGACATCTGGTTCAATTTTCATAAGGAACAAATGAAGGCTGTACCTTACGGAAGGTACCGCCCACTAGTGGGAGGCAGGGACCAGGTTGACTACCACTAATTTAGAGGATAAATTCGTCTGTTTCTTCCCATTCATAAAATCAGTTGTATAGCTTTCTCTCTACAATAGAATTCTTACATTTTTCACTATCACACCACCAGTAAATTTCATATATTTGTAACTCTCCTCTGTCGCAAAATTAAAGAACGAAAGTAGTATATTTTCTAAGAGGCATTTCACACCTCTACCTCCCACGGTTACCTTACACCTTTCTGGTAGGTCGGACGGTCTGGGTCTCAACAACAACAACACCTCCACCTCCCATGATCTGGCCATCCAAATAGCTGCTCTAGCCCTCGGGTGAGTCAGACGGTCTGGGTCTTCAACACCTCCCATGATAGAGGCACACCCTGATCGGTTAAGAACACGTGCTTTATAGGCTTGTAGCTGACGGAAAGGGCATACCTACCAGTTAATTAATTGGAAGAATTCAATAATAAAAATCAGAACAGTAGCTAATGCCCAAAAACTATTTTGCGAATACCTGCTATGAATAATTTTAGAGAGAACATTATAAAGTCAAAAAGATGCTGCAGAACCGCAATAAAACAACCAGAGAGTACCCCCAAGTTCTGTTCAGAGTGCATCCTCACTCCCTGTCAAATATGAATCTGATAAAAGATGAAAAAAGCTGTAAACAATTTCACATAGCAACAATGAACATCATAAACTGTTTTGAAATTTAACATGTATAACTTTAGAATATAATGCAAAAGTAGCAGATTTATAAAATTTTGTCCCAGTTAAAGTCATCTTCAATGTCGTCGTTGTCGTCCCCCGTACATGAACCGGGCGTGTGAACTGCAGAGGAGTTGAGAGAAACATGAGAAGGCAATGGAACTGGACTTGTCTGTGGATGAAAAGAAGAATGCGAATTACACAATTTTACGGTAATTTTTGCAAGTTTTACTTAATATAAGTTAATACAAAGTGTTTTAAATATTCCCATGCTCAAAATTTAGAAATTAACTGCACAGTAAAGACAAATCGGGGTGGTCACAAGAAATTCATTTTGAAATTCCCTGATACGAGGTGCCATCCAAAATTTCCCGGATTGGCACTGTGAAAATTTGAAAACTAACCATATCAGTTAATGTTCACTGTCACCTTCAAAATAGCTTCTCCTGCAGCTATACATCGGTCCCAGTGCTTTTGCCATTGCTGGAAGGCTTTCTGGAAGTCTTTTTCGGTAAGCATATCAAGCACTGCCTGCGACTCTTGTTTGAATTTCTTCAATGGTATCAAAACGTCAGCCTTTTAGCTTAAATTTCATTTTTGGGAATAGAAAGAAGTTACAAGGGGCTAAGTCTGGTGAGTAAGGTGGGTGGGGGATGATGGTCATCGAATTCTAGGTCAAAAACTGTTGTGTGTTGAACAAACGGTGGGCGGGCGTTATCGTGATGAAGAACCCAATGTTTTGCTCGCCACAATTCCGACCGTTTCCTTCTGACATCTTCACGAAGGCGTCTGAGAACATCACAGTAGAATTGTGAATTGACAGTGTGATCCACCGGCATGAATTCTTTATGCATAATTCCCTTAATGTCAAAAAACACAATCAACATGCTCTTCACATTACTTCTCACTTGTCTGCATATTTTTGGTCTTGGTGAACTTGGGCTTTTCCATTGTAAAGATTGTTGCTTAGTTTCGGGATAATACCCATAAATCCAACTCTCATCGCCAGTGTCGTAGCGAGATTTCGCACAACAACATGTGCGAACGTTTTTGAGCCATTTTCGTGAATTTATTCCTTGTTTAGATAGAAATGCATGGCTTTTTGAGGATTCTGTTCTGTCCGGCTTTTAACTTATTTATTATATTAATTCCTTCGTCGCCTTCACTGTCTGGCCTGTGACGTGAAATTAGTGCTGGATGTGTGACGTCACCCTTTTGCAACTTTTTTGGCAAATCGGATTTGTTTTAGGGACTTGAATTTTAGGCAAGGTTTGGGGGTCGTTCGAAGCTTTTGGAATTTTGTCGCGGAAGGGTGTTTGCCATCGATGGAGATGGTGGAAATAAGTCAACAGCTTTGAGCATGGCGGCTTTGGTTGAGCTGAAGAATGAACCGTTTTGGTTCTAAGGTCATTATCCCTTGATGTAATATGGATAACTAAATTATCAGCATGAAGTCTAATTCCATGCTATCATTTCGGTTTAACTAAATTTACGGCATGAAATCCAATTCCATGCCAGCATTTCGATTCAACTAAATTTACGGCATAAGGTCTAATTCCTTCAAACTCACCTCCACGACTTTCCCCAAATTTGGGTAGATCATCTTCTTCAAATTCGAGTGGTAGGAAAACGAACGATGTTTCTTCACAGTTTATTAATACCATACCTGAATTTTCAGGTGCTCCAACTGCCTCTTTTCAAGATTTTTTTGATAAATTTGAATTTGCTGCAAATCATGCTGATTGGTCCATTTCAGCCAAAATTTTCATCTTAAAGTTAACCCTTTCGTGACGGTTGGCACGTCCGCGTGTCGGCTGCGAACTTGCATTCAATGATGAGCGGCACACATTCGTGATGGAGAAAACTTTACCCTAAACGGCAAGAGGCATGTATGCGTGTTTTCACGTGGAACGTTTTAATTTGTCTACTAGATGGTGTTAAATGTCCGTGGAAACAACTTCAATGTATTTTGCAGATAGTTGACCTTGGCATAAGGAGGATCCAATGAATTATTTCTCCATTTGGAGCGGTGAAACATGGTTTTGTAATATAAACAAAAAGAGCACTTCTCGCAGCATCAACAATTTTATAATTGAGATTCGGGTCTTGTTTTGATTTGAGCTTTATGATTTCATTGGTGAATCATAGGAATATAAGAGAGTATTGTTTTTTGTTTGGGTTTTAGAGGCAGTGAAATTATTCATTTATTTCGGATAAAAGAATGGGAGCAACTAAAGAGAATTTTGTATTCAGATTTGTATGAAAAATATACATCAAATAGAAAATAAATATTTCTTTTATTTCTGAAAAAAGTAGATTTCTGTGTTGAATAGGTGATTTTTAATGAATTTTTTTCGAGAGTTGGGCTTAGCGCAAAACAATTGCTGTCACGTGGAACAGTTCAGAAGCGAAGCACTCCGTCCCTTGGGCAGCGGCAGTTCCGGAATGCCGCCATCGCGAAAGGGTTAAAATTAAAAGACCAAGCGAAAAAATTAATAAAAGGAATCCCTAGACTCAGTAACAGTGAAAATTTTAATAAAATTGTTATTGCATTAAAAGAAAACTTTGAAAAGAAAGATGATGTCGCCAGAAAAGTGGCCAACTTGGTAAACATTAAACAAAAATGCAATGAATCTGCAAGACAGTTTGCAATTAGAATAGAATCTGAATCCTTTCAGGCTTTCCCAGATGAAATTTGGAATGCCAGAGAAAATTCATTAAGAACAGCTATTTTAAAAAAACCATTCTCTCATTAAAGGTTTAAATTTATCTATTCAAAAGGCAGTCCTATATGCTAATCCACAATCTTTTGAAGCTGCTAGGGAACTTGCTATCTTAGAGGAAGAATTCTGGGATGAAAATTCTGACATTCTAAATGAAGAGGTCACACTAACTGTGACTAGGAAGAGTAAGATTGAAGATGAACTCGAACTTTTGAAAACTAAGTTAAAAGAAAAAAAGAATATGAAGTTTTAAAAAAAATTTGAAGATAATTCTGACAAGACAAAAGAAAGGCTTAGTTTCTTAAGAGAAGAACTAAACAGAAGTAATAGAAGTTTAAAAGAAAGTTTCAATGCACCTTCTATAAGTAAAGAGTATGACAGAGAAAAATACATGGAAAAAAATTTTGATGCTATAATGCCAAGAAAGAAATTAAAAACTTCTACACCATTCAGTACTTCAATGCCATACAAAAGCTATGGTAACAGAAAACATATGTACCAGAAAAGCAGAATTTCAGCTGCCACTAGAAGAAATGAATGGAGAAATTTCAATGGAAACTCTCAATTTAGTTACAGAATGCAGAGAGGGTTCCAATCCTTTAGAAGACTATTTAGAAATTCATACAGTGGAAATCAAAATTATTCTAGAAATTATTCTAAAAATCCTTTTGGAAATTCCTTCGACAACTATAAGTTTCTTAGGTCAAATAATTATAATCGCAGAGGAAACAATTTTAGTCTTGGTGGTAGAAGACATTTCAGAAATCTAAATTTTAATAATGAAACTTTTTATCCATTAGATAACAGAAGGCCATCATTTGTCGGTAGTATTAATACGAACACCTTTATCGGTTCTGGCAGCTCTGTGAATATAATTTATGAAAGCTCACTTAAAAATATTGCAACTGAATTTTATTAAAGTAAACATACTTCCACTATTTTACGAGGTGTAAATAATCAAGATATTTTAGTTGAAAAACAGATAACCTTTTCCATTTCTATTGATAATGATGTAAGTAGAATTGAGTGTTGGTTGCTAAATACTCCCACTCCAAGAAATCACAATTTAATTTTGGGAAATTCTTTCTTGAGTGAAAGAGGTGATTACAGATACCAACGGGTAAACTTTAAATACTGTAGTATTCCATTTTTAGAACAAGGTACTTTTAATTCTGTTGCAATTGTATCAGAAAGTTTTAATTTTCAAAAGAGTGAATGCAACATTATAAATCAATCATTTAAAATCATGATGCACAATATCCCAATGACATAGACTTTCGAAATATTGACAAAAACTTTTGTGATAATTTCAGAGATTACAAGAAAGGTTTATATTCTAGAGCACAAAAATTTTTTCCAAATGAATTTCATAACCTAGATTTTAGAGATTTATGTACTTATAACAACAGAAATTATGAGTTTCAAGATATTGAAAAAGAGTATAAACAAACAAATAAAGTTCTGATCCATCCCTATTTCCATGAAAATGATGTTCATGAGATTACGAATTCTGATATAAATATGAATTCATCAAATCCTTACACTACTAGTACCTATTGTCAGAAAAAGAGCAATAAACAGCAGAGGGAAAATTTAAATTTTGCTAGAACATATCAGAAATGTATTTTAAAACCTTTAGAAGAATCGTTTATTAAATTAAAAATTGATTTTAATTTTGAAAAAAATTCCACAATATTACTTGAACCTAGAAATGCTACTGAATTTTTCGCAGAACAAGCATTTGTAGCTTGAGCTGTGTACAAAGCTCCTGAGAATGATTACATATTTGCTCGTATTGCTAATCCCTCCAAAAATTGCATAAATATTAACAAAGGGATGAAATTTGGTACTTTGCAACATATTCAAGAGATGAATTCGGCTGAAATAAATAGAACTGATGATGTAAATACTATTGAAGATAATGCAAAATTTGAAGTTTGGGGTGGTGATTTTGACCTCAGTCATATGGGAGGTCCACAAAAAAAACTGTTACAAAATTTGTTAAAAAAATATAAAAATGCCTTTGCTAAATCTGTGGGTGAAATATCAGGGTGTAATACCATATTACATAGAATTAATTTGGAAACTGACATTCCAATCAGACAAAAACCATACCGTGTACCTCATCATTTGCAAAAAGAGTTGTCAAGACAGGTGTCTGAACTTTTGGATGCTAAAATTATACAACCAGTACTTCTCCATATAATACTCCTGTTCTTTTTGTAAAAAAACCAGATGGATCTTATCGCTTAGTAGCAGATTATCGAAAATTAAACAATGTGGCTGTGTCTGAAGTATTTCCTATACCCAATATAGCTGAACTTATTGATAACCTTTCAGGTGCAATTTACTTTAGTACACTTTACTTAACTTCTGGATTTTATCAGCTTTGTTTACATCCAAATGATTACGAAAAGACAGCCTTTTCGATCCCAGATGGTCACTTTGAGTGGTGTAGAACCCCCTATGAGCTGAAAAATGATCCTGCATCATTTCAAAGACTGATGTCTTTAGATTTATCTGGAATTTCGGGAATTTGATGACATTATTGTAGCTTCTCATTCATTTGAAGAACATTTAAGAAAATTGGAAGATATTTTTATTCGCTTAAACAAGCATGGTCTAAATGTCACTTTTTCAGAAAAACAATTAAATACTTAGGATTTCTTGTGTCTGAAGTAAAGGTTTAGCCTGATCCACATAATATTGAAGTAGTGGAAAAATTTAAAATCCCTAACTCAGTAAAGAATGTACGCCAATTTCTTGGTTTGACAGTTTTCTACAGAAAATTTATTCCTAACTATGCTGAAATTTCATTGCTTTTAACTAACATTTTGAAAAGTAAAGATAAGGACAAAAAGAGGAAATTTATATGGTCAAATGATGCTCAAAGATCTTTTGAAGTACTTAAGGAAAAACATTTATCTAAGTCCATTTTGGCACTTCCTGATTTTCAAAAGCCCTTTACTTTGCATACTGATGCTTCAAATCAGTCTTTGGGTAGTTCTCTTTCCCAAGCTGATGACAAAGACGACTATCATCCAATTTCCTATGCTAGTCGCAAGTTGAGTGAAACTAAGTGCAAATATAGTGTTGTGGAGCATGAAGCACTTGCTGTTGTGTGGTCTACTAATTATTACAAACACTATCTAATTGACAGACGTTTTACTATTTTCTGTGATCAACATTCCTTATCATTTATATTTAAATTGAAAGATCCTATATCTAGATTAGCTAGATGGATTGCTTCCTTAACCCAATTTGATTACAAAATTATACATAAACCTGGAAATATGAATGTTGTGGCTGACTACTTGTCAAGAAATGTTGATGAATGTTCTAACACTGTTAATTTTGTGCCTAACAGATTTGTGTCCAAATATAAAGTTGTAAATTTTAATGAAAACCAAAATTCTCCTAATGTAAGGTCAAATTTTTCTAATGTCAATAATAATAATATTCCTGTTACCTCAAGTGAAAGTATTTCTGAAAATTCAAGTAAAAATCAATCAAATGAAATTTATGTTGTGGGTAGTAATTCAAATAAAAATCCTGAAATTCGGGATAACAACGGTATGCCAAGTGAGGAACTGGAACAAACTTCAACTAGTGCAATTCTACTTACTAGAATTCGTAATGCTCAACAATCTGATCCCAGATGTAACAAAATTAAAGACCTTTTAGAGAAAAATATTAAACCATATCCACAAAATCTGATTTTTTGTATGAAGAATGAGATGCTTTGGTGCACTCACAAAAATCCTAAACGTAGACACCAATATCAAGAAAGAGTGGTGGTTCCTCAGGAACTGGTTTCAGAGATATTATGGTTGCATCATGACTGTCCTACTTATGCACATTGTGGGTTTAGAAGAACTTTATCTTCTATTAGTCAAAAATTTTATTGGCAAGGTATTTATTCTCAAACAAACAATTATGTTGCTTCGTGTGAAATCTGTGTGGTTAATAGAGGATTTAAAAACAACAAAGCTCCAATTCAGAGATTTACTAAATCAAGTTATCCTTTTCAGCATGTTGCGCTTGACTGTGTTGGACCTTTGCCAACCTCTAATTCTGGAAAAAAATTTATACTGGTTATTACTGATTATTTCACACGTTGGCCTGAAGCTTATCCCCTTGCTTCTATAAAGACTGAGGACATATTGGAGTGTTTAGAGCGAGCAGCATATGGTTTTGAGCAGCATATGGTCACAGACCGTGGGACAAATTTTATATCTAAAACTGCACAAAGTTTTTACAAAAAATTAGGTATTTGTAAGAGTACTACCACGTCATTTTACCCAGCTTCAGATGGTTGTATCGAGAGATTCAATGGAATGCTGCTTAGATCATTAAAAAACATTGTTTATGATGAAAAGGAAAATTGGGACAGACTGATCCATTTCGCACTTCTCGCTCATCGAAATGCAATACATGCTTCCACAGATGAATCGCCTGCGTATCTGGACTATGGAAGAGATTTGGCAGTTCCAAATACACTTATTACTGGTTTTAAGGCTCCTACTCATGACTCAATTTATGATTACGGAGAAGACCTGCAATTTCGCTTAAAAAAAATGTATGACACTGCAAAAATCAATCTTGAAAAAGCTGCAGATTCTCAAATTCAACAGCAGCATAAAAAAGCAAAACAGCTTGAAATCAAACCAGGTGATTTGGTATATTTATACACACCTTTCATACCTTAGGGACAATAAAAAAAATTGAGCTCCTTCAACAAAGGGCCATTTAAAGTGATAAAGAAAGCGTCACCAGTTAATTTCTATATTCAACACATGATGAATCCTTTAAACAAACAATTAGTACATGTGAATCGACTTACTTTATTACCTCCAAGAAGGAAGGAACTTCAAACCTTTGCTCAACAAAAATCTGGAGATCCAAGTGAAAATCCTAAATCATATAATTTTACATCTATTAATTCATCTACAAGAAATTCAGTAATGCCTAAACCTTCATGCTTGTCTAATCCAGCCAACAAAAATAATGGCGAAGGAACTGTAAAAAGAGTTAGATTCAATCTTCCATCACCTATAGGTTCTTATGTTCCTGGAAGTCAATCAAATTTTCGTGCTGCTAGAAATCAACAACATCCTACAAAGTTCAATACTATCTCTAATAATGAGAGAGGCAAAGTCATCTATATAAATAGAATTGAAAATCTGTCTGACTGTCTGTCTGTTTGTCCCGTCATCAAGGGAGAAAGGCTGAGCAGAATTTGATGAAATTTTGTGGGTAGCCTAGAAATAGCCCCACTTAAAATTTAGTCCATGTTTGGAGTTTCTACAACCAGTGGTTCTCGAGATATTAGTAAAAAACAAAACTTTCATTTGTCTCATCATGAGAGAACAGCTAAACTGGATTTAAAGAAATTTTGTGGGTAGTCTTAAAATAGCCTCCCATAAATTTTATCCAAGTTTCGAGTTTCTAAGACCAGGGGTTATCGAGTTATCGAGATATTAATGAAAAACGGAACTTTTTCCTAGGCGTTCTACTCTCTAACTCCGTGGTTTATCCAAACGGAAAGGATGAAAATCGTTTGTTTAAAACATCAAAGTGAATTCAAACTTTATTTCTGAGATTGGTGCAGGATATTGACGTTAATTAGTCACTATCTAAAAGCATGAATTGCTTGAAACATGAATTTAAATGGAAAATATAACTCCATGGTTTATTTTTCATAAACATTTACTCAACAATGAAAAGTTATAAAGAAATAAAAATGGTTAATTTTGCATTTTATGAGGAAGATTCTATCTTATATCATGTTGCTAAATGTGTTTGTTAATAGTTATTATTTTTTTTCGATTTGAATAATAAATAAGTGGATGTAAAAATATATTTTGTAAATGAACGGTTTGATGTTTCTTTTAATTATATTAATTACGGACTGCATACATCACTTTCCTTTATTTTGGCAAAGAGTTCAAGTTTTTCAAGCTTATATATTGTGTTTAGGTAATGAAATCATATATACAATTTTAGTGTTCTCATTTAGTAATATACAAATGGGATCAAGATGTTTTATTCAGATCTGCAAATTCAGAGCTATGAATTTGGCAGGATATCGCTAACTTGGAAACTTTTCTTAAATGTTGCCAAAATGACGGAAATGTCACCAAATTTTTTAAAAATGACGACGTGAATCAATGAAATTTATTTTGTTTTGTTAGAAGAGAATACTGAAATGATGTTTCATTTGCATTAGTCTATCAGTTCAACCGTCCTGCTTAGTAACACATTTAGCAAATTTTTAAAATGTCACCAAATGGATAAAATGTTTGTAAATCCATAAAAATATCATGAAACTGATAAAATTGCACTCAATAAATGAAATTCATTGTGTTTTGTTAGGGGATAGTATTGTGATGATATTTCATCAATGTGTCGCGAAATGGGACTGTCAGTTCTACAGTCCCACTTGGCGATAAATTTGGCAATTTTTTAAATTATCGCTAAATTGACGAAAATGATGCCAAACCTTCCATAAAGATAGAATTATTCAGACGATATGATTTCCATCAATTCGTTTGAAACAAATGAGATCATGTCGTTTAGCAACGGATGTAAATCCAATGTGTTTATAAGGCATACGATTTTCATTAAATCTTTTCCGATTTGAATAATAAAGATATGTATATAAGATAAATTTCATTGCCATTGCATTTTTGACTGGATAATATCAATTACGGTCTTCAGGTTTAAACATTATTATTATTGATATTTTCGGGGACTGTTGATTCAGGGATTATTGATATTTTCAAGTTAACATGCCATTGTTTTATTATGACGAAAATTGTTGAAACTCATATGTAATATGTTGTACGAGTAATCTTCTACAAATGCACGAGTATATCTTCTAATCTACGAGAATATAAGTAATACAGGTATATTGGCATATATTTTGATATATATTGGCATATATTGGAATCAATTACGACCTTCTGGTATAAAGAGTACGGGGATTATTGATATTTTCAATTTATTGTGTCATCTGTTTTATTTTGGCAAAGATTTTTGAGACTCATATTGTAATACAGGTAATCTTCTACTAACACACTGGCATATTTTCTAATCTGCAACAATGTAAGTAGTACGGGGATATATATATATATATATATATATATATATACATAAATAACGATGAGTGGATTTCAATAGGAAAGGTTCCACATATTCGGAGTTATACCAAAAACCCTTTCGCTACCAAGGAAGAGGTGCAATGCTGCTCTATTTCCGAAGTAGAATACAAAGATATACAAATGGAAAGTATAGAACGGGGGTGACCATATATTTTTCATAAAATGGTAGGGGTGGATTGCGACACCCCTTTCCTGTTTAAAGCAGCTTTACCGCCCGGGCAACGCTCACGGAACCTATGTAATACAATGGTCAGTCCTCCATATGTGCAAAGACAAAAGCACTTCAACAGTTATAAAATCAAAAAAGGAGACCTGGATTGGATAAAAGACGCCATAGATTACTGTTTCCAGATTCCACAGTATTAGTAAGTCAATTCGCGCATGCGTGTTGAGATAACTATATAGCAGTATCGCAGATACGTTTAACTATGCTCAAAATCTTACATGAATAAATCAATGTCTTTGTCTTCTTTGAAAAAGGAATTATAATAATTTTTTAAGAAGTAGACTGGATAATGTTTTTTTATGGCTTCCCTTACTATATTTTGGCTGTTATTTATGCAGTCCTTCTTGAATGTGTTATATATAAGGTTTCTTTTGAAATGTCCGATAATGATATTTCTAAAAACATTCTTTGTGAGATTAGATTTCCAATCAATTATAGCGTTGATCTTGATCTTGTATGAATCTCGTTTGTCATGTAGTGTCGTGTATATCCCATATTGCCGATGTTTTCTGATTGACAAAGTCAAAAAATCCACCGCTCTGTCTTCTTTTACGTGATTTTCGATTAATTCCAATTCACATGGATAAATATGATCCACATCCTATCGTAACTGTTCGGAATTTCACAGGATCCTTGTGTAATTTGGAAATAAGAATGAGGTATGGAAATTTAACAGTTTTTAAATCCACACCTATACGTTTATAAAGTGTCTTTATTCTCTTAGTCAGAACCATTTCGTTACTTGTCAGTGGTGCATACATTGTGCTATCTTGATAACATTGACTTAATGTGTCTACATAGAATACATGTCCACATTATCGGACATAACGTGTCTACATTATCGGACATTTCAAAAGAAACCTTATATATAACACATTCAAGAAGGACTGCATAAATAACAGCCAAAAAATAGTAAGGGAAGCCATAAAAAAACATTATCCAGTCTACTTCTTAAAAAATTATTATAATTCCTTTTTCAAAGAAGACAAAGACATTGATTTATTCATATAAGATTTTGAGCGTAGTTAAACGTATCTGCGATACTGCTATATAGTTATCTCAACACGCATGCGCGAATTGACTTACTAATACTGTGGAATCTGGGAACAGTAATCTATGGCGTCTTTTATCCAATCCAGATCTCCTTTTTTGATTTTATTACTGTTGAAGTGCTTTTGTCTTTGCACATATGGAGGACTGACCATTGTATTACATAGGTTCCGTGAGCGTTTCCCGGGCGGTAAAGCTGCTTTAAACGGGAAAGGGGTGTCGCAATCCACCCCTACCATTTTATGAAAAACATATGGTCACCCCCGTTCTATACTTTGCATTTGTATATCTTTATATATATATATATATATATATATATATATATATATATTCCCATATAATTTTAGTGATTTCATTCTGGCATACATTGGAGTCAATTATGGGTTTATTGATATTTTCAATTTATACATGTAATGTACTAATACAGGTTATATCTTCTAATATTCGAGTATAAAAGAAGTATGGGTCCCGTACAATTTTAATGCTTTCATTTTGCATATATTGATTCAATTCCTTTTTTTTAATATAAATTTGCTTACAAAAGGGGCCAGGATGTTTTATTCTTCAGATCTGCCCATGAAGATAATTTTGTATAGCGAGAACAGAGATTCTTAAACTTCTTTTTAGGAACATTGTATTAAATATTTTAACAGACAATTTTGATTAAAAATGTCATTTAGTATACTATAGGAATTTGCGCATGATTGCGAATTTAAAGTTTCTTTATATTATATAATCCGTACAAAGAATGGGTATGCTGCTAGTTTACAATATAAGCTACTCACCACAACAAAGGCAAAGTTTTCACTCTGTCTCTGTAAACAGAAGCACTAAAACACCATATAATCTAAGGTCATATTGAAAAAAATAATAATAACAATAATATAATTGCATTTTAAAATGAGTTTCACAATTTCTCAAAAATTTCTATTTTTATGCAAGTAATTATTGTCCAGTTACACTTTATTAATTCTTGATATTGGTTTGTTTATGTTTACTTTCCAATCATTACTTTTTATAATTAATATTAATTTATGAGAAAATCATTAAATACTTATAATGCAGTTTTAAAATCTTGCATACTGATAATTTTGTGAATTATTGAAAATTCTAATGTGTTTGTATTGTGAAACCTGATTCTATTGGTGTATATTTAAATTTACAATTGTGCTTTAATAATATTCACAAATACTTTCGAGCAACTTCTCAGCTTGAACTCTAAAAATTTTCTGAGAGAACCTGCTCTGACTTGTGGTGTATGTCTGATTTGTCTAACTTTTGACATAATGATATTTTAAAATTTACTCTGCTCATGAATAATGTATTTACAATTTTGTCATACTGAAACAATTGGTTTTCTTGTCTTGAAAGAAACTTTGTTGATAATTGCAGAATTTAGAAAAATTTGTTATTTGAAAAATAATTTTTATTGAAGAATTTTGGAATGTTTTGAATTGGGAATTTTGAAAGTTCAAATAATTAGTATTTTAATAAGTATGACATATTAATCTACAATAATTTAATTTCAATTCATAATTATTTAGAAAGTAAAGGAAAGTTAATGAAATTTTAATTATGGATAATTTCTTTTAGACAAATCCTAATTTTGTTTTGAGACTGAGAGAGGTGAATTTTTAACTTGAATCTTAATCTCAATTAAATTTTCTTTTTCTCTCTCTCAGTACTCCTTATTATTATGGTGATGCACAATTTGTTGTCACAAGTTTTGAGAATTTGAAGTCTTAAATTCATGTATATAATTGAATCAAAATGATGAAGATATTGAAATATTGAGGTATTAACAATTTTGAAATATTTTTGAAATATTGAAATTTTTGAATGAGTAAATGAAAACTCATTTCTTTGGAAATTTCATGTTGCAACATAATTTAATTTCATATCATAAAACATATTTAATCTCTATAATATTATAATTTCAGTGTTTTGTCATCTTTCGTCACTTAGTATTATAAAAAGCGACATTATTACATTTGAATATTTTCTTGATGACATTATTTTTACATAACTGTTTTCATTGCAAATCATATTATTTACTACATATATTCATATCATTTATCTTCCTGAAATTGAAAATTTCTTGCTGTCAGGCAAAAGTGCCCTGGCATTATCATGGTATATAGTGATGTCCTTAATGTTTCTAAAGCTGTCCTTATTGGTGTTTTTGTAATGTGTTATTGTGTTTTATGTATGTTTATCTTTTCTTTGTAAAGGCTCTTTTATGCTGTTGGGACATTTTTATCAACTTTAGGCCTTATTTTGGACCCTTTCCCCTGTGTGTGATGGATGCATTGCCTGTGCATTCAGATCTCCAGGTGCAGTGGTGTGGACATGTACACACGACCTCTCTTCAAAATTTCTTCGAAATTGCTGACAACAGTGGTCCATGGTCTCTGAACGCAGCGTTATACTTAAAGGTTCCTAGTATTATCTTTGTGTTTTGTATTATAAAGTAGAAAAAAAAATTTAAGAAATTTTTTTTTTAGCCCTGAGGAGAGGGAAGTATCGTAGCTAGATCAAGTTTAGTTCAGTGCTGATCCATTCGAATGTTCTGGTGCTCAATGAAAAGTGAATGTACGCCTCAGGTTTGATATCATCTGCCCAATGCATTCATCTGAATACATCCTGTACCTGTGGTACCCAAAACTCTAAGTCATTTTGTACTTTTTCTTGTGGGAATGATGGTTCAGATTTCCTAATTCGTCCAAGCCTAATTTATAGAGATGAAATTGAATATTATCGTTAATGCATCTTTATATCATATTAAAAGTTATGGTCAGGAATTTTATGGAGATTTAATTACAGTGTAGTCGAAAATAAGTAAATGGCTCTAAAACAAAAGTTCTATCGAATGAAGGATGAATGTATATATTAAGTGTATAATAATGTTGTTATTGCATAATGCTTTAAATTTAAACAGAAATTAATAAATAATTGGTTGAATAAGAATTGTTAAGTAGATTTCACATGATTTGAAATGCTGGGAATTCTGCTTATAAAGGGAATTCAAGTATGTTCTCAATATTTGTCATGACTATTCTTTGTAATTAAAATATGTCAAATAAAATAAGAATTTGTTTCATGCTCTGTAATCTTTCTCCGCCTTTGGCCTACCACTTATTCTATGCTCAAATAATCCACAATTATTCTAGCAATAATCCACAATTATTGCCTGACCATCCAATTGGATGGGGAAGATGTTTCTGGGTTATCTCAAATTGGTAAGTGTCGTATAATGAGATTATGGTGCTTGATTTTATTTTCATTTTGTGCACTGAAGCGATAGTGGTGCCGGCTTATATTGATACGATATTGGACCTTTCCCGATATGACACTTAATTACTCTGGACATGAAGGTTTCATCATCCAAAATGAACTGCCGAAGCTCCGAGCAAATATCAATTCGGTGTTGCTTTTGATCCGTTGTCAACAACCTGGGAACAAATTTGGCGATGATGCGATGCATTCCTAATTCTTCAGTGAGAATTCGCTTACATGTTCCATATCCAATTCTAACTTTATCACAGATATCTGGAATGGTCTGATGTCGAGTTTCATGAATGAACTGTCGAATTTTGTCGATATTTTTCGGTGTTGTGCTGACCGAAGGTCTTCCTGTGTGTTCGTCATCATCAACTGATGTTTGACCAGCTTTAAAACGCTTATATCATTAAAAAATTTGGGTTCGACTCAGTGATTGTTCACCAAACACTTGTTGAATCATTTCCACAGTTTCTGTTGCAATTTTAGCAAGATTCGCACAAAATTTAAAGCAAACACGCTGTTCTTTTTTTGCATCCATCATAAAAATTGCAATGCAGTGTAAACAACTTCAAACAAAATGGCGTCTATACTAGTGAGAACTGCTTCATTCAAGATGAAATTTCGCACACTAGCTCACAAAACAAGTACCTACTGCTATCTAGTGGCGCGCTTTGAAACTATTTAACGTTTTGGTTATACAGCGCCAATCCGGGAAATTTTGGATGGCACCTCATATTTTCCTGATTTTTTCCTGTTACGTTTCAGGGATATGATCCCTGAAACGTTCCCCCTCGGAAGATGTTTATCGAGGTCATATTGCCTGTAAATAAAAACTCTCCCTCCAACCACTTGTTCAGAGGTATATTTAAAGGAGATGAGTGATGGGTCTTGTAATGCAAAATGATAAATGTGACATCATGGAATGAACAAGCATTGTTCATTCAGCTAAAAGAAAACTATAAAGTTGGAAAATGAAAAAAAAATCACAGAAATTCGCAGTTTTCCCCCAATTTTTAACGGAATTCCCTGATTTTTCCCTGATATTTCCAGAAGCATAAAATTCTCTGATAGTTCCAGGTTTTCCGGATCTGTGGTCACCCTGACAAATACATGAATTCCTAATTTGATTTTGGCAGGTATAACAAAATTTAAAGAAAATTGCGCATATGACCTTATATTGAGCATATAACCTTGCACCTACACTGGTAAAAAACATATGAAAGTCAGTTGGCAAAGAATATTCAGCAGAAAGAAGATTGTTTAACTGTATGATTACTTTTAATCACTTCCACAAAAAGCACATTGGAATATTTAAATAAAATATTTTCTGATAGCCCGACACCATACATAAGGGGTTAAGTAATAAAGTATTTCTATGACACTAGAAACATGAAAGATAAACCCAAGAACAGGTAGTATTTAGAAGAACTCCAGAGCAGAATTCCTACCTTTGGCAAATAATAAAAATTAAAGACTTTTTAAGGATCCAAAATGCATTTGTAAAATACTTATTTCTCAATTAGAATTACAAAACCAAGGATTTTCATCCAGCCAGTCAACACTATTCATTGAATTACTGAGATGAGTCTTTTCTGCTGCATTTCAAGTCAAATCCTACATATTTCTCATGCTTAGAACCATTTTCATGATTCTAAGGCATGGAGGCCCATTCGACATTCAAGTCATTATATGTGACAATCTTTGTGTTATAAATCCCCAGCAGATAAACAGAACAGATGCATTTTCAGTGTAGAGAATATTGAATTAGCAAGAACCTAAACATATAGCACCTGTGATAAAACTAATGGAACTTATTATGAAAATATAACAACTTAAAAATTAAATGTACTTAATTTATATAAATTTGAAGAACTTTATCTACCACGTAATATACAATTGATCAAATGTAGCAAAAAAGGAGCTAAGAACACATATCAAAGTTTCTTTCATCTGTCATTTTACAAATTTTTAATTGAAAATATTTCAAGAGCTTTTTAAAAAAAAAAGTATTGTAAGGACCCTTGAAAAGAAAAAATAAGACCTTTCTAAAGACTGTTGAGACTGTGGAAGACATTATAGCTCTGTTGATACTAACAGTATTTTGGTGTCACTAATCTTGCATTCAAAATATGTTTCAAGCAAAGTGATTGTCTACCTAATAAAGGCATTTGTCAATTGAATTACATTTATATTCTTTTGCATGAGCAGATAAGAGGTCATTTAACTATAATGGCAGTATGAAATCTTAAGTTCATCTACGCCGTGGCATTAATAATTCCTATATAGAGTTTTATAATAAAATTCTAAACTTTTGCAAATTTTTTAGATACCCTAGGTATTCTAGTACTTGTCAATCTGTAGTTTGCAATCAAAATATCTCATAATAGCAATTTCAGCTGCTAGCAAATACAGCATTCAATATTGGATTCTCCAAAACTAGTATTCTGATAATATTTTATTGGAATTTTAACTTATATTTAAATACGCTTGGAAAAAAAAATTCCAATTTTTATAATGAAATTTTCATAACATATTTCAAACTACAAAAAGGAACCTTAAATCAAAAGACTCACCAAATCTTTAATACCTTACTCAATACAGCATGAACTAAAAATGTACAACTGGTAAAATGTGCAACTATGCCTATTCCTTTAAGTGGAAAGGTGGAAAGCACCATAAACACAAACACATTTTTTGCATATTGCTGTAGGCTTTCTACAGCAATTTTTCAGCTGGCATCTTCATTAGCATCCATTGGGATTGCTTGGGATGCTGGAAATCCATTATGTGCTCATTTTGAAGTTTCAGAAAATCCAAATTTCATAGTTGCACTCCAAGGTTTCTAGTAACTACAGCCCCAAGAATAGTGTATATAGGGTCATTTTCTCTAAATGGGCTTTTTCATCTTTCTTGTTACAATATATTTTTTTTTCTATTTCTTAACCTGTTTTCTGCATTATATTTTAGCATGGGTGATTTAAACTAAAAAACAAACAGTAGCAGTGACCATTTTGAAGAAATTAAATAGAAAATGCAAATTTTTATTTTCAAGACAAGCAAATGATAGCATAACAGGGGAATGACACCTAATACAGGCAACTGCTTTCGTAGTATGTATATACGAGGGTCAGTCAAAAAGTTAGTTGCACTGCTTGAGAAAATAAAACAGGATCGAAATTTTACAATAATTTTATTTGTACACTTAAGTTCCATACAAAAGCTACTGTTCAACGTGGTGTAGTCACCTCTTTTATTTACACATTTGTCAAGATGTGGCACAAGTTCTTCTATGCCTTCTGCGAAGAATTCCTGTCAAACATCCGATAACCATTGTTGGGTTACAGCTTTCACCTCGTCATCCGAGTGATATTGTCACTTTAAAAGTTCTTCTTTCATGGGACCAAAAACATGGAAGTCACAACGTGTAAGATCTGGGCTATAAGAGGGATGATCCCACACATCCCCCTTAAACTTTCTCAGAAGATTGCTCGTTAGTTTTGCAGCATGCGATCTTGCATTGTCATGCAGGAACACAATGCCTTTCGAAAGTTTACCTGGCCATTGATCTTTAAGTGACTTTCGCAATCTTTTTAAGGTTTCACAATAAGACAATGCACTAATAGTGGCACCTTCCGTGTGATTTCGGTATGCACCACACATTCTCTGTCGAAAAACAGCATCAGCATCACCTTCCCCACAAATTAAACTGTTTGGCATATTTTTTGAGTTGGGGAAGTGGAATGTTTCCACTCGAGGAGCTGCATTTCATTTCAGGTGAGAAATGATAAACCCAAGTCTCGTCTCCGGTCACAATTTTGTCCAAAAACTCATTTCCTTCCTGTTGATAATGATTCAAAAATGCAAAAGCACTTTTAAAACGCTTCCCTTTGTGTTCTTCCATCAATAGACGAGGCACCCATCGAGCACAAACTTTATGGAATTCAAGATGCTTGGCAATAATCTTATGCACACTTCCATGTAAAATATCCCATTTATTTGTAATTTTGTTTACTGTTATGCATCTGTTTGCAAGAATGTGTTCATTCACGCAAGCAACGATCTCAGCATTTGTTGAAGTTGATGGTGTTCCCTCACAGTAAGTGTCGTCAACACCTGTACATCCATTCTCAAACATTTTGCACCACTTTGTGATAGCTTGACGCAATATTGCATTTTCACCATACACTTCATGCAACTGCCAATAAATTTCAGTGCCATTACACTTTTTTGCTCACAAAAGACGAATCACTGCACGCACTTACAATTTGGACACCACCTGCATTAGCCGAGGCATGTTCACGACTGATTAGCAAGCAAACTAAAACTGCCGCATCACAGCCGCTACATCAAGCACTGCAGATAAATGTCTGCAACATTGCCACAAAATTTCAACAAAATATCCCTTTACCAAGAGTTTTTATGAAGGAACGCAACTAACTTTTTGACTGACCCTCGTATATCATTAGAAAAATGAAAAATTTGTTTTGCTTTAATTACAATCCTATATTTAGAACAAACTTCTTATTTCTTCTAAAAAGAAAATCTAGTTTAAATGTAATTCACCTGTTCTATTGTGTCTACCAAGAAAACAGGTAAATGACACCAGGGGAATGACAAATCATGTGATTTTACTTTCTAAGTACTGTCCTACCGCCACGAGAAAGTCTCTGAATAGGGTTGCCGCAAGTAGACGAGTCGAAGAAAGGAGGGAGAAAGGTTTAAAATCGACTGCAACATTTGGCAAATCAAGCGCACTTTGTTAAGCGAAGAATCCGTTTCGTTTATCATGATGTACTAAAAGAAAATAGTAGATGTTTTTTATCCGCCAGTTAAACAAAATTTTCGTATTAAATGACATTAAATTATAAATTAACTTAAAAATTTCTCGTCATTTAAAGTCAGAAAATAATTTGTTATTATAGGCGACAGCGGTTACGGAAAGCCGTCAATCTATTAGAACAAAGTAGTTTTAGATATTTTCTTTTAGGTTCGGGCGATTTTGGGAGAGAAAAGCTTACAATTTAAAACTAGAATTTATATCATTTTATTTAAAACTAAATTTCAAATTAAATGAAAATTATTACAGTTTTCAATCAGCAAGTTACAGAATTATTAGCCAGCAAAAAGGAAAAAATAAATGATAAATAAGCAAAATTATGACTTTAAAATATTCATTCTTTTCATATTTTTCAATCAATTATAAAATATTCATTCACATTCATTGGAATAACTATTATATACTATGTCCGAATCACTTGAAATGTTTTTACATGAAGAAGAGTCTGAATCGCTATCCGACAGATTTATCACTAATTTCTTCACAATATCTTCTATCAGTCCATCTTTCTTTCAATAAATATTCTCTATTTTTTCAATAAATATTCTCTATTTTTTCACAGTGTTTTTTCCATTCATTTTGTGTTACTTTTAAAATAGCTTCTTAAGCAATAATTGTAAATTGTTCAAATAGATAAAATACTCATCTCAGTGTCATTAAGCGATTTCCCCCTCACGTTTTATCTTTTTAACTAATAACGCTGAAACCTCTGTCGCTTCCGCAGTTCTCTTCATTGCATTTGAAATTGGTATTTTTAGAGAATTTGCGGTTTTTCCTCTTCAAAAAATGCCGTAACATTGTGGACTATTGCACATGCTTGCGAATGCAGTCTTTCCACTTTTAAATGTAGTCGTTTTTCAACTAGACAAAATCCACAAAGTGTGCAACACAATACAAGTTACTTCACAGCTTTAAAAATCACAGAATGCGAGCGTCTAGCATTGGCCCTAGTACAAAGCAAAATGCGACTTTCGTCGGTTCTATTTGCGCCAAATCCAAAAAAGCGCTTTTCGTCACACCTAAAATGCAGTGGAATAACCTGTTTCCATAGCGACCGCCACCATAACGTCTGCTGTCTGGGGACTTTCTCGTGGCGGTAGGACAGTAGATGAGTTTTATTTGCATTTAAGCCTAACTTGATATTCAGTTTGCTACACTAACTAGGCACACATATATGTTAAAAAGAATGTTTATGCTTCTTTATTCTGAGAATAATTAAAGACAGGTGAATGACAAGGAATAAAAATTCTTACTCAAAATGGTTCAGTTTTATAATATTTCCCGGCACAGAATGATTGCTAGAACATAGTCCAACTCTTGAAAAGGTGAATATGGACTTTAGTAAAAAATAATAACACTTCAATTATATTGTGTTGTCATCTATGTACAGAATGAGGCATTAAAATTTAAAGACAAGTGAATGACAAAAAAGCTAAGGGACAGTTGTAAAAAATTAATTTTAAATATTGGTCTAATGCATAGCAGATGTTTTATTACTGTTTGTATTTTAAATAATGTAATTTAATATAAAACATCAAATTAAAAGAAAACTAGAAAATGAAGGCTTGTAAATGAAGTTGTGATTTCATTATTTGGCTATTGGGACACACAGGGGAATGATATTTAATAAAAAAAAAACCTAAATTTTTAAATATTAAAAATATAAATTGTTTTTTCAGCTAATGGGTGGCAAATATGAGCGATAAAGTAAAACTGATCAATGTCCAAAATCAGTCCCAAGTCATGCAAACTTTTATTAAAACACCTGGGACATGTAAAACTACCGTTTACAGAAAATGACCCATATCCTTAAATAACCAATTGTTATGGCTCCCCCAAATTCGAGTAGCATTGGAGACTCTCTTCACCATACAACAAAAGCAAGATGTTTACAAACAGTGATCCATACCATCTCTTTCCTTATACAGCTGCAATTTTTTAACACTTTACAACATAGTTGAAAAGTGTTTATGACTTTGTTCATTCTGTCTGTCCGTTCACACGATAACTGCCGTAAAAATGACTTTATCAAAATGAAATTTTACTATGTTGTTCAGAAGGTCTGTGGGATGTTATGAGGGTTTCCCTTCCCTTACAATTAATACCTCTTTATTTACTAAATTATAATTTACTATTTATACTTATTTATTTATATTTACATTATCTAGATTTATTTTAATATTATTTACATTTTCATTCTATGTTATTATTGATTTCATATTTAACCTGTGATCGTATAGTATCTTTTTATCAATAAAGTTTACTCTTATAATTATTATTTCATTTGTTTCTTTATTTACTTTAACTCAACCATTACTATTGCTTGGTCTGTGCTCAACTATGTAAACCTTTTAAAAACTCTTCAACACCAAATAACTCCTAAAAATTCCACTTACCTTTAAATGAATAAATAGATAAAAATAGCACAGCCAACAACAACTAAAGAATCACAAACACTAATTGTTAAATTAAAAATTAACTGTAAGAAACTCGGGGTTTTCGGATCCAAATGCTCGCCATTTTATTTTGAAACTCTTTCAGTTCATCCACCTCGTGTGCCCAGACCTCCAACTTTGCTTCGAGAAAAACAAAGTCATAAAGATCCCTCGGATTTCCACGGAATCAAGCAATAAAAACTGTCATCAGAGCGGGGGAGAGATTTTCCCGCGATGTGCTATGTGGGGGGTGCATGACACCCAAAGGGCATGGGAACATTCCTCAGATTTTATATCTGGGGTGGTCGGATTTTGGTCCGAATATATACTCAATTCAGAGCCGAAATCGAGAGACGCTCCTTAAGATCTAGTGGCAGGAGGACGACTGTTACACGTCCTCGCGTCTCAGACTAAATTTCTGTATTATCAGCAGTTGTAAAGATTTTCATATTGGTTCTTCATTAATAAATATTTCTTTCTGTATCATCAACCAAGCATCTTTTGTTTATGTCAAGATCAACTATATTTTAATTGATATCCTCTCGCAGGATCTAGATACGAATTCTCATGTTAAACCGAAGAGGCGTTACTTTAGCGATGTTTTCCCATTTAAGTCATCGCAGGGAAAGTCTAGGCTTTCCACTCCCATGGAACTAAAAACCCGTGGAGAGACTGTTCTGATTTTGTCGCCGATGCTTATTCTCGATCGGAAGATCAGTTTCAGAGTTCATAACATACTCTGGAATTCTCAGCGCAGAGGGTAATCTCAATCGACCCCCTCTCACTTGTTATTCGAACGGCGACGGACCGCGGTCCGGCAGAAAACCCGGAGCGGACTCTCACATTAAATGGTGGTGGCAGCGACCGGATCCTGTGGAGAAGGAGAAAAGAGTTAAGACAGGGGTCATCTAAGCCGACAACAGAACGACGACGTCCCGTGGTGCAGCGACGAAACGACACCGGAGGTCAACGAACGAGGAGCCTTCCATTCCATTTCCATTCCACACCGATTCCAAACAGTGCCGGAGCAGACCCAGACGATTAGATCCGACGACATCCCCACAAAGCCCAAGGAATCCGACACCGAGTGACGAATGAGACCAGCGGAGAAAGGGGTGAGTGATTCTTTTTACCTTGATTGTCCCTTTTATTTTGGAATTCGGGGTCTCGTGTTATTTCAAAACAGAGCTTTGAAACAAACATTCAAAGTGGAGTTAGGAGATCTTTTAACCGAGAGAAAGTGATTGAGGAAAATTTGTTAGACAGATCTCGGAGAAATTTAAAATAATCAATAGGATTCAGTTTAAAAGTAAAATTGTTAAATAATGTATTTAGGGTCTAGAGATTTTATTTAGTATTGTGTAAAGTTTAATACTGTGTATTTTATTATTTAATTCATTTTGGGGGATTATTTTAACTATAAGGAAGCTAGAACACGGAAAATACTGGTTCTTTAAGAGACTGGTGGGAATTTTGTTAGACATTGTATTATTCTTAGGAAATAGTTACGATTTGCATTTTATTTGAAGATGGCATTTTTGGCAAGAGCGCGAAAGGCAGACTTGACTAAGTTAGCAACGGAACTGGTAGAAACTGTTCCGCCAAACCTAAAAATTTTGGAGTTAAGGAGATTAATTTTGGAAAGCGCGGATTATGAGGAAGGAATGGCAGAAGGAATGTTAGCGACTATTGTAGAGGAAAGAGTAGAAAGGGAAGAGTTAGAGAATAAAGTACGATCGGAAAGAGAGCAACTGGAGGCTAAAGAAAAATTAGAACGGGAACAATTTGAAGCAAAATTAAGGGGAGAACAGGAACAGTTTAAATTAAATTTAGAATATCAAGAAAGGTTAGAGCTAGAAAAAATTCGAGCAGGTAGTCGCAGCAACACGGAAAGTCCGGTTATAAGTATAGAGACAGGGATGCCCATGAAATTTAGAACGATTGAGGAGACGGTCAAGATAATAAGGTTACTGACGGTAAAAGTGCCAACCAGGGCAGATCAGTGGGCATATTTTTTTTCGAGTTTGGAAAGGGCGTATAATTTGGAAAATGTACCGATGGATTTCAGAGCGACAATCTTACTAAATTTATTAGGGGAAAGGGCGGCCGATTTATTGACTCAAGTGCCGGAAGAGCGATATGGAGACTATGCAACTGTGAAGGCAGTGGTATTGGAAAATTTCCAACCATCACCACAGGAATGCCTAGAAAAGTTTAGGAAAGCGAGCCGTCGAGCTGACGAGAATTTCGTACAGTTCGCGACTAGATTAACGTCCATGTGGGAGCATTATTGCAGTTTGAAGGGGGCCCAGGATTTAGAGACACTAAACCAGATGATAGTGGCGGACAAAATGACCCAGGGATTGGACGTGGAGACGTTCGCGCACATAGGTATTCGGCAAGGCGAAAGTTGGTTTATGTTGGAAACTTGGTTCTGTTTTCGTCGCGATTCTCGTTATCGCGAGAACGTGTTTACATTTTTAGAATGGTTCTACCGTTCTCGTGAACGACTCGTGACGGGAACAGAACATGCCATTCATGCAAATCGCCATCTCGCCGCGCGCGCATTCTGATTTGCATATAGTGAGGGCGCTGCCGTCAACGGTTGTGTTCCGGAGCGTACCCATCACAGTGTATATATGATAGGACACATTCTCAGTTATTCAGAGACTTTACAGACCTTGACTGACCATGTAGTAGACATGGGAGACTTTTCAGAGTTTAAGATCTTGTAGTTATGCAGACTTAAGACTCGACGTATAGTCAGATCGATCAGACGGTGATCGACGGTGAAAGACCTTGTATGGAAGGCAGACCTTGATCGGTAGAGAGTAGTCTAACTTCTAAAGCCATGACGTGTGACCTGATGATGGTGGCTTCATTAACGTGCACGGCATGTGTGGTACAGTAGCTGTTTTTTCTACTTACCGATGTTATAGTAACTGAGAGTGTGTGCCTAGTCATAGACTGTTTAAAACCTTTTTTTCATGAGCTTGCTAGCTCATTGTATATAGTTTTGCTTTGCAACGAATGTTACAGTGTTTTATTTTGTAACTTCATCTGATGCAATGGATCTCACAACAAATAAATTGTGTTTGTGTTTAACGAGCTTGTTTTCTTGAGAAAACACATCACTACTGCATATCATCTGCTACAAAAATTTTCTACCAGCACTTCGGATAGGGATATGACCAAAACACTGCTAAATCTGCAAATGACTTTCAAATTTTCTAGTCTAGTCGCTCAGCTAACACAGCAATAGCAGCCGACATTTGGTTATGGGCCGTAGTATGTCAAGGCCATAACTTTTATCCGTGATAAAGCAGCAGTGAAGAGTTGTGAATTCCATCGACGGGGGCCGCGACCGGCGCCATTTGCATCAAGCAGAAAGGTAAACAACGCACTCTAGTCACAGTTAAAGACTATGGAGGTGAGCAACGGCATAGAAGCGTTAAACAGGGACAATTACGTCACCTGGCGTAATGAAATTTCGTTTATCCTGAAAGGAGAAGGATGTTACGGCCACATCAACCGTACTGCATTACCAGTCGACGAATCTACGTCACGCCGCGAGCGAGAGGAGTACATGCGCAGTAGCGACCGCGCACTTTCCATCCTGTTTCGAAATATCTCGGCGGAGTACAGAGAACTGCTCGACATCGACGACAGCCCGGCGGATGCGTGGGAGAAGTTGGAGGCGCATTTTGAGGCCCCAACGCGCGCCAATTTAGTTCATCTGTTGGACGAGTTTTTCAGTCTACGCCCGGAAATCGAGGAGCCCATCGACATATTCTGTACGAGGATAAGGAAAGCTGTCACCAAGCTCAAGAACGTGAATCACCCCGTGGAGGATGTGTACGTGGCATTCCAAGCCATCCGGTATCTCCCAGCCCAGTACCAGAGTATCATCCAAATCATTTATCGCTGGAGCGATACTGATTTTAAATTGGATAAAATTCAGAAAGAACTCTCCTTGGAGGAGGGCAGGATTAGACAGTTGAGGAAGGATCATGACAATAATAATGTAAGTTCCAATTCATCTGTATATTTTTCAAATGTTAACGCTAAATGTAAAAATGTCACCAAAGTTAAAAAGTCTATTAAGGTCATAGGACCATGCTTTATGTGTAATAAAACTGGTCATGTAAAGGCACAATGCCCAAAATTGAAAAAGATGACTAGCTCTAGTATTATTGAAGTATTTTCAAATATAAATGTAGAAGCTAATATTGTTGATAATCCTGACAATAGGCTCAGCTGGGTGATTGACACCGCTGCTACGCGACACTTTTGTAATGATGTTAAAATGTTTTCAAAATTTGATAAATGTGAGGATACATCTATGTCGCTAGCAGTGGGTGATATGGAAAGCCCAGTTGAGGCTATTGGAACGGTGAACATGTATGTTAAATTTAAAGATCATACAAATAATATTGTGCTACAAAATGTTATGTATTCACCAAAATTACGGCGTAACTTGTTGGCCGCATCTGTATTAGAAGAGCAGGGCTATTCTTTTAGTGCAGCCAAAGGTATTCTATGGTTTAAGACTCCTGAGGGAGAAAATTTCTTTTACGCTAAACGTAAAGAAGGATTGTATTTCTTAAAACCACAGTACTCAACTAAAAGTTTAAATAGTAGTGTTGAGGGCCGTAAAGGAGATCAGGATAGGGACAAAAATTCTAAACAGGTTAGAAAAACCCCTGCAACAAATAGTCAAAGTCAAAACAAAATTAAGCCTAACTTGAATAAAAGGAAAAACAAATCTGATTTAAAATCAAAGTCAAATAAAATTAGTGGTTCAACAGTTGAAATTCTGAACAAAACTGAATTATGGCATAGAAGATATGGCCATATTAACTCAGACTACTTGCACCAAACAAGTAAAGTTTCCGCGGCAAACGGACTCCCAAAATTAAAATATGCAAAAGTAAATTGCATTCATTGCAAACTTGCAAAATCTAAGAGAGTTTCGTACAAACCAATAGGCAGGATTAGATCTACAGAACCTTTGCAATTACTGCACATGGACGTTTGTGGTCCAATGCCTGTAGCTTCATTGGGGGGAAACAAATACTTCTTGACTATTACAGACGATTTTAGCCGCAAGGTGTTTGTTTTTATTTTAAAACAAAAATCAGATGTGTTCAAAGTTTTTCAGGATTTTCAAGCTTGTCAGGAGAGACAATTAGGCAAAAAGATTTTGTGCATCCGTACTGATAACGGCATGGAATTTTGTCACGGTCAATTTAAAGCTTTTTTGAAAAAGTTAGGGATTAAGCATGAACGATCTAACACTTATACACCCGAACAAAACGGGGTATCTGAAAGATTCAACCTGACAGCGTTAGATTGTGTCAAGGCAATGCTTAATCAAAGCAAAGTTGGTGACAAAATGTGGGCAGAGGCAATCCTATGTTTTACTTATACAAAGAACAGGATTTGCCATAAATTTAAAGTTAAAACTCCACACGAATTGTACTATGGGAAGAAGCCTGCTGTATCCCATCTCAGAGTTTTTGGATGTAAGGCTTATGCTGGTATAGCAAAACAGCTTAGGAAGAAGCTAGACCTAAGAGCTCAACTGGGAGTTATGGTAGGATATGCGGAAAATACCAGGGGCTATAGAATTCTTCTTGTGAAAGAAGGAAAAATATTAGAAATAAGCAATGTCCGTTTTGAGGAGATGGAAGCAGCGGAAGGCGTCCTGGACCCCATTCGACCTAGAAACTTCACCCAAAAGAAATCGGGTTTTACTCGAACATCAGATTCAGGATCGGGATGTTTGGATAGTGAGTCAGAGGAAGAAGCAGGTGAGAGCCATGACACTAGTCATACTAGTGAGGAAGAGGACTCTCCTGCTGATTCCGATCTGACCCCCTGTTCAAACATAGATTGGGAAAGGAAAGCTGTACCCAGGCCTGATGGAACTCGAACTGATGTTTACTACTCAGTGAGGGGTGATAAACATAGGCTGAGAAGTCATAATGATGTTAAAAAATTCTGTGCTAAGGCTAACATACATTATGACCAAAATTTGTTTAACTTCAGAGAAAAGAGGGATATCAAATCCAGGCCAGAGGCAAGCAACATAGAAATAATAGGTGATATTGATCATGTAGTTTCTTTGCTAAAGGGAGAATTTGATATCAAATCTCTAGGGAAGGTCCAAAAACTGTTAGGTGTGGAATTTGCTGAAATCAATAACAAAATTTTTATACATCATAGGCAGTACATTAATAAGATTTGCCAAATGTTTGAGGAATTTTTAGCATTAAATTTTTGTAATCAAATTTCCAAAAACAAAAATGATTAAATTTGTAACTTCTAAATTTTTTTTCTTTCTTTTACAAAATATGGTTAGGATATCGTATAATTTACTCCTCCCTCTGTGATGCAGATAATTGTATCTAGAGTATATATATGTGTATTGTTTACAATGAACTTTTTAAAATTTTTCACATTACACTGAATGTATATATATATCCATGTTTTCAATTCCCGCATAAGACAGTTATGCTTATGTGTATTATTTTGTGTGTTTACTCCTTGTTATCATACACTTGGCTATGATTCATTGATGACAAACCACTTATTTAAATTTGAATACAACACAGAAAGGAAAAAAAAATCTTTCATTATCTGTGTCATTGCTATTAGTATTAATTATGTATACTGGTCTTGGACAGAGATAATGAACAGCCATAATTGAATTTGATATTTATAGTGAAATTTTTAATCTTAAATGTTAAATTTAATAATTATACATAAAATTTTCTACATAATTGAATTTGATATTTATAGTGAAATTTTTTAATCTTAAATGTTAAATTTAATAGTTATACATGAAATTTTCTACAAATTGAATTTAATATTTATAGTGAAATTTTTTTAATCTTAAATGTTAAATTTAATAATTATACATAAAATTTTCTACAAATTGAATTTAATATTTATAGTGAAATTTTTTTAATCTTAAATGTTAAATTTAATAATTATACATAAAATTTTCTACATAATTGAATTTGATATTTAAAGTGAAATTTTTTTAATCTTAAATGTTAAATTTAATAATTATACATAAAATTTTCTACACAAATTGAATTTGATATTTATAGTAAAATTTTTTAATCTTAAATGTTAAATTTAAATTATTATACTTAAATTTCTTGAAACTTAAATTTTGACTTAAATTAAATTTTTTTGGAACTTAGTGTTTCAATGATATCTAAATTTTTCTTTCAATGATAAATTTTTTTTTGCTTAACATGAAAAGTAATATATATACTTTATGTTTTTGCTGGATACTAAAGAACTTGACATTTTTGCTGTTATGTTTTTTAGAATAATTTCATTGATTGATAGCACGTGCGCCGAGATTTGGGGTTTTGCATGAGGGGGCCGATTGTTGGAAACTTGGTTCTGTTTTCGTCGCGATTCTCGTTATCGCGAGAACGTGTTTACATTTTTAGAATGGTTCTACCGTTCTCGTGAACGACTCGTGACGGGAACAGAACATGCCATTCATGCAAATCGCCATCTCGCCGCGCGCGCATTCTGATTTGCATATAGTGAGGGCGCTGCCGTCAACGGTTGTGTTCCGGAGCGTACCCATCACAGTGTATATATGATAGGACACATTCTCAGTTATTCAGAGACTTTACAGACCTTGACTGACCATGTAGTAGACATGGGAGACTTTTCAGAGTTTAAGATCTTGTAGTTATGCAGACTTAAGACTCGACGTATAGTCAGATCGATCAGACGGTGATCGACGGTGAAAGACCTTGTATGGAAGGCAGACCTTGATCGGTAGAGAGTAGTCTAACTTCTAAAGCCATGACGTGTGACCTGATGATGGTGGCTTCATTAACGTGCACGGCATGTGTGGTACAGTAGCTGTTTTTTCTACTTACCGATGTTATAGTAACTGAGAGTGTGTGCCTAGTCATAGACTGTTTAAAACCTTTTTTTCATGAGCTTGCTAGCTCATTGTATATAGTTTTGCTTTGCAACGAATGTTACAGTGTTTTATTTTGTAACTTCATCTGATGCAATGGATCTCACAACAAATAAATTGTGTTTGTGTTTAACGAGCTTGTTTTCTTGAGAAAACACATCACTACTGCATATCATCTGCTACAAAAATTTTCTACCAGCACTTCGGATAGGGATATGACCAAAACACTGCTAAATCTGCAAATGACTTTCAAATTTTCTAGTCTAGTCGCTCAGCTAACACAGCAATAGCAGCCGACAGTTTAGACCAAGGGAGCTGGCGAAGGAATGCGACTTATACTTCATGGCCAGAGGGAAATCCTATGCGACGTCTATACAGGGGGCAGAGAAGCCCAGTGCATATAAAGGGGGAGAGCGTGACCGATCTCGACCTGAGGGCGGGAAGGCACGACAGATTTGGAAAGGACCCGAGAGAGGAGGCCAAAGCGGGCAATGTTATGGATGTGGGTCAAGGAGCCATCTTAGATGGAACTGTCCTCAAGTGAGGCAGAGACGGGCGGACGGGCAGACAGAAAGACGCGCAGGGGATCCAAGAAACGCTCCACGAGTGGGGGACCAGAGGGTCATAGCCAGGGTGGGTGCGATAGGATCGGTGAATGGGAAGAAGCAGGAGCAACAGACTCGCTGTAAGCTAGAACGGGTGCCGATCAGTGTAGACGGGAAGCTAGTGTTAGCATTAGTAGACTCCGTGGCGGAAATCACAGTCGTAAGAGGTGATTGTTTATCCGAGAAGCCAGGTACGGAGGAGGCGGCTATTTTATTGAGAGGAGCATTTGGGCCGGCCGTAGAATGTCCTTTAAGGAATGTCCCGTTAGGAATGGCATCGGGGGGGAGACTGCAGTGTACCCCATCAAGAAATTTTGTGCGCGGTCGCCCAGGACTTGGAAGAACAAGTGTTATTACCCCCGCAGGTAAAGAGATTGCTGGAAGGAGCGCAGAACGAAGTGGAGGCGAAAGTCGATAACGCGGAGAGAGAAGGGGGTGCAGAGGCAGGCCAGGCGAAAGCGGAAATCGCGGAGGAGCTTGCGACGGATTCGGTTTCGTTATTGGAAGGATTGCAAGTTGCGGAGAGCGGGGAGGAGAAAGGGAAATCTGAACCCCAGGCACAGAGGTTCGCGAGAGAACAGATTAAATGTGCAAAGCTGGAAGCTGTTTGGGAAAAAGCGAAGTCAGGGAGAGATGGGTACTATGTAAACAATGATTATTTGTTCCATCGAGAAAAAGTGCTGGGAGAAGTGGTGGACCAATTAGTGGTACCGATGTGCAGGAGAGATGAGATACTCCGGATAGCACACAGTTCAGTATTCGGGGGACATATGGGAATGAGGAAGACGATAGAAAGGATTAGGTATTCATTCTTTTGGGCAGGAATGAAAGCGGACGTACGGAGATTTTGTGAGTCTTGTGAGCCATGTCAGCTCAAAAGACCGGTACGGACCCGGGAGAGATGTCCCATTACCCCAGTGGCGAGACCAGATTTGCCTTTCCAGGTCGTAAATATAGATGTAATAGGGCCTATCGAGCCACCGAGCTCTAAGGGGCATAGGTATGTTTTATGTTTGGTAGATCAGCACACCAGGTGGGCGGAAGCGATACCCATGACTTCACTATCAGCGAAAGCTACATGCGAGGCGTTGCTACACATTTTTGTTAGGACGGGGATACCCAACGTGATCGCATCTGACAATGCGACAAATTTCACATCTGAATTGACGAGGGAATTCGAAAGACGGTTAGGGTCTAGCCCGAGATTTTCCACACCGGCATATCCAGCAGCGAACGGGTTAGTAGAGAGGTGGAATCGGACGCTGAAAGCGATGCTCCATCATGTCATAAGGGATCATGGCAGGCAATGGCATTTACAGATCCCTTACGTTCTGTGGGCGTATCGGGATGTGCCGAATGCAACGACGGGGGTTTCACCCTTTCAATTGTTATATGGAAGGACACCCCAGGGTCCACTGTCAGTTTTGAAGTCTACTTGGACGGGAAAGTTAGACGGGATGCAGTGCGATACAAGGCCGATATCTGCATATCTGCAAGAGATGGGAAAACGATTAGAGATGGCCGCGGAACAGGCAGGACTGACCACAAAGGTTCAGCAGGATAGAATGGCGTACTATCACAATATGAGGTCTTCCTCAAAGGTGTTCAAGCCAGGCGACCAAGTGATTGTGCTAGTACCGGATTCTAGCAATAAGTTGTACGCGAGGTGGCAAGGACCAGCCAGGATAATAGAAAAAAGGAATCCGCACTCTTTTATCGTTAGGATGATAGATGGTAGTACTAAACACGTTCACCAGAACAAAATCAGAGAGTATATAATGAGGGCGGAGGCGGTGAACGTAATCTTCGAAGAAAATTTTGGGGAAATAGTGGATACTCCGAATCAGAGGGACGTAAAGGGGGAGTTTAGTAAAACCCTAGGGGAATTGGATACCCAGCAATTAAGTGGAATTAGGACCAGAGAGTTAAGGCGAGTATTGGAAAGGCACCAGGAGTTATTTACAAGACCAGTACAACCGGCTAGAGTGGGAGCACATAAAATAGAATTGATACCGGGAGCAGAAAGGAGAAAACCCCATTGTTATAGCGTGCCAGTAGCATATAGGAGGGAGGTAGAAAATCAAATCCGGGAACTATTGGATTTGGGACTGATTGAACCCTCGGAGGCGGAGATAGCGCACCCGATAGTATGTGTGGCAAAGAAGGATGCAACAGTACGGTTATGCGTCGATTACAGGGCTTTAAACGCAGTGTCGAAGATTCCGGTATTTCCAATGAAAGACATGCAGGAAATGATTTTTACAGTAGGAGGGGCACGGTGGCTAACGAGTTTAGACTTTTTGAAAGGGTATTGGCAAATTAGGCTAGAGGAGAACAGCAAAACCCTCACAGCATTCTCGACACATAATGGGACTTACCAATGGAGAACGATGCCATTCGGGTTGGCCGGGGCATCGGGGACGTTCCAAAGGGAAATGAATAGGGCGCTGGGGAAGCATTCCGAGTATGCACAGGCATACATTGACGATATCGTCATTTTTTCACGTAGCTGGGAGGAACACCTGAAACATTTAGATGTGGTTTTGAAAGAGTTAGGAAGGTTAGGTTTCGCAGTTAGGGCGGACAAATGCACATTCGCAGCCCGCGAGATAAAATACTTAGGACATCAGATTGGAGGGGGGAAACATGCCCCGGACCAAGAGAAAGTATTAGCGATTAAGCAACTTGATAGACCGGTAACAAAGAAAGATGTCAGATCGATCCTAGGACTAATGGGTTTTTATAGATCGTACATTCCTAATTTCGCGGAGTTGGCCACACCGTTGACTAACTTGACGAAAGGGAGAGCGCCAAACAAAGTCGAGTGGGGCGAAAGGGAGGAAAGGTCGTTTCAAGAATTGAAACGCATTCTGTGCGCGGCAACCGCTTTGGCTACGCCAGAATTTGGGGAACCGTTTCAGATACACTGTGATGCGTCAGAATTCGCGAGCGGTGTATGTCTTTCGCAAAAAGATTCGGACGGGAATTTCCGGCCGATTGCTTTCGCGAGTCAGAAATTCAGTGGCGCCCAAAGGAACTGGGCTACGATAGAGAAGGAAGCGTGGGCGGTTCTTTTTGGACTGAACAAATTTGATAGATGGATTTGGGGAGCCGAGATTGAGGTCATAACCGATCACGACCCATTAAAATTTTTACGAAAATGTACACCTATGAGTCCTCGACTAACGCGATGGGCGTTAGCCCTTCAAAGATGGAACTATAAGATTTCGCACTGTGTAGGAAAACAACATCTAGCGGCGGACGCGATGTCTCGCTTACGTAGAAGCGAATCTTCGGATCAAGGGGCGAGGGAGAGAGAGAGTGAGCTCAGTCAGCCGAAACTAGGTCAAGGAGGGGGAACGAACACCCCGACGTCAGCAACAAAACTTTTAGCTGTGTGCGGAGAAGCGAGCAGGGAGACGAGGGGGTAAGGAGAGACAGATAGTTTTGGTTTCGAGAGGGGCCAGACAATGTTTTGACGGGATCCTTGTGTATATATCAGTGTACAAAGTTGGGGGAGAGTGGTTTTCTGGATTTTTGTTTATTTTGTTTATCGTTATTATGAGTGTGCAAAAGTTTTACGTTGGACGGGTTGGTCATGGGAGAATAGATAGAAGAGAGGAGAGGAGATGGGTCCCACGGGGTAGAGATTTGGCGAAGATGCAAGAATAGTGAATGTAGGATTTATTTTTTCTTGTATAGAGGAATTTTATTTTATGAGAGAATAGTCTAGTGTATATTTCTGTCTACTGAGTTTTTATTTTTGGCTTTTTGGAAGGGAACCTTGGGGAGTGTTTATTTTTGATTATATATGTTTGTATATACATATATCTTTTTGCAATGTAAAATTTTGAACACGAGCTCCCGAAGGGGCAGTCGGGTAGATTGATCACTGGTGACTCTCATGCCAATCGAGCTGTGATTCAAGATCCACGCTCAAATAGCAGGCTCTACACCCAGGGCTAGGAATTGTGTGACAGTGGGTGTGGAAGTGTTGTAAGACTCTCCTGTGTGTTTTAAAACTATGCAGTGGTAAAAACTTTTATCGAACTTGGAGTGGGGTCAGTGAACTGAATAGACATGAGTGTTCGTACCAAGCCAAGGATCGAAGGATCTGGTAATCCGGTGGAGAATGATTGATGGTTTGCTTGATTTATGTGGTTCCTGATGATGCATGAGAAGTCCGAGTGTCCGACCAGAGTTTCTTGGTGGTTGGAAAAAGCTGGGTGTTTAACCCAAGTTTTTCTCTGGTTGGGCATGTAAGAAACTCGGGGTTTTCGGATCCAAATGCTCGCCATTTTATTTTGAAACTCTTTCAGTTCATCCACCTCGTGTGCCCAGACCTCCAACTTTGCTTCGAGAAAAACAAAGTCATAAAGATCCCTCGGATTTCCACGGAATCAAGCAATAAAAACTGTCATCAGAGCGGGGGAGAGATTTTCCCGCGATGTGCTATGTGGGGGGTGCATGACACCCAAAGGGCATGGGAACATTCCTCAGATTTTATATCTGGGGTGGTCGGATTTTGGTCCGAATATATACTCAATTCAGAGCCGAAATCGAGAGACGCTCCTTAAGATCTAGTGGCAGGAGGACGACTGTTACACGTCCTCGCGTCTCAGACTAAATTTCTGTATTATCAGCAGTTGTAAAGATTTTCATATTGGTTCTTCATTAATAAATATTTCTTTCTGTATCATCAACCAAGCGTCATTTGTTTATGTCAAGATCAACTATATTTTAATTGATATCCTCTCGCAGGATCTAGATACGAATTCTCATGTTAAACCGAAGAGGCGTTACTTTAGCGATGTTCTCCCATTTAAGTCATCGCAGGGAAAGTCTAGGCTTTACACTCCCATGGAACTAAAAACCCGTGGAGAGACTGTTCTGATTTTGTCGCCGATGCTTATTCTCGATCGGAAGATCAGTTTCAGAGTTCATAACATACTCTGGAATTCTCAATGCAGAGGGTAATCTCAATCGACCCCCTCTCACTTGTTATTCGAACGGCGACGGACCGCGGTCCGGCAGAAAACCCGGAGCGGACTCTCACATTAACCTTTATTAACAACCATAAAAAAAACATCATCTTATTCTTTATAATTTAAGTTGAATGTATAGTGGTAGTACATTTTCATTATTTAAAATTAACATCTATTAAATTTGGAATTCAATTTTAGAAAAACCTAGATCCAGTTAAAATTAACCCAGGAAACAGAATCCACTCTGGTCTGAAGACCAGAGCTTGGTCTGCCTGAGGAGCTGTCCACCACCAAAAATGTAAAGTATTCAATTCTCAAAAATATTAGGACTAACACAATAATTTGAAACAATTATTTTGTATCTATAAAACTACGAGATAACAAGTATTGTATGCAAGTAGTTGTCTCTTAAAAATTCTTGTTACTTATTTAAATTTCCAAATGCCACACTATTATTTTTAAGCACAGATGTTGCACAGATTAAGCACAGGATTATACCGTTGATTTTTGTATCTTGAGCATAATTAAAACACCTTTGCTGATCACTCACTGTTGCCCACAATCACTTCGGCGACTGCTGAAACCGAAAATAAAAGTGGTTGAAGACAAAGGGGGGGGGGGGGGAATATCTCCCTAGTTGATGTGTGATGAAAAACTACTCATTGACTTGAAGACACCAAAATTTGTTGATTTAAATGACAGTTTGGAACGGAGCTGCACTTTGACGAAACTGTAGGCTATAAAGAGGCCTGTTATGAACGCTGGTTTACTCCGACCGCACTTGGTCATCCGCATCTTCCATCCTTGGATCCGAGAGGTAATTGAGGTAGTCAGCACTTGCAGAAAGGTGAACCATCTTTTGTGGAACATCACCATCTTTAGCTGACAGGCAAATGGAGAAGAATTGTCACTTTGACAAGGATCCCCGCAATTGAGATTTTATCAACCTCAATTCATCTGTTGCTTTAGAATCGAATAAATAGCATTCTTATGGCGACCGCGGAATACGGGCGCCCATGCATTGGGGCCCCGATCCACGGATCTTCTCAGCCGTCGGAAAAATCACCACCTCGCCTCTTGCTGGTCAGGAATCGAATGTCGGCAACACGCTTGCCTTCTCAGGAGACGCCAAACTTGGCGAGTGAAACCCTGCGCTTTGCGCCGCGCGCTTACGCATACACTGCAGAAATAAAACGCTGTTATGCCAAGAATCATTAAAAGGATAACTTCCGCCAAGGTGGCAACCACGAACCGTGTTGATGCATGGTCACCGGACGCCGCGAGGCAACCCTACTGGCACCCCTCTTGCAAGTGTTTTAACTGATAAGCGAGGGAAAGACAAATTTCGTCTTAAAAAGTGCCTTTTTTGCAGACTCATGAATGAACTGAAATGAAGTTAACAGCTGAAAACGAAGATTATGAGAATTAACAAAAGATTATTTAACGTTTAAAGGCACATTGCGCACAATTTTGAATAATAAAAACATTAAAAAGATAACAAATTACGTTAAGAGGGGAAATAAATCGCCGAAATATTAAAAACAACAAATAAATTTAGAATTTTGAAGGGAAAGGGGAAAAATAACGAATTTTAAGCTGTTTCAAATTTTGAACTATTAATTAAATTTAGAACTGTCAAATCTCGGCATAACATAATTCCTCTCGACCACCGGAAAAAAAATTTTAGAATAAAATTTTTCACAACAAAGAGCCGAAAATAACCAAAAGAGAACACCATCCTGGTGGCAGAGAAATTGTAAAAAGACGAGAACACTCGCTTCATGCAGCAACTCCTAGGATTACAAATCTGAAAAAATGTCTACAATAAATGAATTACATACAGGGAAGGCACACTGATCATAACCATAAAATTTAAAACTTGCACTTTTCTTAGACTTCCATTAAAAAAAATTTCGTATCTCTCCTTTAAGAGAAGAGAAAAACCTCCAAAAAGAAAACATTTATTACAACTGTAAAATTTTCAAAAAACTCGAACTAAACCTGACGAAAAAAAATATATCTGAATTCTCACCAAATTTAATAAAAAAAATTTGAAACTCAACATGGGAAAAATACACTGCTCACAAACAAAAAAAAATCAAATCCCTCCCAATCAAAACAAACGCCAAACAACCCCAGTAGTGTGTAGCAGAGCCTGGGCAATGTGACATAAAATACACTTCTCATGGCGCCCCCAAGCATTCCTCGCTTTTGGGTCCGCCTCCTTTATATACAACATGATCCTGGCCTCCTCATGCTTACACCACCCTCAGCTCAGCCATGCGCTACCCACTTAAAAGCAAATGGTCACCACAATTTAGAATTTAAACTGCACTGCGCCCAGGTGAAAGAAAATCTCAAAACACTGAAAAACAGTCTGTCAAACCCCCGTTCCACATCCCTCGGGTTGCACAAGTGATACAGAACCAAAACCTGCCAGACTTCCTCAATAAACAAAATTCCCAATGACAAAACACAAAAAAAAAAATCAAGTGTTTCCAACAGGCGAGAGTACACGTCTGTACTCCCTCTAAAAACTTAAACTTAATGAATAGTATCGACAATTTCAAAATTTTCAATGAAAAAGTTGAATATAAATTTAGAATAGAAATGATGTGAAATAAAAATTTTGCAAACAGAACTGCCAGAGCTATGTACTTCCAAGACGGGTAAAAGAAGAAAATTAACTTGAACTCGAAGGAGTCGAACAATCGAGATCCCTCAAAAAAAAACTATTGTAGGCCCAATGTAGCACATAACCGTGAAGGTCCCATTTAATTTCCTAAAGCAAATCCTGTCGAACGAGAAATTCTCCCAAAAAAAACATCTCTGCAGCAGTGACTTTCATAAACAAGTGTACTTCCACTAAAATTTGACTAACTCAAAGGTCCACCAAAATTTAACAAATTCGAAGAACTCCCACAAATGGAAAAATTTAGAAATTCGAATCCATTCCCAAAATTCGAAGTACAAACTTCAACAAAAAGGGAATCCCAAAAAAAAAAAAAAATTTCAAGCAAACCCAAGTTTTAACTAAACCTCCCCAGAGAATTCACATTCTAGCAAATAAAAAAAAATTTCCAAAACATACTTTTAAACAAAAGCAAAATTTAATTCAACCTCCCAGTCCATAATTTAATCCTAACACTCCCAATTATCACAAGCAAAAAAAAATTACAATTACCTACAAACAAATTTCAATTTAAAAGAAAAAAAATTTTCCAAACAAAAAAAATTCTGCTTTTGTAGAGTGCATCACTCAAGCAGTCGGAAAGAAGAAAAATAAAACAGAGTTCCCAATTACTTGTCATTACAATAAAAACATAAATTTTGATGAAGACTTTGGACCAGCCGAAGAATTCAAAGGGTCGAAACATAAAATTTTGAGGCCTTCAAGATTAACAAAACAACTGAAAACCCAATTCCAAAATCTCCTCTCCCACATTCGAAGAAATACACAATCTCCCAGCAACAAACTTTTAAGAGCCAAAACACTTTTAAACAAAAGGAAAAAAATTTTTTTTACAAAGCTAACTTAAATTAAAAAAAAATTTTCTCAAGGAATATTTCACAAGACAATCTCCATTCCCCCCCGAAACAAACATTCTGAGACTGAACTTGCACAATTTAACAAAAAAAAAATTTTACACTACCCAAAGTCGATCGCTTGGCTGAAGGATCAATGACACAAGAAAAAAAACAATTTTTAGCGGGCAAGTAATTCTCCCAAAAGGAAAGGTGCATTCCCCAGCTGAGCACCTTAAAGGCGGCTTCAAAGCACCAAAGTGACAGTTAACATGGCCTAATGAAAAACAAAAAAAAAAATTTTCTTTTTCAAACACATTTCTGTGAAGAAGAATTTCTATGAAAACAAGGCTTCCCAGACCTCAAAATTCCTCCGGGTGACCATGAAACTAACCCATTAGCCATACCTTTAACTTCACCCAAAGCCAAGAGTTGTGACTAATTATTCAAAACAAAAACAAAAGAAAACTTTTGATCGCTGTACTCCCTCTTTAATAAATTTTTCAAACCCAAAATTTGAAATGAAACTGAAATCCCAAAACTATATTCCAAAAGAGAAAAAAAAATTCCTAACATTTAAGACTAACCCAGATCTTTGGCATATTTATCTACTTTTACACAGCAAATTCAATACACTTAAAACATAACTACTAATACACATACATTTTTCGCTATTCTTCGCACTTATTTCCAATAACTCTCTATCTCAAATCTCATAATCTTGTTGCAACATTTCTCAAATCTCAAAAAAAATCTGACAGTGGGCAAGGGGTCGTGAATCCCTTCCCAAAAAAAAACACAATACACAAATACATCATGGGCAAGTGATTTAATTCCCGAGGGAAAAAGGTGCATTCCCCAGTGAACACCTCAAAACTGTGTGGCATCAAAGCACTGAAGTAGCCATTATAGGCAGACTGAGAAAAAATTTTACCCACTTAAAAAAAGTTGAGAAGGAATGGTTTAGCAAAGCAAGGCCTCCTTTGAACCTGAATCTCCCAGAATCCCCACAACAAACAACCACTTCTCCGCCGCACACTTGCAAAATAAATAGCCAAAAGATCCCTAAAATTGAAAAAAAAAATTCTCACAATCAAAAAAAAAATATCCTACTCAAATTCCAAAATTACTCTGAGTCAAACTCCAAAGTTTTACTTTTAAAAAAAAATTCTACAAAACATACAAAAAAAAATCTTTCTTAAAACAACAAGCTATGATTAGCTTACACAGGAGTGAAAAGGAAAAAAATTTCAACTAACAAAAGCTTAAAAAAAAACTCCTAAATCTTTCTAACTTTTCAAAAACTACAATATTATTTTTAAAACAAACTAAATTAATGAAATTATTTAGCTAATTTGGTGCCCTTCCCCATAGTAAACATATGAAACATATAATAACATAAAAAACACTCAAATATTGATTACCTTAAAAAAATATTATTATGGTGGACAGCCCATTTAATATTATTATATTTTATTCAGTGGACAGACAACTCAGGCAGAACCAAAAAGGTGAACGGCACCACATGTTATGAGGGTTTCCCTTCCCTTACAATTAATACCTCTTTATTTACTAAATTATAATTTACTATTTATACTTATTTATTTATATTTACATTATCTAGATTTATTTTAATATTATTTACATTTTCATTCTATGTTATTATTGATTTCATATTTAACCTGTGATCGTATAGTATCTTTTTATCAATAAAGTTTACTCTTATAATTATTATTTCATTTGTTTCTTTATTTACTTTAACTCAACCATTACTATTGCTTGGTCTGTGCTCAACTATGTAAACCTTTTAAAAACTCTTCAACACCAAATAACTCCTAAAAATTCCACTTACCTTTAAATGAATAAATAGATAAAAATAGCACAGCCAACAACAACTAAAGAATCACAAACACTAATTGTTAAATTAAAAATTAACTGTAAGAAACTCGGGGTTTTCGGATCCAAATGCTCGCCATTTTATTTTGAAACTCTTTCAGTTCATCCACCTCGTGTGCCCAGACCTCCAACTTTGCTTCGAGAAAAACAAAGTCATAAAGATCCCTCGGATTTCCACGGAATCAAGCAATAAAAACTGTCATCAGAGCGGGGGAGAGATTTTCCCGCGATGTGCTATGTGGGGGGTGCATGACACCCAAAGGGCATGGGAACATTCCTCAGATTTTATATCTGGGGTGGTCGGATTTTGGTCCGAATATATACTCAATTCAGAGCCGAAATCGAGAGACGCTCCTTAAGATCTAGTGGCAGGAGGACGACTGTTACACGTCCTCGCGTCTCAGACTAAATTTCTGTATTATCAGCAGTTGTAAAGATTTTCATATTGGTTCTTCATTAATAAATATTTCTTTCTGTATCATCAACCAAGCGTCTTTTGTTTATGTCAAGATCAACTATATTTTAATTGATATCCTCTCGCAGGATCTAGATACGAATTCTCATGTTAAACCGAAGAGGCGTTACTTTAGCGATGTTTTCCCATTTAAGTCATCGCAGGGAAAGTTTAGGCTTTCCACTCCCATGGAACTAAAAACCCGTGGAGAGACTGTTCTGATTTTGTCGCCGATGCTTATTCTCGATCGGAAGATCAGTTTCAGAGTTCATAACATACTCTGGAATTCTCAGCGCAGAGGGTAATCTCAATCGACCCCCTCTCACTTGTTATTCGAACGGCGACGGACCGCGGTCCGGCAGAAAACCCGGAGCGGACTCTCACATTAAATGGTGGTGGCAGCGACCGGATCCTGTGGAGAAGGAGAAAAGAGTTAAGACAGGGGTCATCTAAGCCGACAACAGAACGACGACGTCCCGTGGTGCAGCGACGAAACGACACCGGAGGTCAACGAACGAGGAGCCTTCCATTCCATTTCCATTCCACACCGATTCCAAACAGTGCCGGAGCAGACCCAGACGATTAGATCCGACGACATCCCCACAAAGCCCAAGGAATCCGACACCGAGTGACGAATGAGACCAGCGGAGAAAGGGGTGAGTGATTCTTTTTACCTTGATTGTCCCTTTTATTTTGGAATTCGGGGTCTCGTGTTATTTCAAAACAGAGCTTTGAAACAAACATTCAAAGTGGAGTTAGGAGATCTTTTAACCGAGAGAAAGTGATTGAGGAAAATTTGTTAGACAGATCTCGGAGAAATTTAAAGAATTATCGGTTTACTCCGACCGCACTTGGTCATCCGCATCTTCCATCCTTGGATCCGAGAGGTAATTGAGGTAGTCAGCACTTGCAGAAAGGTGAACCATCTTTTGTGGAACATCACCATCTTTAGCTGACAGGTAAATGGAGAAGAATTGTCACTTTGACAAGGATCCCCGCAATTGAGATTTTATCAACCTCAATTCGTCTGTTGCTTTAGAATCGAATAAATAGCATTCTTATGGCGACCGCGGAATACGGGCGCCCATGCATTGGGGCCCCGATCCACGGATCTTCTCAGCCGTCGGAAAAATCACCACCTCGCCTCTTGCTGGTCAGGAATCGAATGTCGGCAACACGCTTGCCTTCTCAGGAGACGCCAAACTTGGCGAGTGAAACCCTGCGCTTTGCGCCGCGCGCTTACGCATACACTGCAGAAATAAAACGCTGTTATGCCAAGAATCATTAAAAGGATAACTTCCGCCAAGGCGGCAACCACGAACCGTGTTGACGCATGGTCACCGGACGCCGCGAGGCAACCCTACTGGCACCCCTCTTGCAGGTGTTTTAACTGATAAGCGAGGGAAAGACAAATTTCGTCTTAAAAAGTGCCTTTTTTGCAGACTCATGAATGAACTGAAATGAAGTTAACAGCTGAAAATGAAGATTATGAGAATTAACAAAAGATTATTTAACGTTTAAAGGCACATTGCGCACAATTTTGAATAATAAAAACATTAAAAAGATAACAAATTACGTTAAGAGGGGAAATAAATCGCCGAAATATTAAAAACAACAAATAAATTTAGAATTTTGAAGGGAAAGGGGAAAAATAACGAATTTTAAGCTGTTTCAAATTTTGAACTATTAATTAAATTTAGAACTGTCAAATCTCGGCATAACAGGGACCTATGGGAATGTAAATGAATAGTATCACCCAATTAGCTTTGGATTGAATCCGGGTTAAAAAAATGAAATACATTAAATCCTATGGGACCTAACTTTTCAAACATTTTTTAAGCGAAAGTAAAATTCACAAATTGCTTCGAAAATTTTACGAAATATTCAAATTATCCCATAAAATATATAAAAAAATTTCAGTTCAGTAGTTTTTTAAATAAAAATTAAAATAGTAATTGCACCCATATAATATGAAGAGATCACATGACACATTCCAAAATAAAATAGGGTAGCCATCTTTCTTTCCCAGTGTAAAAATTGTTATTTTTAAAGTTCTTTTAAATGTATATTGAGTGTCGCATCCGTCCTAAAACTGCTTTATTTTTGTGTGTATTCTGTACATCTATATTGTGTGCCAACGCAATTACAATATTTTTTAGTTTAAATTATCTCATAAAATACATAAAAAAATTTGAGCAATAAATTGCCTCCTATTACCATTACCTGCCATTTAAAAAAATGTGACTTTACTTACAACTTGCATTTTAAATCACAAGAGATATACATACATATCGTATTAACATGGTCATACATGCCTTAATAGTAGAGATTGAGAAAAACGGGTAGCAGAGAGAATTCCTATTAAAAGTTCTCAAAATCACCCTCCCTGAACTCAGAGAGTCAAAAACAATTATCGATAGAGTTCATATAATGTACAAGAGTATCTGCGATCTGGCAAAGCAACAAAAAGAGTAATAAATACTTCAGCCATTTTGTTACCTTCAGAGCATTTCTTATTGGAGTGCTCTGAATCTCTAGCGTAATGGCAGGTCCCCGTAGCTCCACCTCTTTCCTTGCCACACTCCAGCTCTCGTCTCAAGGCAGAGTCCTACAGAACATGCACCTATTCGAAATTTTCCTTTATTTCTTTGGAGAAATTTATCTCCTATTCCAAATTATGTGAGACTTGTTCTAAATTGGGACATGTCCTAATTCAGTCCTACGTGCTCAGCCATGATCCCATTGTATCTCTATCATACTAACTTTACTTTTCTTTGATTGCCCAAACCTTTATTTTTGATCGGAAATTAAAGCAAATTGTATCCCTTGGAATCTTGAGATTAAGTTTATCTTTCAAATTTCAAAAGAAACAGTTAAAAACAACAGGAGATAAAACCACAGTATTTTAAAAGTACATTTTATTGATAGATTATATATTTAGCAAAATAATCCAAAAAATCTGATGTGGGCAGCACATGACTTTCACTGCAGACATATCCACGTTCTCTTTATTTTAATTAAATGTATTTCACTTTTAATTCAATTTTCGCTCTCATTCGGTAACCGGACTTATTTTCAAAGGTGGCGTAGAGAAAATACGAAAAACTAAAATATCTCGAGAACAGCTAGTCCTAATGTAATGGGGTTGGTCTTATTCTTTTCTTCGCTAAAAAATACGTATTAAACAAGCATTTAATGGATATATTTGAGTATACGTAGTTCTTTAGTTTAGATTTGGACGATTTTTGCAGGCCATTTTGCAAAAAAATGCAGGTTATTTCATTCCGAATCATACCAAAATCTAATCAGCACCAGGGTGACCCACAAATGACTCATCTGCCGAATTTTGTGAAATTCGGTCCATTAGTTTTTTAGTTAGAGTGGATACAAGCTTTTGCAGGCCATTTCGCAAAAATAGGCGGGTTCTTTTATCCCGAATCGTACCCAAAACTAATCAGCACCAGACTCGCCCACAAGTGACTTACGTACCAAATTTTGTGAAATTCGGTCCATTAGTTTTTTAGATATAGTGGATACAAAATCTGCACAGACAGACACACAGACAGACGTCACGCTAAAAATGGTTTTTTCGTATTCTAGAGGTCTCGAAACGTGTAGATCCGTCGAAAACTCGAGTTGCGATTTTCGACATGATTCCAATACTTTCCCTATACATTACCATGTATTGCAGGGAAAGTAAAAAGGGCAAAAAATTGTGTCCAATTATTGACAATTCTAGATTTCTGAATACCAGACTCTGCAGCATAAAGCACAACAAGCCCAAAATAAACTTTGAAAATTAAAACAAAACTTCATGGTCAAAGTATAAATTACCTCAGCTTGTGATTGATAGGATAAGTTGCTGCTCTCAGCAGAAAATGCATGGGGTGACTGGTTAGAGTTCCGCACAGAAGACATCATGCATGAATCTGAAAGAAATACATCTATATTTCAATCTCACATTTAGGACAATATCTTATCTGGTTACAATTGTAACTAGACAGTAAAATATAAATAAAATATTTGGAGTGAGGGTCTCTACGACATTCCCATACATTCATTTTCAGTACCAACTGCCTTCGGGGACCAACCTATCACCTTTAGAAAACCCGGTCTTGTGTAGGTTTACGTAGTAGCGCACATACCCACCTTCTACAAAGTTGTGTAATAGCTGTGGTCCACGTAGCAAATGCTGACTATGCCCCATGGCATCCCCTTAGTTCACTGTACCTAAGTAAATATCCAGCATCACTTATCCTGTGTACTTATTGCTTGATACTTTATCCAGTGCACCCAATGTTCAGTTACAAAAGAAGTAAAAGCAAAAGTATCCTAGAAATCATTAGCTGGCTATTTTATAGGCAAAAACATGTGCCTAGATTGAACACAAAAGGTCATGTGCAGCCACTAATGTCACCATTCACACTCTGCTGGAACAAAAAGAAGTTAAAGTGAACTTGGCCCTCCAAAACCTCAGGTGGGCAAACTGGCTATCAAAAACTTTAATTATAAATGGTGAAAATTCACAATAAGTGAAACAGAAAAAAAAGAGTCATAGTAAGTCATCTAAGCCTTTGAAAGGCATAAGAGATAGCTCAAAAGATGCGGGAAAAATAATCTACCTTAAATTAAGTTAAAGGACAAACAGTTTGAATAATTAGTTGCTTAATACATTCAAAACAACATTTGGGCATCCTGAATGGAATTATTAATAAAAATCAAATTATAGACCGTATATTAGTATAAAATGGGGGTGAGGGAAATGAATGATCGATTTTAACTATTTATATATACAAGATGGTGTTTGCTTGCTGCAAACACACATTGTGACAAACAGCTATTACTCCTTATATAAGATGATAAATGTATGAGCATGTAATTTAATTGTGGTTTTAGTATGAAACACAAACAAAATCCTGTTCTAATTCCCCTTTTCCACACCCTCTTGCTTCCCTAATCTTCGAATTGTGATAAATAATCTGCATACTGAGACCTATCTTTAAAGATTTTACTCACTAATGTAGCCAATCTATTTTCCTGAGGTCTGACTTGCACAATATTCAGTCTTTCACTGATTAAGCACATAGATAATAAGTACCCTTATTGCCCTCACCTCTAGAGTAAGTAGAATCTAAACAAGAGCTGTTGAAACGGGGCTGCATACAATGAATAGAAGGGTGAGCCTGCTGAACAACACCAGATTGGGAGAAGAGAGCATTTAAAGAGGAATTCAGGTCGGCTAGCTGATCCTGAGAGAGAAGGGACATCGTTGGATCCTTCGCTTTTATGCTGTCCATCATGGCTGAAATAAAATTAAAATGTTCAGCAAAAGATGTTCAGACAACTTTTAGTTGATTAAAACTAAAGAACAGAGATTCAGGATTAGCAAGTTTTTGACATATGACAATTTTATCCATAGTTCAAACTGTCACGTCAAAAACCTGTATCACAAAAGTCAAAAACCCAACAATCGGTGACTATAATAGAATGCTTCACATTAGTTAAAGTTATAAACTAAACAGAGATAGCTCATTAGGAAATATATCCACAAATTCAGAACTAATTGTTTAGCAGGCTTAAATAAGAAACCCTGTTCTCAGCCTTTTATTTCAGTGCCAGCGGAAACACAAGCCCTGTTGCTTGGTGGAAATGGATTTCAAAGTACGAAGGTTTTCGAAGAACATTCAACATCTAAATTAGCAGAACTAGAAATGATGTTTCGATCTCAAACTGCCAGTTGAGTTTCTATTGAAAGAATGTTTTCTAATTTTGAACTTGTTTATTCTAAATTAAAGAATCAATTAGGCATAATCGAGAACAGCTCAAAACTTATAACATGCTACCAAATGCTACATGGATACACCGAACCAGAATGCTAAAAATAAATTGTGCAATCTTTTATGAATAAAAATTTCAGGAAACTTTACTTTCATATTTGTTTTTTGGATTCAATTCAGAATATTATTTGGCATATTGATTCAAATATTTAATTTTTCCTGTTTTGCTATATTTGTAGAAGACAAAAATTTTGAAAGCACTATTTGTATTGAAATTATATTTGTATTAATAATCATGACATATGGATATTGATAATACAACAAGTAGAGTTCTCTAGTTTTAAATAAAATGTTTTGTGCCCCCATCTTTTAGTTTTTAATGTTGAAAACCAGGTTTAAACCATAGTCACATCAAAACCTTAATTTTGACATCCAATTACCAACCTGCAATGATCACATTCTAATTATCATTAAAATGCAGAAAAATATATCATTTGCATTTTTGGTTTGGGGATCAGACACTATTTCTGATAAATAGTAAAAGTATTCATAGAGGGAAAATATGATAGTAGTATTTATGAAGGAAAAGTAAATTTATCTACTTTAAAACATTTATGTTTATTCTCAGTTAAAAAAAACTCAACACACAAATATAAATTAAGAAATTCTATTTTAATACTAAATCAAAAGCATCAAGTACTGCCTATGCATATACACATCTCAGTACTTTACATAGTACTGTTTATTTGTATGTATACACTTAAGAAAAATAATTAATACCTTGAAAGTGGGACATGTCGATATCCTGCAAGCATCCATTTACAGACATCTTGGCACTTTCTCTCAGCCAATCCAAGCTTTGAACAAAATCAGCCGCAGACATTTTATCATTCACTGTATGAGAAATAAAGTTTTAATGAATCATACTTTTATATAAAAGGATATGAACCACTACATATATCAAACACAATACTAAAAAGAACAGTTAAACAAAGCTTGCATCAATAAGTAAAATACACTTTATGCAAATCATAAGGAAAACTTGAGCAACAAGAAGTGCATTTCAGATTGATACATTTCATTGGCTGGGCTGTTCTTCATGCCACTTTCTGATTGGCTCTCTCTTAATCAGTTCTTGAGTATATAACCCCCTCCATTTCTTCTATCTGCACCTATTCCTTTCTTGGACTTCGGGCTTGTTGGTTCTCTTGTACTGATGAAGGTGATCCTGTATATCCTCAAAACAGCTGTATAAAGCATTATCATTTTATTTATACTTATATACATTGCTCAAGTTTTCATTTTCCTTACAGGGTGAGTACACTTTCCCTTAAAAAAAATTCAAGCACTTTTCAAGGACTTTCAAGTACCATGTAATTTTTTTTTCAAAGACATCAATCAGTCCCTCATCATGAAGATGTATATATTTCTGGGAGGAGGAAAAATAAATAGCAAACAAATGTCATTGTTTATTATTAAAGCTATTTAGAAAATTTTCGAGAACAGCAGAACCACTAGGGAAATTTCCAGGAAAAGCAGAACATTTTTATCACTGCATTTGTCAAGCACTTCAAGGACTTAACCAAGTATATGAGAATTTTCAAGTACTTTCAAGGCCTTGAAAATGGTCATACACCCGTATGCACCCTGTCCTTAAAGCTTGCATTTTGATGAATGTCTAAAGTTTACATTTGGCTTATAAATTTCTAACAAAGAAATTAATAAAATTGTAACTGGATTTTAGTCAATGTAAAGAGTAAATGATGAAATAGTCAAAGCAAGGGAAATATAAAAAATCATACTGATATTGACCCATTATGCTTAAAAATGAATATCTGACTGCAATAGGTAATTTATACTCATAGCCAAAATATAGTATAACTATGAATATATTCTATAACTATATGATGAAGAGGTTTTATGTCTATAAACTATTTTAATTTTCAATAATATTTTAATTTCTTTGATAAATTTTCAAAATTTTATTGGTTAAGAATTTGGACTTTTGTGTTTTAATTTTTATTGTTGATACATTGTAGTATAAGTAGAATGATTGGCTTCTTCAGAATATATTATAGATCAGGTATGTCAAAGATTTACGGGCTATGAACGGCCCCAGGGCATTTAGATGTGATCCACGACCTCAATTAGTAATACTCAAATTTCGTGAATAGTTTTTCTATACATCTGTGGCAGGACTGCAGCATTGTATCACTCACTGCTATGAAAGACATCCCATATTATTCCCTCAGCCCCAAAAGAATTCTTCGAGGCTGAGGGAATAACCTGGGATATCTTTTAGCAGTGAGTGGTGCAATGTTGCAGTCCCACCACACACTCCCTTTACTGGTGAGAATGTAGATAGGATATCTAAGGGTGAAAAGCTAGGTCCCCAAGCTGAAACTCAGTCGGGATCTGAATAGCCAGGAGGCATGTCATACCTCATAGTGCGGAGGTGTGACATCAGTTGCAGTCAACCAGGAGAAAAGAGAAAGTGGGCATCATTTATAGTGCTGCCACCTCATGAGAGAGGTGAGGTCGTTGGGGAGAGAGAGACAGAAGGTTGTGTGCTCATATGTCCAAAGTCACCAATTGTGGGGGGCCTCAGATCCCCGATGGTGGGGGATAGGTTTGAACTCAGAACCTTTATATTGCTGATCCCGCTGTATGCCGTCAGGCCCAAAAGAATTCTTCAAGACCGAGGGAATAACCTGGGATATCTTTTATAGCAGTGAGTGATGCAATGCTGCAACTCCACCACACATTGAACACATAGGTACAGATTACAGATACCTATTTAATACACACTTATCTCTATCACAAGTATGCATTATTTTTAAATTACATAAGCCTATAATAATAGTATAATGCAGTATGCTTGCTTTGATAGTCTGAAGCAAAACTCTCAGCCAGTGATTGTTTTTTTTTTTATGTAGTAGACATGGTCATACCTCGGCAGCACACTAATACCACCATAAAATATTTTTTGCCATACGAGCACCAATGTACAAGCAGTGCAACCATTAAGCTCGTAGTGCTGTCTCGTTCACTCACCCATCGCATATATGCACTCCACCTGCATGACTAGCATACCCACTAAGGGCACCAAACATCGATAACATAATAACACTGAAAAGATGTCAAGTATCTAGATCTTGAAAATAAATAATGTGCTGTTTTTTAACAGTTATGACTTAATGCTATTTTAATTTTGATGAATACTTTAACGGCCTGCGGCTTCAACCCCTGTTACATAACCATATATTATGTGGCAGCATTAGTGCCATTTTATACATAGTAATTTATTTTTCATAGCTTTTATCTGGACTTGATATTATTAACTGATGTGGTTATTATAAACTTTCAAGGTCATTTACAATTTTTAGGTGCAATAGAAGCAGCAAGTGATTTTCCTTACAGAATCAAAAATGTTTTTCCTGCTTTCACTATTTATATTCATTGAAATGAGAACAGCACGACTCCTTTGGGAAAGCTGTGTAATGGGAATGGTTTCATTCATTTTGCTATTAAAAATTACACTTGAAGAAAAAAAAAAACTAACAGGAATTTTAAAATAATTTAAAATTCAAAAATGTGTCTCATAAGAAAAAAAAACTGAATCAATGTCTACAAACCTTAGAAGAAAAACACCAAATTTTAAGAAGAAAAACAAGATGGAAAAAGTTAAAGCTAAAAAAATGGTGAATTTTTCGCCTAACGGATTACCAAAACAATTTTTTTTTTATAAGAAAAAATATTTGCTCACAAAATTTTTATTAACATAATCTTACTTTTTTTATTTGTCATTTAATATGTTAATTAAAAGTGTATATATATATATACAGGGTGTCCCAAAAAGATTGAAACGTGCTTTAATTCTTTACCTGTTGGAGATAAGTGGGCAATGTATATGGCAAAAATGATGAAAATAAAGTAGGAAATAAGACAACGTTAATGAAATAGTCCTCCCATTACAAAAAGTTACACTTTCTTCAGTTACACTTTTAAATTTTTATACGACCCCCTTAGACAAATTTAGTCAATCAGAAAATTTTTATTTTTAATGCAACAAGATCATTAAAAAAAACCAGCATATCTGTATCTTTAAAATCAACTGAATTATGATAAAGGAAAAATCTGACTTATGCCACTTTTCCGTACCATGTGAAAGGCTGTTTCATCAGTGCAAATAGGGATCATAAACAAATTGACGATGGGCCTTGTGGCAGAAAATTATTATGCTTTCTGCGACAAACTTCATTAATACCAAAATCTTTCTGCAAAAATGTTCCATGAAGTAAGAATTTACAAATGGACAAATCTAAGAGTAATTCATATATAAAGTAAAATATTTAGTTTAACAAATTCAGCTTTATTTAGTGTTTAAATAAAACACATATACACACACAAAAACCATTATAACACAGTATTCATCTTAAATATGATGAAAATTAATGCACTGCCTTTATTTTGTACTAACGAACTGTGCCATTAATCATTTGAAGCAAGGTAAACATTCAGCTTCATTATTCACTCTGTTTACAACTTTAGAGGTAACACATTTTCCTAGCTTTTTGTTTCTATGAATGTTTGTAAAATGTAGAGAATAATTTGTTCCATACTTTAGATCTAACGCTGCTTTTAAACACTTCCTAGTATTTTTATAACCAGAAGGTGGTCCATTTATTTTAATAAAAGTTCTCTTATCATTTATTCCTATATCATCATCATTTCCATCTGCAGATCTCAATCTTTGCTTATCCACCTGGTCAATGACAGAACCCCATGTTTTGCATATTGCTTCAGAAATTGGCAAAGTAAGTGCTGAAGCAAAAAATTTCGTGAATGATGGTATTTTACTACTTAGCTCATGGAAAGCTGTTTTGTAAAGCAACTTTTGTGAACAGATATTACCATTACAAATATAGTTGTATAATTTTGAATACAACCATTCATTAAAAATGGCAAATTCGAACCAAAGAGTACATCTTGCATCTTTGTCTTTTGTAATAAAAGGGATTTCATCTACCATTGCATTGAAACTGACTTCATTTAAACTCTTTACTGTATCAGCTTGGTGTATATTTATAGTAGTTTGTAGATACAATAAGAAATCATTATTAAATAAAAAGTTTAAATGTTTTGCAACTCCAAAAGCAGTCACTTCCCTCTTACATTCATTTTCTGAGAAATATGAATCTGCTTGCTTAATAAGTGATGCAGTGTATTTAGCTAAATCACTTATATTCTTTTTCAACAATGCAGTTTTGTTGATTGAATTGTACAGTCTCAAGGTTGAGCTAACTGGCTTTTTTGATAAAGGCATGCCAAGAAATGTACTAGTCATATCCTGATTAATATCAAACATTTCTATTGATTTCTTCAAACTGGAAAATAAATGACCAGGAAGTCTTTTCAGAAGAGCTACAAAATGTGTAAGGGTGTCATTAGTAAGACAGATTGATAACTCTTCCAAGTATTGTTTCATAATTTTTAAAGAAGAAATCATAGACTGAATAAATGACATATACTGCCATAGAAACAAATCGGAATTTTGAACTTTTCTTGACGTCTTGCCCAGACAACAGCAAATATCAGATAGTGCTAAGATATTACACATAGTTTCCTTGTTCATTAACAAATCACGGAGGACATAACCGTCTGGATCTTGTTCACAAGAAGATACTGTTAATGGATAATCACAAATAAATGTTTTAAAAACACCTTCACAATACGATGAAAATTTCATTGTTTTGAACAATTTAGGTTTGTAAAAGTAATCATCAAAATTTTCAGAATTTTTCAAAAGCATTTCATAACTTTTACAAATGGAGAAATGCTTCATTGTGTCATGAATTAATTGAAAATCATCTGCAACTATTTTTGGCGCTTCAGCATGCTTTCTTATCAATTTAATCTATGCATGGAATCCCATGACAGGGTGGCCACTCTTTGGACATATTGAAATTCCCTGACTTTTCCAGGTTTTCCAGGTTAATTGAAAAGAAATTCCAGACCAGTAATTTTAACATAAAACGTGCACACGCACGTCCTATTTAGTTACAAATTTGATTAAAGAATCTTAACAATTTAACTCCACTATCCGAAAAAGTTATATTAAAACAGGAGAAAAAAATACACATATGTTTTTTGTTTTTACAAATAAATTTTGACATTTTTAAAAAAAAATTCATGTAAATGCAGTAAAATTAGACTACTGAAATATTTAAAAGAATTTAATGGTTTTCATTGAGGACAATAAAAATAAATAGTCTAAACTGATGTCTATAAATATGGGCATTGCAAATTGCTCACAATGACAGAGATCATTAAAGATATGCAATAACTATACTACAACAAGCCACAGCCATTGAATAAATGTCAATTCAGCAATGTCGAAAGAATGCCATTAAAATAGAAAAAAATATAGTAAAATGTATATAATATACAGAGATGCCAACCTCTGCAAGGGGTCATTGGTAGAAAAATCAGAAGTTTTCAGTAAAACCGCATTGACCATCAGTAAGATTTTACATATATTGACAATATATATTTTAAAACCTTAGAATAAGTTCAAAATGTAGTTTTGCTAACTTAACCGAGTTAATTACAACTGAATGGCACTATGTGAAAATAATTAGGAAATTAACCTTTATAATTAACCAAAATATGAAAATAAGTTAGTTTAGTCATATTAATGTACAACAATAGGGAGATGGAGATCAATGGAAAAGGATAATTTCGTACTCTCGGCAACGCCCGAGAGGGGGGGGGGGCTGAATTTCACGATCGTACTATTTATATGAAAATAATTAAAATATTAGACTTTATAATCAACCAAAATATGAAAATATGTTAGTTTAGTCAAATTAATGTACAAAAATAGGGAGATGGAGATCGATGGAAAAGGATAATTGCGTACTCTCGGCAACGTCCGCGAAAAAAAAAAACTGAATTTCACGATCGTACTATTTATGTGAAAATAATTAAAAAATTAACCTTTATAATCAACCAAAATATGAAAATAATCTTGTTTAGTCAAGTTAATGTGCTACAATAGGGAGATGGAGATCGATGGAAAAGGATAATTGCGTCCTCTCTGCAACGCCCGCAAAAAACACAACTAAATTTCACGATCGTACTATTTATGTGAAAATAATTAAAAAATTAGCTTTTATAATCAACCAAAATATAAAAAGAAACTAGTTTAGTCAAGTTAATGTGCCACAATAGGGAGATGGAGATCGATGGAAAAGGATAATTGCGTACTCTCGGCAACGCCCGCAAAAAAAAAAAAAAAAACTGAATTTTGCGATCGTACTATTTATGTGAAAATAATTAAAAAATTAGCCTTTATAATCAACCAAAATATGAAAATAAGCTAGTTTAGTCAAGTTAACGTGCAATAATAAGGGGATGGAGATGGATGGAAAAAAACAATTTTGTACTCAGCAAAGCCCGAAAAGGACTGAATTGCGCAATCCTATAATTTAAGCGAAATATAATTTGTTTAGTAAAATATTTCTTTATTTTTACGGGCACTATAAAAATAAATTAGGTCTATTGTTCTGATATGAAATCATTAGAAGAAGAAAATGGATGCAAACTGATAATTTTGAACTCTCAGCACAGCAGGGAATATGAACTGAATCGTAGGATGCATGGATTTCACGGGATTTTCCGTAGTTTTGGGAGTAATGTCCGCAAAACCGTAAGATAAAGTAAAAATCCGTACAAACTACGGAAAATCCGTAAAAGTTGGCATCTCTGTACTTGGCGACATTTGTCCAAAATGGCGCACAAACTCCGCATTTTTGCTTTTATACGGAATTAAATGGACACATGGCAACCTTTATTTAGCGGTTACGAGTACAGCGTAATACTTGGCGAAATTTTTCGAAAATGGCGTACAAACTGCGCAGTTCTGTTTTTATATGGACAACTAGTAAAAAAAAAAAAAAAAATTCCAGAATTTTCACAAAATTCCCTGACTTTTCCCGGTTTTCCCTGACCATTCTAAAATTCCCTGACTTTTCCCGGTTCTCCCAGTTTCCGGGTTGAGTGGCCACCCTGCATGATACTACAATATCTTTTGATAACTTATTTTTGAGATACTTTGCAACATCCAAGTTAACATATTGCCCATCAACTGCAAGGCCAGTTAGGTGTTGACGGATATATGTTAAACCAGCCCAAATTTTTCAATTGTGTTTAAAATGCTGCATGACAGACCTTCACCAGTAAAATCAGTAACATCATTATGTTCCAAGTATATAGATTGAAAAAAGCTTTTATGATTTATGTCAAATATCGGTACCAACAATATGTCGACTGTGTCTATTAGACGTCATTTTATCAGTTATGATTCCAATGGGAAGTTTGTTAGCAACTATGAAACTTGACATTTCTTTTTTTAAGACTGTATAGCTGTAAGTAAGAAAGTTCCTTGCAAATTCTTTAGAATGGTTTTTAAAGGCAACTTCGGCTCCTATTATAAAACCCTGTCAATATTGTTTCAAAATCTCTATAAGACGATTGCAATTTATGAGACAAATATCCTGCCAAAGCACAATTAACAGCAACTAATTTTCCAGTTTCTAGTGCTCCTTTTCTTGAATACTTAATTCTTTGGTTGTTTGCAAGTTTTCATAATGGGTAACAGTGTTCAAATGTCTGCATAAATCATATTTTAGATGTCTGAAAGTTACTGGCATGTTATTCTCCTCGAAGTTGAAACCATTTTCAAAATTGAATTTAAGTACTGCCTGACATACACTGCATTTCAGACCTTCATTACATCGTTGAAACGTCTCAGTCCATTTTAATAATGCTTCAATCGATCGCAGACTTCAATAGAATCTCCCTTTCTTCACTTGTAAAATTTGATTCAGCAGAAGTTAATTTTGCTTCAGCTGGTTTATCGTGCCATTTATTTTGGCCACTTTTCAATTCTTGGATCTGGTTAGACAGACCTACAAAATAAAAATATGTTTATTCACCTAAAAAATTACAGAAATATTTATTTTAAATTAAAATTAGTTCAAAGGCACCTCTCAAAATCCATTTGAACACCGCAAAGCCTGATTTTGGAATTTTTAATTAGATTTTTTTAATTTTAAGTGTTTTCTGCAAATTGCGATGTAGCAACGACAAGACGAGCGATCCGATTTCAATCTTTACAGCCAATTAGAGAATTTTCAGCTCTTTCCAATAAAGTATATTTTGAAGTTCTAAAGCGATTTTTCGATTATGTTTTTAAAATTAGATTTATTATGTTTTTAAAATTAAGATATTCTTAATAATACCTGTTCAAGTAGTATTAAAAATTTGAAAAAATAAATGTTCAAGAATGTTACTTTATAAAAAGGAAAAAAAAATCAACAAAAATTTGGTACAGTAAGAGATCTGTAATCCCGAAATCCGGAACTATTTATGTTTAATTTTTTTTTTTTTTCGATAGACCATTTTCAACCGAACATTAATTTCTGTTATATTTTGGCTCCAAAATTAATTTGGCGATCACCAATATGGCAGGGTTTCCAAGTACTCCGGTTCTTCCGGAGTTTCTCCTGAAATTCATAGCTGCTCTACATACCCCTTATAACTGAACTTGCTATCTGCTCCGGAAAACAAAACACCTGTTTTCATTCTAAATCAGACGCCAGCCGAGGAAAAAACAGAGAGAGAGAAAAAAAAAAAAATCAACAGAGCACTCACCAGTGGAGGAGGGAGGGAAGGGAAATATCGAAGCAGTAAAAGTAAAATGACCTTGTAAATCATGTTATAAATGAACCTTTGATATACAAGAGAAGAGAGCAGAATAAAAATGAAAGTGAAAGCATGGATGAATTTTTCAATTAAAAAATTATCGCTGAATCAAAATTAACCAGAATGGAAAAGAAAAATAATGATTTTTGGTTCACAGGAAGATTTTTTTTCGGTTTAGCTTATGGTTTCACTTTAGCAAAAATTTTAGTTTTTCTGGTTATCGGTTTTTTTGGTTTTATGTTTTGGTTCGAAATCAGAAACTATCGCATGGCGAGGAGTGGTCGTTCCATTATGTCATTAGTTTTAGTTTTAAAATAAAGTTGATTGGTTCTTTTTTCCTATGTGAAGGTTATAAATATGAGTGATCTTCCTTTCCCATGCATGTGTGCCTCTTTGTTCGAGCGGCATTCTCCGATTGTAATTGATTTCTTTAAATTGAGATTTCTATTTAAAATAATATTGTAATACAAAAATTATTTGTGTTATAATCCTTTTTATATTTTACATTGACAGTCTTTTTTGTATCCCCAGAACACATTTTTATGCTCTCTAAAATCATCTATATGCTTTAATGATTAAAAACTGAAATGTTGAAAAGGGTGCATAATCAAATGTTTAAGAAGGAACATGGAGTTGAGTGGCCTGTCTTACAACGGTCTTTTAAGTATACTCATCATGTTTATTGTATGGCTTGTAATATCGCAATACATACAAATCATAAATATTTAATGAAAGTTACAAAATCATAGGCGAAAACAGACCTGTACCAGATTATCCCATTTAGTTGGAGTGGGGCAAATATGCATGTTTAATAAGGATCGAAAATCCGGAATGGCTGCGGTCCCGAGGATTCCGGATTTTGGGTTCCCTACTGTATAAGTAAAAAAAAAAAAAAACAACGATTTTTTTTAAAGAGAATATAAAAGATTTAAAAAATATTTTAAATAAGAATAAAGAAATTTTTACCTTTGACTGCTAGCAAAATTTCCTGAAGATTATTTGATGATGGAATTTCACAGCAATCGGCAATTCTGAAGGCAGGTAAATTTTCTAATCGAAGACGTTTGTCTCCCACATTTTCATCACCTGAAAACTTTTCAGTTTCATTCATTTTATCATTATTCTTCTTTTCTATTTGTGGCTTATCGGAAAAAAAAGTTTGCTATTAGATAGAGTTGACTTCCAATTTATCACTTTACCTGGATGACGTCAATGTTCCATTTAGCGCCTATTTCGTATGTCTGGAAGGCCAGGCAAAGAAAATACAGTGCATGACATCCACGTAGTGAACCCAGGGTTGCCAGGATTTCCCAGTTCGAAAAAGGACTGCCAGATTTGGCGATTTGTCGCCGATTTGCACTTTTCAGAATGTTCCAGAAACTTTCTGATAGAACGATTATTCTTTGAGATAGATATTTCCAGAAATTTCTACGGAGAGACTATAAAAAGGACTCACCCCTCCATTGCAGTGGAGTTGACAAATGGACGTGACATGAGCTACATTGGAATGTGATTTTTTTCAATGTCTTGAGAATAGTAGCTGCTATTCTGTGAAATTATTGGAAAATGTAAGTGCTGTTTGATTGTATACTGTATCTGTTTACTTTGTGCTTGTGAATAAATGTAAGTTATCCAGAAATTTGGACTCATCCTAGTATCCTGTGCATACACCCATGATTCTCGAGGATACATTCATTACAGTATTTTAATTATACTGAATCTTGGGATATTTAAGATAAATAGCTTTGATAACTCAATTAATATTTAATTAAAACACATTATATAACTTATATGTACTATATATATATATAGCACTATGAACAATAAGTTTCAGATTCTATATTCAAATTACCTTGAAATTGTGATACACCAGTATTTTGTAAACTGCCATTTCCTGATATTTTGCTTTCACGTAAACAATCTATACTTTGAGCAAAGTCCATAGTAGGCAATCTCTCTGCAACAAAATAAGTTTTTAATCAAACAGCACTCTATGTTAGATAAGTAACTTATATTCTGAAATTATATTAATGTACAGGGTGACTGCAATTAAAGTAGTGTTTAAAGTCCAATAGTCAAAAATCTGTTGAGTCAAACTGGACAAAATTTTGTGTAAATACTATTTAGACCATGGGGTTTTGATTTCTGATTAAAAAAAAAATTGTTCATATTTTTTTCATCACTACGGAAAAAGTGGCACTGTAAGGCTTATGAAGTAAAATAAGCCAACATTTTACAGTCATTTTTTATTTTGGCATCACTTATGAATATGGTTCAATATGTTTTCCTTGCACGTGTTCCAAAATGTGCAATCTCTGAACAGCATTTTCTACTACAGAACATCACTAGTCTCCATTGTTTACCTGATGTACATCGTTATTCGGTACTTCAAAGTTGCTGAATCTACTTTATTGGTAATAAAGTTTAACCAGAAAAGCACAATATATAATTTTAGCATAGCGAAGTTTTAACAGCAAGGCACTATCATGTAAATGCAGCACAACAGTCATATTTGGCACATGTGACTCATTTTGTCTTCCTTATATATGTGAAACGATGACATCAACTTACTAAAATTTACATAATGTACCTGCTTTTCCTGAGAAAATCTACTTTTTTATACGATCGCAGCACCATCTTTTCTCTGGTGGTGAAATTTTGAGCTTTTTCAGAAATTGAAACCCCACGACATAAGTAATATTTACACCAAATTTGGTTGAGTTTGGCCTGACATATTTTTGATTATTGGGCTCTAAACGCCTCCTCTTTATTTATGGTCATCCTATACATTTATCATACCACATTCACATTTCAGAAATATTCCATTAAAAGCAGAAATTTAATTTTAAAATATTGTGTTTTTTACAGAATTACCAATAAAACTGACTTTGGTCCAACATTTTAAATCAAAAATTTCATAATGTTAAAAGTGCAAAATTCATATACTCAGGCCACATTGACCTATAAAATGAAATGAAACTGAAACCAAAGTGTTATGTTTGCACGCTTATGTCAGTCAGCACACCCACAAGATTGCTAACATTACTTATAATGCTAAGGAGACATAATGAAACAAGTGAACTACAACCTGACAACCTTCAAGCTAAAAAGAAAAGACAAGTTGGACATTATGTTTATCAGATAATTAGAACACAAAAACCATTCAAGATGTCCATTTTTTTTTCATTATTATTCACAGTATTCTATCAGAAAAAAGAATCAGCTAACCTCCCACTTCCATTTTACTATATATATTTCCCTAGTTGTCTAATTGAGGAAAAAAAATTTAAAGATTAAACATTTTAATGACTCCCATAAAAAGTTATATGTCACATCAAAGCGAGAGCACTATACAATATAAAAGTATCTGCATATACAATCACCAAAATAAAGGTATATTTAAACCTGTGATGCGGAATTGGACAAAAAGGAAATATATGAGCGCATATAAATGCTGAAATAAATTTACTGCAAACTTTTAGAATGTATAACAATAAAATTAGGCAATTGAAAAATTGCCTAAACAAGTAATTATTTGCAAATTATAGGCTTTACACATCATGATGAAATAAGCAAATTATTGTTGCAAATGTAGCTAAGAAAGGGAAAGATTTCTATTTTGTTTTAAAAGTATCTGCAAAATTAGCTACAATTTAGTAAGTATCCGAGTGTGGCATAAGCTTATGTGACTATGTCCTATATCTCTGCCACACGTTCCAAGCTATATAAATAAAATTGAAAATTTGATTAATCTTTCATGAAATGTTGTAGGTAAGGTTGCCTTGGAATAGCCCCACTTAAAATTGAGCCCATATTTCAAGTTTCCAGGTCCAGGGATTGTCTAGATATCAATACAAAATGCACAATTAAACCTTCCATAGGCATAGCATTATGCAGACAACACTTTTTATGCAAATTTATTTGAAGAAAATTGTATCATCTTGCTTAGCAACGTAATTATACCCAATGAGTTTATATTTGAAAAAAAATATCATGTTGCTAAGCAAGGGAATTAAACCCAATGAGCTAATACAGCAGTAAATCTATTTTAATTTCAATAATAAAGACATGTATATCAATAATTTTATCAGAATTACATTTTTGATTGGATTATATCCATTACAGCCTTTGGGTTTAAAGATTACAGGGATTATTGATATTTTCAAATTTTTACATCACCTGGTAAAATTACATCTATCTTACATCATTTCTATTTTTACATGATCTTAGTTTGGTAAAAGATTTTTTAAATCCATATATTGATTCAATTTTATATTTTCTGTAAATTTGTTTGGAAACAGAATCAGGATGTTTTATTCTTCAGATCTGCCTGTGAAGATAATTTTGCATTTTGAGAACAGAGATTTTTAAACTTCTTTTTAGGAGCATTAATTTAAATATCTTAATAAAATGTTTTGAATAACAATGTCATTTAGAATACTATAGAATACTTTAGAATATTCAATAATAAAGACATGTATATCAATAATTTTATCAGAATTACATTTTTGATTGGATTATATCCATTACAGCCTTTGGGCTTAAAGATTACAGGGATTATTGATATTTTCAAATTTTTACATCACCTGGTAAAATTACATCTATCTTACATCATTTCTATTTTTACATGATCTTAGTTTGGTAAAAGATTTTTTAAATCCATATATTGATTCAATTTTATATTTTCTGTAAATTTGTTTGGAAACAGAATCAGGATGTTTTATTCTTCAGATCTGCCTGTGAAGATAATTTTGTATTTTGAGAACAGAGATTTTTAAACTTCTTTTTAGGAGCATTAATTTAAATATCTTAATAAAATGTTTTGAATAACAATGTCATTTAGAATACTATAAGAATGTGCACATGATTGTGAATTTAAATTTCATTATATTGCCTATTCCATACAAAGAATGGATATACTGCTCTGCTAGTAAATGAATAAAATACTTACCACTGGGATGTAGTGTACTTCCATTAAAGTGTTGATTGTGATTTTGTTTGCAACAACTGCTACGAGGTTCTGATGGCATATGAGCAGAGCTATGACCTACACAAAAAATACCTCATTATTAAAAGCATAAGGAAATTTTAATTAATTCATGCATTTTTAATATTTAAACATTCAAAAAAGAACAAAGATGTAGAGTCATCCAAGAAAAAAGACATCTGAAATCTAATTTTAATGATACATTTGGTGCTACACAGGAATTCTTTAAACCAGTTGTAAATTGTTGCTTTATCACCAAAAGCCAAATTCATTTGATCGACACACTATTGCTGTGTCAACCCTTGTCGAAAGTCATAATAAATCATAGCTCAAAAATACCTTCAACTTACATCCATGTATTATTACGACCTTATTAACCTACCTTATTAATGAGGCCGTAAAAAGAATTTTATAGCATTTCTCATTCTTTAACCCATTCGCAACCAGAGCGTCAAATATGCCTCGGAGAACTTCCTCATTCCTCAGCTCAAAGGTGCAAGTTTGTCTCGAACGCAAGATGGCTATTGGAGCTCATCAGTGCAAATGTGTATCGCGAAACTAGAAAGTTTCTATCAAAAATTTTAAATAACACTAGATGGCGCTAGAACCCCGTAATTTTTGCAAAGCTAGTTCCTTGTATCATTGACCTTCATGTTTCAGTTTCATTTTCTGTTTTTAATTAGGATGCTGACTAAGTTGATAATATAAACAAAAGCACATGCAAGCACTTGTAGTTGTCTGGCAATTTAAAAGGCACGTCTACTGGGATATTTAAAGGAAATATTTCTAAGATGGTAATTGTTTGGTGCCTATTTTAACTGAAGGGTTATGTGTGGTATGTTTAGCATGTTAAGTGGGATGGGAAGGGTGGTGGGGATTTTGTGTTGCTGTTTTCGGGGAGAAGAATCATGGCAAAAAGAATTAATTGGTCGACATTTCCCTAGCTTATATGTTAATTCAAATAGGAAAAAATCTCGAAGAAGGTGTATAGTGTGTTTTAAAAGTTCCCTGAAAGAAAAATGCAAAAGTGAAAGCAATCATTTTACGAGTGCAAAATTTGCTAAGTAGGACTCTGTATTGAACCCTGTTTTGAAATATTTCATACGCTACAAAACATTCAATAGAGATGTGTGATTACATAAAAAATTGCAGTATATATAATAATATGTTTATAATAATGTTATATTTTATATTTAGAATAAGTGCTATTTTTAGATTTGTGGTAGTATTTAGATTTTCGAGTTTAGAATTAAGTTTTCATTTAATTACTTTATAACCGTATTTCTGCTATATTTCATATTATATTTACATTTTATAATGCTACACAATTACTCTTTCAATCGCTAAGTTATTGTTTATATGACAATTCAGTTGCAGACGTATTTCAAAGTAAAGTTGATTTAAATATGATAATTTTGCCATGTTAGGCTTAGCTGCAAAAAGTGCCCAGGCCTGGAGTGGCAGACGATTCTTGTTGCGCGCGAGTCTGGGGAAACGTCGCTTTCTTGACTCACCGGTCGTGAATGGGTTAACAGTCAATATTCATGTAAAAGTTCAAATTTTAAAAAATAGTCTGCAGTGAAAGCTGTTATTTTTGATATAGCCACATTCTAAAAACTTAAGTACTGGCCTTGATCCATAGATTAGTCACATTAAAAAATTCCTAAATAAATAGTTCTATGTTTTTGAGATCAAAATTTTTAAACAGTTACCAACAGGCATTTAAAATATAAACTATATATTTTATTTATATTAAAACCATATATTAAAAGGATTAAGTTGCAAACTGAACAAAACTTTATATTTAATGGTTTCAAAATACACAAAGTAAGATTCTGTAAAAAAAATGTACAGTTCAACTTTTTTCACTACTCATTTTTTAAATGTCTTTCCATTAAAAAACAAGTTAAAAATCACAGCATATGTTTTAAGACTTTTTTTTTTTTCAAATAGGATAAGTTTTTATACAGATAAAGCTGATTATTATTAAAGGATCAAACTTTTGTTTCCAATTGTTGAAAAATTTTCATTACAAAAAACCCAAGAGTTCTTTATGCAACTCTTCAATTAATACACAGAAAACAATATGTCTAATCAGAGCAAATCCCAGTCCCAAATGTTGTTCCAATGAAAGTAATGAGACAGAGTGGATCCAATAAACTATATGCAGTGAAGTATATCTCTTTAAACAGTTATGAATGAAAGCTGAATTGTGCAGAAATATTAGAATGCGAGATATTTAATGCCCACCTTTAAATCAACAGAACTTTCGATTCTTCTATTGATCTGACAGATCAAATGAGATCAAAACCAAAATTCTAACTGGTTTGGAAGTACTAAATAATATTTATATTTCTAAAAAATATCTCTTTGCATTGTCTTAAAATTTAAAAAATGTTAATTAAATTAAAATTCTTAAAATGTTAGATTTTTTTAGTTGACCTGGAAGCTGAGACTGATGGAATAAAACCAAAACCAAGATTCTAGCTACAGTGGAAGTGCTCAATAATTAAGCAAAGTAGTTTTGAGTTTTTTATTACTCCTTTACATCGTCATCTCTAATTAAAGTTTCTCAAATATTAAATTTTCTATAAACCTGGAAACTAAGATGGATTGAATAAGACAAAACAGAGCTTTAGGCTTGAGTGGAAATGCTCGATAATTTTGATGGGGTTTTGATCTCTTTTATTACCTCTTTGCACAATCAACACTAATTTGAATTTTTTAAATTTTAGAATTTTTTCTTGATCTGAAAGCTGAGACTGATCAAATGACATCAAAAACCAAGATTCTAGCAGATACAACAGTTAAATTTTCCAAACAATAGTAAGGAAAATGAGAAGGTCAAACCTGAACAATAAAAAGAAAAAAATGAGTGACAAACCGCTAAAAATAAGAAAAAAGATCTATCAGCTTCTACAAAATAAAGAAAATTAGAATACAGAAAATTCTAGAATCCCAGGACCTAACAGAAATTTAAAAATGTGTCCCATAAAAAAAACTATATATCTACAAACCTTCTATATCTACAAACAAAATCTCTATATCTACCTACCAAAGAAAAACAGCAAATTTTAATAACATTTTTAAGAAGAAAAACAAGATGAAAAAATTAAAGCTAAAAAATTGAGAATTTTTCTCCTTACAGATTATCAAAACCTAATTTAACTTTTTCTGTATAAGAAAGAATAAACAAGTGCTCCCAAAATTTTTATTAACTTATTCTTATTAATCATATATATATATACAGTACGCAACCTCTTATCTGGTGTCCCAATATCCGGATGCTCCCAAAACCGGAATTCGGTAAAATAATGTCAAATTCTGCACCAACAAGCGATTTTGCCAAATATTGCACCAAATAGTGATTATTTGTTTAAAATCCCAACAAATGATTTTTTGCCTTAATTAGCAATATTAATAAAAAAAATAATAATGCGTCGAAACCTACATTTTTCCAAGGTTTGAAACAGGACGGGCGAACCGTGCACTAAATTCAAAAATCCCAAGCAGAAAAGTGTTAGAAAACTTTAGTGTAAACAAGCAACACGTACATCAGTTACAGTACTGTCAAAATCCAAAAATTACTGTGTGCTGAATGGCCAGCTTATCACTAAGTTTTAACCCCATGTTATGTATTCCTGCATATTGAGGCATCAACATCCGGATTATACTAATTTTCTACTTCAACCCATTAGAGATTAGCATACTCCGGAAAAACTTTAACTTCTACTTCAAAAAACATTAACTTCTACTTCAATCACGCAGCACTATTTAAGCTGGTGGATGTATCAGTAGAAGTGGTTCTGTTCTGTTCTGTGTTCTATAGTCTGTATTCTGATCATATTGTCTGATCTAGTGATGTTACTGTTCAAACATTACCTATTTTCTAGAATGTTCTTAATGATGTTGTATACGTTTCAAAACGTGATTGCCAGTAAATTGGCAAAGTATGTGGTCGGTTTGGTTAGGCCTAATTTTCTGTCTGCTATAGAATTTCAAGACTTTGTTGTTATAACCTGTACAAATACAGTATCAAAGTAAATGATAAGTGTTGTGTTTATGTTTTTATTATATTGCTTTTGTGAAAATAAATTTAGTTATTTTTTCACGTATCGACTCTTCACTGACGTGTCTAGATAAATCCACTGCTACTTCTGCAAAGGTCTTTATGGCAACATGCAATATTCAATTTTGTTAGAAACTTGGTTTTGTTTACATCGCGATTCTCGTTTCGCGGGAGCGTGACGTCATTATTAAAATGATTATTCCGTTCTCGTGAACGAATCGCAATGTGGACAAAACTTGGCTGATCATGCAAATCACCTTTCTCGCCGCTCACGCATCCTGTTTTGCATATCCAGAGGGCGTTGCCGGCAACGGTTATGTTCCGGAACGCACCCATCTTCGGATATAAAGGCTAGACACTTTTCTGGTTTTTAATTAGTCTGGTTTTAAGTCAGATCGCTTTAAAGGAGATCGCTTTTAAGTGAGATCGCTTTGGTCATTAGACCGGTTAGTCATTCGATCGATATACTGATCGATGGAAGGATCTAGAAGGATCTAGATCGGGCAGACGGATCTTCGTAAAGTCATGTTTCGATGTTGTCGAAAGTTACGATAAAGTGTTTATCGGTGAACGCGGATATTTAAACTAAACTTAGTAGTTTTTGATGGTTCTCAGTTAAGGAGACCATGTTTCCCGTGTTGTGGACTTTATAGTGCTGATCCGGAAAGTTTAAAGTTTTTGCCATAGCGTGTGCCCAGCTAGTGGTGGCATCGGAAAGTGCACGTGGTCACGTAAGTGTGAAATGCTTTTATTCCACTTACTTGTGTAAATAATACGTTAACCAGAAACGTGTCTAGGCATGGAACTTACACTGAAAAACCTTCATATGAGCTGTAGTGCTCATGTTTTGTAAATAGTATGCTTTAGTTTTTGCTTACCTGTTCTCATGATATATACTGTAAGCAAATACAATGGATTCACTCTTCAATAAAAGTGATTTTGATTTAAACTGGAACTGTTCTCATTTAACACTTCTACTGCTACTTGTATTCCTACAACTACTATCTAACGTTTGTTATAGCTGCAACACTCTGTTTTAAATTTTCAACGAAGTTGTGGAACCAGAATTTCGTGGCTCATAGTTATTCTATCACCAGCTTCATCAGAAATTTAATTATACGTTAATTTTCAATATATAACTTACGGATATGATACATATTTCCGTCAAAGGTTACGGGCCTGTGCTCTCCATAACAACGTTAAAAATTTAGAAGTGTTAGTGTTCCAGCAACGAATCCTGTCGACGGGGGCCGCGGACGGCGCCATTTGCATGTCGACGAAAGCGTAAACAAAAGGTCTGTTCAGCTCAGTTCCAAAAGGCCACCTTGCCATGGAGGCAAATAAAATTACTGCATTAACTAGAGACAATTACGTCACTTGGAGGAATGAAGTTTCATTCGCTCTTAAAGGAGAGGGCTGTTTCGGATTTGTAGACCGAACAGCGTTACCGGTGGATGAAAAAACATCACGCCGTGATTATGAAGATCACATGCGAAGAAAGGACCGCGCGTTAGCAATCCTGTTCCAGAATGTTTCATCTGATTACCAAGAGTTAATTGACATTAACGACGATCCGGCAGATGCGTGGGATAAGTTAAAAACGCACTTCGACGCGCCGACTCGCGCCAACCTGGTGCGTTTACTGGATGAGTTCTTCAGCCTACGTCCGGAGCCAGATGTGTTGGAAAATTTAAAATTTGCAGATAGCAAAGCACGCACTGTCAGAGTCAATAAGTGTTGGCTGGGTTATGAAAGTACACAAGTCCAGCTTTAAAGAAAAACTTCGTTCACTTTATTTGGTGAAAAACACAACTCGGCATATTACACGTACCTGGTAATTTTCCATGCCGTAAAACATCAAAAATATACTATGTACAAAAGATTTTTAGTTGTAAATGACTAGACAGGGATTCCTTGAAGCATTTGGTAGTAAGTTACTATACTACCTCTATCACTTGCGTGTATTTCAGCCACCATCACTTGGCAAAGGGAAACCAAAGGATAAAACATCAGGAAAATATTTAAAGCGGCTTCCGAACGTTTGTAAGTAAATTTAACGTTCAATACATGCTGGTCCAAACTGACCACATCTGCATCCGTTTCGACTATTCACCGTCGTCAAACGATATTCCGCAGTGCTTCTGTCAAAAAAACATTTCTGTCTGCCTGCATCAGACCATCAGTGTCTATCTCGTCTGACTTCTTCAGACGTCTGATCTCGATCGACCTCTTTCGACCTTCTCACTTGCTTCAAGAAACCTCTGCCCTATATATATCCGAGAATGGACAGTTCCGGAAACGCCCCCGGATATGCAAATCAGATGCGTACGCATTGAGAACTGATTTGCATGAAACCTCATGTTGAAAAACGTCACGGTTCACGCCGGTGAACGGGAAGAGTCGTTCATATTAAATTTGCATAAACGCCCGTTCACAGGAACGTGAATCGCGATGTATTGATTATTTCCAACAATCGGCCCCCTCATGCAAATCCTTAAGTCTCAATGCATATGCAAAAGAAAACTTACTCTGAGAAACCAAGGTATATCAATAAACACCAAGGCCCCCAGTATCCTATCAAACATATAATGAAGGAAAAAATTTAAAGTATTATATCATTATTAAATTTAAAATAAAATGCATAAGTACTTATAGCATCTGAAAAATAGTTAAGTATTGTCGACAATATTGTAACAACAACATTTCACATCAAGTAGAAATTTATATACAACACAACTTCAATGCTTAAGTATCAGCATTCAAAAATTGAAATTTTAGTTTAAATTTAATTATAAGTATCCAAAATTTAAGTATAAGCACATTATCATATTAAACAAGTCAACTTTAAAAGATTAAGATTTTGTATAAGCATAGAATTTAAGTTTACTTTAAATTTGAGTATAAACACTATAATTCAAAAAGCTTAAAAAAATTTAGTCTATTAACACAATATAAGTATACATAATTAATACTATTAGACTGCATTGATATACCAAATATTTAAAAATACATGATGCAAGTAATTAGATAATAAAATTCCTTTATCAAAACTTTCAACACATACTTTTTACCAAGTTGAAAAATACAAAATTTTATACACATAAGCTATTATTTAGCATCATGCGGGTCATGGAAAATGGATGTATATACAAAGGTGTAAAGTGAAAAAGATTCAATATCACAAAAATTTATACTCAAGATATACTATCTTATATCAATGAGGTTTAAGATAAACAATAATGTATATATATGACATCTTAAAAAAAAATTCCCAAGTTGTAAATTCAATTTAGTATTTAAAATTTTCTTTAGACTAAACATTTAATCTCAAAAAGTTTTGATTTAGTTTTTAAAAATTTTATTACAAAATTTAAGTATTATTTCCTTAGTCATTGGTTTAGTAAAGTGATCTGCTAAGTTATCTTTACTATTTACAAATTTAACATTAAAAGATTCATTGACTATTAAATTTCTTAGGAAATGATATCTAACATCAATATGCTTAGTTCTATTGTTTTCAATTGGAGAGTTAGAAAAATTAATGGCTGCTTGGTTGTCGCTAAAAATAACACTGTTACTTTTATTAAAGTTTAACCCAAGTAAATGACATTCTTCTATTATGTTTTGTACCCATACCATTTCCTTAGCGGCTTCAGTTAGTGATACGTATTCAGCTTCCATGGTTGATAAGCTGACACACTTATGTTTAAAGGTACGCCAAGAAATAGGTACATTGTCAATAAAGAGTATCATGCCTCCAAGTGAAACACGGTCATCTCTGTTTGCAGCAAAGTCAGAATCTGAGTAACAATTTAATTTTAACTCCTGAATGTTAGATAAATTCAACATATAGTTTTTAGTCTTTTCAACATATCCTAAAAGTCTTAACAATGCATCCCAATGCTTAATTCCAGGGTTTTCTTGAAATTGAGATAATATATTGATGGCGTAACAAATATCAGGTCTAGTCCGACTAGATATAAAAGCCAAACACCCAATTAAGCTCCTGTAAGGAAAACTTTGCATTTGCTTTATTTCTTCACTTGTCTTTGGACAATCTATTTTACTTAGAATATTCCCTTTAGAAATGGGAAGTGAAGTAACTGGATATTTATACTGTTGAAACATTTGACATACTTTATCTATATACTGACTTTGATGTATAAAAAATTTATTGTCACACTCTTTAAATTCCACGCCTAAAAGTTTTCTAATTTTTCCTAATACCTTGATATCAAATTCTATGCTAAGTAATGAAACAATGTGGTCTATGTCCCTTTGATACTTTGAGAAGAGAATTATGTCATCCACATAGACTAGCATAAGAACTTTGCTATTGTAAATATATGCACAATTACACCATTGAAGTTTTAAAAAATTTAATTCTTTTAATTTGGTGTCAAGTTCATTAAACCATTCTCTTCCACTTTGATGAAGACCGTAAATGGCTTTCTTCAACAAACAAACATAATCAGGCTGTTCCTGATTGACATAACCTTGAGGCTGTTTCATATATACCTTTTGACTCAATTTAGCATAGAGATAGGCAGATTTGATATCTAATTGGAAATGCATCCAGCCAAGCATGCATACGAAAATTGAGAAGAATGCTCTAATTAAGTTGAAGTTAACAACAGGGCTAAAAACTTCATCGTATGATTCTCCCTTTTTCTGACCATACCCCTGGGCTACCAAACGAGCTTTAAATCTCTTGATTTTCCCTTTCTCGTCTTTCTTAATGGTGTAGACCCATCTACTGCCTATATGCTTTTGTGAGGTGGATGCAGGAACTAGTTCCCAGACACCCCTCTCTTGCATTACGGCCATTTCTTCATCCATAGCATTACACCATTTTTCGGACTGGGAAGATTTAATAGCAGCGTTGTACCCTTTTGGTATATTTATTTCAATATTGCTTGCTTCTGGTCTGCCTCTGACCCTTTTAAGACCTTTATTTTCCCGAAAATTAAACAGTTGCTGATCAAATTGTATATTCCTTTTATCACAATATTTCTTAACATCATTGTGCGACCTCAGCCTTTTATTATCTCCTTGAGCGTAATAATACACATCGGTTCTACTCCCATCGGGTCTTGGAACCGTCTTTCGCTGCCAAGCAATATCCGAGCAAGGAGTCATACTGGAGTCAGCAGGAGAGTCCGTTTCCTCACTGGATTCAGACGGATCGTCACCAGTGTCTTCACTCTCTCCTGCCCCCCCATCAGACTGCCCTCTCGGATATTCCCCGTCAGAGTATTCTGAAAGGTTATCTCTTGATATCCCTGAGGAGATATTTCTGGGACAAATTGGGTCCAGGATGCCTTCCACTACATCACCCTCATCAAACCTCACATTGCAGGTCTCAATTGTTCGTTTCTCCCCTGACAAAAATATCCTATAGCCCTTAGTTTTAGTAGCATAGCCTACCATCACCCCTTCTGTAGCTTTCATGTCTAACTTCTTTCTGAGCTGACTGGGTTTGCCTACATATGCTCTACAACCAAAGGTTCTAAGATGTTTGACTGAAGGTTTTCTACCACTGTAGAGTTCATGTGGAGTTTTTGTCTTAAATTTGTGACATATTCGATTTTTAGTGTATGCAAAACACAATATTGCTTCCGCCCAGAATCTGTCATGTAATTTGCTGTCGTTCAACATGGCTCTAACACAGTCAAATGCGGTTAAGTTGAATCGCTCTGATACTCCATTTTGCTGTGGGGTATATGTGTTAGTCCTCTCAGCCTTAATACCGATATCCTTCAGGTAATTTTTGAACTTATCATGGCAGAATTCCATTCCATTATCCGTCCGGATACATAGAATTTTAGTACCTAACTGCCTTTCTTCTCTGGCCTGAAACTCTTTAAAATGTGAAAATACTTCTGACTTCTGTTTCATGAGGTAAACAAAAACTTTTCTACTATAATCATCTGTTATAGTTAAGACATACTTGTTCCCACCATATGAGGCTGTGGGTAAGGGACCACACACATCCATGTGTAACAATTGCAATGGTTTAGTGGACCTTATCCTACCGGTGGGTTTATATGATACTCTCCTAGACTTAGCCAATTTACACGATTTACAATTTAACTTTTTGTATTTAAGCCTAGGAAGTCCGTTTACGGCAGAAACTTTGCTGGTTTGCAGGAGATATTCAGCGTTTATGTGGCAATATCGTTTATGCCAAAGACAGTTTGTACTATTAAGTTCAGTTACTGAACTGCTAGGCTTAGATATTGAACTATCCACATTTTCATTCTGCTTAGTTTTTGTTTTGTCAGATTTAAATTTAGTTTCTTTAAGATTAGGTGCTATTTTTACTTTGTCTATTTTTCTGGAAGCACTAGGATCCCTATCCTTGGATTTCTTATCCTTTTTGTGTTTCTTGTCTCCATCTCGATCCCTATCTTTAGATTGACGGTTTTCTACGTTATGTTGTTCCTGGGTACTATACTTAGGTTTTAAAAAATACAACCCATCCTTTCTTTTTGCATAAAAGAATTTCTCCCCTTTAGGTGTAAAAAACCATAGAACCCCATTAGCTCCATTAAAACTAAAATTTTGTTCCTCAAGAACAGATGCAGCTAATAAATTTCTCCTAAGTTTAGGAGAATACATAACATTTTCCAATTTGATAATACTTTGCTTATCCTTAAATTGGACATACATTTCCACCGTCCCGATAGCCTCAACTGGACTTTCGACATCCCCTACTGCTAGCGACATTGAAGTGCCTTTGCACTCATTAAATTTTGAAAATAACTTAATGTTATTACAGAAATGTCGCGTAGCAGCAGTGTCTACTACCCAGCTGAGTCTATCGCTAGGATCGATTACAGTATTAGCCTCAATCTGTGGAGACCCAAGAAATTCCACAATACTAGATCCATTATTTCTACTGCAATTAGATTTAGTATGACCTAGTTTGTTACACTTAATTTTACTTTTAGAAATATTTACATTATGACTAGAAGTATTTACATTAGACACATTATGAGATACATTTGGAAGTTTAGACACTTTTACTCTATTTACAAATTTCTTAGAAGTAAAATATGCAGAATTTGAACTCACAGTTTTGGAAAAGTCACTTGCTTGCTGCCTCAGCCGGCTCTCCTCCGCTGCTAGCTCTGCTTGTATTTTGCTGAGCTTGAAGTCCGAGTCATTCCATCGATATATAATTTGAACGATACCTCGGAATTCTTCCGGAAGGTACCGAATCGACTGGAATGCTACATACAGGTCTTCAATGGGGTGTTTCGCGTCTTTAAGCCTCGTCACGGCCTTCCGCAGTCTTGAGCAAAAAATGTCAACAGGCTCGTCTGGCTCCGGCCGAACGTCGAAGAACTCATCTAGTAATCTAACCAGGTTGGCTCTGGAAGGCGCTTGAAAATGTTCTTTCAAGGTATTCCATACTTGACTAGGTTCGTCGGTGACGTTTATCAACTCCTTGTATTCCGAGGATAAACTTTGATAAATGATGGCTAATGCTCGGTCTTTCCGGCGATAAAAATCATCATAGTCGCGGCGACTTGCATCTTCCTCGATAGGCTTAGCACTTCCATCTACGTGTCCGAAACATCCTTCTCCCTTGAGGACGAATGAGATGTCGGTACACCAGGTGACGTAGTTGTCCCGCGTCAGCAACTCCGTTCTACTTGCCTCCATGGCCACTCGTAGTTTTGAAGAAGCAGAAGCAAAAGTTCTTGTACACTGTTTACGTTTACACTGTTGCGTTTCGTTGTTCACACGAACTTCAAAATGGTGCCATGTGCGGCCCCCATCTGAACACTGGAACGATTTCTTTAAAGATACTTGCACTTATGACTCTATTGGGCGTTGAACTGGCCCCGTAACCGTTTCACTGTTGGAAAATTTAAAATTTGCAGATAGCAAAGCACGCACTGTCAGAGTCAATAAGTGTTGGCTGGGTTATGAAAGTACACAAGTCCAGCTTTAAAGAAAAACTTCGTTCACTTTATTTGGTGAAAAACACAACTCGGCATATTACACGTACCTGGTAATTTTCCATGCCGTAAAACATCAAAAATATACTATGTACAAAAGATTTTTAGTTGTAAATGACTAGACAGGGATTCCTTGAAGCATTTGGTAGTAAGTTACTATACTACCTCTATCACTTGCGTGTATTTCAGCCACCATCACTTGGCAAAGGGAAACCAAAGGATAAAACATCAGGAAAATATTTAAAGCGGCTTCCGAACGTTTGTAAGTAAATTTAACGTTCAATACATGCTGGTCCAAACTGACCACATCTGCATCCGTTTCGACTATTCACCGTCGTCAAACGATATTCCGCAGTGCTTCTGTCAAAAAAACATTTCTGTCTGCCTGCATCAGACCATCAGTGTCTATCTCGTCTGACTTCTTCAGACGTCTGATCTCGATCGACCTCTTTCGACCTTCTCACTTGCTTCAAGAAACCTCTGCCCTATATATATCCGAGAATGGACAGTTCCGGAAACGCCCCCGGATATGCAAATCAGATGCGTACGCATTGAGAACTGATTTGCATGAAACCTCATGTTGAAAAACGTCACGGTTCACGCCGGTGAACGGGAAGAGTCGTTCATATTAAATTTGCATAAACGCCCGTTCACAGGAACGTGAATCGCGATGTATTGATTATTTCCAACAAGATGAACCGGTGGATATCTTCTGTACGCGTTTGAAGAAGGCGGTCGCCAAATTGAAGGACGTCAAGCACCCGGTGGAAAGCGTCTATGTGGCATTCCAGGCCATAAGATACCTCTCTGATGACTTCCAAGGAATAGTTCAACTAATCTACAGATGGGAGGACAAAGATTTCACTTTGGAGAAAATCCAACATGAATTGTCTGCGGAAGAAGGACGTATCCGGCAACTCCGTAGTGATAGAAACAATGTAAGTCAAAATTCATCTGTATTCTTGTCTCAGAGTAATGTAAATGTAAAGTGTAAAAATAACAAAGTGTTTAAAAGTGTTAAACCAGTTAAAAGGGTCATAGGACCATGTTATTTTTGTAAGAAGGCAGGTCATTTAAAAAATAATTGCCCTATTCTTAAGTCTAGCTCAAATATAATTGAATTGTATTCATCTGCTAGAGTTGAAGCTAATACTGTGCAGGATCCTAGCGATAGACTCAGCTGGGTAATTGACACCGCTGCTACGCGGCACTTTTGCAATGATATTAATTTATTCTCAAAATTTAAGGAAAGCAAAGGTGCATCTATGTCGCTGGCAGTGGGTGATATTGAGAGCCCAGTTGAGGCTATCGGTACGGTCAAAATGTATGTTCAGTTTCAGAACATAAGAAGTAATATTGTTTTGTCTGATGTAATGTTTTCGCCTAAGTTAAGATGAAACTTATTAGCCGCATCTGTTCTTGAGGAACAGGGGTATACTTTTAAAGGGGCTAATGGGGTATTGTGGTTTTACACTCCAAAGGGAGAAAAATTCTTCTATGCTAAGCAAAAAGAAGGGTTATATTTTTTAAAACCTCAATACGAAGTTCAGACTGCAAATAACAATATTGAAGACCGTAAAACTAAAGGAAAGGATCAGGGTAGGGATAAAAATTCTAAGAAAGATAGAAAACCCCTAAATAAGAAAAACAGTATTGACAAAATGAAAAATTTGCCTAGAATAAATAAAAGTAAACGTAACTCTGAGGTGAAGTCGAGGTCAAAAGAAAAGGTTAATGAGAAACCAAGTTGTGCGGTTTCTGAGGTTTTGAATAAAACGGAACTCTGGCATAGGAGATATTGCCACATTAACTCTGATTATTTATATCAGACAAGTAAAGTTTCCGCGGCTAATGGACTCCCTAGACTAAAATATGCAAAAATTAACTGTACACACTGTAAGTTAGCAAAGTCTAAGAGAATTTCTTTTAAGCCAATTGGTAGGATAAGGTCCACTAAACCTTTACAATTACTCCATATGGATGTGTGTGGTCCCTTACCTACAGCTTCAATGGGCGGAAACAGATACTTTTTGACAATAACTGACGACTTCAGCCGGAAAGTGTTTGTTTATATAATGAAACAAAAATCAGAGGTGTTTAAGATATTTAAAGAATTCCAAGCTAAGAAAGAAAGGCAGCTAGGCAAAAAGATTTTGTGTATCCGTACGGACAATGGTATGGAGTTCTGTCACAACCAGTTCAAGGCATACTTAAATAAATTGGGGATTAAATCGGAAAGGTCAAATGCATATACACCCGAACAGAACGGGGTTTCTGAAAGATTTAATCTGACTGCACTAGATTGTGTGAAAGCTATGCTTGATCAAAGCAAGGTTGATAACAGAATGTGGGCAGAAGCGATTTTGTGTTTTACACACACCAAGAACAGAATATGTCATAAGTTCAAAACCAAAACTCCACACGAGTTATATTATGGAAGGAAGCCAGCCGTTGCTCACCTCAAAGTTTTCGGGTGCAAAGCCTATGTGGGCACAGCCAAACAAATTAGAAATAAGTTGGATATGAGAGCCCAAATAGGAATAATGGTCGGATATGCCGAAAGCACCAAAGGCTATAGGATTTATATAGCGGGTAAAAAGAAAGTTGAGGAAACTTCTAATGTAAGGTTTGAGGAAGGAGTGGCAGCGGAAGGCGTCCTGGGCCCTAATTACCCTAAAGGAATCACCTTGAGGAAATCGAACGTTACTCAGTCGATTGACTCGGAATCAGAATGCTTAGGAGGAGTGTCAGAGGAAGAAGCAGGTGAGAGCCGTGACACTAGTAAATCTAGTGGGGATGAGGACTCTCCTGCTGATTCTGGTCTGACACCCTGCTCAGATATTGACTGGATACGGAAAGCAGTACCTAGGCCTGATGGGAGTAGGACGGATATTTACTACTCAGTAAAAGGTGACAATAAAAGGCTGAGATCTCATAATGATGTCAGAAAGTTTTGTGGAAAAGCTAACATTCATTATGATCAGCAAATGTTTAATTTTAGAGAGAAAAAGGGGGTAAGTGATATCAAAAGGAAACCAGAAGCAAGCAATGTTGAGATCTTGATACCCAAGAGCTATAAATCGACAATAGAATCTCCCCAGTCCGATAAATGGCAAGAAGCCATGGATGATGAAATAGCTACAATGCAAGAGAGGGGTGTCTGGGACTTAGTGCCTGCACCCATCTCACAACAAAAAATTATAGGAAGTAGATGGGTTTATACCATTAAGAAGGATGAAAGGGGAAATGTTAAACGATTCAAAGCTCGCCTAGTAGCTCAGGATATACCCAGATAAAAGGGGACTCATATGATGAAGTGTTTAGCCCTGTGATTAATTTTAGTTTAATCAGAGCTTTCTTCTCCATATTTGTTTGCATGCTTAAATGGAAACATTTTCAACTGGACATTAAGTCCGCATATCTTTATGCAAAGTTGAATGATAAAATTTTCTTGAAACAACAAAATGATATAGACCATACAGTTTCACTTTTGAGTAAAGAATTTGATATCAAAGAATTGGGAAAAGTCAAAAGACTTTTGGGTGTGGAATTTAAGGAGATTGAAGACAAATTTTATATACATCAAGGTGATTACATTGACAAAGTTTGTCAGATGTTTAAAAGGTTCAAATATAAAATTTCCTCACTACCTATTACAAAGGGTAACATCTTAAGTAAAATTGATTGCCCAATGAATGATAGTGAATTAACACAAATGCAGGGTTTCCCTTACAGAAGCTTGATTGGATGCCTAGCCTATCTGTCTAGCAGAACTAGACCAGACATATGCTATACAGTCAATATTCTATCTCAGTTTCAGGAGAATCCAGGAATAAAGCATTGGGATGCATTATTAAAGTTAATGGGATATGTTGAAAAGACCAGAGAGTATATGTTAAATTTGTCAAATATTTGTGATTTAAGGCTAAACTGCTACTCAGACTCAGATTTTGCAGCCAATAGAGATGACAGAGTGTCACTTGGTGGTATGTTGTTCATGATTGATAAAGTACCAATTTCTTGGCGGACATTTAAGCACAAGTGTGTTAGTCTGTCAATGATGGAAGCTGAATATGTTTCGTTGGCAGAGGTCGCTAAAGAAATGATATGGATGCAAAACATTTTGGAGGAATGTAAAATGCTAGGTTTAAAATTTAACAAAAATAATTGTATAATTTTTTGTGACAACCAGGCAGCAATAAACTTTTCAAATTCCCCTATTGAGAATAATAGAACTAAGCACATAGATATAAAGTATCACTTTTTAAGGAACTTAGTTGTAAACGAGTCTTTTAAAATTAACTTTGTTAATACTAGAGATAACGTAGCAGATTACTTCACGAAGCCAATGACTAAAGATAGAGTTTTAAAATTTAGTAATGATATCTTTAAAATATAAAATTTAACTGTTCAAATAAAAAAAATTTTTACTTTAAATTTTTTTTTCATATTTTCAAAGTATAAATGGTTAGGGTATTTTATAATTTATTCCTCTCTCACTGATACAAATGAAATGTATCTTGAGTATATATTGTTATGTGACAATGAACTGTTACTTTTCTCACATTACACTTGAAAAAAAATATATATATCCATTTTTACTACACGCATAATGCATTTTCGCTTATGTGAATAAAATGTTATCTGAATGTACATTATTGATATAATTCACATGAAACATAAAATTTTTAATCTGTGTTTATCTCATATGTATATTTACCTTCTGTATCTTTTATTATCATTGCCATTGTATTGGGTATTTAGTGTGTATACTAGTCATGGGCTAAGATAATAAAACTTAAATTTTTAATCTTAAATGTTAAATTTCATAGTTATACATTAAATTTTCTACAAACTTGAATTTGATGTTTAGACTTAAATTTTTAATCTTAAATTTCATAGTTATACATTAAATTTTCTACAAACTTGAATTTGATGTTTAGACTTAAATTTTTAATCTTAAATGTTAAATTTCATAGTTATACATTAAATTTTCTACAAAACTTGAATTTGATGTTTAGACTTAAATTTTTAATCTTAAATGTTAAATTTCATAGTTATACATTAAATTTTCTACAAACTTGAATTTGATGTTTAGACTTAAATTTTTAATCTTAAATGTTAAATTTCATAGTTATACATTAAATTTTCTACAATTTGATTTTGATGTTTAGATTTAAATTTTTAATCTTAAATGTTAAATTTCATAGTTATACATTAAATTTTTCTACAAACTTGAATTTGATGTTTAGATTTAAATTTTTAATCTTAAATGTTAAAATTGATAACTATACCTAAAATTTTTCTAGAGCTTAAAATTTTTGATATCTTTAGACTTTTAAATTTTAAACTTAATGTTTGTTTTAATTTTCAAAATAGTAAAGAAATAGCTTTCTTCAGTATGAGCTAGTACTTAAGAAAGGGCAATAGTATGGTTATACTGTTTTCTTTGACTATGTTATCCTTAAACATGTAATTTAAAGAATGCTTATGATCTGCATAATAGATAAGTGTACTCATTTGATTGTTGCCATTTTGAGAAAAGGCTATTCACTTTCTAAATGTTATAAGTGTTATAAATTTCTTTAATGTATAAAATTTTGTGTATGCATACATTATGTTTTTAGGATACTAAGAACTTTGATTCTTAGAATAACCTTTTTGTTGGATGAAAGCATGGGCGCCGAGAGTTGGTGTTTTTGCATGAGGGGGCCGATTGTTAGAAACTTGGTTTTGTTTACATCGCGATTCTCGTTTCGCGGGAGCGTGACGTTATTATTAAAATGATTATTCCGTTCTCGTGAACGAATCGCGATGTGGACAAAACTTGGCTGATCATGCAAATCACCTCGCCGCTCACGCATCCTGTTTTGCATATCCAGAGGGCGTTGCCGGCAACGGTTATGTTCCGGAACGCACCCATCTTCGGATATAAAGGCTAGACACTTTTCTGGTTTTTAATTAGTCTGGTTTTAAGTCAGATCGCTTTAAAGGAGATCGCTTTTAAGTGAGATCGCTTTGGTCATTAGACCGGTTAGTCATTCGATCGATATACTGATCGATGGAAGGATCTAGAAGGATCTAGATCGGGCAGACGGATCTTCGTAAAGTCATGTTTCGATGTTGTCGAAAGTTACGATAAAGTGTTTATCAGTGAACGCGGATATTTAAACTAAACTTAGTAGTTTTTGATGGTTCTCAGTTAAGGAGACCATGTTTCCCGTGTTGTGGACTTTATAGTGCTGATCCGGAAAGTTTAAAGTTTTTGCCATAGCGTGTGCCCAGCTAGTGGTGGCATCGGAAAGTGCACGTGGTCACGTAAGTGTGAAATGCTTTTATTCCACTTACTTGTGTAAATAATACGTTAACCAGAAACGTGTCTAGGCATGGAACTTACACTGAAAAACCTTCATATGAGCTGTAGTGCTCATGTTTTGTAAATAGTATGCTTTAGTTTTTGCTTACCTGTTCTCATGATATATACTGTAAGCAAATACAATGGATTCACTCTTCAATAAAAGTGATTTTGATTTAAACTGGAACTGTTCTCATTTAACACTTCTACTGCTACTTGTATTCCTACAACTACTATCTAACGTTTGTTATAGCTGCAACACTCTGTTTTAAATTTTCAACGAAGTTGTGGAACCAGAATTTCGTGGCTCATAGTTATTCTATCACCAGCTTCATCAGAAATTTAATTATACGTTAATTTTCAATATATAACTTACGGATATGATACATATTTCCGTCAAATTTTATCAGCTTTTAAATTTTTTAAATATTTGTGCATGCCAATAAATATTTGTGCAATGCCATGCGGAAATTTGCGCACACTCGTCGCCACTGATCCTTCTTAAATTTCGAAAACAAATGCAAGGAATTTTCGGGAGAGCGAATGAAAAGCAGGAATGAAAATATTCCGTGGATAGTGTTTTTTCCGGGAAATTATGCATCTCCATAAAGCAATTCCTCTTTTTCGGAAAACATCCGAAGTAGAACCGAACAACATCCGAAGTAGTATTGGAAAAGATTGAAAAAAAAAAATAGTCATCAGCACATTTGCCAGATGATAGAATGTATGTTTAAGTAAGGAATTACCGAAATTAATGAGAGTTAACTTTTGCCAAAATGTGAAGAAAAATATAGCAGCTATAAAATGTCATTCAGGGTCTTCTGATTGATCTCTTTAAATACTTAATCTAAGCAATAAACTTGTCATTTTCTCGGGAAAACCAGATATTCTTTTTTCATCTCCGTGGAAATATACACATCTTCAATATTTTAAAAAACGTTGATGGAATTCCAACATCAAAATCATTTTCAATTAAATCCTATTATTTGGATGAAAATGGCTATTTTGGACTGAAAATTGACCCTAGCAAAAAGTTCCATTGCAGTATATTTATGGGGTTTTAACGTGTTACATTTATTAATTAGCAATTTATAAAGGACAGTTTAGCAATATCGCAGAATTTTTTCATTTAAACATAATAGCCGGTATATTTCGATTTATTTTTAAATATTTTTCATTTTTTCAATCTGTTTCCATGCACTACTATTTTTATATTTTTTTGCTTTTTAAGCTGGGATATTATCTTTTAAACATATTGTTGATGAAATTGTGATATATGTTTAGGATAACGAAATTAATTTTTTTTATTTATTCAGGCATTTAGAATTATAAGGCTCATTAGAAATACATTTGAAGAGCATAAATTAGACTTTGATGTGTTTGCATCCATAGTCGAATCTCTCATTTCAATTAAAAATGAACATCCTTTTCATCTTAATTTTATTAAAAGTACTTTAAAATATTTTGAAACATATGAACAAAGGTGCTTCTGCTAAAATATTAGATGAATATAGTGAGGGCCCACTTTAGTTGAAATATTCCAAAAAAAGACTTCTAATAACTACCCTGAATAATCAACTTTTACAGACATTTTATTTCTTTCAAAATTTTTCTTAATCACTAAATTTGATACTATAATTATATGCAATTTACATTTTAATTAACCAAGTATATCTTTTCATATGAATTGTAAAAAATCCTTATTTAATATATGGTTTTAAAATGAATTATAATTTTCTATAACATTTTAGACCATTCCAGTAAGTTTTAGAAAAAGTGTTCCGAATTACGTAAAAGCCCCTTATCCAGACTGCCTGAAGTCCCAATTAGTCCGGATAATAGATCCTGTACTGTAATAAAAGTTTAAAAATCCAAGGGAAAGAATAGAGAAGTTTCAACATTTTTTTTCTATAATAAAGTAATAAATGATTAATTTTCTACATTTTCAACCTTTATAAAACATATGGGATTTCTACAAGTAAAAACCCTACTCACAATGGAAGCAAAAAAGGCAAGAATTAGCCAAATTTGAAAGTTCTGTGGCTATTCCCATCAGTTTTAATGCAGGTAATCTCATCAGTTTACGTTTGCAAATACAAAAAAAATGTTATTGTAAATTGGTTTACTAAAATACAAATCTACAACTTACCCATATCATGAAATGCAGGGTGTGAGTTGGACATGGTGGATCTTTCTGCAGTCATGTGTACCTATATTATATAGACAAAAATTAAAATAATTTTACGAAAATCAAATGTCAGCAAAAATTTATCATGAAAAAATTCATAGATGCAAATTGAAAATCTGTGAAGAAAGTCATTACTCATTTTTCATGTAGATCATATTTTAATCCGCAAAAATAAATACTTTACTAGTTAATAGCATACAAAGTTGATTAAAAGTATCAACCTGTTTTGAATTTAAGTAATGAAGCATTTATTTTTGCAGATTGATTCAGAAAGCAGTTTGAATAAATTAATGTATTCATATTTTATTGAATAAATTAATATATTCAATTATTCAGATTGAATTGTGTTATGCCGAGATTTGACAGCTCTAAATTTAATTAATAGTTCAAAATTTGTAATAGCTTAAAATTCGTTATTTTTCCCCTTTCCCTTCAAAATTCTAAATTTATTTGTTGTTTTTAATATTTCGGCGATTTATTTCCCCTTTAACGTAATTTGTTATCTTTTTCTTTGTTTTATTATTCAAAATTATACGCAATGCATCCTTAAACGTTAAAATATCCTTTGTTAATCTTTTGGCTTCCTGCTCTTGTGTTTTAACTTCAATTCACTTCATTCACGAGTTTGCAGAAAACATGCATTTTTTTAAGAGAAAAGTGGACTTCTTATCAGTTTTCCCCCTCACAGCTGCATTTGGGGTGCCATCACATCCGGTGGGTTGCTGTGCGGCGGGTTGCCGCATTGGGAGAAGTGATCTTTTTTCTGAGTCTTGGCATAACAGCGTTTTATTTCCGCAGTGTATGCGTAAGCGCTCGGCGCGAAGCGCAGGGTTTCACTCGCCAAGTTTGGCGTCTCCTGGGAAGGCAAGCGTGTTGCCGGGATTGGATTGCTGACGGACACTGTGGTAGGTGGTGTGTTTTTCGCGGGAGAAGATCCGTGGAACGGGGCCCCAATGCAAGGGCGCCCGTATCCCGCGGTCGCCGGGAACATGTTTTATGTTATTAGTACTAAGCTTATAATGTACTACAAGTTATAGTTTTTTTAAAATAATCAATTTGGCACGTCATACAAGTTTGGATATCTGGCGCAAACATCTCTGTCATCGGCATTTTTCAACAGTTTTCCCGGCTCTCTTCACGTCTAGTGCTGTCATCTAGCGATAGTGTTTTTTAAATAATTAATTTGGCACGTCATACAAGTTTGGATGTCTGGCACAAACATCTCCATCATCGGCATTTTCCAACAGTTTTTCCCGGCTCTTATTGCGTCTGGTGCTGACATCTATGATAGTGTTTTAAAGTAGTTAATCTGGTATTCCATACAAGTTCTGATCTTTAGTACAAGCATCTCCCTCATCGTCACTACTCATCAACAGTTTTGCTGGCTCTTATCGCATCTGCATCTGACATCTAGTGGTAGTGTTGAAAAGTGTTTCACTATGTTAAAAATTTCACGCAGTAGATGGAGAAACAGTGTTTTCTGTGCACTATTTAATGATTCAACATGTGACGTGTGAAGCCTTGAGCTTAATGTTTTTCAATATTCGAAGAAAGGAAAAGGGGTCCTTTAATTTGAAATGTGATCTAGTGTTTTTGCTAATAATACGTGTCTCTTATTGCCGAGTATTTATATTTTGTAACGTAAAGAATTCGTAGTTTTAATAATTTTTATTTCATATTGTTAGAGGTGGACAGCCAGCTCCAGGCAGACCAAGCTCTGGTCTTCAGATCAGAGTGGATTCTGTTTCCTGGGTTATTGAAAATGGGGTAAATTTAATAGATTTTAATGTTAAGAGCAATGTACTATCTATAATTCAAATAATTGTTTTAGAAATCCAAATGTTTAAATCTAAATTCTTACTTGTTAATAAAGGTTAATTTTTAAATTTAACAATTAGTGTTTGTGATTTCTTTAGTTGTTGTTGGCTGTGCAATTTAATTATTTAAAGGTAAGTGGATTTTCTTAGAGGTTTTATGTTGTTGAGATATATTTAAAAGGTTTACATGGTTGAGCACAGACCAAGCAATAGTAAAGGTTGAGTTAAAGGAAATAAACAAAATAAATAAATATTATTAAAAGTAAACTTTATTGATTAATAAATCTATACGATCACAGGTTAAAAATAAATATAATAACTTAGAATAGAATAATGGAATGTTAATAACAAAGAATAAAAAGTAAATTATAATTTAGTAATTAAAGAAGTTTAGAATATTCCAAAGGAGTAAAAACCAATACAACAATTGCATGATCAAAAGCAGATTATCGTAAAGATATAGGTAATTGCCTAGGCAGCATATTTTATAAGGATATCAAATTTCTAATATGAATCAAATTTCGTTGCCCATCCAAGTGTTGGGGTGGCTAATTTTAATTCTAAAGCTATGTTTAAAGGAGAAACTACTAGGGATGAGTGTCATTATATAATATTATCATAATATATAATTCTCTAGAACAGCAATTTTCAAAAAATAGCGATCAATTGCTATACAGTTTAAAATTGAGGAGATGTATTCAGGGCCTGCGCTAGGAATTTCAAACTGTTAGCCAACAAATTAGTCAAATCATTAGCCAAATTTCATGATTATTAATCAAAGTTATCGTCGTCATCGGCAAAAAAATTTCTACTTTTAAGCAAATTTTAAAATGCAGCTAACAATATTAATTTCATTCTAAACATATAAAGATAGGTAGATTTAATTTCTTTAATCATTAAACAGATTATTAGTAAAGTAAACTTGTATTTACCAATGAAAGATGACAGTGAATTACAAAAATGACAAATTTATTTTATAATTCACATAGTTTTATTATCATATAAACCAGGCAAGCATTGAATTTTTGAACCATTACAACAATTTCAAAAGCTGCCTCAAAATTAAAATCTTTCATATCTGGCCCTTCACTATTTATAAGAATCAGGTCACTGAGATTATTTATTCTGATGTTACTACGTAATGCAGTTTTTATAGTGTTCTGTACTAAAGTCTCTTTCAACGTTGGTTGTTGTCAATTTTCGAAATTAGTCATCGACAGAACCACGATTTTAAAGACACCTAAGGGGAAAAAAAATTAAATAGACTAAAGAATTCGGGCAAGCATAATGATCGTATAAAACCACTAAGATGAAGAAGAAGAAGAAATGAAAACAAGCTGGGCGGGCTTAAAAAATCGTAACAAAATGATAAACTATGATTTAACTTATGACAAAAACAGCAAACTGCAAGTTGGGGAAATCGGTAAAATGTAGTCCATCCTTGAGGATGGCTATTGAAATATTTTACCTGTCCTCTTAAGAATTTTTTTTTCACATTATATTCATATATGTGCTTAAATACATTGCACAACAATAATAATAGATCCAACCGCCTCACGAAGTGCAATAACTGCATATTCATACACTACCCCCACAGCGCTTCCGCCATTCTACCGCGATCAAACTCGGCGACGTAGAGTCTCTGATGAAGGACCGAACTTGGAGGAATACCGATCTATGGGCAGAGGGGTAAGAGATGTAATGAATCTCTCCTTTTTCCAATGTTTGGTAACTTGAAGGAGTGGTAAATAAATAATCATATAAATTCTCTTGTCTTTAAGCAGTTTAAACCTCATTGACACTCTCAATTTCTAGGGAATGTGACTGAATCAAATTTAAAATCTTCTTGGACTGAATAGATGTTTCATACCTTAACTTCAGTTGTTCGACAACTGGAACAAATGCCATGAATGAATTGTAAGCATATTACTATTAAAACTGAAACCAAAGTGGGGAAGAAAAGAAAATACTTCTGGCTGAAACTAGAAGAATCCATTCCAAAAATTCAAATTTGTTACGTACTCCCGTCTATTACAGCAAATGGAAATTTTATAGCTTGGGTTTTAAAGAGTTAAAAGGGGATGTCGCTCTGTACGGGTTTGGACTTAAGTTAGGTCTGGACTTGAGTTTTCTACTGTTTTGGGCCGGGTTGAGTCTTTTTTTTTTTTTTTTTTAAACATCCTTTAAGACCAGGATGAACATATTTATTTTGAAAAAATTTTCAATGGATTTAAATTGAATACATGAACTTATTCCATTTATTTCAGCTATGTAAAGATAAATGTTATAAAAAACAAATTCAATTATCCGTGTAAAATGTTCACAAATTTATTTTTAACATATTTGAATACAAATCATTTCGAACCTGTCGAGACACAGTGGCAGTTATCTTCAGGCCCAGTTCATTCTACATTTATAGATTTCTTCGGGTTTGACCCCGGGCATTGGTATTCTCAGTCGGTGAAAATCTGAAATTTCGGCACATGTAGACAGACTATGAAAAGGAGAACAGAACATGTCACTTCGATCGTGAGCACGCTATCGCATTTTTGTTCGGTCATCGAATTCACTGGGTGGAGGATGAGGGGAGGGAAAATAACTAGCATCTGTGGTTACAATGCAAATCTGACGGTTTTCCTAGAAAGAAGGCATTAATAATGCACACTAGTTAAGTTTATGGGAGGGGGGAGGCCATTTGCAGGAACGACATTTCAATTTTCATTCATGGCAAGGGAAAGGGCAGTTTTCGTCATAATTTTACGATGACAACTTATTTTTTTTTTATGGAATATCTAATCTTAAGGCCGTCCGAGAGGATGGCAGCTTCCGAAAATTGGTCGTCCTTCGCCAAATTTTAACCCGGCGAGGACGAAAGGACGGGCGATTTATGGAAGCCTGTAGCAATGACCTTTTTTCAGTTGGTTTTAACTAAAAACAAATGCTTTTTTATTTATTTAAGAAATTTTACACTTCTCAAAAAAATATTTACGAAATTTTCACCATTTCCAAAAAATCATTTGCCATTTTTTTCGTCCAAGTATTATCTTTGTCGCCAGTTTTGTGATTTTTCTGCATTTGGCGCATAGGCGAATGGCTAACGTGGACCCTGTGTATTTGTATGTGCATCTCTACTTGGGTTTTTGCCCATACAGCTATATAACTAAAGATGGGTTGCTATTAGCTTAGCAGCTAATTTAGCACTGTGAACATGCCAAATAGCAGCTGCTAACAACTAACAAGGATTCCACCAAACTGCTAAAGATAGCAGATGCTTTTTGTTTTGGTACTAGGGGACTACATCCCTGTTCGCTGCCACTCACTAACAGTCTGAGTTTGTGGCCTACTATGTAGACATAATACTCCCATTGGGGATCAGACCCTTGTTTGCTTATGCTCACCAACCTCCGGAGCTTGCTTCGCCAGCTCTTACACTAAATCTACATAGTGGGCAGATACCCTTTGTTCACCCTTCTTAGGCATACACATTTACAAGTCTCCACTTGTACTCCGTTTGTATAGCAGGTGGATATCCTTTGCTCGCCCTTCTTAGGTGCACACATTTACAAGTCTCAATTTTGTTATTTCCTAGAAACGAGTACATTTCTATAATGGGTCCAAGACGGGCCAGTTTGATAAGGTTTTAAATTAAAAGAATTAAAATATATCACAAAAACAACATACTAAATTTGGATTTTCTAGCTACTCCAGTCTCAAGTTATTTCCCCAAAACGAGTACTTTTCTATAGCGGGACCAAGACCAGCCAGTTAAGGGGTGAGCAACCTTTTTAAGTGTGTGTGCTAAAATTGCCAAATTTTTGATGCAAAATTTTTTCACATACCAATTGAAATTTTGAGGAACATATTATTAATTGGTGCCATTTAAGTCTTGAGTGAACTTTTTCAAATACTCAAAAAGCACATTAGAGTGATAAAATCAAAGAATATTGTAAAATTGATTATTGTAGGTCATGGGATTGAATGAATGAGAAAATAAAATTATTAAGTACCCCCATTTGATGACTAGGCTGAGAGCATGCAGATGCCATTTGATGGCAGTGAACTGGGCTTGATAAACTGTTGCTTGAGCTGCTGTCAGGACTGTAAGGAAAGACCTGAAAATAATTCAAAAGTGCCAATTAAACAAGCTTTTAGAGTTGAGAGAATTACTCATAGTATTATAATGATAGATGAGCAATAAAATCTTATCTCAATTTAAAAATATCTGGGTATTGAGGCTCCATTCAGCTTTCTCATACAGATTCATATTTTATGTTGTTCAAATTCATATTGTATCAGCATTATTATCAAAATTTTTTAAATTGCATCTTTTATGACATTTTATTTGTAAGTCGTTCTATTTTAATGTTTTTATTTTAAAAATTTCTTCAAACATTTCCTTTTTATTATATTTTAAGCCCTTCATATAACAGAGTGCATAAACTTATGTAAATGACTCCCTCTAATCTGTCTACCAGTGGCCCTTGCACTTCTAAAACCCCAAATTCATGCAGGCCACACATCTATCCTAATTAATATTATTAATTATTATTTGACTCCTAATAAATTACAATTACTATACCACTTAATAACAAAACACAATTCAAAACATTCTAAACCTACTAACAAAATGTACTTACCCTACGAACTGGGAAACTCACTACATTTTGAATCAAGAAAATGAAATTAATTTCTAGAAAATGGCAGGGATTATCAAAAAAAAATTTCTTAATTTTCCAAGATATTAAATTCTTGTTAATATAGCAACATTACCCAGAAAATGCCAAATTGGCGAAATTCTGCCAAATCACAAAGGTCACCAAATTATCGTCATTTCAGCTATAATGTGAAATACTAATATGTACATGTGAAAAATTAGAGGTGTATAACCCCTCTAAGCCCATTCCTAACTCTCCCTATGATTTTTGCCTAATACACTATAATAAAACTGTGAGAAAATCATGGTTAATTTTCCATCTCTCTAAGGTTTAATCGACATTTATGCACCATAGCACAAACTCTTTCGGCAATTTTAGAATTGCAGTTTGTTGACAGCTTGCCAATGATTGTCATCATCATCATCATGGTACTACAGCCCTTGTAGGGCCAAGACCTCCTTTAAGGTTTCGTAACAAGAATTTTTTTCCAGGGTGGAGTTGTTAGCCCCACGCCCAACCCCCAACCTGGAGGACCAGTCCCCTGATATAATCCCCAGGGTCAGGGTACCTGGCTATCCCCCCAGGCAATGGGGCCCCATTTTTTACCTTCTATGAAACAAAGGGGGATGGTAGGTTTATTCTACAACCCGCCCCTACACGGGGATGCCAATGATTGTACCAAACATTTATTTGTGTCAACTCTACAATCTACTAAATCTTCCTGATTGTTTCAGACTGGGTATCACAAACTTTCTGACAAAACTTGATGCAATAACATTGTTCAGCATGTTCGTTCATTTTGGCCCAAAATAGAATTGCAACAAGAGTAGAGGACATACCAACAAACAGCAGATGATTGGCAGTGACCGAGTCAAGCAGTGGGGAATGAAAAAATCCACAAGAGGTCCAATGCAGCTACTAACAATACACTACCACCAAGCTAACACTCGTTTATGTAAAGAAATAAAAAAGAAAAAAGTTTGGATACTTTTTTACCAGAGTAATATACTATGTACACAATAGTATTGTACTAATACAGAGCAGTATTGCAGGAAAAGTAAAAAATGCTAAATTATTGAAGAGTTTGACTTTTCTTGTTTCCTGGGTAAAAACTATCTACTATAAATATCAATAAACAGACATAAATCAATCATATTAAAATTTTTCAGTTAAAATAAAACTACTTATCAAAATAAAATAATAGAATATCACAGCATATTCATTTGTTTAACTATTCAATGATTCAATAAAAATATATACAACAAGAAAAGTATAAAAATAAGATAAAAACAAATATTAAACATTTGACAAATGACAGCATTACTTTATCTCGCTGCCTGCATTTTCTTTTTCGGCATTCATCTGTTTCTGTTGGTGCATGGTCAATGGCCCAGTAAGATCCCTAAAATGATCAATTTCACAATTTGAAGATAATTACATCATGTAAAACAAACTTATTGTGTTATTTGCATGTTTAAATAGAAATGACAAATTCTTATTAAAAATAAACTTATAATGCATTTCATTTAATTGCCAATTTGTTTAAAATCTAATAAGGAATTTATTAAATAACCCATAAATCTATTAAAATCTACAAAAAAAATATTCTTTTCATTAATTTTTTACAATATAAATACCTTACCAGTATTTTCATCAAAATATCTGTTTTGCTTAACACTGAAATTTTTCTAAAGAATCTTATTGTTTGTTACAAATTTAATACAGTAATTTTTTATAATATAACTGCCGCTTGTGAGAACACACAAATTCTGTGTCCTTCCTTGATAAGAAGTTGACATATGAAAATTAGGTAATCAAACTGATCAAAAGATGAAATTAAACTCAGCTGCATCTAATCTTTTGATCAGTACACACTTTTCCTAACCTGATGAAAAAGGTTCTTAATGTCGTTGAAACAATTGTAATCATCAAATTTTTATAATCATACATCTGCTTTTTTTTTTTTTTTTTTTTTTTCAAATAAATACCAAGAATTTAATTTGTACAGTAGTTTTACTTTTAAATAAAACAAATATTTAAATTTTAAATATGCTTTTTAAGTTGACCTTGTGAATGGTAATATATGCCATAAATATATGCCATACTTAGTGCATGTTCATGCAGTTGATGGAATCATTTATTGCTCAACTGATCTGATTTTAGCATGTGTTATATAATCAGCTATTGAATGAAAAGTGATGCAACAAAAATGCGAAGTTAACAATCATTTTAGCATCAATCACTATTGGGTACAAGCTTAGAAATAGATCATGCTAGAATGTTTCTAAAAGAGTAAAAATATTCCTTAACTTTTTACAAAAGTGGTTAGCTTTCCAGGAGTCATTTTTAGTAAATAAATAATTATCCACAAATTTTCAAATACTCGGCATTATGGCAAATGATAGCTTAAGTTAAATTTGAGGATCAATAAAAAAAAAGCTATTCTTGATGTTTGGTTTGTTTTTGCTCAATGAATTTGTGGTCTGTGAGCACAGGATGACAATCATCTGGGGTTTTGAGAAGTTAAGCAGAAGTTCGTTTAAAATAACATTTTATATGCTAATTTTTTTTCAGCATTTTGGCAAAGAATAACAAATGAATTTCAAAGATATATTAAAACACAATTTTAACAGAACAAATATGCATCCCACAGACATAGGAATACTGCATTTTTTGCATCCTGACAAAAAATTATGCACAGTACATCTAATAAACTTTGCGAAATGAGTAAAATTTTGGAAAATCAACACAATCAATAAACAGTTTTAACACAATCAAAATTCAGTTAAGATGTTTGGTATTTAAATTTTAAAATATGTTTACTTACTGTTACCCGAGATTTAAATAATTTCTAAATTAATTAAATAAAAATTTTCCGAGTCCACAGATTTTTTTAGATTAAACTGATTTACAAAAATGTTTATGTTGAAAGCCTTATTAACCGCTGTTTACTAACCAATTATTAGTTGCCCTCTTCAATGTTACTTTCAAGTAATTGAGCAGCAGAAATTTGGTTAAAATGTATTAATATATACACTGGCAATAAATAAAATCCCAACATCAAAAAGAAATTAGTTTAGAGGAATGAAATTTAGGCAAAGCAATTGTATAGGTAGCATATTTATTTTATTAAAGTTTCAAGGTCAGAGGTTAAAGTATGCGTGAGAAGAGCCATTTCAAATGTGAAATGGTGGTACATTAATAACAGCTGTAGTCACCACAATTTTAATGCAAGCATGCGTACAGATTCCGTATGTCATTTTGCGGGATGGAGTTCCATGCCTGTTGCACTTGGTCAGTCAAATCAGCAACGGTTAATACTGGTTGTGGATAATGCTGGATTTGTCTTCCAATAATGTCCCATACGTGCTCGATGGGAGAAAGATCTTGTGATCTCGCAGGCCAAGGCAACATGTTGACACTCTGTACGAAGTGGTTAGGCTACCTGCAAGTGCGGTTGCGGAAACGATGTAATTTGGCTGCCTTCAAGTGCGGATGCGCATTGAGCTACCTGCCAGTGGGCAAACGTCAAATTAACCGGATGGTTGTTGTCTTATAACGGAAAGTAGCCCATTATATTTCGTTTACTAACGTTAGACGACAGTGTTATTACTTTCCTTATATACATAATATATAAGGAAAGTATTGTGATGGGGTCGAAAATTCGAATTCGAGTTTTCGACCGGAGAGCACGTTTCAAGCATCCCTGATCACGAATCAAACATTTGTGAAGTGATGTCTGTATGTGTGTGTGTGTCAGTGAGTCTGTGGAGACGATAACTGACGAACGAATGGACCGATTCGAACCAAATTTGGTACAAAAATCACAATCCATAAACACTGGAAGCCTATTGCTTTTATACGCAATCGAATGTTCAGAACCCCCCCAAATTTTCGAATGAAATTTTGGAAAAATCGTCAAAAAATCAAAACCACTAATAAAGTTTTGCAAATAGACATTTCCTATGTAATTTTTCATTAGAAAACAATTGACATAAATTTTAGAACGCTAACATGAACCGTTCTCGAGATATTGCACATTTTTCAAAAAAACTTATCAAAAAGTCATATAAAATAAAAAAAAAATATTTCCTCTTGAGGAACATGTTCACTTTTCATATGTAATACCATGTGATAAATTGGGTAACATCATTCTCGTGGATCTAACTCGTTCCATTCATGAAAAAAGATACTTTGAGTAATACTTTTGTATTTGAACGCCAATAGTCTTTCATTTGCTGTAAGAATAACTTATTTTTTCGTTCATAACGCTTGGCGAGATTTTGGCGACGAATTTGGCGGAATGTCGCCAACTTGGCGACTTTTTGAAATGTTGCCAAATTAACGAAAATCTCGCCAAATGGATAAAAATGACTCTAAATCAATGAAAATGACGTCTAATTGAAGAAAATTCAATATCTTGGAAAGAATATTAGTATCTACTATAAGAAAAACCTATTTATTTTACTGTAAAAGTAGTAAATTCATTACATTATATAAGGAAAGTCATGTGTTGCCCACATCAGATTTTTTAAATTGTAGTTCTTCAAATATATTTAAAAATTAATTACCGATAAAATAGGCGAATTTTACGGTTTCTAGCTCCTACAAATGTATATATAGCATTAAAATAGACCTTGAAGAATGGAGCAATTCCTCATTTCCACTTCTATTTTTCTGAAAATAAAATATAATAATCCTTCCAAACTTTTTTAAGGAACTTGACAAAAAGTATTTGATCATAAAATTTTTTAATTAATGGACCCGAGCTGGAGCCTCCGAATAAAGCAGTCTTCCCTCTCAGTAGTAGCCCGGGTGTGGCTGGACCCCGGCCTTCTTAAGACAGTGCCTTCCCATGACCACTGCTGCCAACAATCATGCACAGTGGATAGATACATCCCTGCCAAGTCTTTCTGCAATATCGCAGAAAGAAAATCCACCTTCTCGTAGCCCTATTATACAGCCTCGTTCAAACTCACTAAGCTACTGATACTGCCTTCATCTCCTTAAAGGCATTCTTTACTCAAACCTAGCTCACAATGTCCAATCTGGACGATAAATACCGCTCGCGAAGTTTACATTGCGTATTTAAAGCAAACATGATTTGCATGATCATAATGGTGCTACTAGCGCCACTCTTATTTGTCTAGCACAAAATTTGAATAGGCATCATCTTTCATATGTGCAAAAACACACCTCTCAAATTTCGTTTATCTAGCACAACTCCTTCTTGGTGCTGGGATTTTATTTTCCGCCAGTGTATAAGCTGCAGGGATGAAACCAGTACAGCTTATAAAAGAGAGAAAAAATCAGTCCAAGCTTGAGAAAGCTTACTTATTCTAGAGCCCAAAACATTGTTTTCAAAAAAACAAAAATTGGCTCTTGACAACCCCAAAAATATTTTATATGATTTTTATCATTTTGAAAATTCTTTCACATGATCTTTACTATTTTGAAAATTCTAAATTTCTCTTTGAGGGAATTTGACATAAAACTAACTGATGAATATACAAAAATAGAATGAATTTAAATTTTGCTTAAAATTTTGGGCAAAGATTAAAACTAAAAAATTCTGCCAAAAATTACAAAATAACAAAGTTCATAAGTTTGAAATAATTTATATTATGAATAAAATTTGATTATTGTTCCTTCAAAATTAAGATATGGAATTGATATTATGATACAGATTCAATATCAAAATTTATCGTACAATTATATTCAACAAAGCAAAACTTGCAACATTAAAAAATATAATTTAAATTTAACAAAACATATTTACTTTTCCAGGATCATCTTTAGGACGAGGAACTTTCCGGAAGTATTTATTCAAAGATAGATTATGCCTGATAGAATTCTGAAATATTCAAAAATTAAAGATTAGACACCTATAAAATGGAAGTTAATTACAATTTTTATACTTTCCATGCAGGGTTGAAGAAAAATTATAATTAATTTGCAGTTATCTTATGTAGTAAAAACTTAGTTACTTTCAGAAGCATAGTAAGAACTAGTAAGAATGCTTTTCTTTTCAATATTGCATGAACCAAATGTGGTTATAAAATAATTTTTACACATGGATTTCATAACAATGACTAATAAGCAAATTTGATTAACTACTACTAAGTTTCTAAATTTAAAATAATGAACATCATTATGGCTTTCAATACATCAATTTTCAAGTTACCTCAACAAGCGCTTGTAAAATCAAAGTTTGACATTATACATTGTACTCTTTAAAATACTGAGATAACTCTCATTTTCTCAATACTGTCCAGCTACCTGAACTTCATAGGGACAACACCTTCTCAAAAAGTAAATTTAGTTTTAGAATGACTTTACAGAAGAATCATCAGCACTTTCTGCTAGTGTTTCCACTAAATGTATTTAATGTGCCAGCTTATTAAGTCAAAGAAAGTGAAATTCATCTACCTTAAAACAGTATGATGTATGAAATTAATCCCATAGTAATTATATTCTTTTCAAATTGTAAAATATCAAGTGCAGTTGCAAAAACTTCCTTACTCCATACGGAGAAAAAAATCCTAAAAAGTGGAAGTACCTGTAATGTACATTAAGTCACTTTTATATTACAGTTAGTTACTTTCACTAACAGTAATGATTATGTCTTAGTTACTTTTAAAGCAATGGTTAACAGTAACAATATTACTTTTAATAATAACTACCTAACCCTGTTTCTAGTATGTCCACTCATACCTTGCTTAATACTGAGGATGTTTCTTAGGAGGTAAAGCACAATGTGAATCAGTGCTGTATGGGGTCATTATTAGAGCCGCCACTAATAATGACCCACATACAGCACATGTACCATAGTGCATAAATTACACCAAAGCTGAGATTAAACCTGTGTTTGTAAATTATGTGTATCCTTTGGAACTCACTTTTTATAAAGTTTCTTCCACTCTTCGGCATGGCTCAACAAAACAAAAATTGTGATAACTGTAGGAGGAAGAAATGCAGATAGAAAAATAAATTATATCATCGCAAAAGAAAAAACCTGCTCAGCCCAATGCTACTCCACCCAACAATTTCTCTGAAAGTTAGGAAGTTTTTGAAGAAAGAAAGCACATTCCAGAGTTTTGACCATTTCTAATTTTCTTTATTAGACCTTTGTCAAATACACCTCTGTCCTGCTTTAATAGTTGTATTTCAATCTAGATAGACCAGAATTTGTAGGTTTTATTACCTTATTCTTAAACAATAGATCTCACAAAAAAAATGTATCATTTTTCAACATCTTTTTTTCTTATCTTCATGAAAATAAACAGTGAATGGTCTGGAATAATTAGGAGATATTTTCCCAATAACTAGAAGCTTCGAAACTAATGCTTTTAAAGCAGCAAAAATACCTTTTTGAAGTTGGATATGCAGAATTTTTCATAAGGAGTCTAGAATAATTTTAAAGAATGACCTGGAGATTTTGATGACAGATGAACATGAAACAAAGTTCTAAATAGCCCTTTATTTGGAAAGAAAAATAAAAACAAATTATTTTTCTCCAAATAAGACTTCAATAAGACCAAATAGCTCTTGTAATATTTCCTGTATATCAATTCATAAATTTGTGGAATTTTGCATACACCATAGAGAATTGACTTTCAATTTAGACAATGAGTTATATAAAAATTATACCTATTTTAAAAGCAAATAATTGAAGATTTTGTAACCCTCTATTACTCAAGCAGATGGCACCCATCATCCATATTCTTATTTACCTGTGATATATCAGACTGGAAGGGATTCGGCATGGTTTATTTTCTGTATTTTGAATACACGTTTGTTTTTTGGATTTATAAATGTTTTATTTATCATCCAGAAAAGTATTGTAAGTATATATTTTATTTAAAAATATCATATTTGGTGATAATTTAATGGATAACAAATATCATCCATTGAATATATGGATTTAAAAGAAAACTGGATGGATATCATAATGTAAAAAAAATGCTGCCATACCTAGTAGATGATGCTAATGTTAATTAGATCAAGGGTGGGCAGTTCTCTGCAAAATGTGTCTATTCAAATGTATCAAGTTTTTTGCATTTTCTAACCATTTTTTTTTAAATCATTTTGCAAGAAAATAATGTAATCAACTTGTTTCTTTATTCTGACATTTAAATTGATATATTTATTAAATAAATAAATATTATATCAAATAAATAAAATAAATAACTATAGCAACTCGATTGTAGAATAGTCGCTAATACCGTCTAATGGGAGATATTTCGTCTGCTTCTGTCAGATGCAATTTTTTGCAGCACCTAAAATGGAATGTTATCCATCTAGTTCTCTTCTAAATCCATGATTGAATCACACAAAGTTCCACACAAGTAACAAAGGATTAACTAATAATTAAAATCCAATATAAATTTTAAAACATGGTCAGACACACAGAACTTCTGTGCTCGACTCAATTATTGCTTTCATTATAAATTATGATTTAAATGTATTCAATATCAAATAATAGCTTTATACTGAACCACAAAACTTGACACTAAACATATGATAAAATAAAACTCAATATGCAAACTTCTTAAAAATAACTATGTCATTTAAGTAAACTACAAAAAATTAACACACTCATTTGGCAAACACATACATTTGTTTAGCTACTAATCTAAAGCTATATACTAAAGTTTTTAACTCCCCTTAAAGCCTTTACAAACAAGCTACAATCTTTATCACTTTGGAAATTATGCTTGCACATTAGGTAGAAATTACAAGCACACAAATATGCCCAAAACCAAAAATTTTGTATTCAACATAACAACTTAGGGTAAATCCGGAGATTAGGTCACCGCAAATTTTTTTCTAAGTACAAAATCGGGCCAAGTTGGCCTGTGGTTGGCGCTTTCTTCCGTGTTTTGAAATTGGCTCCACCCATCCTCAGTGATATCATTTACCGTCATTAGAAATAGGCTCCTCCTACCAAAATGATGTTTTGGTAGAAGAACCCTGTTTCTAAAGACAGACTATTGTGTTTGTTCTAAACAAGATTTTCTAATATAAATGATAATTTAATTTAACTTAAATAACAGTGAATAATACTCAAAAAAACGTTACAAAATAAGATTTTTGTGTATTTTAAGAAAATTAAATAACTTTATAAAACTGCAGAATAAAAAAATTAATAATACTCATGTAAACGTTCCAAAATCAGATTTTTGTAAAATTTAAAATTTTTATGCTACAATTTTATCTGTGCATATCGTACGTATCAAGATCGCTTTCTCCATCTAACTGAGGATCCATATAAAGGAATGGGTTCGACCTACAGGTCCGTGTAAGAGCAGGGATTTGATCTAAAGATCGAAAATTGTGGAACGGATGTATTAGTGGTCCGTATGTACCAGTGGTCCGTACAGGGGCAGGGGTTCGACCTAAAGGTCGTTCTACACCGGAACGGGGCCCCCAGTGATCTCCGGTTTATTAGGAACGGTCGCCTGCGGCGCCCAGACACAGAATATGCTACAATTTTATCTGTGCATATCGCACGTAGCAAAATCACTTTCTCCATGCAACCGAGGATCCGTATTTATCACTCATAATCCCTTTCATAACACACCAATTAATCACTTCTTTCAAACCTTTATTTTCCAAATCATAGTAAAATTTTATTCTAGATTCATTCATACCAACATCCATTCTACCACGCTTTACAAAACTACACTCACCTTCCATTTGCTCGCGCATACCAGAAGACATAAGGGAAATATAATCGACGACAAAAGCAAATCCGCAAAACTAAAATGAATAATTATTACAAAATAAATCAAATAACGAAAGAACAAGCAAACACGCACAACAATGGCCAAAAATATTGATAGAAATGTTCTTTACATCAAAACACTGTAGCAAACACAAAAACGTATTCTTATTGGATGCTACACAATTTTCGCCGAAAACATCCGATACAAGAGGTTACCAGATTGCAACATAAAGTGCGTGGCGTCTTCTCCGATTTAACCTCACAAAGTGCGTGGCGTCTTCTCCGATTTAACCAAGGTGACCTAATCTCCGGATCAGCCCAACTTAGTTCAGTTTCTTAGGCACAATTCTAAAGATCAGGACATTGGATCACTTTCTATTAGTAGCAATGCAATTTTGGTAGGAAGAACAAATTTATACACTTTGGAAGAACAACTCTGTAAGAAAGTGACTTTGCACACAATCAATATCTAATAAAGTGGTTTATAATGTAAAATACCATTTACATCAAGATAAATAAACATATGTACGTTTCGGAAATCAACTGGATTTCAAGATAAATAAGCATATGTACATTTCAGAAATCAACTGGATTTCAAGATAAATAAGCATACGTACATTTCGGATATCAATTGGATTTGTATTATTGGGCATTTAGGTCCAAATCTTTTGCACTGATGGAGAAAATCAAACCGATTTTTGAATGGTACATATGCTTATTTATCTTGCTTTAAGCTGCATTATAAAACAGTTTAGGTACTTCCTTATTATAGCAGTCCCCACAATTATGATTACCAAATCAATACGAAATTGGGAAAGTTAATGAAAGAGCAATGATGATATTATAAACAAGTGCCCAGTGGTACTTCCTTTTTTTGCGGCCTTCACCCATGTTTTTTATTTTATTTCTTCTCTTGAACACACGTTTTTGATGTCTGGCTATTTTATAGTGTTTAAAAAGAGCAATAGTTATAAAGCAATAGCTCATCACTTAAAATTTATTATAGTACTCCTGTTTTCAGTATAAATTTGTGTGGTATATATGAGAGTGACATCAACCTTTTATTTACCATTCTTAAATTAAAATTATAAATGTAAAAAAGTAGCAAAAAATGACTCGCTAATTAAATAGGTTTGATTCATACTTTTCAGTGGTAAGAGTTAATTTGACTCGCAATTTTACAAACTAAGAGCAAACTCTGCTTTGGTTTATATTTCATGGAATTGATTTAAAAGTTATATGGACCAACATAGAGAACGTGGAAAAAAATTAGTATGATAACACACTTGTTTTTATATAGAAACAAAACATTGATATTATGCACAGTATCAGGTCGACATGATTTAGTTAGAAATCTGTTAAAGCAATAAATGCCAATAAAAATACAACCCCCCTCTCGCAATATGTTTAGAAAATTTGATAGATTGGCAATTACATAGAAACAAAACACGTATCCCGATTTTTATTTATATAGCATTTTCTGCAGTTCAACAAATAACGATGAAGCTTACTTTCCAACCATCGCCAATATCTCTATAATATGGAAAATTGGAGCAAATCCAATTATAAATTTCATTTAATGTCATTTTCTTAGTAGGAGAGCTATTTATGGCGTAAGATATTAAAGTAGCATAACTGTAAGGCGGTTTTCCGTCCTTTTGCCGACAATTTCTATTACTCTCGCAAGACACTGTGTTTCCATCAGATGTGTCAACTCCATTCATAGACCCTCGAACATTAATTCTCGGTAACCAGTCCATAGATGTCAAACTTCTATCCAATTCAGCCATGATATGTGATTTGAACTTTTGTAGTAGACTTCATTTTTAACAGAATTTGTTTACTGACATCATTTTTCAAATTTTCTGCGTTTGTTTTAATGGCTGATTCTATCTTTCAAACAAATAACCGAGTCCATTGCGCAACTTCAAATGTATAACAAATTTCACGGCCATGATAATTTTTCTGCACTTCCAAAATATTAATTTTGAAATATGAGTTGTACTTTGCTGCTCTACTCTGCTTAAAAAATAATTCCAGAAATCCAAAATAAACTAAAAAGATAATAATTTTATAAAATATGTTCAATATGTTTCAAACTGTTAAAATAAATAGGAAATAAATTCCTCTTGAACTAAAAATATTTATCTTCTTTTTTGTTTGTGATGCAATATATATATATTTTTTATTTTTGGCATCAAATTCCACAATATTTTCTATATACCACTCAAAAATCATTATAATCACTTATAAATATTTTAGAAAAGTTTCATACTAGTTTACATTTTAGTTTTTAGATAATAAAAATATTGTATTCAACTGCATTTGTAAATAATATTTTCATCTTCCTGCTATCTCTTCTCAAATTATTTTATTAAATTATTATGTAATTTCAACTTTAGCTTTGAAGCTAAACAAAAGTCAAGATTGCTGCACTCTGACATTTTGTTTCGAATTAATCTTTATTACTAATTTTTAAATCATAGAATGATGGCAACACCTTAAAAAGGGAGAAAATTCATTTCATCCTTGATAGTTTTTACAATTTTGACCTTATTTAAATGATTTCTCGACCTTTTAAATCTATAAATTACTTAAATTATTTGTTGTAACATTCAGAACTGTATATTGTAGGTCATCGGTCTTGCGCTATGGCACCCTGCGTATTGCGTAGCTGCATAATAGTGTCCCAGGCTCTCAGCTGGTCGAAGGCTGTGTTATTGAAGAGAAGGATTATGACTGCTTGCCGGTCACCTCCAAATTCTAGAGGATGTCATTCGTATGGGGTTCCAAAACTCAGTCCACAAGAAGTAAGATATATATGTCCAGTAACCATTATAATAAGAGGTTAAAACTTTTTGATTGACTAATATTATTGTGCAAGTTATTAAATAGCCGGCAACTATCATCAAAGATACCTATGCATATTTTTAATTTAAGTTTTTATAAATGCATTTCAAAAATTATAACTATTAATTTCTTCTCTTTTGTATTCACATTGCATTTCTTCCCAATTATGTCATTTTAGGTAATGCATCAAATTTATTGATTAAGCATATAAGGAAGCAAATAAAATATTCTTCATTTAAACTATGCATTTCACAAACTTGCAATGCAATTATGACTTTTTATGTAAGCAAATTATTATTATTGATAAACTTTGCACCAATGCAATTTATTTGTATGTGTAAAGTTTTCATGTTAAGTTGAGATCTTTGTTTGACACTCTTGTCTTAGTGCATGCAAAATTGTTTTTTTATGCATACCTGGTTTCATTCCCATTTACCTGTTAGCTATTTTTTTTAAAGCAGATATTTACTAATTAAATTAGTATATATTTCATTTTGCAGTAAGCCCCTAATTCTGTCTGCATAAGTGCTATCTCATATTATCCTGTAGTAATTAATGACAAATGTGTTTTGATATGTTCTATTCAGATGAAATAAAATGTAGTTTTATATTTTGTCTTCTATCTTCTGTCAATGTGTTTTTTTTAATTATATAATTCAGAATAAAATATCCAATATTAGCTCATTAGTCTCTTCGTATTTTGACATTTTTTTAAGAGATATTTTTAATTTTTAGTTAGATGACAACTGTAGTAGGTTTAAGAGCTGTCATGTAATTTTGATTTAAGTAATCCATATTTAAAATTCTCTGAAGCTTTTTGCTGAAAGGTTGGTGATCCAAGGGTGGACTCGTCGGCCTTATAACTAACTTTATTGCTATCACTGAGTTGAGCTAAGGGCCAGTTGAAGGCAGATATCTTTAAATTTCTACCTTACTTTTCAGATATTTAATGGAAATACCCAAGCTCAAAAGACTTGATAGTTTGAATCTATTATTGGTGTAGTTTTAAATTATTTCCCTATATATTAAGAATACACGTACATGTAATTCTATGTAGATGAAAAGCCATTATTTAATTATAAGGTAATATTGCATTGTTTAGAAACATTAAACTCGTGAAAATATCAATTCATATGGCTAGACCAATATAATTAAGATACATGCAGCCAGTGTTCTCCTTTGAAAATTTTACCAGCCAGGTGGTGTGAATCAACAGCCGGGTGGTCAAAGCAGATGTATTATGTTTTACAAATTTTTTCGATGCTCAGAAATGCAAACGTCTTTATTTGTAAATGTAACTTATATTTAATAATAATTACAACACATATTATATATTAATATAATTACGTATCAGTATTAATAAATACTAATAATTCTGCACATGAATTTTTCTCTTCTTCTGAGAAACAAAGTCATCAGCTGCCTTGTTATAATCAAAATCATCTAGATCTGGCCCTTCTATTGAAATAGCCACGAGATTATTCAGAGTTGACTGTTTCATTCGGTTTCGTAAACAGGTCTAAATTCTTCCTTGGGATGAAAATTCTCTTTTACATTCTGCTGTACTGACAGGTATAGAATACAACAGTAGCCAGCTTTGATAAATTTGGAAATGATTCTCTGAGCTCAGGTGTTGTAGCCAATTTCAAAAGTATTTGCTTTGTGCTCATATTTTTATGATTGCCCTTTGATCATTTTGGAGGCAACTACCCACTCTAATTTAGAAGCTTCATAGTTTAATATTGGTGGATTCCCTTGTTTAGAATAATGATCAAAGAGACTCAGCGGCCTCATTTCCGTCATGACTGGAGTTTTTTGTACTAAAAAATCTAGGGAAAGATGCAGTAATAAGCATGTCTGGCTTCCAGGTGATCAACAACTATCTCTATGTATTTATCATAGATTTCAGTTTTGAATGTCGCTGCTTCAGCATCTGAAAATTTAACATGAAAATTAGACCAGAAGCTAGTCAGATTGTGGTGGAGGCTTTGAAAGTGACAACCAAAGAGATTCTTTTAAGTTCTGCAATGGTCAGTTTTATGGCTTCCAAAATTGGTTCTATTTCTGTTAAGCCGATATCTTGCTTTTGCCAACGCCTAGATAAAGCAGCCAAATGGTTGTAAAATATCAGAAAGCATTAGTAAAGAACGACAACGCCCGGGGAAAAAACTGAATTTCATGATCGTACTATTTATGTGAAAGCCCCAGGCCGTCCGACTCGTCCAGAGGACTTGGAGTATCTATTTGGACGACCGGGCGTACTATTTATGTGAAAATAATTAAAAAATTTACCTCTATAATCAACCAAAATATGTAAATAAGCTAGTTAAGTTAATGTGCAACAATAGGGAGATGGAGATCGATGGAAAAGGATAATTGTGTACCTTCGGCAACGTACGCGAAACAAAATACTAAATTTCGCAATCGTACTATTTATGTGAAAATAATTAAAAAATTAGCCTTTATAATCAACCAAAATATGAAAATAAGTTTGTTTAGTCAAGTTAATGTGCAACAATAGAGAGATGGAGATCGATGGAAAAGGATAATTGCGTGCTCTCTGCAATGGCAGCAAAAAGAAACATTAAAACTAAATTTCACGATTGTACTATTTATGTGAAAATAATTAAAAAATTAGATTTTATAATTAACCAAAATATGAAAATATGTTAGTGTGTCAAGTTAATGTGCAACAATAGGGAGATGGAGATCGATGGAAAAGGATAATTGCATGCTCTCTGCAATGGCAGCAAAAAGAAACATTAAAACTGAATTTCACGATCGTACTATTTATAAAAAAATAATTAAAAAATTAACTTTTATATGCAACCAAAATATGAAAATAAGCTAGTTTAGTCAAGTTAATGTGCAACAATAGGGAGATGGAGATCGATGGAAAAGGATAATTGTGTACCCTCGGCAACGCCGGTGAAACAAAAAACTGAATTTCACGATCGTACTAATAATGTGAAAATAATTAAAAAATTGACCTTTATAATCAACCAAAATATGAAAATCAGCTAGTTTAGTCAAGTTTATGTGCAATAATACGGAGATGGATGAAGAAAGGCAATTGTGTTCTCTCAGCAAATCCCGAAAAGAAAGACTGAATTGCGCAATCTTATAATTTAAGTAAAATATAATTTGTTTAGTAAAATATTTCTTTATCTTTACTTACCCTATATAAATAAATTGGGTCTATTTTCCTGATATAAAATCATTAGAAAAATGAAATGGATGCAAACTGATAATTTTGGACTCTCAGCAAAGCAGGGAATACAAATTGAATGGTGGGATGCATGGATTTCACTTGATTTTCCATAGTTTTGGGAGTCTGTAAAACCGTAAAATGAAGTAAAAATCCGTATAAACTACAGAAAATCCTTAAAAGTTGGCATCTTTGTAGACATAGTATCACTTTCACGCACATTATTTTCATGAACTTTGTTAAAATAACTAAATAGGTTCTTTCCCTGGATTACCTTTCTACTCATTTTAAAAAACACAAAGCAAAATTACCCTACGAGACATTCAGAAACACATAATATAAAACAAGACTATTTGGCAAATTATTCACTATTTTATTCCTCTATGAGGAAAAAATGCACAGCGTCCATGTTTAATGATGCCCAGCCACTGTGTTTTGGCTTCGGCGGCGTATATTTATTGGCGTGGCGCCATCACGGAATTATCAGATAATTAAGTTTTCTTTTTTTGAAAGGGGTTATTTGCTCAGATGGTAGGCAAAATATGCTGTCAGTGGCTTTTTAATCTGGCACCAAAGTTCTTTACTAAAGTTAGTAGCTTCGCAAATTTATGTAGGCTAATCAGAAATTATTTTTTATATTTGTTCACATTCGTTCGTTTTTTTTATTTTTTACTTTTTACATACAAATTTTTCTTAGATTGTGGCGGCTCGTAAAAACAGCCGGGTGGCCCGCCCATTCAAAAAATTGGAAGGGAGAACACTGCATACAGCTCAAACTGCTGCTAAGGAATAAAATTAAAGTAACTTCCTTAAAATTTAATGCAAAATTAATAGTGTCAAAGGCACTATAATTATTAGTGCAGCATATAATGCAAAATTAATAGTGTCAAAGGCAAAACCAGCCTTCCTCGTTAGGATACACAAGAAGTGCAGCCACCATCAGATAAGTCAGAGAAAAATTGTCAACTTATGCATTGTTGCAGAAGTAGGGAAACTGTGTTACTAATGGGAAGAGAAAAAAAGGGGGGTAAAAGAAACCCAGGAAGAAGGAGCACGAGTACATAATGAATAAATGGTACAATATCATAGCCAGAAATGAATATCTAACGAATGATTTAAATTAGTTTTTCATAAAAGCCCAATAAAAAACTGGAAAAGGATGAAAATTTTCTAAATGAGAAAGAAACAAATGAAATCAAAAAATTAATCGAGAGATTTCCAATCAGAAGAGAAAAAAGGATAATTATCATTAATAAAGGATTTTGACTGAGAAACAATCCAGAAACTTTCAAGAAAGACCAATTCAAAAATGGAATTAGGATTAAAAATGATCTTAGCTTCGGAAAAGTTAAAAACATTATTAGAGTCCCAAAAATGTTTAGCAATTGCAGACTTTGAAACTTGTTTAGAAATATAACTCATATGTTCTATCATACAAAATTTAAGAGCTCTTTTTGTTTGACCAACATAACCAAGACCACATTCACAAGGAATGTAATAATCATCCCTATTCAGGACAAAAGTAGAGTCTTTAAAAGGTTTAAAGATACACCTAAAATTGAAACGGAAAAAAATATTGGTGACCTTATAACTAATAGATGAATAAAAAAGTAAAACAATAGAATTAAGTGGGCAAACTGCTTGACATTGAAATTTAGAATATCAAGACATTGAAGGTTTAATCTACAGCGTCATGAGGTTTACCTACATAATACTATCATTTTACATTTTTATTCATCTATTACTATTAGCTATAAGGTTGCCAATATTCTCTCAACATTCCAATTTAATGTGTGTTTTAACAAAATTCTTTTCCCTTCTCATAAAGACCCTATTTCTGTCTTAAATCAATGGAATATTTATCATATTCTTTGCGAATGTAATCATGGTTATGTAGATCAAACAAAAAGAGCTCTTAAATTTTATATTAAGGAACACATGAGACTTGTTTCTAAACAAGTTTCTAAGTCTGCAATTGCTGAATATTCTTGGGACCCTAATCATGTTTTTAATTTTTCCAAAGCTGGTTGTTTTTCATCCTAATTCCATTTTTGAATTGTACTTTCTTCAAAGTTTCTCGATTGTTTCTCAGTTAAAATCCCTTATTAATGATAATTATTTCCTTCTGCTTCAAAATCTCTGATTTAATTTTTTGATTTCATTTGTTTCTTTCTTATTTCTGAAATATTCATCCTATTCTTTCTTTTTTAATTTCACTTCCTAAAAATGTCTACTCTACACAAGAAAGGGTAGATAAGCAGGGTTGTACCAACCGTAGTTGCAACAGGCATAAAGAAAGACAACATTTTATGTGTTAAAAAGCCAGCTAGCTATGTCTAGACAAGCAGGCAACTGGAGGATATCACTAGTCATGGTTCATTCCTATAACGAAAAACATCCCAAAACGGTCTAGCCCAGTTCTAAGACAGTTGTTCTAAGACAAGGTCCCGATCCAAACAAATGTACTCGTAAATAACTTTCTTAAAGTTCATACATTAAACTAACATGCAGGATTCATTGATTTAAATCAGGTATTATTCATGAAAAAAAAAAACACTGCATTATCAAATTATTATATTCTAATTGATTTAGAGATAAATATATATTCACGAAATAAAAAAATCTGATGTGGACAGCACATGACTTTCCTTATATAATGTAATGTATTTACTACTTTTACAGTAAAAATAAATTAGGTTATTCTTATAGTAGATACTTATATTTTTTCCAAGATATTGAATTTTCGTCAATTAGTCGATATTTTTATTTAGCGCAATTTTATCCATTTGGCAAGATTTTCTTTAATTTGATAACATTTAAAAAAGTTGCCTAGTTGGCAACATTCTGCCAAAATCGTCGCCAAAATCTTGCCAAGCGTTATGGACGGAGAAATAATTTATTCTTATAGCAAATAAATGATTATTGGCATTCAAATACAAAAGTATTACTCAAAGTATATTTTTTCATGAATGGAACGAGCAAGATCTCCGAGAATAATGTCACCAAATTTATTACACGATATTACATATGAAAGTGAACATGTTTCTCAATAGGAAATATTTTTTTTATTTTATATAATTTTTTGATAATTTTTTTGAAAAATGTGCAATATCTCGAGAACGGTTCATGCTAGTGTTCTAATATTTATGTTAATCATTTTCTAATGAAAAATTACATAAGAAATGTCTATATGCTTTATTAGAGGTAACTTTATTAGAGGTTTTGATTTTTTGATGATTTTTTTCAAAATTTCATTCGAAAATTTAGGAAGGTTCAGAGCATTTGACTGCGTATAAAAACAATAGGCTTCCAGTATTTACGGATTGCAATTTTTGTACCAAATTTTGTTCGAATCGGTCCATTCGTTCGTCAGTTATCATCTCCACAGACTCACTGACACACACACACACACACAGACATCACCTCAAAAATGTTCGATTCGTGATCAGATTTGCTTGAAACGTTCTCTCCTGTCGAAAACTTGAATTCAAATTTCCGACCCCGTTACAATACTTTCCTTATACGTTATTGTATATAAGGAAAGTAATATATTACTGAATTAAAAATCTATATATATTTTTTATTTAATTAACTAAGCTTTGTGCAAATCTGAAATAAATTTCAATTTTTTACAACTAATAACTTTTTAATATCTTAAAATAAATCCAGTTCTCTTATTTAAAAATTTTCCTAAAAGTTAAAATTTATCATTAATCTAGGTCTCGTCCCACCACCACCACACCCACATACATACACACACACGGTTTACATGCTAAGTTATTAGATATCAGATCCTTCACAAAGTACTTAAAGAAAAGAAAACTTTTAAAGTCATGTAATTTTAGAAAGGGCCAATCATGCATTTATATAAAATGCAAATTATAACTACAATTTTCAACATTATAGGTTTTATGCTTCTGATAGTATAAATATAATGTGCAACTAATAAATAAAAACCATTGCATAAATATTTTAAATTCATATTTTTATATGATTTATTAATGTGATAAAATCCCTTTACTTAATTTCCAAAATTCACTTAAATTTTCAAAAACTATTTCTAAAATTCACAAATGGATATAAAATTAAATATTTATAAAATGCAGTATTTATGAAATTATTTTAAAAGTTTAAAAAAAAATTTAATTTACATAAGAATCTAATTATTTTGATTTTTTTTTTTTTTTTTTTTTTTTTTTTAATCAAAAAAAAATAAAAAATTATAAACCCTGCTAACACAAACTTATATGTATTGGAGATTGTTCTATAAGCTTGAGGTGGATGAATCACCATTTGTCGGCACAGACACTTTTAATGCAAGATTTCGTAACATGAATATTAAACAAAGTCACTTGTCTCTTATTCATATTAAAATTTAAATCTGTAGGCCTCTTACTTCTAAAAAATAATGGCATTTAGGTTTTGAAACAAGCACTTCCACACTGTAATGTAAACTTGCAAAGAAACAGTATTGAATTACTAGATTTGAGAACTGTACAGACTGCTTTGATCTTCAATTTAAGTAAAAACTTTTCTTTATATGTACTTCCTCGCTGATTATTCAGGCCCCTCTAGCATATGTAGTCTAGCCAACATGCTGCTGCAGTTAGATAATTATAAAAATATATTCTACTAAACGCCCTCATTATTTCAAAATAAAAAACTGAAGTAATTATAATCTTTTATGAAGAATACAAGAACTATTGTAATTAATGTTATAAATTGTGGATAGTAGAAAAGGGTCATAATTAAAAAAAGATTAGGATATAATATACATACATGAATCCCATTGTACTTAAAATTTCTACATTTCCTTATTTATTTAAGCCTCCCTTTGTTTTTTGCATTCTGAATTAAGCAGAGCTCTATTTTGTTTTCTTAGTGTGAAATGTTCTGGAAGCAACATAATATTACGATATCCCACTCCCCTATTTTAGGTATTTCACAAATTTGATCATATGTCAACTACTAATTATGCTAGAGCTTAGCTTTAATAACTGTACTTTTATCTGAAATTTACAAAGACTGTATCTAGATTACATATGCTCTGTATGCTTATTTTGGCCATATTCTGCTGTGCAGTAAGTTTTTTTTTTTATTATTTTGAACAGTCATATCGTTAAAGTGTTGTTTAGTTTTAGAGAATTTTCTGCATGCTCCTGGTTCCTGTCTAATTTTAATCAGGGATTTGCAATTTAAATCTCAAGCAATGTTGGGTATTTGTGCTAGTTAAATATAAAAGCAACATACATGTTGCTCTGTTCTGTATATAAATTGTTTTATTTATTAAAAGTGATTATTAGACGGTACCAACTATGTGGGAAAAATATTAAAATTTTAAGAAAACCTACTATGAACACCGTAGATCAGTGTCTTTCAAACTGTTTTGGTCGTGGGACCCTTTTGAAATTCAGTTTGATAAAAAAAAAACCTCAAAATGAGAAAAAGTCAATTGTTGTCCAAATTATATATTTAAAATTCTACATGGTTTTATTCTTTTAATTTTTAAGAAAATCTACATGAAACTCTCATATCGTGGAACCCCAGGGTTCCATGGAACACACTTTGGAAAATGCTGCTGTAGATGATAAATTGTGATTTTTAATCTAGGTGTGTATATATATACACCATATATAGAAAGTGGTCAGTGTAGGACAAATGCACTGTTAGGAAATATCAGTCAAGTAGTTAATTTGTAATAATTTTTTTTGTATTGTTTGACAATTACCATAAATTTTTACCTTCTTTCTGTCAAGATTCATTACACTATTAATGAAAATAAACTTTTGTTTTGAAAAGTTAATTTTTTAAGTTTCTCTTCCAGGTTTCTTCAATCCTTCGAATCAATGAAACCAGCTTGGAGGTCAATGCATCTTCCATTCGGTCTTTTGATGCCAACCAATTGTCATCTAACATACCTATTGAGGATCGCATTTGTGTAGCTCGATGTCGTTTTACGACAGGAATGCTTTTCGGCGTATTTGATGGACACGGTGGTGCTGACATTGCAGAAATTAGTAGTCAAAGACTGTTTGATTATGTTGCTTTGACATTACTTCCATTTTCTATCCTTAGGGAATTAGTTGAATCCAACACAAACCTCTGTGGAAAACTCACGGAGACATGCACAGAAATGAGTTTAACTCCAAAACTTTTGCAGATTCACAACACTAGTCTCAGGCGGTATGCCATTGAAATTTTGGAATCCCAGGACGAAGGTTTTGACTTTCAAATGCAACATGCATTGTCTCAAGCCTTTTTAAAGTTAGATGATGATCTATCGCGTGAAGTTCAGGAAATGGCTCCTGCAGATATGGAGATGTTAGCTATTTCAATTATGGGAGCATGTGCATGTGTTGCTCATATAGATGGTTCCCATTTACATCTCGCCACAAGTGGAGACTGCAGAGCTGTGCTCGGTATTCTTTCTGATGCTAACAAATGGATCTGCAAGCCACTTGGAATTGAGCATAATACTGACAATGTCGATGAAATGAGGAGGGTGCTGTCAGAGCACCCAAAATCGGAAATGAACACAGTAATTAAAAATGAAAGGTTGCTAGGCCAGCTTGCTCCGCTACGTGCTTTCGGAGATTTTCCATACAAATGGAAGTCTACTCTGCAAAAGAAGCTTTTATTACCAGCATTTGGATCTGGAATAATACCACCAAATTATTACTCTCCTCCGTATTTAACTGCCAGGCCTGAAGTATTTCACCACCATTTAACAGCGAGAGACAGATTCCTAATATTGGCTACCGATGGCTTGTGGGAGCAGATGTTGCCGCATAAAGTTGTTAAATTTGTCGGCGAGCACATGAGTGGCAAACAAACATTAGATTTATTGAAACTACCACGAAAACACATGAAGTTGGAAGAGGTCAATGAAATATTGATGCAGAGGCATTTAGGTCTTTCTAAGAAACCTATTGATGCCAATGCTTCGACTCATTTGATAAGAAATGCCCTTGGAAGGACTGAGTACGGTGTTGAACACAGTCGACTGTCTGCTATGTTATCTCTGCCTGATGACATGGTGAGAAATTTCAGAGATGATATATCTGTTATAGTTGTGTACTTTGATACTGATTACTTGCGCCATAGTCCAGCAGATTGAAAGGCTTAATGCTTTATGCTCAAGAAACAGCATTATAGCTGTTTTTATAACATTTGTGTTAATAGCTTTATTTATTGCCTTCTGTATGTTATTGACTAGAAATGACTCTAAAATCACTGTTGAAAAATGTAGATAAAATATTTAGTTTAAATCATGTTTTGTTTATAGACTGATAATTATGTATATTTTTTGTCTTTAGTAGTCACGTTGTTGTTATCGGAATTTTAAGTGTGGTATATAATGAGAGAATCTATTTTATTGTGTAACACAATTTAAAACAACCAAAGTGAACTATGGAGCATCTATTTCTGGAATATATTGTTCAAACTTTTTATTTCTTGTACTATTTTTTTCCCTCTCGGTCTAACTTATCTGTATGCTTGTACATATTATCTTTTTCTTTTTAACTTTTGAAAGAAAGTTTCAAGTCAGACTCTCATTTTAATTATGCCTGAAATATTTTTAATGTGTACTAGTGCACTTGATCCATTTTAAAGCCATGTCATTTAGTACAATTAGTCATAAGGTGTTTGCAATTTTCTTGTTTATTCACATATCCCTAAGTTGCAATCTCACATTGTGAATGTGTTTTTGTCAGTCATGCCTTAGCATAAAATCATAGTAATGACAATCTTTTTCTTTATGTGTTGTTATATCACTTTGTTAAAAGTAGACTGTACCTCCTATTGTATAACATACTTAAGAAATGAAACCTTTTTTTCTTCTTTGAAATTTGATCAAATTATACTTTGTAATGAACTGGGTTGCAACATATAATGCAGCACAATACATATAACATACATATGTCAGCATATGTATGTTACAGAAATCAACTAGATTTCCTTTTTCAGTGCGAAAAATCTTTATGAATCTCCAAAAAATCTTTGGGCGTTCAAGTCCAGATTTTTTGCACTAAATAAGAAAATCCAGTTGATTTCTGAAATATTCGTATGCTGATTTATGTTGATTTGTGCAGCATTTTACGTTGTGAACCAGTTCGTTATTGATTGTTCAAAAAGTCATGTGCTTTACTTTAGAATGTATTTGTGATCAGATAGTATTTATTTTTTCATTGATGCATAAAAAAATAGAATCTGTAAATATACATTATACATAGGTTTTTAAATTGTTTTAACTGGATATAAAATTAATGCAACTTCTAGAGGCTGCAGATATTTCTCTAGTCAAATGTCTTTAAAGGGTTTTGAATTTTAACCCTATAGTAAAAAGACAGGTTATGTGCATAACCTAAGAATTTTATTTTTAAATCTAGAAAAAAAAAAAAAAACAGTGTTTGAACCTGCTACCTTTTGATCTAACAAGCACTCCATCTGACTGAGCTATCTGGTTAATGTGAATGAACTCTTCAGAAACGATGACTTCTTCCTCTGCAGAATACCATATTCTTGTACAGTATATGAAAACAAAATATTTTGCTAAAAATACATGTGATCTCAACCAGTATTTAATTCTAAATCACCTTAAGCCTAAAAAGAGTAAACCTTAAAGTTCAATCAAAAATAAATTTTGATATTTTTCTGAGATTGATTCATTTGTCCTCTTTAGTTATTTCATTTAAATCACTGCATTAAAAATCTGTCGAATGAGAATTGCCTTGTGACCTGTTTTAAATTAAAATTATATGGAGGAATACATAATATATATATATAAAAAATTCTTTATAAATACCGTAGCAGCAAACTTAAAAAATTAAGGATACATTGCAAATATGCAATTGTAAAAAAAGAGTAAATAGGAATGATGATGCAAAATACATTTAATTTATTGCACAAATGCAGCTAATAAATAAAATGATTTCAATAATAAAAAGTTGAAGGTCCAATGAAAGAAAAGTGAGAAGCTGTAACTCGAAAAACCTAACTTTCTAACAAGCTTACAAAATAAAAGTATAAATCAGCAAATCCTTAAGCAAATGGAAAAAGAATACAAATTTCAGATCATCAAGACAAAGAAAAGTATCAAAAAACAATGGTATTGAATTGATAAAAGGAAAACAGATGAAATCCAAGCACAAACGCTATACACGTGGACAAGGTCTAGGCCTAAATCAGAATTTGTTCACTTCAAAACTCTTTTTCAAGTCCAAGTGTCTTGTAGAAGCAAACACGAAAATGTATGTTTCTGAAGAAATAGATTATATCTATAAACTATTTCTACTTGGACAACATACATAAAGAAGGAAAAATAAAAGGAAAAAAGGATACCTGGAATCTAACACAAAAAATACATTAACCTATCGAACTCGGGAACCTGGAATGAAGAGACCAGTGTTGCCATTCACAAAGGAAAAAAAGATATGATCTACCGTTGCCATTCGTAAAAAATAAATAACATTATTGCGAAAAGACAAGTATAAGAGATAATATACAATCAAGAGGAGCAATAATAAAAAGGCTAATATGTAAGAGGATGTAAAAATAAAATATAATTAAAATAAGAGTATGGAGATGTCAGGCTTATATATAGAACACCATGAAAAGAATTCATGAAAATCCAGCTAATCTAAATTTTTTAACTATTCCATAAGAGGGATATTTATATAAATTGCTGGTAATTTTTAGACTATCAAAATGTATAACATGAAATTTTTTATCAGATAATCTATAAATTCTAAAAAGCTGATTAAGAATAATATTTCTAAACAATAGAATCGAGTTGCAGGAATTAAATGTAAGATTTTATTAATGTTAAATTTTAAAGTCTTTTTTGTCATATAAATTAGTAACAATTCTATTAGAAGGTTCAATAATGAGATTTAAATCCAAAAAATTAATATTTGTACTAATAGTAGCTTCATTAGAAATTAATTTCAAATTATCAGGATAGAAATCTATATGACACAATTTTCAGTATATACTAAGCAAATCAGATCATCAACATATCTGTTTAATATATAATCTATTGATGTAAAAGAGGTTCCAGAGTTCGATAGGTTAGTGTATTTTTTTAGTTAGATTCCAGGTATCCTTTTTTCCTTTTATTTTTTCTTCTTTATGTATGTTGTCCAAATAGAAATAGTTAATAGATATAATCTATCTATTTCTTCAGAAACATACATTTTTGTGTTTGCTTCTACAAGACACTTGGACTTGAAAGAGAGTTTTGAAGAAGTAAACAAATCCTGATTTAGGCCTAGACCTTGTCCACGTGTATAGCATTTGTGCTTGGATTTTATGTGTTTCTTTTATCGATTTCATATCATTGTTTTTTGATACTTTTCTTTGTCTTGATGATCTGAAATTTGTATTTTTTTTTTTCCATTTGCTTGAAGATTTGCTGATTTATACTTTTATTTTGTAAGCTTGTTAGAAAGTTAGGTTTTTCGAGTTACAGCTTCTTGCTTTTCTTTCATTGGACTTTCAAACCTTTTTATTATATATATATATAATATTTGTACAGCCTTTCTTACCTGCAGACCAGTGTTTTTCAAATTTGATGGTGGAACTCCAAAGTGAGTAAAGTCTGTTATGGTCCAAATTATGCATTTAAATTTTATGTTTGTTTAATTTTTATGAAAATTTACACAAAACTATCATGTCTCTGAATCCCTGAAATACTGTTATGAAACTCACTTTGAAAAACAGTGCTGTGGACAAATTGTGTTTGTAGTTAACGCATATACAGGTGGTTAAGTCCAAGTACTGTTTTTAAAACAACTTATCAACATACAACTTATCATTCCAATTTTGCTTTAATTTTCCTTTTTCTTCTATTTATTTCTAGAAGGAATGCTGGACCTTTTGTGGTTGCTGAGTTGAAATATTTTTAAATTACCAAACTATGCAGATAACCGTAAAGCAGGGCATATAAATCTTATTTAGGATTAATTGAATTTTTTAATGGTCACTTGGCTAAGTTATATGATCAAAAAATAAACCCATAGCAAAAACTTATTATTGAAAGTGGTACTTGATAAAATTAATAGCCTCCCTACTTTTAGCTCCATGTATACTAATTAAGTGACGATTAGATGGAAAATATTGCTGATGTTTCATTGTCCTGTTTGTAGGGATCTCAACGTGCAAGTAATTAAAAATTATCTCAGAGTATACAAAATGACCGTACAACAAACTTGTTATTTTTTAAACAAGACTAAAATATTAAAATTTTCATCTCAAATCGGCTAACAAAAAGTTACCATTGTTTCTTGTGCTAGTTTAATAGTTATTCAAAAATGCACATATGTGTTAGCAGGAGTGATGAACATTTGTAGTTGTGCCATTGGCTTGATTCCTAAAAATATGAACAATTATGTACACATACATAATTTCTACGGGTTATTTAGTCAATGTTCCTTTTTTATGCTGTTTATGTAATAAGTAAAATTTTCACTCATCAGATTAGTAATTTGTTGTGTTAACTAAACCTATTCTACCAACCAAACAACACTATTAGATTTCAATGGCAAATCATTTATGAAGATGGCAATTTCACTCCTTTTCATTGACCATCACTGTATATGCAGCTTTTAATTGATTTTGATATTTAATTTTTCATTGTATGTATCATACTTTTATTAACTGAAGTGCCAAATATTTACATTTAAGAAAATTCATAGCAGGTTAAGCTTTATGGGAAAATGTCATGTTGATTAGAAAATTTTTGACCTGAACTATACTTTTATATGCATTTTTATTATTTTGGGGATTTGTAAAACTTAATTCGAAAAAGTAGTAGTTTGGATATATATATATATATATGATATATATATGTATATATATATATATATATGATATATATATGTATATATATATATATATATATATATATATGTATATATATATATATATGAACAGTCTTAGGCCTTGCTCAGCCCTACCTATAGACCAGGTTGAACCTGGTTTCACAGAAACTCTTTCCGGCCAGGCTGGGGCTTTGATGTGTTAAAAATTTACAAATAAAATTTAATAGTACATGAAATTATTTTGCTGATTTCAGCTATGTAAATATAATTGTTTATAAAAATGTTTTACCTTAATTCTTTGTACAAAATTTGAACAAATTCATATTTTTGGCACTTTTGGAGAGCCATTTCAGACTGAACCAGGCCGAGACTCAAGGATTTTCAGGCTAGGCTCTAATTTTACATTTGAAAATTTCCTTGAGCGTAGGATGAGTTTGAGCATTGGTATTGTATACGGCCCTAAACAATCAAAATTTTATAGTACCCCCTACAAAATGTAAATGGTCCTATATATATATATATATATATATATATATATATAAACAGGAAAAAAAATTCATTAGATATTTGAACTAACAATTACAGTCAAATTAAATGTATGATTTAAAATAGCCTTTCTCAATTTTTTGATAGTTAAGCCTTTGATTAGATCATTTAACACAAAATTGGAGTAAGTAATATAAGCAGAGTTTATATCTAGCTGAGGCAACAAAAAAATACACATTTTTAACATTTTCTTGTTTATTTTGTAAAAAAAATTGTAATGAGGCAAAAATACAAAACACACACAAAAAAAAAAAAAGTGAAAATTATTCCTAGTAATATTTTATTATTTTTATTCTTGTTGTATATGTAGGTATATGATTTTTAGTCATATTGTGGGACCACCTGTTGTGGATCTTTATCCAGCTACATCATTTGCATCCTTCACTGGAAAATGTACTGTGAAATGTGCCCCCCCCCCTTTCCTTGATACCCTAAGCAGGTGCTTATATTGTTTAATGGTAAATCAGGTCCTGGTACTGTCAAACCATGCCGAATAAAAGTCTGAAATTTTTATCTATGCAAGTCTTTCGAAAACTAACGTTGGATCTATATATTAGATAAGGCATAATTGCCTTTCATATGGCATAAATATTGAATTTATTATATTCAATGCTGGTCCAATAATATGAATGTCAGACTGCAAGAAATTGAGAAGTAATCATGTATGTAGATTATTTGTCCAAACTATTCAAAACGCGACATAATCATTTTTGGGAATAATTATGGTGTCATACACTAGAGATGAAATTTTTTTGGTACTTCCTTATTATAGTGGCTCCCGAGGATGAATTGCCAAACGACCGAGATGTATCGCCAAGGTAGATTGTAAAATTTTGCCTTGCAGTCCTAAAGAAACAGCATGTGTTTATATTATCATCATACATTCACGCTACTGACCTTGGCGAAATCGTGACAGCGACCTTGATGTAATCGTAAATATGGGGGCCGCTATAATAAGGAAGTACCATTTCTTTTTAAAATGAGCTGGCAGATATATCAATATCCAACATTGCATGTGATTTAAAACATGCAAAATCTAATTGCCTTCTAAATCACATTGTCGTTCAACAATTAATCTTGACTTAAATATCATTTACACCCCATTTCAATTACTCATAGAATATGCAGCTTCATCTTATTTATGTGGAATTCAGGTGAATTGAGATCAACAATAAACATATTATCAGAAACATGCTAATGAGCAGCTGTTATGCAAATCAATTTAGCGAATGTGATATTTATATTTTGACAATTGAAAAGAAAATTGAGACTCTTGATAATGCCAAATAGTGTAATATTCATGTTTTAAGTTAAAGCGATGTATTGTAAATATTTGTAACATTTTATGTTACGGGCCTAAAGATGTCTTGTGGACGTCTAGGAAATGTCGGAATTTAAATTTTAATAAGGAGAACATGACACCGTTGGAAGAAGACCGATCGGATTCCCGTCTCTAAGGTCTTCCATTGTATGACGAAAATGAGCCTATAACGTCTACAAGACCAACTGAGTAGCTAGGGCGAGTGGCATGTAAATAATCTCCGACTTTTATATTATGCGCAATATTCAATGACTAGAAGACATGCTACAAAGTTCAACCCACCTTTAACTAAAATGACCGTTCTTTCCTCTGCGAAAATGGGTAACAATCCCAGGTCAAAATGACCACTAGGTGGTGCTAGTTATCATCTAAAACAATGCTGCTGTTTTTCCATTTGACTACGTAAATTTTGAATTATAGAATTTAAGCACAAGAATGTTTGTCCTCTGTAGAAAATTAACTTCATATACTAATTAATTAGGAGAATAAAATATTTTGATTCCTATTGCTTACAAATTTATAAAACATCTCATCAATTTGGTCATGCCACAAGAAAATAAACTAAAATAAGTAGTCAAAGATTTCTATAATATATTTTTATTTCCCATTGCTACAATTGATTAAACATAATTGTAAGTATATTAATTTAAAAATACTTTGTCAAAATAAAATAGGTCACTTAAGAAGTTGCAAATGTCAATAATGTTTTAATATTATTTATTGCATAACAGAAACAAATACAAATTGTAAAAAATGTCATGTATTTATTAGATTTATTTATATTACATTTTGACACTTAACAATTTTAACAGAAAAAAAAATTTATTCCTCTGCTAAAGCCACAGAATCTCATTTTTACTAAACAAAGTTTATATCAAAATAATCATTTACTTAATGATAATTCCATGTATAAAAGAAACTTCTTTTTATTTATTTCTCTACAACTTCTAGACCTAGAAATTTGAAACAGGAATGTGATTACCCACAGTAAAATAAAATATAATCATATCGAATTTCAAACAGTTCAATTCAAAACTGGATTTGTATGCAAAACAGACAGACTTTATATTTATAATATATATACCATCAACATGGATCACACAAAATGTAAAAAATAAAAAGCTAGTATAGAAAAAACATTGAATAGGGTATGAAAAATATACTGATATTGAAAAATCAGATACATCAAGCTGAGGAAATATGTAGTCCAAACTTTACCATTTATGAAAAATCAGATTGTTAATAATGTAGTCAAACAAAAGTTCAATATTTTTTTACTTAGACACTTGAAAAAATAAAGTATTGGGTTGCGGCCACATTCATTCCAGGCCACATAATGGATTTTTAAAGCAAGTGAACAAGGCAGATGAAATCCTATCATACCAACTATATGTAGCCTCATTTAGGCAATTTAAATTGTGTTTTAAATCATACTTTTATTCATAATTTAATCTGTTATTAAACTACTTCAAATTTAATTTGATTATATTTATTTTGTTTAAATGGATATTTTTATACATTTTCCTGCATAATATACAAAGAATTGGACATATAATCTGCCCGCAAAAATGTGCCCTCTAAATATTTGAAATTTTTGATTGTGTATATCAAAACATAGCATTAAAGTTTTCTTTATTTTAACATGCTGATGCAGATGACTGTAAACTTGTTACATTTTTAGAGATATATATATGCAAATGATAACTATAGCTGTCCTGAATCGTGTTTAAGACAGAAAGCATATTATTTAATACAAACATGGAGAATGACTATAGCCTTCATTTGTGCACATATTTCCAAATATTGAATGATTATAGCCATCGTGTGCATCTATTAGCATGTTTAAGTATTCATGTTGTCTTAATGAGCAACTTGTATTTTATTTATTGTGTATATGTGTTCAATAAAAGAATAATCGTAACTGTTGTAAAAGATTTTCTTTCTGTGTGTATAAATGAACAAACATGATTTTTCAAAATTTAATATGTGTATGATGAATATTATTTTTATTATCTAATGCATTGCTTTCTAATTTATTATTGTCTTTTAAATGCAACTTGCATTTTAATACTTGTTCATTTGCTGTTTTTAAATTGAAGAGATAAAATGTTTGTAATATAAAAATAGAATTTAATAATATGAAGCTTAGTAATAAATGCACCTATTCTAATGAATTATTTGTCAACAGCATGTAAAATGTTATAAAAATATGTTCTGTTATACATGATATAATTTAAATATAAGTTATATGAAAGAAATATATCTACTTTAAATTTCGTATTAAACCATGCTAATCCTTTGATCCAATTTTCCACTCTAGAAAATCATCCATGAATATATTTCTTCCTTGGATGTATAACCATATCTGGTGCTTGCCTAATAAATTTTACCCACCCTTTAATTCAAGTATGATTCTTACATTGTTAAATTAAAAAAAATTAGTCGTTTAATTACTATTTGTTCCTCACATCAATTGTAAAAAAAAGTAATGCTTTTATTTTATTTTATAAATTTGATTTGTAAGTTGAATGTTTGTAAAATCATGTGTATATATTTTTATACAGTATTAATTAATATTGTTGGTGCTCTTTCATACTTTTTTCAACCTGTATCATTAAAATTAGTCTTTTAACTCTTTATTTAAATAAGGAAAACTGAATTGAAATAAGAAATTTTGATTCAGCAAATACTGCTTTTTTTTTCTGCACTTATTGCCTTATATTAAATTTATTGAATTAATCTTATGCATTTTATTGAGTAATCTGTGATTTTACAAACTTATTTTTTTATCATTCAAAATGCTTAATTTGGTATTTTGTATACAAAATAGCATCTCATAAAGAGTTTTTGTTTATGATGAATTACAAAGTAATCAGATTCTATTTTCCATAATGGTGAGTGTCATATTATAGCTATTGAGGTGGGCATATTTAAAGGATTTGAAAAGTTCAAAGTAGAGGTTTGCTTGGGCAGAAAATGTATATTTTTGCCCTATTCAGGCTAACAGTAACAGCTCAAAGACATATTTATATATAATGCAAAAACCAAACCTGGTCCGAAAATCTTGGATCTTAGACAAGATCGAAGCCAAATCAAAAGAAGTATAATCAGTATTATGTAAAAATGAGTTTATTAAACTTTTACCCTTGCAATACCAAAATTAATAATTTTTCATATGTCAAATGTGGACCTTGTTCATCACAACCAAAATTTATCAAATTCAGCTTGGCATGGGCTAAAACTTTTAAGGGAAATTTGGTCATGTCTTTTCTGAACCCATAAAAACCTCTAATTCTACTCCCCTTTAAACTAAAAACTTTCAGACGTATCCTATGATGGCATAGTAAATATAATTTTAACCAATTTTAGATCACTACCCACAAAATTACCTCTTAAACAAATATCCCCTTCTAAATGTTTACAAAATACTCCACTGCAATAATGGCTATTCAATGTTGATGAGCACTAATAAGCATGAAACTGATCCACTGTTACCAGTTGCTGTAGTGAAAAGATGATTCCAAATTATTGAATAATCATTTCAGTTATAAAAAGCTAAGGCTCCTACATATACAGGCTGGCGCAACAGTGGCTGTCTTGAATCCCAGCTGAAGTGATGACTGTACATGATGAAAAGATTACTTTTTGTACTTTTCTTGGAATCTCGTGAAAATCAAAACATTCTAGACTACTATCTCAAATGATTGGTACAATTTTTTTTTAATTTGAAGCACCTGTTTTACAGCTAAATTTTGTATCAAATATGAGGCATGTAACATGCATGCGCCATTGAAATAGCACAGGCAGACTCAACCGGTTGAAGTCAAAATGGCAGTTGTGTCAACCTATTTATTTAGGATCCTTATAAAAAATATATGAGATCTGTTAAAAAAGTTTGAAAGTATTTTTATTGCACTCGACAGTTACTGTGCATAGATAGCGCACAAGATAGGCCTGGTAGCCCGTTATCTATCATAGGATCATTGTCCTTTGAGTCTTTTATAAGTCATTACTTTCCATTTTATATATCTGTATTTTGTATTGACAGGCCTTTTCCAAAATTGCATTATATGTTTAATATCCAGGATTTAATTCAGTGGGATGCTAATTTGTTTTGGTCAGTGCTAGATAGCAAGTTAATAGCTAAAATATAATGACATATATTCAAAAAAGTGTAAACTAGTTAAGGTACACTAGCTAAGTAGGTGTTTAACCAGTTTGTTCATTTTTCTTTGTTAGGTCTCATTTGCTCATGATGATTGTTATTGTTACAATCAAAGTTATGTTTATTTTTGTATAGTTTGTATGGACATGTCATGAATGTCATTTTGGGATGTTGTTTCACCAGATTTATGTTTTCTCATTTTCTTTTCCCAATAACTATGAGATAATTATAATTTTAAATGTAATAAAAGAAAACACAAGTTTCTTCAAAAATGTTTTATTTCCCTTTTCTGCAGATTAAACATTGTATTAATAGAGCAGCATTATACCTGCTATGTATCCAATTATTGTGAGAATATTATAGTCAATCTAAAATTTGATCAAGCCAACTTTTGTTTTGCCACAATATACAATAACTTATATTTTTATGACATTATTAGATTACTGTTCCGCCCAGAGTTTTAAAAAAAATGTGGCTATCCTAACATGTAATTATTGATATGTGCAAATGTGATATAACTGATTAACCAAATAAATCACTCACATACTAATTATTAAACTTGTTTGTTGTTAGTTTCCTTCCCCCCCCCCCCCCCCCCAGGTGAATGTAGTGAACTGTTGTCTTCATTTTTTTAATGTCAAATCATTAAAAATGATTTGACATTAAAAAAATTATCTACATTAATTTGCTTTCATTGCTCAAACTGCTCATGAAAAGCGCCAAAAGTGAAAGCAAATGCATTTGTAACACCATCTTTCTAACATATTGAGTTTTTAGCTTGCCAAATTTTGTCACTTCCTTTTATTGTTAAATAGGTTGCACAATATATCAAGATTTACCATAAATCTCAAACACAATGTATCTTGTATACTGATCTTATTACAACAGAGTAAGATGTTTTGAAAATAAATGTATGAAACGAACTTGTATAAGACAAAACTAGATTCATATGTGATTTAGAGATCCATTATGAACTTGCTCTAAAAAAAAAAAAAAAATTAATGCAAGACTGGGAAGAAAATACCTTTTTAAAAAAAATAAGATGCTACCAATACTTTTGAAATCACCATCTGTGAAAATTTTAAAATACTTGCCTTCCACAGAGAAGAAAATACCAAATATTTTAGTCCCTTAAAAAGAAAATGCTAAATACATTATAATTTCCGAAAAGTTAACTGGGATGTAAACCAAATAATGTTTGGCAAAATTTTTCCAAAAGCTACTTATAATTCATTCATCTAATAAATGAACATTTTTAATGTCAAATCATTAAAAATGATTTGACATTAAAAAAATTATCTACATTAATTTGCTTTCATTGCTCAAACTGCTCATGAAAAGCGCCAAAAGTGAAAGCAAATGCATTTGTAACACCATCTTTCTAACATATTGAGTTTTTAGCTTGCCAAATTTTGTCACTTCCTTTTATTGTTAAATAGGTTGCACAATATATCAAGATTTACCATAAATCTCAAACACAATGTATCTTGTATACTGATCTTATTACAACAGAGTAAGATGTTTTGAAAATAAATGTATGAAACGAACTTGTATAAAACAAAACTAGATTCATATGTGATTTAGAGATCCATTATGAACTTGCTCTAAAAAAAAAAAAAAATTAATGCAAGACTGGGAAGAAAATACCTTTTTAAAAAAAATAAGATGCTACCAATACTTTTGAAATCACCATCTGTGAAAATTTTAAAATACTTGCCTTCCACAGAGAAGAAAATACCAAATATTTTAGTCCCTTAAAAAGAAAATGCTAAATACATTATAATTTCCGAAAAGTTAACTGGGATGTAAACCAAATAATGTTTGGCAAAATTTTTCCAAAAGCTACTTATAATTCATTCATCTAATAAATGAAACAAAGATTAATGAATACTTTGTATTTTAATGTCAATGCTATGGGAAATTAATTTTTAAATGTTTTAAAATTTTTTGTGTTATTCCATGAAATGAAAGTTATTTTACATATAAGGAAATTTATTTTTTACACATTAGTTGTTTCTCTATTTATTATTATTATATAAGTAAGGAGGTTATGCCAGAAGCAATTTTACTGTATTTTATTATTTTACATAAATATATTTTTGTAAATTTAAGAAAATGCAAAATATGTATTTTATATATTAAAGTATTTGAGTTTTCCAGCTTTGTAACTACTTGGTTATGCCATGCAATAGCAGAACAAACATTTCAGCATGATAAAATTACATTTGTAATTTTACTAATTCATTGATAATAAATTATTCTACTTGTTCATTACATAAATATACTTTTGCAAATTTAAGAAAATGCAAAATATGTATTTTATATATTAAAGTATTTGAGTTTCCCAGCTTTGTAACTACTTGATTATGCTATGCAATAGCAGAACAAACTTTTCAGCATGATAAAATTACATTTGTAATTTTATTAATTCATTGATAATAAATCATTCTACTTATTCATTATAATTAATTCTACCAATGTCATTTTCATGAGTGGTAAAATTTCAACATTGATGTAATTCTACCACTCATTGAAATAACATTTTATTGGTACATTGCGATTTTAAGTACTCAAATGCAGTGGCAGCTCATGACTTCAGGAATGAGTGAAGCGGATTCAGTGGTGGGATTCTCCCCTCCTCCCTGACAACGAACATCCTCTAAACACATCACACTACTGGCACACGCTTTGTCAAATTTCATCTAAAAATAGCCAAATGAGTCTAAAAAATTCACCAAATAATAATAACTCATTCAGCCTATAGCAGGTGAAGCCGCACTTATTCTACTGCATATTAGGAGCCACCACTGCTCACATGCTTTAAAATTATATACCTCCTTTCATAATTTAATACATTTATAACACTTAATTGTTAATAATATTCACCAATTTTTTCTGCTAAATGGCTGGACAACAATTAAAAATTAGCATGATGAAATTTGCCAAGAATAAACGGGTCTTTCTAATCACATAGATCTAGTTAAATTTGTAATAGAAATTAACCTTTAAATTTTAACTGAATGTTAAGGAACTGGATGGATGGTGTGAGATTTTGCATAATCTAATAAATCAGGGGTACCCAACTTATATTCTGTGCAATGGTGGTCCATAAAGGCTAAAAAGCTGAGCCTCGCCTGTTTAAATCTGGTTCGAAAAAATAAAACATTTTTATAAATTTAGTAAATTCCTGAAAAGCAAAACACAACTATTTCTAATGGCTAAACTAGTATATTTATGTATTTCAGTGTGCATTTCATTCATATGTTCCCATCCTTACTGGGTTTTAATTATTGCAACTCATTGTTCATTCTCTAATGTCTTGGGTAGGGTAAGGATCTGGATATACAACTTAGTTCTCAGGGGGCTATGACCTCTAAAATATTGAGAATTGCTGTAATAAATTATATTCTGATTTGGAATAAGAATATACCTACAAAGGTCAAACATATGGTCATGTTTTCAGTCATATCTATTAGATAACCCTACGATATATCTGGCAATTATTACAGACATGCAAACCATCTATTATGGCATTCAAGATTTAATTTAAACATGCTTTAACAACTTGAAAATGCCTTTATTATCTGGCTGTATACATTTTCAATCTCTGAAAATTATCCATCCTGTACCTTACTCTGCATCAATATGTTTTCAACATACTATGCAACATAAACTGTGATATTTTCTGATAACTCCTATTTTTTTTTCAACTAATATAGCAGCATGTTTCTTATGTACAATTAGTGTGCTTTCATTTCGTTCCTGATGCATATATATGTGTGTATCCTAGTACATTTAATATGTGTTTTTGAAAATTGTTGTTTAATCAGACTTCACATGTGTAAATTCTGTTATAGTCTTCAAAATAAAATATAAAAGATCTTGTTGGAATTTTTGATACAATCTCTACTTAGTTTTATTAATTGGTAATTTCCAGAAGTAATCCATTGTATGAAAACTTGCATGAAAAAGGCATTCTAAAGTTTGAAATCATTTCCAATGCAGAAAACGACATAACTGAATGAATTTGCACCATTTTAGCTTATCAGCAAATAGCTGTTTGCCTGACCTTGTGGTATCATATCTAAAGCTTGCTCTATAAATTAAATTTCCAATGCATAGTAAGACTGAGTTCCTCGGTCACTAGAGGGGCTTGCAAAATGGTCATATATAAGATTTATCCAAAATGTAAGACTGAGTTTTATTGAGACAGTTTTGCAATTAATAGTGAGCAACTGTTTCTATTGCTCTGCTTCTCTATATTGACGAAGTCACTTGTTTGCCTTCGAAACCGGCTGTTCCTTTTTATCAACTTTTTATGTTGTTATAACGTATTTCCTTTGCAGATTTTATATTTATTTCAAGCCTTTTTTTTCCTGTTGAAGTTGCAAGTACATTTTAAAATATTTGAAGAAGCAACTTGCTGTAGTCAGTGTTCAGATAGCTAAGTTTAAAAAGGAACAGATGCTACTACCTTTTTAAGAAAAATAAAAGAAGAAAATTGACAAATATAGTTATGCTCTTCGGAACAAGCTATATGAGCTGCACATGGTTCATGAAAAATTGGATAAATCAAGCAAAAATTACAATCTCTTTCCAGAAAGAGAGGAGCGCATTGGAGATCTTTTTCTATTTTCAGTGGCAAGGAAAGAACAATACAAAGTAATGCAAACATGACAGAACAACATAAATTCCCAAGAAGATCTCTTGCCTCCCAGTACCTGGCCATCTCAGAGTTCTTATGTAGTGCAGTTCAATGATGTACATGGATGAGGTGGGAACTATCCATTGGTTCATTACTTCCACAAAGCTGACAGCAGAAGCTTATGTAGATTCTGATGCAGAGCAAATGTTTAGCCAGGCAATTGTGATTTGTGACCAATGGTCAGCCTAAAGAGGGCCATACCCTTTTGCCGATGTAGATCAGGCAAAGTAGTAATACTTTCTCTAGTCCAGCAACTAGAGCAATTCAAGCATACAATTGTTAGTTTCTAATTCTGTTACCTAAATCACCTCAGAACCCTTCTTAGCTAGCAAATCTGTCATCTCATTTCAGTGGATACCATTGTGACCTGGGATCCACTGGAGAGTAAAGTGTTTATCCCTAGCTTTGTGCCTCCCAATAAGAGTTTGACACTGAAAAATCTCATTTGAGGCAGGGGTGGAAGTGACGGCTTTCCTGGGACCGAAGGTCCCTCACGGCCACATCGAATGTATAAAAGTCCACTGTAGATGGTTTTTTCAGTAATAGCAATATGAAATCGCATTCATCTTCGAGAGGTTGCTGTGTAGGAGTCAGAGGCGGCTGGTATTGTGCCGCCTTCGTCTTGGAGTGGCTGCTGATGGCTGAGTGCTGAGCTGTGGCTGTAAGAGAGGGGGAGGGCGGGGGTACGAACGGGCCAATAGAAAATCACCAAGGTATTGGTGAATGAGAACTCCAAAGTTTACAGATTTTAAGATACAACTTGAAGTACAAATTTGAGATTACTCAAGAATTTAAAGTTATTAAAATACAGGGTTAGGATTAAGAAGTTAAGATTGAATTACAAGTTTAAGATTTACAATTTGCAGATACAGTCAGAGATAATTAGAAGTTTACAATGAAAGTTTAATAAGTTTAAGAGTTATTGGATTTACAGTTAGGTTTAGTGACGTGAAAAAGAAAGCTCTTTTGAGGCACACAATTTTACAAAATTTACAATTTAAACCCAGTTATTTTAATATTTACAACAAACGATCAGCTTGTGCTGATTCACTACTGAAGAGAAGACCGGGCTGGCAAAAAATTCGCGAGCAAAGCAGAGTCGTTCTCATGGATTGAGAGCCCACCGGGGAGAACGAATCAGGTTACTCCATTTTACCCCGGAATTGCCAGGGCAATTTCAAGGTGAAATAGCCATCAGTCGCCGCCTGGCGGGCTATGTTAGGAAACACCTGCCTGGGGCGTAGAATATCTGGGGCGCCGTAGGCCCGGAAAAAAGGTGACTAGGCCTTCTTTTCCTAAGATAGGAAGGTGTGGAAGTGTCGTAGCTACTATCCACGGTTCTCAGGCAGGGTTTGTTAGTGTTTTTCCTGAAAAAATTTAGTGAAGTTTTCCGAATCTGCCCAGCAACGTGTGGGACTTTAAGATCGTGGTGTATCACCTCGTTCTGTACAAATTATTGGTAAATGGAATCTATCTTATTGGTAAATGGAACAGCATAGGCAGAATATCGTCGACGTACAAGCGAGCCATCAGATTGGCTTGCAGCACAATTAAAGGAGATGGCTCCCCAGACTGTCGCACCACATGTGACGGCCGTGTGCCTCTCGACAACAAATGCGGGGTCGGAACGCTGGCCAGTACTCTTCCACATAAGTATGCAGCGGTCTACTATCCAGGCTGAGCGAGATCGGCATCAATCCAGACGACTCTGCCTATACTTGAAGAGTCAGTGGTAGGTGCATTAATGGACGTCGACACCTAATCCAACCTGCCAATCGTCTTTGGATAGTGTCTCTTGATGCAGGATACGAAAAGGATTGCAAATGCCTTCGAATGGCTGGTAGCGACATCATTGGTATGGAAGTGGCTCCTCACACGATCTTCTCGACCAGTTATCTGTCTGGAACGTCCTGAGCCTCTGCAGCGGTTACATGTGGTTTCTTTGATCCACTGTTGCCAACACCGAGCAACTCCCCTATTGGTCTGATGAAATGGCGACTGTTGGACCAATCAGCCCGCCTGCGGTTTCATTGTCTATATGGAAAAGACCGGCTAACTTAAGTACACACTCTCGCCTAATACCGGTTCGGTTTTGCTTATCGTGGGAGATATTGCAGCTGTAATACCAAATGATGTTTTGTATACCCTAGAATATCACTATCGTCGCTGTAATCGCTGCTATCATTGCTCAAAGAACAATTAGAGCAATGACAAAGAATCTAGAAAAATTTCTTTGCTTTCATTATCAGGATTCATTTTGTCTGAGCTTTGGATCAAGAAAATTAAAAATTATTTAAATCCATAAGGACATGCGACCAACACACGTCATCCTGAATCCACTAATGAAACTGCATATCTACGCTTTAAAAGTTACAGTAAAAAACAGCACTCGCAAAAGTCTATTAATCGATTCGCGGTTGATAAGAGTTGTCACTTAAAAGCCTATTCTTAGGTTTGCGGTAAATAAGCATTGGCATCAAAGAGCCTATTTTTAGGCTTTAAGTAGATACTGTTAAGCTGTGATGTAACCTCTCTCTAATGCCAACGGCCGTACCGTGTTGAAAACACCGGTTCTCGTTAGATCACCGAAGTCAGGCAGCATCATGACCACCTGGGAACACCGCGTGCTGTTGGCACATTTCGGGCGCGGTAGCTCGGTGGTTTGCGCGCTGGATTTGTACGCTGCCACAACTGCCGCCGTGTTCATGCGGGGTACGATCACGTTAAACATGTGGGTCCGTAAGTCCTTCCGAGAGGTTGGTGGTAGGGGAAGGAGAGTACGGTCCCTGTGGATACCTCCCCCACTGGGTTCCGGTATAAATTGGGTGGCACTTCCCGGTCGTCCAAACAGTTACCTTAAACCTTTCTGGTAGGTCGGACGGTCTGGGTCTCAACAACAGCCTCTCTCAACAACAACCTCTCTCTAAATCCGGCAATTGCTCATAGCACCGTCGAGTACGACGTCTCAAAGGCATCTTTGTACACAAATTGCAGTATCAAAGCAGAAAATCCAGTTTCAATTGCCAGTGAGTGAAAACACCGGTAGTTTTAAATGCTGCATGATGTGTTATGCTCATGCGCGTTACATAAGACCTATAAACTTCATTGGCGCTGTCAGTTTGATCATTTGCATATGTCCTCACATATATATATATATATATATATAGTATATACAATTAGTATTTCCGAGTCAGGGTTGGTCCTTAAGAGCATCCATGGTCACGAAAATACTATTTTTGGGTTTTTCACATTTCATTTTCTTACTTTCACATTTTAGTGTATTTCTGTCTTAAGTAGCGAACCTTTATCAGGATCATGCTAAAACTTTACATCACATTTTTCAATTTCCACATGTAGTTATTCTACTTTTTACATTTTCTTGTCAAATCACACTGGGCGTTCTGCCAGGTGAAGGGGCTTCGAATATGTAATCTGTAGTTGATAAATTTCAATTACACATCACAAAGTTTACCCTCTCCTTTTTGTATCCTATTGTTCAGTATGTTGATCTGAAAAGTCAGGACAGAGCATTAAAATATTTGTGAACATAGACCATTGATAAATCAATCAAAATTTCAACTGTTTTATCGATCACCAAACTACTTTTGATTTTGATAGGGGATGAGTCCAGGGCCTGATTAACACACGGGCCTCCGTGGCCGCGACCCTGGGTCCCCAAGATTTAGGGGCCCTTAAACTTTGTATGTATTAAAGCATTTTAATCCGAAGTAATTATTTGTTTCATTTCTTGAATAATATAAACTGATGATGTTAGGTTTTACTTTAAATTTTGAAAATATGTTAATAGTTTTAAATATTATACATCTTTTAAAGTTTTACTTTTAAATAAAAAGTTCTAGATGTACAAAAGTGCCTTCGGGACAGTGGCCCTAAACTCCCAAATTTGCTTAGTGATTTTTTTTGCATGTATTTGATATGCCGTGAGTGTATAGGGTCCCCAATTAACAACAGCCCCAGATGAATCGTAAATATTTAGTAATATACCCAGAAAATAAAATTATTTATGCATATATGGGCATGGTTTCATTCTGAAAAGGGAACGATGATTAAAATTTTTAGGAACTTTAAAAATTGAGTGATATTTTCTCACCCTAGTCAAAAATTTGATTGAGATTTTTAAAACTTGAGTTTCAAAAGTTTTTGCTCCAATAAACAATTCTAATTTATAAACATTTGCATGACATTACAATTAAAATATGCATTTAGTTAGTTAATATGCAAAAATTATAACAAATATAGTGTAAATGACAAAACCTTAGCAAAATGAATAACTCTGCTTTAGCTAGCGCTTAGTATTTGCAGACGTTTGTCTTAAATCACATTTTACAGCCATTAATCTAATCGTTTTACCCTTTCCCCCTTACTTTGGGAGTTTCGGCGAAAAATAGCTCAATTAAATTTCGAGGATCAATTAAATTGCCATTTTTACTGTCTTTATATATATACATAGTGTAGTGTATAAGAAAAGTATTGTGTCGGGATCGAAAATTCGAATTCGAAGGGAGACACGCTTCAAGTATCCCTGAATATGAATCAGATGTTTTTGAGGTGATGTCTGTGTTTATGTGCATGTGTGTATAATTACGATGGGGACCAGCCGATACCGAGATGCCGCTCTAACGTTTAAACAGGGTTGGACTGGGCGTGTTTTTAGTCCCGGACAATTTCAAGGTGGCGGCCTCCAAGGTTATTATATCTATATCCTGCCTCAGTTAAATGACTAGATCATACAGGTATATAAGGTCTATGGTTACAGGTATATAAGGTTAAGTGATGGTGTGGTGGAGTGGGGGTCAACATAATGTAAAACAACCGCGAAAACCCCCCTGCTTTTGTATGGAAATTTATAAAAGAATATATCTTAGTATATGATATTAAAATGCAATGTCTGTGTGTTCGTTACGCCTATAGAGTAATATATGTTGGGCCCAAGGTTAATAGAATATACTATATATATAAGATGTACTGCATATAAAATATACTATATTATAGATTATACTATGTATAAGATGGGCTTTGGATTGCTTTAGATATCTATGGGCTTTGGATTGAAATTTATCAAGCAGACAGTAGGGAAGAGTCGATGGAAACAAGGTGGTCGGTGTCTATCCACAAAATTTATGACCCACTTTTATTTTTATTATATACTAGCAGTATACCCGTTCTTCATACAGAATATGTAATATAAAGAAACTTAATATTCACAATCATGTGCAAATTCCTATAGTATTGTAAATGACATAGTTATTCAAAACATTCAATTAAAATATTTAAATTAATGCTCCTAAAAAGAAGTTTAATAATTTCTACTCTCGCTAAATAAATATTATCTTCACAGGCAGATCTAAAGAATGAAACGTCCTGGTCCCGTTTGTAAACAAATTTACAAAAAATATGAAATTGTATCAATATATGCCAAAATAAAAGCGCTAAAATTGTATGGGAAGATATTATATACCCGTACTACTCATATTCCTGAATATTAGAAGATATGCCCGTGTATTAGCAGAAGTAGATTCTCGTAGATTAGAAGATATACCCGCTGTTGTTGTTGAGACTTAGACAGTTCGATCTACCAGAAAGGTGTAAGGTAACCGTTTGGACGGTCGGGAAGTGCCACCCAATTTAGACCGGAACCCAGTGGGGGGAGGCATCCACAGGGACCGTACCCTCCTTCCCCTACCACCAACCTCTCGGAAGGACTTACGGACCCACATGTTTAACGTGATCGTACTCCGTATGAACACGGCGGCAGTTGTGGCAACGTGCAAATCCAGCGCGCAAACCACAGGGCTACCGCACCCGAAATGTACCAACAGCACGCGGTGTTCCTAGGTGGTCACCCACCCAAGTACTAACCGCGCCCGATGCTGCTTGACTTCGGTGATCTAACGAGAACCGGTGTTTTCACACGGTAGGGCCGTTGGCACTCGAAGATATACCCTTGTACTAATAGATTACCTGTACATAATATGAGTGTATGAGTTTCAACCGTTTTCGCCAAATAAAAAGATGGCTTAATAAATTGAAAATATCAATAATCCCAGTAATCTTTAAACTTGAAGGTCGTAAATTGATATAATCCAGTCAAAAAAACAATTTCCTTAAAATTTATTTTATATACATTTCTTTATTATTGAAATCGGAAAAGATTTTATGAAAATCGTCTGCTGTATAAACACACTGGATTTAGAACTCGAATTCGAATTTTCGACCCCGTCACAATACTTTCCTTATACATTATATGTATATAAGGAAAGCAAAAAAAAAAAAAGGATCGTCCTTAAAAAAAAAAAAAACGGTTGAAAACAGATCATTATCCAGATCATTACCTCAATTTAAAAAATGCGAATTTTTAGACCAAGAATTAGCGTTTTAAATCGCGAGACATACTTCTGCATGATTAGGCGAATGTTCATAGGATAGATTTTAATTTTTTTTCACCAAGAAATTAAAAAACTCCGATTAATCATTGTTAATTCGTAATCTTCGTGTTAATCCTATAAATAAATCTATAATACAAAATGAACAAATTTCTCATATGTTTTACATTTAAAAGAATATTGCCCTGTACATTTTCGCATTTTAAATAAACTCCCGAATAACCAGCAATTTTGATGCAAAATGCAACGAAAATTCAAGAACAAGATTTTCTTAATATTTATTCCATGGAGAACAAACAGCAGAGAGCTAAATAGCCAAGCAGACGATATTTTAAAATTTGGCGGGTGATTAGTCCGAAGATATTGCTCGCAACGCAATGCTGGTAATGCCGTTTGCTACTGTTCAACACAGTTGTTTTAATGATTTTGTACGAATATTTATTTCTTCCCGAGTTTATATACTTGCAAGTACAGATCTCATTTTTTTATGCATATATGATAAAAACACAGATTTAAAGTAAGTAAATTACATTATTCTTTTTCGTAACAGTTCTGAAATGAGCCGAATTCAATGTTTGAATATAATCTTCGTATGCATCTTATGTTTTGATAATGTTTGCAAAATACTTTCTAACTGTATAAAATTTCCTGTTGCCAAAATCTAACTATACGTTCTATAAGCTTCGAAAGTAATTATTTTATTGCTGTTTACTGTATATGTAAAATAATTTTACGTGTGTTTATAAAAATCGATTGCATATATTTATCAATTGTATGATGTACTATTATCACAACTTGTAGATAATGAAATAATTTTACAGGTCTTTGAAAGAAATCGATTCTATATCTTTAGCAATTGTATGACGTGCTATTAATGCAACTTGTAACAGAGTTATATACTTATGTTGCTGACAGCTAACTGAAAAAATTTTAGTTCAAACTGGAATGTTTCAAATAAATAAATGCTACCCAAATTGGGTTTTATTCTTTTAATCCTTTTTTAAAGACTATTCTTCCCCAAATGCTGTTATTTACTCGGGTTTTTTTTTACTTTTACATACTTTTGTATAAAGTATTGTTTTTCATAAATTTTGATTCCGAGCTTTGATTTTGGTGGTACAGCACGTGTAAGACCTACTGAACACTTTCGAAAGATGCCCATCTGTGTGTGGTGATGTGTGAACTTAACGAATACGTGTATCGCTACGAAATTTTATGTGTAAATGCATTATGTAAAAAATCTGATGTGTCCATCACATTACTTTTCTTATAAATAATTTTTTTTTCGATATTCTGATACAACAAAGATAAGAGCTTTCATTTGACTCGATATTGCTGACAGTCAAGAGGCTTAGAAAAATGGGAGGGGATACTTTGGGGATTTTATTGTTTTTATTCTTCTAAATATTTTATATTGTTCAATTTTTATGAAGATTTTACTTGTTTTTGTGTCAACATATATATGCATTATAAAATAAATCTCAATGCTGTATCTATCATATGTGATTCAAAGAAAATTAATAGACATATACTTTGTCCCAAGGTGTCCCCTTTTCCCTATTATTACCAATTAAAATAAGCATGCCCGACGCCATCTACATCGCTCGAATCTTATTCGAAAGTCCTGTATGGAAAGTAGAATTTCTAATATCTCCAGATCGTAACAACTCCTAAAAATGATTTCAACTCACTTCTAGTTAAAACTGTTTAAAAATTATCTACGCATTTATTAATAATGATAATATTTATTTTTTGGTGATTTTTTTTCATTTTAGATCAAAATCGTTGAATATCTCGAAAAAAGCGCTTGCTAGCGTCTTATAAATGATCTCATTCGCTTTTGAATTAAATAAATGCATGTGAAATTACTATTTGGTTAATAATTTTGAACATAATTATAATTTATAATGTTTTATTTCTCTTGAATTATCGTATAAGTGTTCAGAAAATGGAAGACTTTCCCCATGCTCGGTATTTCTGAAAATTTAAAAGCATTTTACACTTACTGCAGGTCCGTAATCAGAAGGGGAGGGGGGAAGGCTCAACGACCTGACAAGGATTAAACTGCCTCATAACAGATAGTGCATACACGGGGGGGGGGGGGGGGGGGGGTCATTTATGAGATTTGAATCGAACAAACTATTAAAATTTGCATTATAAACCTTCACCGAAATTTCATTATACAAGATTTGATTTATAGAAGACTGAAAAATTAAGTAATTTTAATATCCCAAATGACTACACACACCTTGCAGTGTCCACTATTAGATACTTGAGCCTATTTTGTTTTGATGTATGTCACCCTATTACTAAGGTACGTAGATGAGGGTAATAGAACATACGTCATGGACGCCCATCGAGGAGGGTAAGGCCAAGTGGAAAACTTCTTTGGGAAAGTCGCTGGTTCCCCACCCCTGGTTTACATCAGTTGGTTCGAGAAATATCGTGCCCGGTATATATACACATTTACATAATTGAAAAAGTGATTACTGGTATTCAGATTCAGGAATGCTCAAAACGTATAAATCCTTTAAAATCAGATATTTGTTTTTCCATTTTATATGAAATAAGTACTATATAAGGAACTGCGCATGCTATGATTCTGTAAGTTATACTATTCGCTTTCAAAATAAATTACATCTATTTTTTTCGCAAAAATATTTATTATATACCATTGAACATAAAACATTTATGGGACAAAGACTTCCGTGCTTTGAAACGAATCAATCTGAGCATCGATCTCCGTCGATCCGCCCTCCCAGGGACAGCGTCCCCACTGTTTTTTGGCTCAATTTAAAATTATGAAAAGCTCCGTGAAACAGCCCCCCCTCTTACCCCACCTAAATAAACGGGGGGGGGGGAATTAAAAATTTCGCCTTCGAATAACATAAATTTATTGATAATTTGTTTCTTTTCAGCTGAAAATTCTGAAAAAATCCCCCTTCCTTCATATAACCGCGATTTTAAGTCGCACTGGAGGAGGCGGAATTCTACTTTTTTTAAGTAGAAAATTCTCAGTAAGCACCCCCCCCCCCCCTCCCCTTACATTTTTCGCGTTTTTTAGTCGCATTTAAGGGAGAGGATCGACGGAATTCTACGGTGCTAAAATTTGTTTTCATTTTCTATTTCGTTTGGCCCAAATGAGAGCAGGTTTATAGTTTAAAATATCTGAAATTTGTACCATGTTAATTTTACTTTAATAATACTATCCCGGTCAAAGCAGTATATTTATATTATTAGTAACACAATCAGCTGAATTCAACTAATTCAATTGACCTGTTGTCTCGCCCCCCCCCCCCCCTAAAAAAATAAAAAATAATTTTATGAGACATTTAAAAAAAATAGCATGCGAACAAAAGCATTTATTTATTTATTTATTTTATTCTGATACAGATTATGACAAATGGACATATATAAAAGGGAATGTGAGTGTATGGAATGTGAAAGTCTAGTAGTTCCTCACACTCCAGGTATTTGTACAAATTTTGGCGAGTTGGCGTCCATCGAAATAGGGACATCGGTCTGTGCGCTTTTGTATGCACGGGACGGTATTGTGGCGCAGTCGACATGTACTGGGAAGGAAAGGTTATTTCCACTGAATATGGTATTTTAGATTGTATGGTCCGATTTCAGCAATGTAGGTGTCTATCATTAGCCTTGACTGCTAAAAGAAGTTCTTAATATATTTCCATGTTTCGGGTACTATAGAAACCGAATCAATCATTTTTGGCGTGACGCCTAAGTTTGTGTGTAGTATATGCATACAATCTTCCGACGAAATTTCACGAAACTGGGTTGTAAAGTCACTTGTGCATTAACTTGGTGCTGATTAGAATTTGGTACGATTGGGAAAAATTGCCAAAATCTGAAGTTAAAGGTATTATATGCGAAATATATAATTGAGAAATGTGCATAAATGTATTAATTAAATTCTTGTTTCATACGTCATTTCTTATGAAAAAAATAAAAACCAGCCTATGACATAATAATAACGGATAAATATGGCTAGTGGGGAGACCATTGATGATATATTTCATTTTTTTACTATTTTGGTGACTTGGCGCCGTTTTAAAATGCGCCAAATCATCAAATCAGTAAGAAAAAAAAATTAACTGTACATTTGATATATCAAAAAAGTATGCAATTCATGTGTTATTTTCTGCAATGAAACTTCAAAATGAAAGAAAAAAATCTGATGTGGACAGCACAGCACATGACCAGACTCAAATTCATTTTCTCCTTATTTCTTTAATAATTCATTAAATTGAGTTGAATTGCACAAAATAACACGCATAATTATTTGAAATGACACTGAATTTGCATTTTTGATTCAATTTTCATTTGGTAACTGGACGTATTATCAAAGGCGGCGCATGAAAAATGATAAAAAACTAAAATATCTCGAGAACGACTTAATTCTAGAGTAATGGGGTTGATCTTATTCTTTTCGTCGTAACAAACTAACGTAGGAAATAAGCATTTCATTGATACATTTGAGTATATGTAGTCTTTGACGATTTTTGCGAGCCATTTCGTAAAAAAGACTGGTTCTTTTTTTCCGATTCGTACCAAAATCTAATCAGCGCCAGGGGAATCCACAAGTGACTTATTTACCAAATTTTGTAAACTTTGGTCAATTAGTTTTATAGATATGATTTTTGCAGCAATTTCGCAAAAAAAAAAAAAAAGGAGGTTCCCCCCCCCCCCCCCCCCGAATCGTACCAAAATCTAATCGTCACTACGGTAACCCACAAGTGACTTACCAAATTTTATGAAATTTGATCAATTAGTCTACAAGTTAGAGTGGATACATGCATTGCCCAGACAGACACACAAGACGGCAAACCGGCCACACAATTCGTTACCATAAACCCTTGGGTTGGTCGTGTGGTCTGGGCCTTCAACACAGACGGCAAGTTAGAAACAGTTTTTTCGTGTTCTAGAGGTCCCAAAATGTGTAGATCCGTCGAAAACTTGAGATGCGATTTTCGACACGATCCCAATACTTTTTCCATACATTATCATGTATTGTATGGAAATTAAAAATGCATTTTAGTCTGTAGGAAGAGTTATGCGCTGCCGATACCCCCCCCCCCCCCCCCACTCCCGGAAAAAAATCTACGACAGAAACAGAATGAGTACTGTTAGCACCAGGGAAAGCATGATGAGGCTTCTTGCGTTCGTCGATCTGTTACATTCATTTCCATCGCAGAGGCACACTTCGATTTCCAGAAAGTCCTTGTTGGGTATTTGCTGTCGATAACATCCAGACCTTTTCCCAGGATTGCTAACGCACATGTAGGTCACGTTTACCGGATCTAGGAAGAGAAAAAAAAAAGTCTGTGGGCGAATTCTAATAAGTTTATGAACTCATATACAAAAAGGGAATTATAAGCACTTAATTTTAATCTCGATACCAGAGACTCATTTATTTATCCAGAGTAGGTGAAATTCTCAACTTGAAAATTTTTTTTTCATAACTTAAGTAATTTGAAGTATCCAATAGACCAGGGGTCGGCAACCTGCGGCTCGCGAGCCGCATGTGGCTCTTTTGATGTAAAGTTGCGGCTCTCCAGTTCCATACGAAAAAATTAATATTTTATTATCAAAACCCTTAAAAAATAAGAAAATATATTTCTAAGTACCTAATTTCTCAATAGCTTCTATTTTCATAATCGTTAATTACAAATCGCTACGCTTAACATGAGCGTAATGAGATAAATTTGAACTATTGTTTTGTTCTTAGAGATGAGACTCCGTGACCATGTTTATCTTTCAGCCAATTGAATTTTATTTCCGTCTCACCCAAACAGCCACCGTCTAGAGTCTAGACAACACGTCTAGGCTCTAGACGTGTTGTCAGTCAGTCATCCTCGGATATCGCGGTCGACATTACGTTGCATGTGTGTTAATTTAATCGCTTGCGGTTTCTGCGTGTCTATTCGCTTGTTGTTTCAAGAAGAATACGATTTAGAAGCGAATTATCTTCTCTGTATAATATAATAAAATCAGTAACAGAATTGAATTACATATCTGAGGATCGTGCTAACGAAGTAATAATGGTAAATAAATTGTTTGCCGTTTTAGATAGCTAAGTAAAATTTTAAAAAGTCATTTTTTCAGCTCCGCGCCATCATGGCATCTGGTAAAGGAAAGAGAAGAACTGAAGAAGAAAACGGAGAATTCAATCAGGATTGGACGGAGTCGCTTGCATTCATATGCAACACAGATGGCCTTCCGACTTGTCTCATTTGCCACGAAAAACTCGCACACAATAAGAAGTCAAATTTGGAGAGACACTTCACTACAAAACATACCCAGTTTGCTGGTAAATATCCAACAGGTGACGCACGAAAAAAGCTGTTGAAGAGCTCCAAAAAAACAACAACAGTCAAGTTCCATGCTAAGTAACTGGGCGCAATCTTCCAATAATGTAAATCTGGCAAACTTTGCAGTATCATTAGAAATTGCAAAAAGAGGAAAACCATTCACAGATGGTGAGTACGTCAAAGATTGTTTTATACGTGCATCTGGAGAACTGTTTCGTGATTTTAAAAACAAAGCAGAAATCATGAAAAAAAATCAAAGATTTGCCATTATCTGCTAAAACAGTACAAGATAAAACTGCTAAAATGTCTTCAAATGTCACACATGCAAATGCAGCACATATGCAAGTGGAAGACATTCAACTGGCTTCTGCCTTATCACTTGCTATAGATGAGTCTTGCGACATAAAAGACACGGCACAAGTTACCCTTCTTCGTCAGGTATATGTCGTCCCAAGGTCCAAAAGAAGAACTGCTAGGATTGCTACCGCTCTCAGGGCAAACTCGTGGAGAAGATATAGCAAATGCTGTGCAAAAATGCCTGGAAGACAATGGAATCGATATAAATAAAATCGTTTCTATAGCAACTGATGGAGCCAGAAGAATGACAAGAATACATAGAGGGGTAACATCAATTCTTCAGAAAAAAATAAACCACTAAATTGTAACGTTTCACTGCATAATTCATCAAGAAGCGCTTTGTGCCCAAACATTTCCGGCCGAAATAGTTGAGGTCATGAACTTGGTAATTAAGATTATTAACTGCATCTTGGCAAAAGCACTCTACCATCGCCAGTTTAAAGATCTCCTTGCAGAAATAGATAGCCAGTTTTCTGACCTACTTCTGCACAATAAAGTGCGATGGCTTTCCAGAGGTAACGTATTGCAACGTTTTGCTTTGTGCTTGAATGAAATAAAAATATTCCTCAATGAAAAAAGCATTGACCATCCCGAATTGGAAGAAGACAAATGGCTGCAAAAATTCAACTTCATGGTAGATAGATACCACAATGAAACTAAATGAGCTAAATCTAAAACTGAAAGGAAAGGGCAACCCAGCCTACGCCTTGCTTGAAGAAGTAGTTTGTTTCGAAAAAAAATTACTTCTTTTTGTTGAAGACATGGGAAGCGGTAAATTACTTCATTTTAAAAATCTGAAGCAATATCGCGATGAGACCAATGCAATTATTGACACGAATTACTTCAGCCTAGCTTTAAAAAACATGAAGAATGGATTCGCTGAGAGATTCGAGCAATTCAAAACAAACAAAAGTACTCTCGCGTTCATAGTAAATCCTCTCAACACAAATGCAAATGAGATCAACATTCAGCCATTTGGAATTGATGCTGGATCGCTCCAAACGCAATTGCTAGATTTGAAAAGGAAAGACTTGTGGAGTGGCAAGTTCACAGAACTCAAGAGCCAGTTGGAAGAGTTGAGGGTCCAGAAATGCATGCACATCGCGCAGCACAAGTGGACAGCTCTAGAAGAAATTCCTAGAGTTGAGACCCTCATATTCGGCGCATGGAAGTTTTTCAGAATGCTACAGTGAGGTGAAGAAGTTGGCATATGGAGTGCTGGCTATCTTCGAGTCGACATATTCGTGCGAGCAAGCGTTCTCTTGCATGAATAGAATAAAAAGTAAAGTTAGAAGTCAACTAACAAATAAAAATCTAGAGTCGTGCTTGAAACTTAAAATAACAAGTTATAAGCCAGATTTAATCAAACTTTCAAAAGGCATGCAAAGCCAATGCTCCCATTGATGTAACTATCTATATTTGTGTTTTTATATGAATAAATATTATTCCGTATTTAAAGCCGTTTATTTTAAATCAAAATCCAATATATATAAGCAAATACTATAATATTGAAACGAAAATTTTTAGTGGCTCTTTAAAAACTGGGAAATTTTGCAAATTGTAACTTTTGGCTCTTCCGTTTCAATAGGTTGCCGACCCCTGCAATAGACTTCTGCACAGGCGTGGTACCCTAGCTTTAGCTCAGCCCGCCCAGGTCAAGCAGGATTTTTTAGACGGTTTCAGGCCGGGCTCGGCCTTTTCAATGCACCACTGAAATATAATCTTTGTTTTTTCATTTCATATATCTAAAAATTTGTTTTTAACTTTTATTCATTTAAATGTAACAAATAAGAGTCCCATCTTGCGATATTACATTGATGACAATTGACAGATGAGACTATTTTATACAAGTAGTATCTTATACGACTTTAGTATCTATATATGTTAAATTACTATATCATTATATCACGGGCGAGTTGAATGAAATATTACGTGATGTACCGTCTGAGAAAAAATATTGAAACGAACATGTAAAATAGAGGCTCTTTGAGCCATCAGAAGGGAAAAACACCTTTATAGGCAGCCTTTCCTATTACGTTAATGTAGGACTGTTAAGTTTCGGGACAAGGTTTCCATATTTGTCAATTTATCGCCAACTTGGCGACTTTTGGAGCGTTTTCGAACATATTAGAACTTTTTCGAAATATCGAATATTCTTGAATAAACAAGCCCCTTCTAGAAATTTCATGAAGGGTTTAGCAGGGTGACTACAGAATCTGGAAATCAGGGAATATCAACATTCTGGAAAAATCAGAGAATTCCTAAAAAAAAAAAAAAAAAAAAAAACCTATAAAATCAGGAAAATTTGGAATTTTTAAGGTTTTTTTTTTTCTCCTACTCACGACAATACACATGTGTAAAATTCCTTTTTCATGTGACGGGAGACAGCCTGTTGGATACCTCAATAAAAGGAAGAGAGTTTTTAAAATTTCAACGTTTCTCAGTGATCCCTCTCATTTAAATTGTTTTGAAAGTTGTCAAGATATGTGATATGACAGTTAAAAGCAGATTTAAACAAGAAAGATCAATCATGCTTAAAGCATTGATTATGAAATACTTTCCAACTTCAATGCAATTTTATTTAAACATCTCTAAAATGCAATGCATTCCTCGGTAAAAGTTTAAAACTTATCACAATGCTACATTAATTTATTATATTTGAAAACTTAAACCTTCATAAAAAAAAATGAACTTCATTCAAATGACGGCATTGAAATATAAATTGCCTGGTTTAAACACCTCTGAAATGGGATACATTCCTCGGTAATATTTTTAGAATTATCGTAATACTATTTAAGCAAACACACAATCGTAATATCGCAATACTATTTAAGCAAAAACAAAGTGGTTTTAAGACGGATACAACACTCAATATGAATTAAAAAGAACTTTAAAAATCACGATTTTGAGACAAGATAGATGCCATATTTCATTTTGAAGTGGGTCACGTGATTTTTTCATATCATGGTCACGTGATCGCTTCATATAAGAGGTGTAATTATTATTTTAATTTTTATTTAAAAAAGCTTCTGAATATATTTTGCTGAATTTTTTTTTATATATTTTATGGAACAATTTGAATATTTCCTAAAATTTTCGAAGCAATTTGCGTATTTTAAATCCGCTTAAAAAATGTTTGAAAAATTAGGTCCCATAGGGTTCAATGTATTTTATTTTTTCAACCCGGGTTCAATCCAAAACTAATTGGGTGATATTATTCATTTATATTCCCATAGGTCCTACAGACTGTCTGAACAACATACTAAAATTTCATTTTGATTAAGTCATTTTTACGGCAGTTATCGTGCTAACGGACAAACAGACAGACAAAATAACAAAGTCATAAACACTTTTCAACTTGGTTGTAAAGTGTTAAAAAAATATATTGTTTCTGTTTGTACATAATTTTATTGCAATAAGTGATATATTTAACCAGTTCTTGATTGGATTTTACAAAATTATGCTGTCTTATGCTATTTTACTGCTAAAACTAGAATTTTAATGCTTAAAGGATTAATATTCTTGTAATATAACTCTTGCATAAATACTATACTTTGATTATTATATTTTTCAATGCTGAAAGTATTTAATTTTGATTACTTATTCTTAATTATCACTTTCAATTTTATTAACTTTTTTATGCTTGTTAAATTGATATTCAGTAAAAGTAGATAGTAATACATATCAGAGAATTTTAGGAGGTATTTGGAAATCAAGGAAATATCAGCGGATTTTTTATCTGAGGTCCTGTAGCCACCCCGATAAAAGAAGTCATCGCTCAGTTGGAGAGTAGTTGACATGACACGAGCTGAATTGAATTGGGAGATACATCAGTCTTTTGAAAATACATAGTATGTGTTACTTTGTGAATTAATCGCTGTTTTATTGCATCTCACAGTCAATCCAAAGATTTTTTCAAGCCCTTTAAAGTGAAAGGTAAAACACTATATTCGTAATCATTTGAACCTATGATATCGATTTTTCAAAAACATTTTTGTAAAATTTGGAGGGGGGGGGGGGGGGGGGCGATTAAAAATGGTTTCTGGTATGAGGAAGTCGAGTTGAGTTAATTATCTATTAGTTTCTGATATATAAGGTTTGGACTATTTATTTACATTTTTACTTTCCTTATATACAAAAATCTTATGTGGGGCAGCACATGATTTTCCTTATATAATGCAATGGATTTACTACTTTATAGTAAAAAAATAGGTTATTCTTATAGTAGATACTTATATTCTTTCCAAGATATTGAGTTTTTGTCAATGAGTCGTCATTTTCATTGATTTAGTGTCATTTTTATCCATTTGGCGAGATTTTCGTTAATTTGGCAACAGTTAAAAAAGTCGCCAAGTTGGCGATTTTCTGCCAAATTCGTCGTCAAAATTTCGCCAAGCGTTATGGATGGAGAAATAAGTTATTCTTATAGCAGATAAATGACTATTGGCGTTTAAATACAAAAGTATTACTCAAAGTATCTTTTCTCATGAATGGAACGAGCTAGATCCACGAGAATGATGCCGCCCAATCTATCGCATGATATTACATATGAAAAGTGAACATATTTCTCAACAGTTAATATTTTTCTTAATTTATGGGATTTTACTGATAAATTTATTTGAAAAATGTGCAATATCTCGAGAACGGTTCGTATTAGCGTTCTAAAGTTTATGTCAATCGTTTTCTGAGGAAACATTACTTAAGAAGTGTCCATTTGTGTAACTTTATTAAAGGTTTCGATTTTTTAATGATTTTTTCAAAATTTCAGTCGAAAATTTAGGGGGTTCTGAACATTCGATTACGTTTAAAAACAATAGGCTTCCAGTATTCATGGATTGTGATTTTTGCACCAAATTTCATTCGAATCGCTCCATTCGTTCGTGAGATATCGTCTCCACAGACTCACTGACACATACACAGATATCACTTCAAAAATGTTCGATTCGTGATCATGGATGTTTGAAACGTGCTCTCCCGTCGAAAACATGAATTCGAGTTTCCGACCACGTCACGATACTTTCCTTATACATTATTACTTTCCTTATGTACATACTAGCAGCGATTACACGACGTTGCTCGGGATTTACGATGCAAAACTCTGATAAAAATTACACCGGTACATATAGGGCCTTGAATTTAATACATTGTTTTTTCACTGTGAAAGAAGTAAATTCATTGCATTATGTAAGAAAAGAAATCATTGCATTATATAAGTCATAGCTGCTTCCGGCACGCCCTTCGCAGTTAGGCCCTCCGGGCAGCGTCTCGGAATGTGATTATTAGGTGTCCACAATTAATGTACAGTTAATATGTACAGTTTGAAAGGAAAACTAAAATGATTCTTAAATGCTAGGCAACAATGCAGATGTTAGCAAATTAAATGACATTATCCTAATTTGTTAGGTTTTACCGCAATGCTTGCTTGTAAACCACATTTTTTTTATTTTCCTCCCAGAGCTAAAACATACAAATTTTGAAGTTTCTACTCTTGAGCATGCCGCATACAATTGGCCATGAGAGAAGCAAGAACTTTCGAAATTCACGCCTGCAAACTTAAGGGTTTGTCCTTGAGCTTTGTTGATGGTCATGGCAAATGCCAGTCTAACTGGGAACTGGACTCGTTTGAAGTTGAATAGTAGGTCGGTTGGTATCAACGGTATGCGAGGTATGAATACGTTGAATACGTTCTCTCCTTTTGCATTTTCCGTTAATACCGTGACTTCTATGACATTTGGTGAAATATTTTTGACACAGAGCCGTATTCCATTGCATAGTTTTGGTGGGTCTAGATTCCGAAGTATTATTGGTGATCCTTTCTTTAACTTCAAGGTATGAGAAAGCATTCCAGGTGGCTCAAGGTAGTTCAGAAATTCCAGCGGGTAATTAACAGCATCTTCGGTGTCCACTGCAGAGTCAAATGACTTGTCATGATATAAAATGCTGATAATTAAACAACCATTAATCCTCACAAAATGCTGATAATTAAATAAACATTAATCCTAACAAAATGCTGATAATTAAATAACCATTTTGATTTCTTAATACTTTTCGTTGTTGAGTAAGCCTGTGAAAAATAAACCACGATGATAAGAGTTTCCATTTAAGTTCATATTTCAAACCTGCGATTTTCAAAAGTGACTAATACGTTCAATAAACTCCCACAAAACTCAGAGATTTAATTAACTTTGACGTTTTAAACCAACGATGTCCAACCTTTTTTGTTGGGAATCATGGAGTTAGAGGGTAGAACTCCTAGGAAAAAGTTTCGTTTTCCATTAATATCTCGACAACCCCTGGTCTTAGGAACTCGAAACTTGGACTAAATTTATGGAGGGATATTTCAAAGCTACCCACAAAATTTCATTAAATTTTCTCCCGTGATGATGAGACAAACGAAAGTTTTGTTTTTCACTAATATCTCAAGAACGCCTGGGTTGTTGTTGTTGAGACCCAGACCGTCCGACCTACCAGAAAGGTGTAAGGTAACTGTATGGACGGCCGGGAAGTGCCACCCAATTTAGACCGGAACCCAGTGGGGGAGGCATCCGCAGGGACCGTACCCTCCTTCCCCTACCACCAACCTCTCGGAAGGACTTACGGACCCACATGTTTAACGTGATCGTACTCCGCATGAACACGGCGGCATTTGTGGTAGCGTGCAAATCTAGCGCGCAAACCACGGGGATACCGCACCCGAGATAACCAACAGCACGCGGTGTTCCGAGGTGGTCACCCACCAAGTACTATCCGCGCCCGATGCTGCTTGACTTCGGTGATCTAACGAGAACCGGTGTTTTCAGCACGGTACGGCCGTTGGCAAGAACGCCTGGGTGTAGAAACTCGAAACATAGGCTAAATTTTAAATGAGGCTATTTCAAGACTACCCACCAAATTTCATCAAATTCGGTTTAGCCGTTCTCCCGTGATGTTGGATCATACATACATACATACATACATACATACTTTTCTTCTTTATAGGAGATAGATAGATAATGTATAAGGAATGTATCATGATGGGATCGAAAATTCAAATTCGAGTTTTCGACGAGAGAGCATGTTTCAAGCATCCCTGATCACGAATCGAACATTTTTGAGGTGATGTCTGTGTGTGTGTGTGTGTTAATGAGTCTGTGGAGACGATAACTGACGAACGAATGGACCGATTCGAACGAAATATGGTACAAAAATTACAATCCGTGAATACTGGAAGCCTATTGTTTTTATACGCAATCGAATGTTTAGAACCCCCTAAATTTTCGAGTGAAATTTTGAAAAAATCATGAAGAAATCAAAACCTCTAATAAAGTTACGCAAATAGACATTTCTTATGTAATTTTTCATTAGAAAACGATTAACATAAATTTTAGAATGCTAGCCTGAACCGTTTTCGAGATATTGCACATTTTTCAAAAAAAATTTATCAGCAAGATCCCATAAATTAAGAAAAATATTAACTGTTGAGAAACATGTTTACTTTTCATATGTAGTATCATGCGATAAATTGGGTGACATCATTCTCTTGAATCTTAGATCGTTCCATTCATGAAAAAAGATACTTTGAGTAATACTTTTGTATTTGAACGCAAATAGTCATTTATCTGCTATAAGAATATATTATTTCTCCATCCATAACGCTTGGCGAGATTTTGGTGACGAATTTGGCGGAATGTCGCCAACTTGGCGACTTTTTCGAATGTTACCAAATCAAAGAAAATCTCGCCAAATGGATAAAAATGACACTAAGTCAATGAAAATAACGACTAACGAAAATTCAATACCTTGGAAAAAATATAAGTATCTGCTATAAGGACAACCTATTTTGTTTTTACTGTAAAAGTAGTAAATATATAAGGAAAGTCATGTGCTGCCCCCATCAGATTTTTTTGTAACAGAGATACACCAACCATAGATGTTGTTCACGTTAAAACGCCTGTACTCGGAGTAACCACAGACCTGGAAAACCTGGAAATATCAGGGAATTTTATGCTTCTGGAAATATCAGGGAATTCCGTTGAAAGTCGAAGAAAACTGCAAATTTCTGCATTTTTTTTTTTTTTTTTTTTTCCATTTTCTAACCGTATAGTTTTCTTTTAACTGAATGACCAATGCTTGCTTGTTCATTCTATGATGTCACATTTTTCATCTCATGTCACAAGACTCATTTCCTTTAAATATACTTTTGAACAAGAGGCTGGAGGGAGAGCTTTCATTAACAGGCGACGAGAACTCGATAAACATCCTTCGAGGGGGAACGTTTCAGGGAATTATTAGGGAAAAATCAGGAAAATATCAGGGAATTTCAAAATGAATTTCTTGTGACCACCTTGTTACTTACTGTTTGAAATAAAACTCCATTTCATGCATGCGCTGTTTGGTCCGTTGCACACTTCAGGCCGACAGCAGCGCCCCACTTCGTCCCTCGTCGGCGGGTTACTTATTTTTGAGCATGCGTCCCTCATGTCAAGTTTGGCTATCGGATAGGTCAGCTCCTCTCCGTCCTCTTTCTCTCTGTAGCTCTTCGAATCGTCGCTCCATCCGCAATGAAAGCACCTAATACTCAACGACTCTGCAAAAAAGAAATACAATGCCTAATACCATGGAGGTAAAGGTAAGGAGTATAAACTCCACACTGAAAAAACGCCAATATCATTTGACATGATAATTCAGGTGACGCTGGGATAAGAAAAACGCCACTGCATCGTATGTACTATTTCTGGTCAAAGTGTAGAGTTCGCTTCGACGATAAGAGCTGACAATTCCGTCCCAGTAGCTCAACGGCAGAGCGCCGGTTAGCAGTTCAGAGATCCAGGGTTCGATTCCCGGTTGGGGAAGCAAGGTTGTTTACAATGGCGCCCGAACAAATCAACCGTGTAGGTTAGTGCAAAGATGTCGGAGGTCTGAAGTTGACCCTAGTACGACTAGTACGGATTCAGTGGACTCTGGAAGATTGAGCGCCGATTTCAAAATTAAGAGGATAACGGTCACGCAGGATACTAACCTGTTGTTGTTGAGACCCAGACCGTCCGACCTATCAGAAAGGTGTAATGTAATTGTTTGGACGGCCGGAGAGAGCCACACAACTTAGACCGGAACCCAGTGCGGGAGGCATCCACAGGGACCGTGCACTCCTTCCCCTACCACCAACCACTTGGAAGGACTTACGGACTCACATGTTTAACGTGATCGTACTCCACATGAACACGGCGGCAGTTTTGGCAGCGGAGGGAATCGAACCCGGGCCTACAGAGTGTAATTTCCGCGCGCTAACCACTGGGCTACCGCGCCCCAGGATACTAACCTGTCGAAAGCCCAGGCCGTCCGACTCATCCGTAGACGAAGAGCAGCAGTTCGGACGGCCGGAGGATACTAACCTGTGGAATGTGGAAGACCCAGGCCGTCCGACTCATCCGAGGATTTGAGTAGCTGGTTGGACGACCGGGAAAGGAAGCTAGCAGGTGCCGACTTCCAAGGACAGCGACCGCTCTGGAGGTTTATTAAAAATCCAGTTTTTTAAAGTTTAAGAATAAATTCGTAAGACAGACAGTTTTACAGACAAGAAATACGGACATAACGGCTATAAGAAGGCTATAAGAAGGCTAACCTGAGGTAAAAATAGCAGGAGGTGGTCAGTCAGATTGTCAGTTGCCCGCCAATCTGACATTAGAGGGTGAAGAATGCAGAGTCCACTTCGACTGTAAGAGCTCGCAATTTCGTCCCAGTAGCTCAACGGTAGAGCGTCGAATGGCAAGTTCGGATATCCAGGGTTCGATTACCGGTTGGGGCAGCAAGGTTCTTTACAAAAGGTTTAAAATATTTATTTAAACTCTCAGTTTTGTAGAAATAAACCAGTAGCACAATGTAAATTATAGCTAAAACACTAAGGAATATTCCTTCGTAGTCAAAATTATTTTACCTTTCAGTTTATTTTTATTTCCCTATATTCTGAACCCTGTCCTACAACTATGGAAAAGCACTGAATAATTATACTGCTAATTTAGGGAATCTCAATTTAAAAGTAATTTAAAAAATGCATATACTCAATACTGTCTTGCCAAATAGAAACAAAGGACGCTTTACTAACACTAGCGACACCTAGATATGTCTTAAAGCGTTATGGTATTTTCAAGCATTTCATCCATAGGAGTTTTATCTCCTTCATTCTAACTCCATGCCTAATACAGACGAATTTGGAAGGAAATACAGTAAATGACGACTACGTATGTAAACCTCGAAATCATGGAGTTAGAAAGGAGATAAAACTCCTATGGATGAAAGTTTAACAATGCCATGAAGCTCTGAGAATTATATAGGTGTCGCTGGTGTTACTAAAGTATCGGCTACTGTTAGTTGACACAACAAAAAGACGTATAGTATTTAGTATATGTATTTTTGATTATTTTTAAATTAAGGGTTCTCTAATTATGAGTATAATGAACCAGTATTTTTTAATAGTTGCAGGATAGAGTACATAACAGTGGCGTTCTCAGGATTTCTTCAAGTGTGTGTGTGTGTGGGGGGGGGGGGTTCATCCTTGAGATCGAGGATGAACCCTCTCCCAGTGACGTAATGATATATATATATATATATATATATATGTGTGTGTGTGTGTAACTCTTTTATAATAAATTGTCCATTCGAATTATACTTGTAAGTCCGTTCGGGCATTTCCCATTTAGGCATTGGCAATGCATTTTGATTTGACGCCAGTACAGTACATGCGAATGATATATTTATTTTTTATTTATATAAAAGAAACTAACTTTTTATTTATATAAAAACTAGCTACCCAAGACATAGGTATTAGAAAGTAACATAAAATAACTCACCCACCAGGTGATCAAAGGCGAAAACTAACATATACAGAAGGTCGTTTGCATTTTACGAAAACAATTTTGATAATTATTTTTTATGCGTAAAGGGCGTATTGAACTTGCGGTGATTTGCTTCTATCTGATAGCCTTAATTCTTGACTATAGCTCTAGCTCGAATTTTCCATGAAAGTAAACTTTTTCTAAAGTGCAAAAGAGAAGCGTCAGATGATTTTACAGGTATTTCATTAAATGGGATACATTTCATTCCTGTTTTCGATTCTTTCTTTGCTAAATATGCTGTAATTGACTTAGACGTGTGACTAGAGGCTTTGTCCATATGAAGCTCAACTTTATTGATGTCCTTTCCATATAAGGCTGGAATTTCTTCTTCAAAAATTGGTTCTAAAATATTCTGCCGATAGTAGAGTGAAATAATTTTAGCTTTACTTCAAACTTTATTGAGTTTTAATTTACCGTTGTAACAAAATCCTTCAACTATCATGAATCCCTTTGGGAACTTTTCTGTACATTGACGAAGCCATTTCGTACTATCAGTTGAGCAATAGAAAATTGCTCTTTTTTTATTACAGTCACTTAAATACACGTATGCCTCATCGAGTGTTCCCACACATTTCCATTTATCAGCAGCTAGGTCTTTTTCATATAATTTTCTACAATTTGTGCTTCTTTCCGCAATATGCTTTGGCAAAAGCAGATGAAATTTAGATTTAAACATCTTTTAATAAGTAAATCTTTTATTCTACATTCCAATCTAAACAAGACAGTAGCAGACGATTATAATGAAAATGCCAAATTTTTATTTCAAAATGCTAATGAGAAACATAAATACAAAATCGTTTGCATAAAGTGCGAACGACTTTCTGTATTCATATCTGTAAATTATATGTATAACATCAGAATAAAAGTTATTTTTTTAATTCCAATGGATTATGAAAGAGATAATTCTCAATACTTATGAGTCAGTGCACGAATTTGTTACTGCGCACTTCACAGATTATAATGCAATGTCCAGTCGACGAGGATTCTTAGCAAGTTCATCACCTTGTGAATGCAAAAGAACGAAATCACAAACTGGCAATTTATTGCTGTGCACAGCAGAGAATTGACTTGTGCTAATGAATTCTTTATCTATCCAGTTCGATGTTTTCTGAGATTTTCTGTTGATTCTGAGTGTTTCAACAACTGGACCCTAAAGCTCTATTACTGCTGTTACAGAGTCATGCCGTTCCAACCATCGGATTGCACAGAGATGTTTTACTTTTTCTCGTCGCAAAGTAGGTATTTCCTTATCATTTATTGTAGTCGTGAGTACATGTTGTCTTTTTGGAGTGTTCAGGAATTCATACAAGCTATAGTCCTATAGCTATAGTTGCTAGTCCCCATGCAATTTCTTATTGCTGTCACCTCACACGCATTTGATACGGCCAAGTTGCGGCTGTGGGCAGAGCAGTGTATATAAAGAGTGGATGGAATCACTTCTCTCACATGAGCTTGCACACCATTTAGTCTTCATCTCATTGAGGCTGCTCATTCGTAGCATTGGCCACGTAACTTCTTGATCTCCACATTTAATAATTGCAGCTTATTTACTATTGTCGTTGCAATTCCTTTACCCGTTACATCTTGGATAGGAATAAATTGCAAAGAAAAAAAAATTCACAGCGAATATTCGCCTGTCGATATAACGATCTCATAGCGATAATTATTCTATACCAGCTATGTCAGCTATTTCGTCGGCGAAGATGGCAAAGAAAATTGAATCGTTTATTTCACTAATAAGCTTGGGAAGTATCAAATTATTACATGCTTCAATTACTTCATTCTAGATTCAAGGGCTGATATACTGCGCATTTTCACCATTGCATTCCAACATTTGTTCAGAACGCCACGAGGTCACACTTCGGGCGCGGTAGCCCATTGGTTAGCGCGCTGGAGTTGTACTTGGTAGGCCCGGGTTCGATTCCAGGCGCTGCCATAACTGCCGCCGTGTTCACGCGGAGTACGATCACGTTAAACATGTGGGTCCGTAAGGCCTTCCGAGAGGTTGGTGGTAGGGGAAGGAGGGTACGGTCCCTGTGGATGCCTCCCCCACTGGGTTCCGGTCTAAATTGGGTGGCACTTCCCGGCTGTCCAAACAGTTACCTTACACCTTTCTGGTAGGTCGGACGGTCTGGGTCTCAACAACAACAACGGGGTCACACTTCGGAAACGAAGCAGTGCGCGTCAGTTAACGGCACTCTCATCTGCTTTTTCGGTCACTGCAATTCTCTCCGAATCCTTGTACCCTCTCAACTCGAGACCTTGCTCTCCACAAAACAGAACTGTTTCAATGATTGGTATGATATTTTTTTCTCTTTTCTAATTTTTTTTCTCACTACCGCAGTGTTTAATTTAATTACTCATCCACAGACTTTTTCTTTCCAAACGTGATGTCACTCAAAGTTCCAGCGATCTCTATTGATTGCTTATGATAATGACACTTTTCATGCTCGGAAAATCGCTCGACGGCATCTTTTCAGTTATCAAATTTAGATATCCATAACTGACCTAAGGGCGTGCTTACTAGATCCGGCACCATCACAGGGTGCAAAAAGTGCGCAAAATTTGCGAAAAGGTTCCACCCTGAAAAGCTGAATAGGCAAGCCATTTCCAGCGATAAAGCCATTTACACTGGAATCGCAAATTTCTTTTCCCTTTTGTTGGAAAAGCAAATCCTGGATTCGGTTCCCAGACGTTGTTGAGTATGTCCAGTTTTTTATCATTCGATATATCTTTTGCTACAAGCAATCCAATATCATATAGGTGTGCTTTAGTAAAGCTTTGAGAGGTATTCAGGAACGTTTCATATTCGTCGGGTTTAGATGACACACATGGCTTTGCACCGTTATTCGATCCCGATATAAGTGTTGAACTGGGGGCGACTTCACTAACAGAACCGGCGGAATTGTCAACAAAAGCACTACATTCCTGCTGAGTGGAAGAAGAAGCACTTGGGATGGATGGCCTTAGGTATGCATTTGCTAGTGTCTGAGCCAGCGCAAAGGAAAATGACAGTATTTTTTTTGTTCTTCAGCTCTACCAACAGTTTTCAAAATTACTAAAAAAAATAATTTTGACAGTAGATTAAATTCTGGCACTATATTCTGGTTGGGGGGGGGGGGGTGTAACCCCGTAACCCCCCCCCCCCCTTCGTACGCCACTGGTACAAAATATAAGGAGATAAAAATAAATTGAAAGGTAAAATAATTTTGAATATAGGAAATAGGAATATTCTTTATTATTTTAATCCTAATTTGCATTGCGCTGATCATTTATTTTTACAAAATTGACAGTTTAAATAAATATTTTAGGCTTTTCGCCCTAGAAATGCATACAATGCGGGACTACCCGTCTTATCCCAGCGCCACCTAAATGATTGTTTCAAATGATATGAGTGCTTATAATATTCTAATTTATATCTGCATATTTAATATGATGGTTGCAAAGGTTGATCTAATTTAGAAATATGAAAACATTTAAAATGTATATCTAATATGTATTTATCTTACATCGGTAACATTTTAAAATTTCGTGCATTTCATGCACTTTTTGCATTTTTATGCTACGTTATGCTATTTTACTCATCAAAAGAATAAAAGCGAATTCAAATATAAATTTCACTTGTAATAACAGCAAAACTCTTTCTAATTTAAAACGCCAAACGCTTAGCCTCCCTAGTCAAAATTCTTACGCTACGCTACTGATACACACACACACATCACCTCAGAAACGTCTGATTCAAGTTTAGGGATATTTAACGTTCTCTTCCGACTGAAACTCGAATTAAAATTTTCGCCCCCGTTACGATACTTTTCTTGTACATGTAGGGAAAACAACTATGGAAATTGATCATTTTTACTTTCCTTTATAAATATGTAAGGTCGGAACATTTAACGGAAATGGAAAATTTTCTAAAAATTTCCGCTGTGTTTTTCCAGGAAATGTTCCACTTTTTTTTTTTCTCCTTTTAATTAATTTGAAAATGAAATATAATATTCTTTCCAAATTGTAAGCAAGTAGCTTTAGTAAGTAGTAAGTAGTAGTCTAAAAAGCAAATAGTTTTACAAGAAGTTTTTGATCATTGAGTTTTCTAATTTTGAAAAGAAAAATGGAGCGGGGGGGGGGGGGGGGATGCAAATGTGTGTATGTGCGATTTATTATAAAGAATGGACGAGGACCAAAAGGATATAGGTGACATTTTACTTTTTCTCGGAAGAAAACAAGTACAGTTTTAAGAAGCCTATTCTTTAAGTATTAAGTTCTCCAAAATGTATAAAAATAGAATGTTTTCACAAATATTGCTGAAGGAAAGTGCTTTAATAGTACTAAATATATGCTTAACTCATCTTGCAAATTATCTCTTTTTTCTCGTGATACTCACTCATTCAATTACAAGTAGGTATTTTTTAAACAGTTTTTAATATTATTTAAAACTAGCAGCATACCCGTTCTTCGTACGGAGTATATAATATAAAGAAACTTGAAATTCATAATCATGCCCAAATTCTTATAGTATACTAAATGACATGTTTAATCAAAATATTCTGTTAAAATATTTAATATAATGCTCCTAAAAAGAAGTTTAAGAATCTCTGTTCTCGCTATATAAAATTATCTTCATGGACATATTTGAAGAATAAAACATCTTGGACCCCTTATGTAAGCAAATATAAAAAAAAATATGAAATTGAATCAATATATGCAAAATAAAAGCGTTAAAATTGTATGGGACCCGTACTAATTATATACGCGAATATTAGAAAATATAACCTGTATTAGTAGATTACATGTATAAATTGAAAATACCAATAAACCCGTAATCTTTAAATCTGAAGACAGTCATTTATTCCAATATATGTCAAAATTAAAGTGCTAAAATTATATGGGAAGATATACACGTACTATTTATAATGTCCGATTATTAGTAGAAGATTTCCCGTTTTGCAATATGAGTCACAAATGTTTTTTGGTAAAATACAACAGACGACGTAATAAATTGAATATATAATTAATCCCCTTAATCTTCATACCAGAAGACTGTACTTGATTCCAATATATATGCCAATATATGTCAAAATATATGCCAATATACCTGTACTACTTATATTCTCGTAGGTTAGAAGATATACCCGTGCATTCCTAGAAGATTACTCGTACAACGTACAATATGCGTGTGTCAGCAATTTTTGCCGCAATAAAACAATGGCGTAATAACTTAAAAATATCAATAATCCCTGAATCAATAATTCCGGAAAATATCAATAATAATAATGTTTAAACCTGAAGAGTATAATTGATATTATCCAGTCCAAAATGAAATGGCAATGAAATTTATTTTATATACATATCTTCATTATTCAAATCGGAAAGGATTTAATAAAAATCGTCTGCCGCATAAACACATTGGATTTAAATCCGTTGCTAAGCGACATGATATCATTTGCTTCAAATAAATTGGTAGAAAAAATATCGTCTAAATAGTTATATTTCTATGGAACATTTGGCGACAGTTTCGTCAAATTAGCGACATTTTAAAAAATCGCCAAATTTATCGCCAAGTGGGACTGTAGAACTGACAGTTCCACTTTGCGACAAATTGACGAAATATCATCACAATACTATCCCCTAACAAAAAACAATTAATATCATTTATGTAGCGCAATTTTATCAATTTCAAGATATTTTTATAGATTTGAAAACATTTTTATCAATTTGGTGACATTTTAAAAATTCGCTAAATGTATTACTAAGTAGGATGGTTGGTCTGACAAATAAATGCTAACCAAACATCATTTCAGTACTCTCTTCTAACAAAACAAAAAAAAATTTCATTGATATGTAGAAGACCCAAGCCACACGACCAACCCGAAGGTTTATGGCAGCTGTTTGTGTGTCGTTTATATCAATTTGGCGACATTTCCGTCAATTTGGCAAAGTTTAAGAAAAGTTGTCAAATTAGCGATATCCCTCCAAATTCGTAGCTTTGAATTTGCAGATCTGAATGAAACATTCTTATCCCGTTTCAATATACTAAATGAAAACACTACAATTGTATTAGAAGATATACCCGCTCTACTCTTTTTCAGTTTCAACAATCGGATATATGAATTTATTGGCTAAACACAATATATGAGTTTAGTAGCTAAATACGATATAAGCTTGAAAACTCTTTGCCAAAATAAATGCAATTGATGTACGCAGTCAGCAATTAATATAATTAAAAGAAAAATCAAACCGTCCATTCATAAGATATACTTTTATATCCATTTATCCATTTATTTATTATTTAAATCGAAAAAAAATAATAAAAACATTAACAAACACATTTACTTTAATTGCGATGCCGAGCAACATGATATATCCTCCTAAAATGTTAAAATTTATTAACCGCTAACAGCACACCCGTTATTCGTACGGAGTGTATAATTTAAAGAAACTTAAAGTTCGCAATCATGTGCAAATTCTGTTAAAATATTAAATTTATTGCTCCTAAAGAGAAGTTTAAGAATATATGTTCTCACTATGCAAAATTATCTTCACGATCAGATCTGAAGAATAAAACATCCTGTCCCCTTTTGTAAGCAAATTTACAGAAGAAAAAATACGAATTGAATGAATATATGCAACCCCGTACTAATTATATTGTCGCAGATCAGAAAATATGCCAATGTGTTAGTAGAAGATTACCCGTATTACAATATGCGTCTCAAAAATATTTGCCAAAATAAAAGAGATGACGTAATAAATTGAAAACATCAATAATATCCGTACTCTTTGTACCAGAAGGTCGTAATTGATTCCAATATATGCCAATATATATCAAAACATATGTCAATATACCTGTACTACTTATATTCTCGTAGATTAAAAGATATACACGTGTATTTGTAGAAGATTCGTACAACATACACTATATGAGTTTAAACAATTTTTGTCATAATAAAATAATTGCATAATAACTTGAAAATATCAATAATCCTTGAATCAATAATCCCCAAAAATATAAATAATAATAATTTTTAAACCTGAAGACCGTAATTGATATTATCCAGTCAAAAATGCTATAAGAAAAATCAAATCGTTCTTTTCTAGAATATATTTTTATATCCATTTATTTATTATTCAAATCGAAAAAATAATTATTAAAATTAACAGACAGATTTAATTTAATTGCGTTTCTGAGTAACATGATATAAGATAGAATCTTATAACATGTTAAATATGTCATGTCTTATAACATAAACTGCGAAATTAAATAACGATTTTGATTTCTCTATACTTCTCATTGTTCCGTAAAAGCGTGTTTTAAATAAACCATGAACCATGGAGATAGATTTCCCCTTTAAATCATGTTTCAAACAATTCATGTTTTCAGAAAGTGACTAATTAACGCAAAAAATCTCCCATCAAACTCAGAGATTAAATTTTAATTCACTTTCAAACGATTTTCAAGCTTTTCGTTTGGATAAACCACGGAGTTAGGGAGTAGAACTCCTAGGAAAAAGTTCCGTTTTTCATTAATATCTCGACAACCCCAGGTCTTAGAAACTCGAAACTTGGACAAAATTTATGGGGGGATATTTCAAGGCTATTCACCAAATTTCATTAAATTCGGTTCAGCCGTTTTTCCGTGATGATGAGACAAACGAAAATTTCGTTTTTTACTAATATCTCGAGAACCACTGGTCGTAGAAACTCAAAACACGGATATAATTTTAAGTGGGGCTATTTCTGGGCTACCCACAAAATTTCATCAAATTCGGTTCAGCCGTTCTCCCGTGATGGTGTGACAGACAGACAGACAGACAGACAGATTTTCATTTTTATTTATATAGATAATTTATTTTTAGAAGTGTTTAATTACAAGAATTTTTTAAATTTATTTTTGTCGTATTATATGTTTATACATATCTAATAATTTATTTTTATACATATAATAAATTGAATAATTTATTTTTCATTTTTGTTATTTTTCAAGAAAGCGGTAAAATGTTTTCTTTTGCATTATTAGTAGGCATCGAAAAAAAAAATGCAATATAATATTTAATATGTGTTTCAAGAATAATCAGTTTTTAATTTTTTTTATAATATTATATTTAATAATCTACTTTTATGTCTATAATAAACAATAACTTATTTATGATTCTGAAACGGTTTAACAATTATTAATTATTTCTCATGCTATTCATTTTGTGCAATGCTTTAAAATTTGAATTTTGAAGATAAACAAGAAAGATTAATCATGCATAAAGCATTGATTATGAAACACTTTCCAACTGCAATGCAATTTTATTTAAACATCTCTAAAATGAGATACTTCAGCGGTAATATTTTTAACATTATCATAATACTACATTAATTTACTATATTTGAAAACTTAAAACGAAAAAAATGAACTTCATTCAAATAACGTCATTGAAATATAAATAGCTTGGTTTAAGCATCTCTAAAATGCGATACATTCGGCGGTAATATTTTTAAAATGATCACAATAATACAATAATTTATTACATTTGAAAACTTAAAATTTCATCGAAAAAAATGAACTTTATTCAAATGACGTCAGTGAAATATAAATCGCCTAGCTCTCTATGTCAAAACTGTAAATATTTCATTCATACACTTTTATTCCATTCCTTTCATTCATCATAATACTGCAATAATTTATTTTATTTAAAAACTTAAAACCATGGAGGTAAACGTAATGTTTCGATGAAGTTTTAAGCATAGAGTTAAAACCATGGAGGTAAACGTAATTTAACTCTATGCTTAAAACTTCATCGAAAAGTCTGCTATAAAATCGTCTGTTCTCTATGTAAAATCAATTAATGTTTCATTCATATCAGCTATACAGACTCAAAGACCTATATTTCAAAATAAAGCTGTTTTAGGATGCATACAACACTAAATATAAATTAAAAAAAAAGATCAATCATGCTTAAAGCATTGATTATGAAACACTTTCCAACTTCAAAGCAATTTTATATAAACATCTCTAAAATGCGATACATTCCTCGGTAATATTTTTAAAATTATCACAATACTACATTAATTTATTATATTTGAAAACTTCATCGAAAACAAATGAACTTTATTCAAATGATGACATTGAAATATAAATCGCTTCTATATAAAAGCACCATTTCATTCATAAACGTTTTTCCATTCCTTTCATTCATCACAATACTATAATAATTTATTTTATTAAGGAACTTAAAACCATGGAAGTACAAGTAATTTAACTCTGCTTAAAACTTCATCGAAAAAATCGTCTGTTTCTCTGTGTAAAATCAATGAATGTTTCATTTATATCAGCAATATTGCAGACTCCATGAGCTAAATAATTTTGCTTTAAAGAAATGCAGCAATTCTTATACAACTCATTCTACATATTTTGGTGAAAATTAGGTTTCGTTGTGGAAATAATCAAAGTTTGATTATCATTTAAACTCAACTATACTGTAATTACGTTGTTTCAGTATGTAGATGCACAGAATTTAAGCAAAAATAAAGCCGTTTTAGGACAGATGCAACACTAAATATGAATTAAAAAGAACTTTAAAAATCACGATTTTGACACAAGATGAATGACATATTACTTTCCTTATATACATAATGTATAAGGAAAGTATTGTGACGGGGTCGAAAATTCGAATTCGAGTTTTCGACGGGAGAGCACGTTTCAAGCATCCCTGATCACGAATCAAACATTTTTGAAGTGATGTCTGTGTGTATGTGTGTGTGTGTGTGTGTCAGTGGGTCTGTGGAGACGATAACTGACGAACGAATGAACCGATTTGAACCAAATTTGGTACAAAAATCACAATCCGTAAACACTGGAAGCCTATTGTTTTTATACGCAATCGAATGTTCAGAACCCCCCTAAATTTTCGAATGAAATTTTGAAAAAATCGTCAAAAAATTAAAACCACTAATAAAGTTACGCAAATAGACATTTCATATGTAATTTTTCATTAGAAAACGATTGACATAAATTTTAGAACGCTAACACGAACCGTTCTTGAGATATTGTACATTTTTCAAAAAAATATCAAAAAATCATATAAAATTTAAAAAAAAATTATTTCCTATTGATAAACATGTTCACTTTTCATATGTAATACCATGCGATAAATTGGGTGACATCATTCTCGTGGATCTAGCTCATTCCATTCATGAAAAAAGATACTCTGAGTAATACTTTTGTATTTGAACGCCAGTAGTCATTTATCTGCAGTAAGAATAACTTATTTCTTAGTTCATAACGCTTGGCGAGATTTTGGCGACGTATTTGGCGGAATGTCGCCAACTTGGCGAATTTTTGAAATGTTGCCAAATTAACGAAAATCTCGCCAAATGGATAAAAGTGGCGCTAAATCAATGAAAATGACGATTAATTGTCGAAAATTCAATGTCTTGGAAAGAATATTAGTATCTACTATAAGAAAAACCTATTTTTTTACTGTAAAAGTAGTAAATTCATTACATTATATAAGGAAAGTCATGTGTTGCCCACATCAGATTTTTTGTTATCGGTTTGGGTAAAGGTATTAAAACTCTTTATAGAAGAATATTTTGTCTTTTAATAATACACACTCCATGTAAGTGTATTCCATAAAAGTGTATTTGTGTATTTAATCCCAATTAAATTTTTTGCCATTTTTTCTTCGTTGGGCGGGGATTCATTTATACCTGTAGTTACGACTGTGAATGTGGAACTGATCCAATGAATGCATCGACTTAACTGACCCGTTGGCAATTTATACATACTTTTTTCGAAAATTATTTTTACTTTTCTGCTACATAATGTAGTTTAGAGAAAGTAATGTTTGCTCGAAAATTTTCAATTTCAAGATTCTATTGCCAATATATGTTTTAGGAACCCCATAAACACGTTCTGACTATTTTTAGAGTGTGTCGGTCTGTCGTCGGGTACTTGTTACTTTCCTTATATACATAATGTATAAGGAAAGTATTGTTGTTGTTGAGACCCAGACCGTCCGACCTACCAGAAAGGTGTAAGGTAACTGTATGGACGGCCGGGAAGTGCCACCCAATTTAGACCGGAACCCAGTGGGGGAGGCATCCACAGGGACCGTACCCTCCTTCCCCTACCACCAACCACTCGGAAGGACTTACGGACCCACATGTTTAACGTGATCGTACTCCGCATGAACACGGCGGCATTTGTGGTAGCGTGCAAATCCAGCTCGCAAACCACGGGGATACCGCACCCGAGATGGCCAACAGCACGCGGTGTTCCGAGGTGGTCACCCACCAAGTACTAACCGCGCCCGATGCTGCTTGACTTCGGTGATCTAACGAGAACCGGTGTTTTCAGCACGGTACGCCCGTTGGCCCAAGGAAAGTATTGTGACGGAGTCGAAAATTCGAATTTGAGTTTTCGACGTGAGAGCACGTTTCAAGCATCCCTGATCACGAATCAAATATTTTTGAGGTGATGTCTGTGTGCGTTGTTGTTGTTGAAACCCAGACCGTCCGACCTACCAGAAAGGTGTAAGGTAACTGTTTGGACGGTCGGGAAGTGCCACCCAATTTAGACCGGAACCCAGTGGGGGCAGGCATCCACAGGGACCGTACCCTCCTTCCCCTACCACCAACCTCTCGGAAGGACTTTCGGACCCACATGTTTAACGTGATCGTACTCCGCATGAACACGGCGGCAGTTTTGGCAGTAGCTGGAATCGAACCCGGGCCTACCGAGTGCAACTCCAGCGCGCTAACCAATGGGCTACCGCACCCCGATGTCTGTGTGCGTGTGTATGTGTGTCAGTGAGTCTGTGGAGACGATATCTCAAGAACGAATGGAGCGATTCGAATGAAATTTGGTACAAAAATCACAATCCGTGAATACTGGAAGCCTGTTGTTTTTAAATGCAATCGAATGTTCAGAACCCCCACTCTAAATTTCCGAGTGAAATTTTGAAAAAATTATCAAAAAATCAAAACCTTTCATGAAGTTACGCAAATATACATTTCTTACGTAATTTTTCCTTAGAAAACGATTGACATAAACTTTAGAACGCTAGCATGAACCGTTCTCGAGATATTTCACATATTTCAAATAAATTTATCAAAAAATCCCATAAATTAAAAAAATATATATTAACTGTTGAGAAACATGTTTACTTTTCATATGTAATATCATGCGATAAATTGGGTGAGATCATTCTCGTGGATCTAGTTCGTTCCATTCATGAGAAAAAATACTTTGAGTAATACTTTTGCATTTGAAAGCCAATAATCATTTATCTGCTATATGAATAACTTGTTTCTCCGTCCATAATGCTTGGCGAGATTTTGGCGACGAATTTGGCGGAATGTCGCCAACTTGGCGACTTTTTAAATGTTGCCAAATTAACGAAAATCTCACCAAACCGATAAAAAATGACGCTAAATCAATGAAAATGAAGACTGATTGACGAAAATTCAATGTATTGAAAAGAATATAAGTATCTACTATAAGAATAATATTTTTTAACTGTAAAAGTAGTAAATTCATTGCATTATATAAGGAAAGTCATGTGCTGCCCACACCAGATTTTGTTTCTTGTGTAGTCTGCCACAAATATTAATGGATTTTCACGAAATGTTTATCCAACTTTGTTAACGAAAAATTTAGAACTAGATAATTTTTTTTTAAAATTCCAGCGAAAACTTTTCGAAATTTTATATTTTTTTAACATAGCAGCATAAGACAACATTTGCCATAATTATGCGTAGAAGGGGGGGCTATTTGTAGCTCAATGATCACGTAACTTAACAGTTTCAATGATTGTGGTGAAAAAAATAACCGCAATACATTCACCAGAATTACTGAGGCTGTTAAGTTACATGATCATTGAGCTAAATAACTCCTTTTACGCATAATTATGTCCAATTTTGTCTTCTGCTACCATGTTAAGAAAATATAAAATTTCGAAAAGTTTTTGCTGGAATTATAAGAAAAAAATTATCTAGTTCTAAATTTTTCGTTAACAAATTGGATAAAAATGTGTATAACTTGCTTCCAGGTGTAACTTGCGTCCGCCGAGAGGGCTAATGATGTCACGCACAAAATTTCACGCTGCTATTTTTGGCTACAATGACGTTCAGTTTCGTGATCATTGACCCATAAATGACCCACATTATACATAGTTATATTAAATTTGTCCAACAATGTTAAAACAATATAAAATATCGAATAAATTTCGTTCGAAGTTTTCTCTCTAATTTATAAAAAAAAAAATTATCTAGTTCTAGATTTTTCGTTAACAAATTGGATAAAAATGTGTATAACTTGCTTCCAGGTGTAACTTGCGTCCGCCGAGAGGGCTAATGATGTCACGCACAAAATTTCACGCTGCTATTATTGGCTACAATGACGTTCAGTTTCGTGATCATTGACCCATAAATGACCCACATTATACATAGTTATATTAAATTTGTCCAACAATGTTAAAACAATATAAAATATCGAATAAATTTCGTTCGAAGTTTTCTCTCTAATTTATAAAAAAAAAAATTATCTAGTTCTAGATTTTTCGTTAACAAATTGGATAAAAATGTGTATAACTTGCTTCCAGGTGTAACTTGCGTCCGCCGAGAGGGCTAATGATGTCACGCACAAAATTTCACGCTGCTATTTTTGGCTACAATGACGTTCAGTTTCGTGATCATTGACCCATAAATGACCCACATTATACATAGTTATATTAAATTTGTCCAACAATGTTAAAACAATATAAAATATCGAATAAATTTCGTTCGAAGTTTTCTCTCTAATTTATAAAAAAAAAAATTATCTAGTTCTAGATTTTTCGTTAACAAATTGGATAAAAATGTGTATAACTTGCTTCCAGGTGTAACTTGCGTCCGCCGAGAGGGCTAATGATGTCACGCACAAAATTTCACGCTGCTATTTTTGGCTACAATGACGTTCAGTTTCGTGATCATTGACCCATAAATGACCCACATTATACATAGTTATATTAAATTTGTCCAACAATGTTAAAACAATATAAAATATCGAATAAATTTCGTTCGAAGTTTTCTCTCTAATTTATAAAAAAAAAAATTATCTAGTTCTAGATTTTTCGTTAACAAATTGGATAAAAATGTGTATAACTTGCTTCCAGGTGTAACTTGCGTCCGCCGAGAGGGCTAATGATGTCACGCACAAAATTTCACGCTGCTATTTTTGGCTACAATGACGTTCAGTTTCGTGATCATTGACCCATAAATGACCCACATTATACATAGTTATATTAAATTTGTCCAACAATGTTAAAACAATATAAAATATCGAATAAATTTCGTTCGAAGTTTTCTCTCTAATTTATAAAAAAAAAATTATCTAGTTCTAGATTTTTCGTTAACAAATTGGATAAAAATGTGTATAACTTGCTTCCAGGTGTAACTTGCGTCCGCCGAGAGGGCTAATGATGTCACGCACAAAATTTCACGCTGCTATTTTTGGCTACAATGACGTTCAGTTTCGTGATCATTGACCCATAAATGACCCACATTATACATAGTTATATTAAATTTGTCCAACAATGTTAAAACAATATAAAATATCGAATAAATTTCGTTCGAAGTTTTCTCTCTAATTTATAAAAAAAAAATTATCTAGTTCTAAATTTTTCGTTAACAAATTGGATAAAAATGTGTATAACTTGCTTCCAGGTGTAACTTGCGTCCGCCGAGAGGGCTAATGATGTCACGCACAAAATTTCACGCTGCTATTTTTGGCTACAATGACGTTCAGTTTCGTGATCATTGACCCATAAATGACCCACATTATACATAGTTATATTAAATTTGTCCAACAATGTTAAAACAATATAAAATATCGAATAAATTTCGTTCGAAGTTTTCTCTCTAATTTATAAAAAAAAAAATTATCTAGTTCTAAATTTTTCGTTAACAAATTGGATAAAAATGTGTATAACTTGCTTCCAGGTGTAACTTGCGTCCGCCGAGAGGGCTAATGATGTCACGCACAAAATTTCACGCTGCTATTTTTGGCTACAATGACGTTCAGTTTCGTGATCATTGACCCATAAATGACCCACATTATACATAGTTATATTAAATTTGTCCAACAATGTTAAAACAATATAAAATATCGAATAAATATCGTTCGA